>CAWUFW010001196.1:1200000-2400000 GCA_963921515.1 Calotriton arnoldi
GCGACCGCAATTGCGGTCGCAAAACATTCATACATGGCTCTGCGGTCGCTATTAGGAAGGGAACGCCCCTTCCAAATAGCGAGTCGCAGTACACTATTTTGGGAGTCGCAAATTATTTGCGACTCGCAAAATAGTGTAAGTACATGGCCCAGACTAAAATTGCATGCGCAAACGGGTCGCAAACCCGTTTGCGCATGCAATTTTACGTCATACATCTGGCCCTATGGGCTTAATTCACCAAGTAACTTTGAAATTTGTCCAGAAGAGTCTTTAGAGCAAATTTTTGGCTTCATAAGGAATTCCAGGAGTAGTCCTGGAACGCTGGAACTGTTGCATTCACAGATTCGGAAATGTAACAAGTGTACATTGCTGACCATTGTCAAGGTGATAAAGTACACGCAAAAAGTCTACAAATACTTGTAAATTTGAAAGTTTGCGTGTGTTCACCACTTGTGCAGGTTTTTCCAATTTGCATGCAAACAAACGCAATATAGAAGTGTAATTTCATGAGCTTTTAAAGCCCCGTACGAGTGTAAATTCATTTTCTGTGCGTTAAATGTTACTTTTTCTGAATCTAAATGTAAACCAGGTTAAAAAACATAACCATGTGAATTGGGCTCACTAAACAGGCGGCCTTCACCGAAGGCTCCGAGGCTCCCGTTTTATCTCTCCTAAAATCCTTGGAGGCTGGCTCTGAAATTTAACCAATGAAAAATAATATTTCCTGAAAATAACGACACGTGTCTATCCGATAAAGAGCACGATCAATATTTCCTTTGGCGAGTGACCCTGGGTCTCCTCGTTCGCAGAAATATGCTGGATATGGAGCTAAAACAATATGTCAGTTCCTCAGCATGAGCCCTTTTTTCTTGGAGCCGTGCCAGAAAAAGAGTTTTCCAAAGTCATTTCCAGTAGTTGACGCAGTGGGACTGAACTCGTCAACAAACGAATCCCACATAAAGTAGCAGTGTGTTATCTGCCATATGGAGTCAGTAGCTACAACGCCCCGTTTGCCTTTTTCACAGATAACATTATGAAGTTTGGGTTTCGCATGAAATGATTTTCTACATAGTGATCAAACTTGAAAAACAACTGTATTAAAAAAGGCGCGGGATGGTTCTAGACGAGCTCTTTCAGATGAAATCATGTCATGTAGTTCTTTTAAAAGTTGCATGCGTGATATTTTGTTGCGTCATTGCACCATTTCACTATTAAATTCGCCTCTCAGTTGCTTATGTATTTGACAAACATGAACCAAAAAAGTCATAAAAGGACCATGTCTCTCATTGAGCAAGCACTGGAAAAGTCAGAAGAATTTAATACGGTAATGATGCAAACAGAATTTGTGCATGCTGGTGACTACATGCGTTACCATATGAAAGCCAGACTTATTGGTTCTACTAACACTACAAGTTGGCCAGGGGCGGCTCCTCCGCCTCGCCCCACTGCTCTCAGAGCAATGAAAACAGGAAAAATTAAATGATAATAACTTTGTTATTATCGCTTTATTTTTTGTAGCTGCGGGGCGGGCTGGGGTCACAGGGGGAAGAGTAGTGGGCACACTCTAAGTGCGCATGACTGTTTGGCCGGCCCTCTTGGGTCGGCCAAACAGTCATGCGCACTTTGCATGTTCCCCAGCAGGCTGTAATGCACAGCCTGGTGGGGAACATGCACAGGCTCCCGGTCTCTGCCTGAGCGCCGACCATGGCGCTCAGACCAATCACAACGCTGCACTGCAGCGTTGTGATTGGCTTAGGGGAATCTATGTGCTTCCTGCTTCTGGGACTCGAAAGGAAGAGAAGTAACGACGGAAGAGAAATGGTGGCCGTGAAGAGGTAAGTGTTTTTTTTTTTAATAGTTGTTTTTTTCCCCGCCCTCCATCCCCATTCCCTGCCAGCCGCAACTGCAAGTTGCGCAGACCCATCAGAAGCAATCCCTTCAATTCACTCACCTTTTTTATTGAATTCAACTGGTTTATAGTTCCCAGAAGGATGAACAGACCAGTCATCCTCATGAGAAGCAAAACTATTTCTCTCAATTCATACAGACATATGTGTTACAGTTACATTGAGCACTGTCTGTTTTACTGGCCTTTATATTTTTATTTTGCTTCATCCTCAGAAGGTACAAAGGCTTACTCCGACCCATCAGAATTCAAACATGCTTTTTAAAAATGGACCCTTGTGCTCTCTGTCTGTTCTTTTCTCCCTGTCCATTTGTTTTTGGAAAACTGCTCTATAAAATACTCCTGAAATTAAAGAATTCAAACATGCAACCATGTGTGTATCTGCAGCTGACGCACTAACCCACTGAACCTTCTTACTGTTATCATGTTTCACTATCTTTAAATTGTATATATGTTTTATCAGCCTCCATAGGATGAGAGCCTGAGCCAACTTCATTATGATACAAACCTCTACCCTCCAATTTGTGAACAGAGTTCTGTTGCGCTTACACTAATGCATTGTGCCTTTTGTCCAGCATGTTACACTAGCAAATTGCATTTTTGATCATCCCTCGAAGATAGAAACACAGCCCCGTCATAATTCAATTGTGTGGCTTCAAGTTTCACATCAGTCTCTTTAAGACAAGCATGACTGCGCTGGATTATCTTGCCATTTCAAGTTCTGAAAAGCTTTCAAAGGCAGTTGTTTTTACAGTTCGCATTTAGCAGTGAGGTTGCTGGATATTTTTTTTTTTTTTAATAACCTGCTTTATTTATCAAATGACACATATATAGCAGGGCTCTGTAACCCAGAGGCCTCTGCACAATCAATATACAACATCATGACTTTGACTTTTTTAGGAAGAAAGAAATGGAGCAAGGATGTAGAAAAGCGATACAGATGAAATATATCTTTTTTAAAGAACAACCCCCCCCCAACGTTCCCTGTCCTCCCCCAGTCGCACTAACAACCTCCTAGTCCCAATTGGAACTCAGCAATGCCCCACACCACCTGCACCCACTCACTCATATGTACAATTCTCATACCCTTGGCCCCAATGGTGCAACATCAATCTGGATGAAGGGGACCCCCCTCGGCAACCGGTTCCAGCAACATCCCCCGATAATCCGCCCACCGCTTCCAAATCTTAAAATGTTTCTGCGGGCACCCTCTTGCCGTGAAGATAGGGAGCTCTAAACCCATACAAAAGTCCAGGCCCCTCTTCCATATGGACACCAAGGGTGGCGCCGGCGCCTTCCACGCCTTGGCGATATCACTCTTTGCCAATGTGAACCCCAATAACATAAGATGGCATTTATAAATGTTGCCCCCAATCCCCTCCATGACATGTAGCAACACTAACTTTGGTGACCGGGGCAGGTCCCAGCCCAGCACCTCTGAAAGGCAGGACATCACCCCTCTCCAGAACCGTGCCAAGGAAGGGCAATGCCAGACCGTATGTATCAGGGTCCCTTCCTCTTGTTCACATCTAAGGCATACCGGGGAAGCCACCATACCCGCCCTCCACAGCCGGACCCTTGTGAAGTAGACCTGGTGGAGATATTTGAATTGAATAAGACATAGGCGTACCGCTATGGCCGCCCCCCGCGGGGAGGCCAGGGCCTCCGTCCAGTCCTCCTCATCTAGCGAGCCAACATCTCCCTCCCAAGCCTCTCTGAGTTTTTGCAATGTGGGGGAGCTATGTGTTACTAGGGACTGATAAATCTTAGATATCTTGTGATCCTGGAGATCCCCCACAAAGACTTTGGCTTCTACCGGACTGAATTCCGCCAATGACTCTAGGCCCACCAGACTAGGAGAGAGGGCGTGGCGAAATTGGAGGTATTTATAAAATTGGGACTTAGGCATTTGAAATTCGTTTTGTAGGTCTTGGAAAGACTTCAGGATTAGCCCCCTCATGACATCCCCGAGGGTAGAGATGCCAATATTGTCCCAGCCCCGAAACCCTGACAATGCAGCTAATTGTGGCAGGCGGCCATTGTTCCATAGGGGGGTCTCCCTGGTCAGTGTATTCCACCACCCTATCCGACGCTAGGCCTGTCGCCAAACCTGGAAGACCACCTGGGTCACCGACGGCAGAGCCCTACGTACCGGTGCAGAATAGAGGATCGTGTGGAGAGAGAGATCCCCCATGAGACGCCGCTCCACAGCGTAGGCTGGCTCATCCCGACCCCCATACCACCATTCATTTAGGATGAGTAAATGTGAGGCCATATAGTAGGACAAAATATCTGAGGTCGCCAAGCCCCCGCAATACGTAGATAGGAAACAGGTCCGCAGAGCGACTCTCACCGCACCTCCCGCCCATAGAAATTGCCCCAATGCTGAATTCACCTGCCTAAACCATCGAGGGGGGATCGGATAGGGATGATTCTGCAATTGGTACAGTAAACGGGGAAGCGCGACCATCTTAAATATGGCCGACCGGCCATAGATAGACAGCGGCATGTGCGACCATATCTTCAAATCCTCCCGAACACGTTCCCAGACCGGAGCCAGGTCCCTCTCCCAAGCCACTGCGGAAGAATCAGATAGGAATACCCCAAGGTACTTCAGTCCATCGGTAACCACCCGAACCGACTCAGCCCAAGCACCCACTCCCGACATATTCCCGAGGAGCCATAGCGTGGATTTACTTGGATTCAGATAAAGGCCAGATGATTCCCCAAAGATCTGCATAATGCGAAGCAGTCGCGGGCCGGTCCTATCCACATTCGTAAGAAAGAACAACACATCGTCGGCATACAATGCAATGCGGTCTGGCAAACCATGATCCCACTCGAAGCCTGTCACTTGCGCATCCATACGTACCCAGGCAGCCAACGGTTCGACCGCCAACGCAAACAGATAGGGAGTCAATGGGCAACCCTGCCGGGTGCTGCGCCCAAGGGAAAAGGTGGAGGAAATAGAGCCTGCGACCCGTACCGATGCAGTACCATCAGTGTAGAGCAGGGACAGGTAGGACAGGAAGCGCAGGCCAAGGTTCAATCTACGTAATAGAGCGAAGAGATACACCCAGCTAAGGGAGTCAAAAGCCCGGTCCATATCTGCCAGTAGCAGCGCCGTCTGGTCACACCACCCCCGAACGGCCGCAATAGCTACTTGTGCGCAGCTTATATTGTGCCGAGTCGCCCTCTGGGGCATAAACCCGGATTGATCGGGGTGAACAAGAGTGGTGATGTGGGCCTGCAAGGGGTTTGCCAATGCCTTGGCCAATATTTTGGCTTCGACATTAAGGAGCGAGATGGGACGGTAGGAAGCATGCCGGTCTGGGGGCCTGCCCGGTTTATGGAATACCACCACCTCTGCATGCCTCCAATCCTGTGGAAGGCAGCCCCGCTCACGAGACTCCTCCACCACTCTCAGGTAGTGGGGTCCTAGCTGCAAGAAGAATTTCTTAAAGAACTCGCAGGGGAACCCATTGGGCCCCGACGCCTTGCCCGAGTTGAGGTCTCCCAGGGCAGCGCCCAATTCTTCTTCTGTGAGCGGGAGGTCCAGCTCCGCGCTCACTTCGTCAGACAAAGCCCGAGGCGGGAGGTCATCCAGGAACCGGCCAATCTCGTCTTCATGGAGGCATTCTTTGGGGGCGTACAGCTCCGCAAAGTATGCAGAAAAGCTTTCGGCTATATATAGGGAGTCTGTAAGAGGCCTTCCATCCAGGCCCACTATCCCAGGAAGAGGCTGAGAGTGAAACAACCCCTGACAAAGTCTGTGGAGCATCTTACTCGATTTATCCCCCCATTGATAGATTCAGCTGCGTGTTGCCAACCAGGCAAGGCGGGCCTCATCCAGGAGAAGGGCTGCATAATTCTGTTGTGCCAGTAGCAACTGCCGCCGTATATGATGTCCCCCCTCGCCTCGACTACTATGCTCGAGTTCCCCAATATTCGTCTCAGCTTGTAGCAGGGCCTCCCTCCGAGCCTTACGAGCTGCAGCGCAAAAGGAAATGTCCACAACCCGTAAGGTAGGCTTCATCGCCTCCCATATGGGTTCAGCCTCCGAAACCGACCCCACATTAAGCGTCAAGTATTGGTCCAGCGCGCTCTCAAGGCACTCCTTATAATCTGTCTTCTGCAGGTTCCACATCGAGAGACGCCAGCGGAAGGGTCGCCTTACCCAACCCATCTGCAGCACAAGAGTGATTGGCGAGTGATCGGACAGACCCCTCGGAAGAATGTCCGCCTCCACTACCAGGGCCTCAACTGTGCGTGGAACAAATAAATAATCAAGACGGGAGAAGGAATTATGGACCGCAGAAAGATAGGTGTAGCCCCAGACCTAGCCATGCGTCCGGCGCCAGGGGTCCACCCAGTCAAGCCCAGATATCAATGCGGAAAGTTTCGTGACATGGCTAGCCACTGCGCCCTCCCCGGGTCTCCAGCGATCCAAGGCCACGTCTAGGACATTGTTCCAGTCCCCCCCTATAACGGACAGGCCGTCCGGCATATCCGCCCATAGAGCCATGAGCCGCTCAACTAGTACCCAGGATAGCGGAGGAGGGGCATAGACACATCCCAACACCACTGGTTCCTCCCTGATCGTGCCCCGCAGAAACAAATAGCACCCCTGGATGTCGACCCATGTCTTAATGTGTGTATACATGACTCGGCGGTGAATCAAAATCGCCACCCCCCTGGACCCTCGTATCAATCTGGCATGAAACACCTGTGTGTACCCATATCTCTGGAAGCCTTCGAGCCCATAAGATGCGTTTCCTGTAACATAAGTATGTCAACATGAGCCCTCTTAGCTTATTGGAGAATGGACCCCGCTTGATTTTGTCAAGGGCACCCCTGACATTCCAGCTTACCACTTTGAGAGTCTCAAGGGAATCCCGTGCCCCCTCAGGTGAACCAGCCATTGATAACCCCGATGGAAAGTAGAGGTGTGGAGAAGGACGTGTGGTGCAAGCCCAGTGGTCTAGCAACGAAGCAATGAAGCAATGAAGTGCGACTTGGTGACAATAACATAAACATGATCCAAAACAACCAAACAAACCCCCCACCCTATACTTCAACAACGATGAAGCATCTGTCGCGGCGGGTGCCGCCCTCAGACCCCAACAGGGAGTCCCGGCACACCTCAGCCAATGGATCCCCAATGTACAGCCCAAAGTCAGCGGGCAGCCACTCCGCTGGAAGCCCAACAGAGAAGCCGGCCTTCAAATGTACACTGCCGATCCACACGACAGTATCTGAGTCATCAGGGACTGCGGACTCTCCCCCAGCTCAGGAGCCCGATGAAGCCTGCCGAGAGGCCGAACCGGCCCGAGCAGAGACACTGCAGGAGCGGGACCGGCGGTGGGATCTGGACCGCCTACGGTCTTTAGGCTGCGGTTGAGATTGCTTACGAGCAGCCTCGTTGGATGAAGAATCAGAGTCCCGTCGAGGCGGTGAATGAGGACGCAGCCGCACCGTCTCATCCGTCCATTGAAACACCTCTTCCGGCATGTCAAAGAAGTGGGTCCGGGAACGATACACTACCCGCAGCCGGGCCGGATACAGCAATGCATATGGAACCTTGAGATCTCTGAGTCGTGCCTTAGCCGCCAGGAAGGACTGTCTCCGTTGTTGGACCAGCTTCGTGTAATCAGGAAAGATCAAAATGCATGCATTCTCAAAGAGAAATGGTTCTTTGGCCCTGGCCTGCTTGAGGATAACATCACGGTCATGATAGTTCAGTAGCTTTGCGATGACTGGCCTCGGGCGGGCACCAGGCGGTGGTTTTTGCATAAGGGCCCGATGAGCTCGCTCTATCACAAAGCAGCCGGACAGGGACTCCGGAGGGAGCCAACCCTCCAGCCATTGAGTAAGGAACCGCTCCATGTCTCCCCCCTCACATCCCTCTGGAAAACCCACAAAGCGAAGGTTATTACGCCAGGCCCGACCCACGTGTGTCGCCAGGCCCCGCTGAGTCATCTCGAGGGTGGCTACTCATTTCTGCAGAGTGGTAACTTCGTACTCCATCCCCGAGATCCGCGTCTCGGTCTCCGTGATGCGGGCCACCGCATTCCGCAGGTCCTGGCGGAGGAGCATGACGTCCGAGCCTATCGCCCCAATCTTGGCATCGAGGGCATCTCGAGACTGCGTAATCGCGGCCATGAGCGCAGCGTTGTCCGGCATCTCCGGGACCACTCCCTGACCTCCCACCAGCGCCGCCGCGGCAGCCCCAGAGCCCGTGAATTTATCCAGCGTGCTCTGCTTAGCTGAGCCTCCACCCGCCTTGTCTCGTGTCATTGTGTCCACCGGGCCCCCCCAATGCCCGACCACACCGCACTAAACTGACCAGCAGCAGCTCCTGAGGACCACAGGCCCACCGACGTAGATATTCAAGGAGACTCGGCGGGGAGGGCCCCAACGCCGCACACCCGGGTCCCTCGCGACCCGATTCGGCCGCCGAACACGGGGACCCAGCAGATCGCAGGGAGCAAGCAAGGAGGGCCCCCAGAGGACGCACCAATCACAGCTGAAGGGACACGATGGCCGTCTCGCAGAACAACGAGGCCTGTCACCCCCACGCAGGCCACTCCACTATCTCCACAGGGTGAACAAACGTTCAGGGCAAGGCACGAGGGCCAGGCGCAGGCGGGCCTCCCTTCTCTCCAGGGAGCTACCAATGTGCCTGCCACCGCTCCACAGGGCACTGGTTCACAATAATGGGCTTCAAACCAGCCACCGCAGTGGCAATATACAGTTGCACCGCCACCCCCGCGCGACCCAAGATGGCCGCCGGAGCGAGGTCAAGGTGACGCCAAGGGAGATCTCAACCACCAGCTGCCCCTCCAACCTCCAGCAGCGCAGAGGCGCAGGCCCAACCTTCGTCACAGGGCAGCCCCGGGGCCGGACACGGCATTCAGTGCTCCTCACGCCCGACACCCCCCGCGGCTCGATAATGCCGCCGACTGCCCCAAGCACGTCAAGGGCACTAGCCCACCCACAGGACAGAGGAGCCGTTCGAACTCCAGCGGGCCGCTCTGCAACCTCTGCAATAGAAACAGTCATGCAAGGCCAGACTCGAGGGCCAAGATCAGACGGGCCCCCTCAGCCTCCACAGTGCCTCCAAAGTATTTGCCCCCGCCACCACAGGGCGCCGAGCCGCAGCCAGGAACACTAATTTGCTGCAGCTGTCCTCTCAGGGCGCCACCCACCGCACGACCCGAAGCGGACACCGATGCGGGGGCACAACGATGCCGTTGGAGATTGCGGGTGTCGGCGGCCATCCAGGTGTCCAACTGCAAGCCCAGACCTCGATAGCGAGCAGGCAGACGGCCCCCGGCCACGGCCCCCAGCGCTCCGCACAAGCGGCACCCCCCCACGGCTCGAGATTGCCGCCGAGTAGCCCCAAGGGTGTCACCCCGCGGCCCGACTCAGGCCACCGATAGCCCTGACACCATCACTGCGTAGCTAAGGAGGGGAAGGGGGGGCAACCTCGCGCGAGCCTCACGCCACGGATGTCTCGAGGCCGCCACCACCACCCGACCCCCTCACCTCGGAAGTCGTCGCAGCAGATCAGACCGCGCCGGCTAATCGATCCTCCAGCGCTCCCCGAGCACCTCTCACAGCACGCCCGCCGCAGCCTCCACCAATGGCGTCTCCTCCGGGCCGCGTCCAGGCCGCTACCCCTATGGCTCACCACAGCGAAGCACAGGGCTGGAGCAGGGATTACACGCAGCCCCTGATCGCGCCCCAGCTAGGACACGGTGCAGATCCACCAAGACAGGATCGGAGGTAAGGATATTCACAGGATAAGTGCTCAGGCTGGACGGAGCTCGCCTAGCACACGTCCACCATCTTGGCTGCCAGGCCACGCCCCCCAGGTTGCTGGATATTTAAGAAGGTTGGGACTGGTGCAGATCTGCAGGTGGAGCAAAGCGGATGGGTTGAATGATAGGAATGATGGGTTACCTGTAGATCATGGCAGGGGGGAGGAACTCTCATAAGTGTTAGGAAGAGAACAGGGCACAAGTCCTAATAAACAGGAGTGGGAGGACTAACCAAGGTGATCATTATGCACAAGACACATGGAATCAGATGTGGCATCAAAGGAATTGACAGCACAGGAAGTGTCATTACAACCCATGACTTCTCCGGACATGACACCACAATAACTGAAATCATATTTTATGACCTCACAAATATGTTTAGCAGGTCTATCATGAGTACACTCGATCACATTACGGGATTTAACAAACGAAAGCTGATCAGTAATTAAGCCTGTGACTTGCGTTCCTTGTCTGAAGGAATCAACAGTCCAGATGTGGATGAAGTTGGGTGTCTAATTACAGTAGACAAGCCACTAAGTTCTACAAGCTAGGCATACTAAACTTGGCACCAGGAACAAAGCACAGTTCATGCACTCCATTAAAAATGCTAGAAACTGCAATTGTTTATATCAAAACTGATCACACAAGATTTCGAAAATCATAATACACAATACATTTACAGATTAAAGACACAAAAAGCTGAAAGTGCACTTTGCATGAGTTAGACACAGTGACACATAAAACTGAGACTAGTGTAGTAGAAGCACCTTAAAAGCGTGCTTTAAAAAGTAAGATGAAGAAAACATAAATACAAAGTACTACTAATACATATAAACGAGTTGCACTAATGAGAATTTCTTATGAACATGTTTATTAGCATTGGCTGATGAAACGTGTGCTATTAATAAATTGACTTAGTGTTTCTAATGCCTTATGTTAGAATGCACCATTCTACACCATCGGTGCAAAAATGTGTAGAAACTAGGTACGATGTTGAAATTTCGCATAATAATACTAGAGATTCTATTGTTTATGAAAAGTGGAAAATGAATTTTGATGTGTGAATTTAGAAAATGAAATACTTATATGAACATTGAGAAAAATTGTGGTAGTAGGGTATTTCTAACGTTGGCTATCTCCATGTAATAATGTCTGGTGAAAGTTCTAGATATTCCCTATTTGAATTGATTTTATTACACTATATTTGATATTGATTTAGAGTTTATTTCATTTAAAATGTGTAATGCCAACTAAAAGGCTCTCTTGAAAAATGCTTTTTCTCTAATGCTGAACTTTCACCTGACCTAATACAATGGTCCTTTTACAACTAGTGAAATGTTGCTTTATTTGTTCAGTACATGTGTAACTTTCGACATTCCTAAATGTTTCTTCATCGTTCGCGGTGAATTATTCCTGTGGGAACAGGATTTCAGCTGTTGCTATGGATGGTTACTTTGTATTTCAGTTTCACCGATGTTAGGCCTATGTGGACTTTCAAACCTCTAGTTTCTCATGACTAGCATGAGAAAGTATCTTACTGTTGCGAGTGTCCTAGGTGACATTATGTGAATCTGAGCATATGACAGTCTTTTGATGTTGGTGTGATGCTACATCACTGGAACTTTGTTAGAGACTTTATAAAAGAAGAAACCCCAATGGAGGGGCAACACAGACACTAATTGATTTTGTTTCTTGACAGACGCCATTCTGGTTGTCCTACTCTGAGACCTGAACACTATGCTGATCAATTTCTGATGATTACTAAGAACTATCCTTTTACTTTTGGACTGCTTTGCTGAGGATACACTCGGTAGCAGATTCACTGAAACCTTCTTTGCCAAACCATTTCATTTATTTCTTTTGGACTCACTCTTAACGGACTTTAAATCTGAACCCTTTCCCCTTCTGTGTAGGATTTCAGCTGTTAGACAAACAAACTATCCTTCTGCCTTTAATGTTAGTGGGACTCTGTAACTCTGTAAACTGATTTTTATAATAACCATCAGATAAAGCCTAGCCTAAATGTTTGGCTATTTAATGCAAGCTGTGATATTCTTAAATGAAATTCTCAAAAGATTTCTTATTGCGATGAATTTTGAATCTTTAATACAATAACCAAATTAATCTAATATATATTGAGTCTTGTTGGCTCTTCTATTGAAACTGTGCTATTTTACTGATGGCTTAAATGCATGTTAGGGAGAATCAGCGAGCTCTGACAGAACATCAAGTATTACTTCTTTTGTTCTGTGTTGGTGTTGCAGAGCTTTTGGTCTGCATAATTCTAGTCCGACTTAGCTTCTTCAGGAGGTTGGGTCTTCCTGTTGCTAATCTTTATTTCTACAGCATGGTCTTAAGAGTGGTGTACCTAATTCTCATCTCAAATTTATGAGTTAGCTGTCAATTAATGGTCCTCATTGGACAGCCTACGTGGTGTTCTGGCCACCCTAATTTCCACCCCTCCTATCGGCGGAGAAAGATTCATCAGAGGATCATTGCCTCTGTGGTAAAGGGAAATGCTGCAGATTGTCTAATATAAAAGGCCCAGTACGGTTAGAGTAGTACGGAGGGTAAGAGTAAAATAACATTTTACACTTAATTAACCTACCAAACATACTACCATTATATACGCTGACAATTGTAGCACACATTTTGACCATTATAAAAACAAATGCAAGTTACACACTGCATTTGGTACAGTGCATTTGGTATTCTGACCATGGCAAACAGTAGTCCCTATGAAAGATAAAGTTATAACTGGATATTCTGTGCATATATTCATTCAGACACTATGGGCCATGCTATATTGTGACAGGATGTTTAAGCAAATGAAATGAGTAGTTAGTGAGACAACTTACATCATTGAATTCCTAACGTGTGGGTAGCAAAATCATTTTAAAAAATCCCATGCGGTGGAGTCAAGATGGCAGCTGAGTAGGATGCACTTGATCCTCTCTCTGTCTGGGCCAAGAGTGCAAAAGTGGCACCGGGGGCTAGAACTTCACCAGCCTTGAAGAGGAGGCCTCCCCAGGGGCGAGAGAAGTACTGAGAGAACCACCAGGGAGTTCACAGTGGTCCAAAGCCCTGAGAGGCAAGTGCTCACTTGGACAATACTGCGCAGGCTAAGGCCCCATGATGACTGCCGCAGTATGAGGAACTCCTGCCCTGGTCCGTATGGGCTGTGATCTGGCTGGTGTCGGTAACCCTGGACCCAGGCCCTGACACCTATAATAGGGCAGTGGACCGTTGGGGATCTTTAGGTGAGCCGCTGCAGAGTGCAGTGGTGTGCAGTGGCCGGGCCCCTTCCCTGTGAACAACTTGTATTCAGTAGGCGTCCTCCCAAGCATGCTTGATACAAGAGCTGCCTGGTGGAGACTGCTTAGAATAAAGGAGGTGAAGATAAGCAGTTGGGGGTCAGCCCTAGTGACGGAGTTTAGTGGGGATGCCTTGTTGACCCGGTGTCGTGTAGCTCCTATAGTACCCCTGCAGGAGCTGCGCGTTTGGATAACATATACTGCGGGCTTGTTGGCAGACTGACTCCGTGCACCCCCACCGTATATGTTAGCCTAGTTTTGAATTAGCTAGCTCGCAGTGCCACTAGTGTCTCCTCTTATCGGGGAGAGATTAGTTTCTGGCAACCTTAGAACATGACAACCCTGATTCCCTCAGAATCGTGGAAACAATGTACTACCTTTCGCTCAGTCACTCGTGCTCACTTATTCGGTTTGTCTCAGAGAGTTACACAGAATAAACAGTCGGGCGTTTCAATAAGTATTTATTGAACAGTTGTTATTCTAGTGTAAAATATATGTGCTGCGGTAACCAGCAGACAATAGCAGAGATATATTATCAGCAGTACGATTAAAGCAAAGGGATAGAACAGTTCTACCATATTGCGATAATCATGAGTACATACATGAATATAAAAGCATTATGCAAGTGTGCGTACTCCTACGATGCCTAACTAGATGTACCTGAGTGTACCTAGCATATGTGTGTAGGACTAAAAGCTAAGAGCCAAGAATCCTTCTAGGATTTAGTCGAACCCCCATACCTGAATAGAGAGAGTGTGGGACACCGTCCTGGTCTCGAGTTGGACACCCCGTCAGGGCTGTGTCAGACCACTGTCAGTTGGAGCGACTGCATGCAGGAGCCTCAGCGTCTCTGGTCAGTGTGTCAGCATGGAAGTCTCGGTTCCCTCTGTCTTACCGGGGCAAGATGTGGTGTATTTATACCCTAAAGAGTCTCGGTCCTCAGTATGGTTTGTTTTGGACATGAGGAAGACGTCAGGGGTGAACTTTGTACATACATATTATGCCAGTGGTGTATTCTTAGAGAGCCATGCATAATTAATGAGTACAGTGTGGGCCTGTGTTTGGAAAAACCCTGCTGTATTCAAAACCACAGGATAGATAACGTTCAGCCCTCAGAGCTCGTTGTGTACTAGCTGGGACCAATGTAGGTGAAAGATCATGCCTATAATAGGACATGTACAGTGTGACCATAATTGGGCATATGCGGCCATGACCATAATAGGGCAAGTACGAATATGACCATATTAGGGTAAATATGAATAAGTCCATTTTAGGGCATGTACGAACTGGTCTACATTAGGGCCTCTATGCGGTATATAACACCGGGGAACCAGCAGTGGTGCCTCCATTAAGGCGGAGGAGCGTCACCCATACTGCTGCCAGCGCAACAAACATGAAAAAAACAATGGTAATAAAATTATTTTATTACCATTTTATTTTTCAGTGCAGCCGGCCAGCCCGAGTCAAGTGTTGGGCCGAGGCCATTACTGCTGACTGATCCTCTATGCGGGATATAACACCCACTCCTCTTCCGAACTGGATAAAAAATGACCATACTTAAAATCTGGACAATTTAAAAACATTTTAAAAAGCAAGTAAAAACATGGTTTTAAAAAATCGTTAAAAATGAGGTGCTAAAAAAAGTGTTATAATTCAGCTATTTCTAAGTGCCACTTTTCTTAAAAGGTCAAAAGTCTCTCTATAGAAGTTGCATTACCATAAGCAGGAGAAGGCCATGCTTTTCTCAAGCGAAAGTGTCAATATAAGAAAATGTTCCAAATTTAGATCGTTTGTTTTGAAACGAGTGAAGAAGCCGAATTCTTTCCCAGGACGCGATGAGCCAATTCGAGATTAAATGTCCTGGCTGGGAAGTTCAGTATTATCGGTGTCAGTTGCTGCAGACGACAAATCCAACGCCTCACAGAGAACGTCAATCGCACAGAGATGGAATGTAGCACTGCCAACAGTCGGTGCTGCGGCAGCTTGTGCGGCAGTTGTTACCTGGGTGCCTGGGGAGGAGTCACCTAACCCAGCAGGAGCAAACGGCACCTGTGGATTCTCCAGGAATGCATTCATCAGAATCGGAAGCCGCTGAGGACAACGCAGAGCGTGGGCCTTTATGGGGTCCAGCATTGCATCCGTGTCCGGAGGCGCATCCGATGGAAACGTTAGACAGAGATCCAACGTTCATTCTTCTCCGCAGAACAGGCATCGAAGAACAGGTAAGATGCAGTCTACCCAGACTGGTCTAAACGATAGAATCCAGGAGGCATTGAGTTCTCGCAGGCAAGAAATGCCCAGAAGTTGTACCATGCGTTCACGGTATTTCCGCTCCAGGAGCGTGTTCACCATTCCCTCGGGAATTGGGCCGTCCATTGCGTAGCAGCAATATTACAATCAGGATTCCTGCGATTAGGAACAGGATGAGCGGGAATCCTCCAAATACGCTTCCCAATACGGAGTGTATAACATTTGGGATTACTCCGAGGACTGTCTGAAAGGTGCTTAACAGTCCGGACCCTATGGTCTTAAATAGGTGTACAATTCCGCTCGTATCAGACATATTGAAGATACGTCCCACCATTTCTGCGAAATGAATGGGGCAGTTTGTACGTATGAGTGCCTGTATCTCTGTCGAGGTCCTTGCAACTTGAAGTTCATAGGTTTCTCGAGCTGAGGTTAAGGGCACGGGTTGCTGTAAAAGCATGGCTTTCAATCTGCTCAGAGTATCAAACTGTATAAAAGAAACATTCAGCGAAGGCCATAGCGGCGCCTCCCCGACTGTGTTCAGTGGCGGAAACAATACTTGCATACAGCAAGTAACCCTGGAGTTAACAGTGACCAGATATGCGACGCCCGGAAGCATCCCACAGCAACCTTGATCATTTAGCATTAAGTAACTCCCATTCGAGAGCAGCTGGAAAACTGGCGTGATCATGGCCACTGGGGTCCCTGACATGTGACAAGATAAGTTTGCCACTGAACCACTGCAGGCTCCGTGTAGAAAAATATCCTGACACATGAGAGAACCGCCTAAAGAGTTCTTGCAGTTTGTACCACTCAGATACACTTCTCGATTCCCATTCCGGCATCGGTATCTATATGGTAACTCCCAAGTTTCCTTGATGTATCCCTTACCCATTTTCACATATTCGCCTGCCTGCCTTTGCTCAAGGCAATATTGGAACTGAAACGTAGTGACCGGCAGAGTGATTTGGCCATGTATTAGCCATTCTGTTGATGGTGAGTCGGCTACAGTGAATGGTAAGCTTTCCAGTTTCTCAATACGCAGCATTGTATATTTGGCTCCCCTTTGTGCCATTTCTGTTTGTTTATCAGTCAGATTGTGTTCTGAACACAGAGACGCGGTGTTTATAAAACGCAATGGCACATAGCCTGCACGCAAAGATTGCAGCGTCCAGCTTAACATCATAATAGAACGTAGTTGAGATTGCCCGTGTTGTAACAAAGCCAGATCTTGTTCTAAAATGTCGATTGCCGAGGACACAATGTTACCTAAGGAGTAAATCCTGGAGGTCAAAGTAGTTAACCCATTATCCACTTCTGCTAATGCCTTTTCTAAGTTAATACGGTCTATCTCCCGTATTCTTTCTGCGGCCTCTTGTTGGGATATTTTCTAGTTTTCATTATAGTAGGCATAAAGGCCTGCATATATGAAACGTTTCTGACATTGTTTCCTGGGACCTAGTAGAAAATCTCTAAGATCCATGTCAGGTGTGAGTAAGGTCAAGTGGTGCTTTACTTCTGTGAGTGTTGAGGTCTCTAGCCAGTCAAGGCACAACTTCCCAACACTATACGATGTCACTACCCCTGGGTGTTGTCTTTGTACATAGCGTGGATCTGGCCTATGGATACTAAACCCTTCGGTTGTATTCATAAATCTCTGTTGACATTTGTTTGTGTCAATGGGCCAGACCAGCCATTCTGTCCAATCAGGATCTGATCGGTTGTACTGGAAAATGTCATCTAATTTCACCCCATGTGTAGTTGAATTCTGCCCCCCACCCATCTGCGATGGTGTTGGAAACCCCGGTGTGTTCATTTCCTTGCCTTTGGTTAATCCAAGACAGGATGTTTGTTGCACAGTTTCATTCAGAAATAAAATCTGCTGCGGAATGCTGCATGCTCTAAAAAGTGCTTCTATTCCCTGGACTTGCCAGTCCCTTGAACCCCAGATCAATTTTGAATCTATTGTGTCTTTCCATAGATCGAAACCCTGTTTAGACAACTGGTTCATAAAGGATGCAGAGTAAATATGTTTGGTGTTTGTTTGTTAACATAATTTTCTGAGCTGAAATGTTCGCCACTTTATAATAAAATGACTTCGGGTCGGATGTGTTGAACCCTGAGAAGTATGTGAATTTCTGTGCAAATGCTTGTGAACTACCTTTTGGAGGTGTTGAGCAGTGTTCCCACTGGTGGTACTCAAATACATTTCTAGGTGTTATAGACTTGTGTAAGAAATGATGACCATATTGCTGGTAACAGTACAATGTAAAATAGTCTGAAGTACCTTCTAACATTTCATTGTTCGGAAATGCAGCTGTTTTTCTAAATCAGACATCATAGCATTTACAGTTTCAGTGTCCCAATCATCAGAAAATGTACTGGAGGTAATGAAATCACTTAAAGAAATTTTAAATACATGTTTTAGCTTTAAAAGTTCAGTCGGACCGATACATCATAATCAATCTTGTCCCATACTATACCGTCCGGTATAGGAACTGCTGTAATGTTCACTGAAGACAAGTCTCTTGGTTCACGATGTGAAGATTGGTGTGGTTTTAAAATCACATTGACTCTTTGGGCTGTAGAGCTTTGCTGGAGGTATCGTCCATTAATAAGCATACTAAAAGTTATTATTAAACCTAGTCAGAAAATGAAAAATAAAATCCCAGTGATATACCATAGTTCCATCCAAGGTGACACCAGGTAAGTCTTTCTAAAAAGGTTCAAAAAGTCATTGAGTTTCTGTTGGAGTGATTTTTTGGCTGGCGTCGTTTCAGGCTCGCTTGGATCCAGTGAAAACGTATCAAAGTTCATGAAATAGCCAGAAGCAGTTCGATCAATTTTTGGAATTGCATCGGGATTTGTTGAAATCGGATTTTGCTCTTGACGAGGCATGTTGACGTAGATGTCTGTATTAGGCCTTATTGCAACTTGGTTGTTAAGTTGATTTTCATTTTGGAGATGAATTTCTTGTTGAAGTGGAACGAGTTCCATAGCATTGTTGCTTAGTCCTTCATTCCGTACAGGTGGCTCTTCAAACGTGATGAGTCTTTCTGTTTGAACTTCTTGGATTGTAGCGAGAGGAGGGCGTCTGCTACTGTGGAGTCCACGAGGCCTACTGTTTAGTATCGGCCACATAGTGCGGTTTGATTAAGTCAATTGAGATGAATCTTTTCTCCTTCTTTCCGGCAAGAGGTGGCAGAAGTACAGTTCTTGTGCCGTGGATTGCGAGGACCGGTACAGGCTTTCTGTAGGATGGCCCAAATTCTTTTTTATCAGCAATCTTCTCTCTGACCAGATCCCCGATCTTTGGGAGCCAGATAGGTCTTGCAGTTACTGCCTTGACTTCCTCAGTAGCGGCCTATTTCTGGAGCACGTTACCTTGTTGTGTTCTGGATTCATTTAGATCCTGTAAAACAGCCAAACGATCATGGATATCAAATGGTTTCTCATCCGCCACTGTGCCTTCACAATCAAGATCAGGTACCCACATTCTTGTCCCAAATAGGACCTCGTAAGGAGTGACACCCCCTAGAGAGCTTCTTGGCTGGTTATTGAGCGCACGCTGTACCCCATAAAGGTGATCGACCCATCTACCGCCCTTGCCTAATACCCTAGCTGTTAAAGATTTCTTTAAGACCCGGTTTTTCCTCTCCACAACGGAATTTCCCTCGGGATGATACGGAGAGGAGTACCGCAATGCTATGCCCATTCCTTCCATGGCCTCTTTGTAAGCCCGAGAGCTAAACGCCAGACCACGGTCAGAATGTAACGTGCCAACTGCGTATGTGCCGATAAAGACTCGCAAATCTTTTATAACAGTTTGAGCGTCAGCCGAGCGCTGAGGCCAAACCTTGAGGAAACTTGAGCTGGACGCGCACGAACGGACAACCTAATGCTGTCTAACAATGGTATCTGTACTGGACGTGTTGTGGTGGACCCATTCATCTGCTTGCAGATGTCGCAGTTCCAGACATAGGGGCCGATTCCGATCTCGGCCGGTAGGGCTCCGAATCGGATTCGGCATAACCGGATCCGATTCGGAGCCCAAGTTCCCGACCGATTCGTACGCGCGTCCGGACGAGCGAGTACGATGCGAAATCGCCGACCGACTCATTCGGGCGTCCCAACTGCTCCGACCAACTCGTTCCCGGGTCGAACCGCACCGACCGACTCGCTCGGACACGACTCGCACCGCGCAATGGAGACGTTCCCCGGCCGGGTAAGTTCGATGCGCGCCGCGAGCAGTCCGACCGACACGCGCCGCCCGGCTCGAAAGAGCAGTCGGAGACGTACTTCGGGGGTCCATGTCGGACCCCCCTATACGCGTAGCCGCGTGAGTCGCACACAGGGGGGACCCATGGGCCCCCCCTACCTGTGCGTGTACAGTGCGAGTCGCTTCGCCGCGTACCCGCTGTAGGGGGCGCCCTTGTTCGCCTTGCACCCATTGAGGCAATGGGAGCCCGCGTACGCGTTGTACGACCAGCTCCCATTGACTTCAATGGGAGTCCGACCGACTCGAGTCCGATAGCATACGGACGCATCGTACTCGTTCGGTCGGGCTGCACGGGTCCGATTCGGTCAGAAATCTCTCCAGGTCCGGCTCGTTCGGAGAGATTTCCGGCCCGAATCGGAATCGGCCCCATAGTCTCTAATCAGCCTTCTCATCACGGGCCACCAGTAGCGTTCTTTTAACAAAGCAACCGTCTCCCTAAGTCCGTTATGTACAGAACCTGTCCCTCCGTGAGCTGCCACAATTAAACTTTGCCTACGATCCATATTTGGTATTACTCTATCCCCCACTCCAGGAATCTGATCATATGGAATGTTTTGTGCATCTAACTTGTAGGAGTACTTGAGTGGAAATTTCTTTGGTACTGTTGTGCTGCCTTTGCGCGAAGCATTGACAGCTACCATTATCTCGCCGTCTATTCTTGTCTTTGAACGAGTAACTGCAGCTACGGCGGCTGTGCGAACATCCCCCTTTGCGGCTTCATCAGCCAATGAATTCCCTTCAACGTGAGCGCCATCACGCTGATGACTCAGTGTATGTATCACATGAGCCCTTGGTAGTTCGTTTCTCAACTCCACTACCTGTTCCCATAGCATTTTATGCTTAATTGTGCCACCTTTTGCATCTTTGAACCCGTTTTGTTCCCAATGATGTAGATATTAATTGTACGACTGTACACAGTAAAAGGAATCACACACAATCAGTGTGGGGAATTCGTGATCCGTATTTATAAGTGCCAGTATAAGTGCTTTGAGTTCTGCCAACTGAGCTGGGCAGTCTCCTAGAGATTGCGTTTTAGTGCAACTCGGATGGAACTTGCCATTGTGCATGCGACCTTTAACAATCGCACACGCCGCGCTGTTAGCTTGCTTGCTTCCTGTGGCTGGTTGAGCAGAACCGTCAGTATAGATAATGTATTCATACTGATCTAGAGGCAAAATTTCATTTGGTAGAGGGTATTCTTGTTCACATTGCAGGAATGCCTGTGTTTTTAAACTTGGATCAAATCTGTATTCAACATCCGTTGCAGTAAGAGAATTAGCCCATTGTATCCATCTTGGATGTAAGGCTTTAGCATTTGGAATGCTAGCTTTTGTAACAGCTTCTAAAGCTGGTACTGGGGTCACGACAATTATGCGCTTTCCCTGAGCCAGTGCTCTTTCTCTTGCTACAGCGGTCTGCACTGCTGACAGAATTTTTTCTGTTGAAGTGAAACGCATCTCTGCGTTTGTGTACAGGTGTGATTTGTATGCGATTGGTACTGTTTCGCCTTCATTAAAAGTTAAATAAGTGTACCCGCATTGACCCGCTATGACTCGGATCACTAAGTTCTGTGCGTTTACGCGTGTCTGTAAATGTTTAGAAGCTATCATGTCTTCCTGTAGGGAACGCAGGATATTTGTGTGTTCCTGTGTCCATTGTCTAACTGAAAAGTCAGATTTTATTAAGTCGTAGAAAGGTTTTACTCTTTCTGCGTAATCCAAAATGTATGTTCGACCAAAATTTAGGAATCCCAGAATTGATTGTAAATTCTTTAAGGATTTTGGAGGTTGGAGCAGCGCACACTTTTCTAAAAAGTTAGCTGCTAGGCTTTTTCCTTCACTTGACAGCTCGTCTCCTAAGAATAGGACACTGAGGTGGGCAATTTTTGATTTTTTGAAATTAAATTTATTGCCCTCAGAGTCGAATCCCATAATAATAGTGCTCACCCTGGTCAAGTGCCTCAGTAAGTCATCGTCCGTCAGATAAATATCATCCACATAGGACAATGCTTCTTCATCCAAATTTTGGAGTAACTCTGTTACCCTTGCTGAAAACAACCCCGGGCTATTCTTATACCCTTGAGGGAGTCGGCAAAATTGCCGTTGGGACCCTAACGCACTGAATGCGGTTAGATACCTGCTTTCAGGCGCTATATTTTGGCAGAAAAATCCATTTGAGATATCAAGTGTTGTTTTGTATTTTATGCGCTCAATGTTATTCATTAATGCGGCACTGTGTGCATTTTGAACTGCAAATGTCTTTGTGCAAGTGTTTAAATGTCTGTAATCTAAAACTAGACGATATGTATTGTCAGGTTTGGCTACGGGGAACAAAGGATTGTTCATAGGTGAAGTGCAATTTTCTATCACCCCCTGATATTCAAGTTGATCTAGAATCTCCCTGATTTGTTTTTTAGCTTCCTGCTTTATGGGGTATTGCCTTTGGGCATTTGGGGAAACTTTTAACGGGATCACGTGGTAGGTTGACTCCTCAACCCAGCCAGCATGATTTTTGTACAATGCTGGAACTAGGGCAACCGCCCACTCCTGCGCATATGCATGTTTTAGGTGAATGGGAACGAGGTCGGAAAAGGCTGGAAAAATTATCGTTTCTCCCCTAGGGCACTCCATGACGAATGCAGGCGGCCAGTCTTGTTCTGCTAATAGAATGTCATAACCAGATGACAGATTTTTCCAAAAGAGACCTTTAAATTTTCTGGGTTTGTCCCCCTCCATCCGGAGTGTTATCTCATGTAACTTATGTGGGACACTTACCCGAGTATCAGGTGTTTCCACCGTGATATACTCATTCAACTCCGCTGTCACCAGAAATTCCTTCAGGTTCTGGCGAGCTATCGTTACTTCTGCTGCGCTGTCTAGCATCGTCAGAGCCCATTCCCCGTTCAGAAGCTGTGTCCTCAGAATTCTGGGCATGTCTGATCTTGAGACCTGCTACCTTCTTCTTTCTGAACTGAGGTTTTGATTTTTGTTTATCTTCTTTTTTAGGTGCGTAATCCGCAGCGCGTTGTGTGTCTCTGGACTTTGTACGCTCCTCTTGTCTGTGTTCTGACCGTCCTTCCCTCTCGGAGTTTCTTGATGAACCCTGAAAGGAACGAGTATCAGTAGCCTGATACCTGTCAGGTTTTTTAATATTATCCCTATTCCTGAGGTTATACCTCCTTTCAGAGGGTTCCTGTTGAGGAGACCTACCTCTGGATTGAGATCTGCTGTCTTTAGACTTTTGTTGTTTTTTATTTTCCCACTTCTTTTTAGAAGAAGTAGGTGTCTGCTTTGTAGTGTCCTTTTCAGGACTGCCAACCAGTTGTGGTTTTAATGCTTTCCCACCTAGACTGTCTCTGCCTAATTCTGCATATGCAGTTTCAATTATTTTGGGTAGTTCATGTTGTTGATCTACTGGACTGAACTCCCTTAGGCGTTGGCGGATCGCCACTGAAGCTGCTTCCCCTTTAATATTAGCTAGTATTATGGCTGATACCTGGTCAAATTTATTTAGTAACTTCATCCCTAAGTTAAGGGTAGGCTCTGCTCCGTACTCATTTTGTATCTGTTTTAATACTTCAGGTACTACTGCTATTGACGGGATACCATGTGTTCTGGTATATATGGCAGCAAAGACTGAACTCCAAGAGGTGCAGTCCTCTACTTGTGGTGTGAGACCCATGGGCAAGCAGATTGTTAGAATTCTGTGTTTATCACTGGTGGTAGTATTCGGGAATACTGCTTCAATCTGAGTTATTTTTTGAGCTATCCAGAATGGGATTTGTTTGCATTTTGCTGGCATTTTACCCATTATCGCGTGTAATGTTTGTGGAGTTATTTTATTAATTGTACTCTGGACTGGAGTATCTTGTGCTGCTGCTAGTGCAGGCTGAACTGTGTGAGGTTTCTGTAGATTTTAATTAAATCTCTATATTGTACGAGTAAGATTGGCTGTGGCATTGTGCCAATATCAGGATGTGGTGTGTATGCCGCTAATATGGGCCATGTGGCTCCTGCTCCTCCGAGCGGGCCTAATCTTGCTCTTCCATGTACGTGGGGTAGGGCGCCTTTAAACCAGTAATTATGCTGCTAGTAAGTGAGCGGAACCTTTAGCTCCTCAAAAGGAGTATAGTCCGCTGGTGTTTCACCTTCTAGGTAATAGTGAAATATATCTGTAACTGGATTCGCTGCTGGGAATGTAACTCATGAATAGAACACCTCTGTTTTATTAGATTTGTGTGCCTCAATCACGAAAATTACATTACCACCCCTGGCTCTTAAGCCATGATCTAGAAGTTTTATGGTGACTGCCCTTCTGAAATTTGGTGCAATCTGTATTGCATCTTCAGGGTCTTCTCCTAAACCGAAGAGGTCTGTTGTAACTCTGCTTGTTTCATTTGCTTCTTCCACCATTTTTAATTGGAAGAAGGGAGGTTAAAGAATTTTTAAGATAAGGTGTAAATGCACAATTGTAGGAACTATATGTCCTTCAAGCTTGAATAACCAACAGCCAATAAATAGTATTCTCGTACTACTCAGCTGCGGCAGATTTTGTGCCCACCCACTCCAGACGTCTCTGGGGTTTTGTGAGTAGGTTCTCTGAGAATAGCACGACTGAACTACTCAGATTCTACTGTTAAATAAGTACCAAACCAACGTTGATGGCGCCATGTCGTGTAGCTCCTATAGTACCCCTGCAGGACCTGCGTGTTTGGATAACATATACTGCGGACTTGGTGGCAGACTGACTCCGTGCACCCCCACCATATATGTTAGCCTAATTTTGCATTAGCTAGCTCGCAGAGCCACTAGTGTCTCCTCTTATCGGGGAGAGATTAGTTTCTGGCAACCTTAGAACATGACAACCCTGATTCCCTCAGAATCGTGGAAACAATGTACTACCTTTCGCTCAGTCACTCGTGCTCACTTATTCGGTTTGTCTCAGAGAGTTACACAGAATAAACAGTCGGGCGTTTCAATAAGTATTTATTGAACAGTTGTTATTCTAGTGTAAAATATATGTGCTGCGGTAACCAGCAGACAATAGCAGAGATATATTATCAGCAGTACGATAAAAGCAAAGGGATAGAACAGTTCTACCTTATTGCGATAATCATGAGTACATACATAAATATAAAAGCATTATGCAAGTGCGCGTACTCCTACGATGCCTAACTAGATGTCAGTCAGTCAGTCAGTCAGAATAACTTTATTTCGCCATCACAATGAAGGCATAAAAGTATACTATACATAAAAACATATTCGATACTACATATACTTAAAAATACAATAATTACAAATTTCCAGCAACAAATACCTAATAAAGTACATCAAACTCATTGAGCGGGAACAATATAATTCATAAAAACATACTAACATTATAACAAATCTAAGATCAGTTCATTTATCGAGTATAAAACGATAAAACATCAAATTAAGCATCTCTTTCTTTCTTTCCTTTTTAAAACTGATAGCAAGAAAGAGGCTACAGTAAAACAAGTAAAACAATCAGATAATCCCCGTAAAAAATAAAGGGCCACGCGACATTGTGTAAAATTCATTTTACGTAGCAAAGGGACAATAAACCTTTTTCTCTCATCGCAATAAAATTTACAGAAGAACAAAAAGTGCAAGTCATCCTGGGCAGATCGATGGTCACATGAACAAAATGGAAGATCAGAAGCTACGTAAGTATTCAGTGGGAGACCCAGCATCAGGGGGATGTAACCTAGTCTGAATCTCACCAATATATACCGATGTTGCAAATTGGTCACAAATGATAAATAAGTTAAGTTCATGTCCATTTGCAGAATACTCGGGGTCGCCAGAAATGCTCTTACTGTTGATAACTTACTATTTATAGAGTCTCTTTTCACTTGTAAGCTAGAGAGTAAGTGGGTTTTTAAATCTTTTTTAGAAATAGACTGGCATAACATAGGGTCAGTAAATAAATAATGTAGCCCTGCAGCTTTTAATGTGAATTCAACATAATGTAGCCAGGCGACATTAACCACACCATCTAGTTTCAAAATATCATTAATTATATCTCTTGTCAGAGAAAGAGTCTCCTTCCGCCACACTGAATGCCACATCAAAATCGGTGCCATACGGATTTTATCAGTTATGTAGGGAACATTCAATTCCATATGACAAATAAAATTCGAGCATGACTTTGGTAAAGAGACTAACTTTTTAAAAAGGTATCTTCTATACATTGCAATCGAGAACAATCTCTTATCCCCCAGATGGCTGCTCCATAAGTAGCAACTGATACCGTTTTTGCCTCATAGATTGTCTTTATTGCTTCTATTGGTTTTGAGCCAGTTTTTTTAATACATTTAAAAAGTGCTCCAATGTTTCTTTCCATTTGCAATGCCCTATTTGCAACCATAGTTAGCCAATTAGATTGTCGATCAAACATGATCCCCAAATAGTTAAAAGAATCCACAACTCCCAGCTTACTTCCTTCAACAATAATTTGTGGTTGCTTCCGCTGCTTTGTCCCTGCCACTAAGACAAACGACTTTGAATAATTAATTTTCATGTCCAACTTATTCATAAATTCTGTGTATTCTACCACTAAACGTCGCAGGGCATTACTGGTGCGGGCTAGAATGACTGCGTCGTCCGCGTACAGTAATAGTGGGACCTGCAGGGAATTGATGTAAGGGACATCAGGAGTGGCACCCAGGAGAGCGGTTTCGACATTGTTGGTATATAGTGCAAATAAAAAAGGGGCCAAAACGCACCCCTGTCTCACCCCTCTAGTGATTTTAAAATGTGTTGTGCATTCTCCTCCCATTCCATATCGAACACAGGCTGAGGCACCTGAATATAAATTGCGAATAATATTAATCAATTGAATGTCAATCCCCATTGCCTCCATGATCTGCCAGAGCCCAGACTGTGCCACACAGTCAAAGGCTGCTGACAGATCCATGAAGGCAAGGTACAAATGACCCTTTTTGGCCGCAGTATATTTTGTTATTATTAAGCTTAGGTTCAGGCACTGATCCACAGTGCCTTTCCCCTTTCTAAAGCCAAACTGGCAGGGGATTATAATGTTTTTTTCCAGGGCCCTTTCCTCAAGCCTGTTTAAAAGCAGACGTCCCATTCATTTTGCAGTGGAATCTATCAGGGATATTGGCCGGTAGTTTTTCGGGATTGACCTATCCCCCTTTTTATAAATAGGCACAATTACTGTTGTTTTCCATGATAAAGGAACACCAGTGTGGACGATCTTATTAAAAACATTAGTTAAAAGAGGGGCCCAAAGATCTTGGTTATCCAGAAACAGGTCAATTGGGACACCGTCAGGTCCTGGTGCCTTTGCACGTTTACACTGGTTTAGAGCAAGCTTAGTTTCTTCCAGTGTAAATTTGACCATCTCCCTCGCCCCGGTTAGGGTAGCAGAGGTAACTTGGGGAGTTGTCAACTCATTAGATCCAAACACCCTTGTAAAATGTGTGACCCAATCTCCCTGTTCTACGTGATTATCCAATGAAATAGAATTTTCATCTTTTAAGAAAGGCGCATTAATAACAGACCAAAAGGCTTGCGAGCTTTTTAATAAGGCAGCCTTTTGCAAATTTTCCCACCACTCTTCTTTTAGAGAGTTCAATCTCAGTATCCTAGCTTTTTTATATGCCTGTCGCAGTAACCTAACCAAAGGTAAATTACGAGGTTTGGATTTCAAGGCCAAATGAAGATCTTTTAGGGCCTTGTCACAGGCATCATCAAACCATCTAAAATTCTTACGCTGGGCATTGCGTATAGTATGAGTTAAATTATTTTTTACCTTCAATAAAATTGACTCAAAAGCTGTGACCATGTCATCATTAAGAGTAGGATCTAAGCATATCATTATCTCGTCAGATTTACTGGAGACTAGATTTATTAGAAACCTCCTAGTATCTACTTTCTCCCACTTCAGAGCAATTCCATTTGTCCTTGCAATAACTGGTGTTACATTTAGTTTAAAACTAGTTTCATTTCTCATTAAGGAGGGAATAAGGGAGGTTATAGCAGCATGGTCACTAAAAGCATAGAGGTTGATCTCAAAATCGGAAAATAGGCCTTTTATAGGGTCTGAGACCAAAACATAATCAAGGGTAGAGGAAAAAGAGTGATTAAAAAAAGTATATCCTAACTGATCAGTTCGATTATCAATCACATTAAGAAGTACCAAATTATTTATCACTAGCAGTCTATTTAGAGCATTACCATACTCTGAGTGGCTAAAATGGGATAAACTTTCTCCATCATCATCCAGAATTCCACAAACTAGAGAATCCATCTTATCACAGGGGTGAGCATTAAAGTCCCCAAGCCAAATTATATTACAGAGCTTAGTGCATTTATTTTGCACAAGTTCAATGTCTCTTTCAATAGAGACTAATACTGCTGGTAAATTGCTTCCAAAGTTGTTGTTATAAAAATTAATAAGGAGCCAATGTTGGTCTACACAAAACTCTAGTAGAATGACATGATAGTTTGGTGATGTATTTAAACAGAACTTTACTTTGAGTGGGAGGCCATTAGAAAGTAAAGTCAATAATCCACCTTTAGCACGCCCAGCTGACGATGGAATAGCAGGGGTATGAAATGATCTATACCCATTTATATGTATTGGTTCAACTTCCCATGTCTCCTGCAAACATATTATGTCTTTAAATGTTAATAAAGCTAACCACTCAGGATTTGTTCTTTTCTGGTTATAACCAGCAATATTCCATGTCATTGCCACAGCGCCCCCTAAAATATTCTCTTGTTGCATCGATGTTAGGGGCAGATTCAGACTTCCGCTCTCTAAATTTGTTTCTTTTTGCGAAATTACAACTGAGGAAATAGTCACTGGTGAATCAGCTAATGATTGATTCTCACCATCACCATTGACCATAGTACTCTGTTCATCACCATCCCCATCAAGAGTAATACTCTCTTCATTACCATCACCATTAGCCTTAATATTCTGTTCATTGCTATCACCCTTAATCAAAATACTCGGTTCATCCAGTCAATCACATATCGGCATGCCTTCCAATGTGGCAAATCTATTAGTGAGAGGTAAAGGTGAAACCAACGAAGGAACAGGCTGATTAAACCGATATAAAAAAATGGATTCTGGGGGTTAGGAGCTGTGGGCCTCAGGAAATGTGAAGTGCCGTAAGACTTATAAAAGAACCCAAGTGGGAGAGCATAAATTTCAGAATAGAATGACGGAGTAGACGGCAGTATAGGTAATATCTTGCCCACTACATGATGATTGTCAAAGTTTAATACAATGCAATCACCTTTGATAGACTTAGGGGTTCTTCCTAGCCAGTTAATCCTTCTAGCCATAATAATGTGTTTATGGACATTAAGGTTTTCGCCTATACAGTTGGATAACCAGTGTTGACACTTATGAATTAGCTGTTCCGTAGATTCTACAGCGTTCGACTTCAATTCTGGAACATTTGCTAAAATTATAACATATGGGCAAGCAGCTGGGGGAAGATCTAACCTCTCCTTAGTTTTCTCAGATACTGCCTGGGAATCAGAGGCCCCCTCCCAGAACTAGACACCACAGCTCCCACCTCTATCTGGGAGGTGGCAATAGGCCGATTAATACCCGAACAAGTGTTTCTAGGCCTATTAGGTCCCTTTGACTCAAAATTGAGTCTGGGAATGCCAGTTCTTACTATACCTAAGTGGGTTGGGGGTGGAGATTATTATTATATGCACTCAGATTATTTGGGCGCTGGCATGCAACACCCAATAAATTAGACCCTTTTCCTTGCCTAGCTTCATAACTTCCTATTTCTTGGCGTACATCTTCTGTTGCCAGTGAAGGGCCTAACGATGGTAATCCATCTGACTGTAAGGTAGGCCTCAGATCTTCTATCGGTTCAGCAATATTTAGAGGGACCTGACTTAATTGGTAAGTTGCCTCCAAGGTAGACAATTTCTCCTCTATCTGAGTTAGTCTATCAACGATAGGATTTAAAAGCACAATCATCATGCTCTCAATACTTTTTAGCAAATCAAAATCATTCACCAAATCCGTTTCGATAATAGTTACATCCTGCTGCTTTGTTGATCTAGTAGATCTGGTAGATCTTGGATGAGTAGGCAAAGTTGAATCAGAGTTCTCACCCCCAGTCCGCTTTTCAGTACAGGCTCTTTTCAACGTCTTTTGTCTCAATGGGCCACCGCCCTTCCTTTTCCTAGACCTTTGATCAGCTGCACTACTTTCAAGCGGTTGTTCAAGTGTCACAGTTATAACGTCTGGGGATAAAGTCTTATTCGTCGCTGCAGCTATAGTGTGGCTTGGTTCTCCTGTAGGTTCCTCAGAGGTTATACGATCAATGATTAAGGGTGTCCCACCCAGGGAAGAACGTTTTTGGGCGATTAAAGAGTCCAAAGAGAGCCTCCGCTCTGTTAATTCTATTTCATGGGCAAGTACAGATTCAGCCCTCGTCAAAAATGCATCAAGCGTCCCAACATGTCCCGCCCCCTGCTTTTCCTTGGCAGGCTTCCTTTTACTCATTTCAGTTCAGTTCAGTTCTCCAATATAGGGGTACCAAGTATAGTGGACAAGGTTCAACAGTGAAGTAAAAACAAAAACACCAATGAAAGAAGGCGAAAAAGGGAACTAAAGCAAACAATACCTTGAAAAAGCCTTATACTTCACTCATCGTATGAAAGAGGGTAAGCCCAGCCCAGCCTCCTCCGGGCTCCGACGGGCGTGGACAGGCCCGCCCTTGGCCCGGGCGTCGCCCGTGCGCGTCCCGCGCTGCGGGAGCCCGAGTGAAGCTTTAAGCGCCGGCTGGCGCGTAACTGATGCGCGGCTCCAGCCGCGTTGCCCCCTGGAGGTTGTGGTAGCGGTAAAGGTCTGACGGGCGTCCCGCGCTGCGGGAGCCCGAGTGAAGCTTTAAGCGCCGGCTGGCGCGAAACTGATGCGCGGCTCCAGCCGTGTTGCCCCCTGGAGGTTGTGGTAGCGGTAAAGGTCTGACGGGCGTCCCGCGCTGCGGGAGCCCGAGTGAAGCTTTAAGCGCCGGCTGGCGCAAAACTGATGCGCGGCTCCAGCCGCGTTGCCCCCTGGAGGTTGTGGTAGCGGTAAAGGTCTGACGGGCGTCCCGCGCTGCGGGAGCCCGAGTGAAGCTTTAAGCGCCGGCTGGCGCGAAACTGATGCGCGGCTCCAGCCGCGTTGCCCCCTGGAGGTTGTGGTAGCGGTAAAGGTCTAACTAGATGTACCTGAGTGTACCTAGCATATGTGTGTAGGACTAAAAGCTAAGAGCCAAGAATCCTTCTAGGATTTAGTCGAACCCCCATACCTGAATAGAGAGAGTGTGGGACACCGTCCTGGTCTCGAGTTGGACACCCCGTCAGGGCTGTGTCAGACCACTGTCAGCTGGAGCGACTGCATGCAGGAGCCTCAGCGTCTTTGGTCAGTGTGTCAGTATGGAAGTCTCGGTTCCCTCTGTCTTACCGGGGCAAGATGTGGTGTATTTATACACTAAAGAGTCTCGGTCCTCAGTATGGTTTGTATTGGACATGAGGAAGACATCAGGGGTGAACTTTGTACATACATATTATGCCAGTGGTGTATTCTTAGAGAGCCATGCATAATTAATGAGTACAGTGTGGGCCTGTGTTTGGAAAAACCCTGCTGTATTCAAAACCACAGGATAGATAACGTTCAGCCCTCAGAGCTCGTTGTGTACTAGCTGGGACCAATGTAGGTGAAAGATCATGCCTATATAAGGAATCATGACTATAATAGGACATGCACAGTTGTGACCATAATTGGGCATATGCGGCCTTGACCATAATAGGGCAAGTACGAATAGGACCATATTAGGGTAAATATGAATAAGTCCATTTTAGGGCATGTACGAACTGGTCTACATTAGGGCCTCTATGCGGTATATAACACCGGGGAACCAGCAGTGGTGCCTCCATTAAGGCGGAGGAGCGTCACCCATACTGCTGCCAGCGCAACAAACATGAAAAAAACAATGGTAATAAAATTATTTTATTACCATTTTATTTTTCAGTGCAGCCGGCCAGCCCGAGTCAAGTGTTGGGCCGAGGCCATTACTGCTGACTGACAGCAGGGGAGGAGGAGTGTTGCACACTTAAAGTTTAAAATGCGCATGTTCACTTTGGCTGGCTGGCTGTCTTGCGATGGCCACCCTGACATGCACACTTTAGACTTCTCCATACCGAGCTGTCTTAGATAGCTGGGTGGAGAGCAGGCATAGGCCTCCAGTGCCTTTAGGAGCACTGAGCCAGGCCACTCAAACCAAGCCAGGTGATTCTCTCATGTTGGTTAACAGTATGCGAGCAGCGTCCTGATTGGTTAGGAGAGTTGGCTCAGAGACCCCTTGCCTTTTTGCCATGGACTGCGGGACCAGAGAAAGAGGAGAAGGCAAGTAAGATCTTTTTTATTATTTAATATATTGTTTTATTCATTTTTATACACTGCCAGGCAGTGTGAGAAACTTGCACTGCCTTCAGTCGCAACTCCAGAGCTTTTAATTGTGGTCCTTTATAAATGCTGTTTATAACAAACTACGATTAAGAGCTTTGGGGTTGTGTCTAAGGGCATGGAGTTGATATATCTGCCTGATTGCACCATCACCTTTTGATGTGCAGCTAATGCAAATTGTCTATTTCTTTTCTGTATATGGAAATATATCTGTGGTTAAAACTGTGACTGCAGAATAAATTCTACTTACTTCGGCTGAAGTAAGCACTAATTGATTATAAGTTGTGTTGGGCTTTTTTAAGAATATTTAATTAGTATGTTGAAATATACTAAGGTATTATATTGTGACCTATAATAGAAAGGTCGTAAACTGCATTTTTTTTAATTGGATTAAAACTGAGCAAGTTAGTTTCAGCTTGCATATATTGTATTGCCTTTATAAATGAGTTCCTTGTGAACATTGTTTTTTTGCTTAATTGCAGAGCCTGTGTGCAGTCTAGTACTGCCATGTCAACTTGTCAAGGTTACCCACTTGCCATTCCCTAAACCTTCGCTTTTCTACATATTAGTCACCCCTAAGGTAGGCCCAAGGTAGCCCTGTGGGCAGGGTGCAGTGTATGTGAAAGGCAGGACATGCCCTAGTGTGTGTGGCATGTCCTGATAGTGAATTACTGCCAAATTCGTTTTTCACTATTCCAAGGCTATCTGTTCCCATAGGACAGAATGGGGAGTTTGTTTATAACATCTTATAAACATAACTGCCCCTGGAAACAAGGTGGGAAAATAAAGTTTAGTATGCCTGAACTCAGAATGTTAAAATGCATCTTTTAGTGAGGGTGATTTTTATATTCTGTGTTTGAAAATACCACTTTTAGAAAGTAGGTATTTTCTTGCCTAACCATCCAGTGTGCCTCTGCTAGGTTTCTGTATTGCATGTCTGGCTTTTGGATGACAGGGGCTGGAGAGGGGCAGTGGCTCCAGAGAGCCTGATGAGTCAGGGCTGGGCTGAATGGACCTGGGCTGCATTTAGAGTAGGGGGAGGAGATTTCCTTTCACCTGAATGGACCTTCAACAATGCTGTTGCCACCTTCTGCCAAGAAGCTGCACCAGTGAGGACAGAACTGGTTTTGGCTGGGTACAGACACTCTCTGCCTTCAGAGAACAAAGGATTTTGGTGTATAAAAAGAGGGGCCCAGACCCCAGACTTTTAGTTCACTTCTGGGAAATCAAGAGGAACCTTTGCCAAGGAGAAGAGCCGGAGAAGCTGAGAAGGAATATTGCCCCTGTGCTGTTTGCTGTCTGGGGTTGGCCTGCAGTGGCTACTTGCTGCCAAAGAAAGGAGAAAATGACTTTGCTGTTTACTTTGTCACCTGCTTGAAGAAAAGATCTCCAAGGGCTTGAAATTGAGCTTGCCTCCTGTTCTGAAGTCTCAGGGACACAAAGACACAGGGGCATATTTACAAGCCCCTTGCGCCACTTTTGCGCCGCCGTTGCGTCACGCATGGACGCAGCGGCGACGCAAACCATGCGCCGCGTTGCGCAATATTTACAACGTGACGCATCTAGGGAGATGCGTCACGTAGTACACCCCTGCGCCACATGAAACCTGCATCAGGTTTCATGTGGGCGTTCCTGCGCAGGGGGGGCGTTCCGGCGCAGGGACGCCTCGGAAAAGTGACGCAGTGAAATCTACGAGATTTCACGCAGTCACTTTTCCGACGCTGGTGCTTCAAATCCTTACGCCTGCTTCAAGGATTGACGCACCATGTTAGGGATAGGGAAAGTTGGCACAGTGCTGGAGTTGCGTCGCGCTTGCGACACAACTTCAGCACTGCGCCAACCTTTCCCCGGCAGATGCGTCACGCATCTGCTTATCCTTGCGCCACGATGCGCCGCATTGTAAATGCGGCGCATCGGAGGTGGCGCAAGGGTAAACTTGCGTGAAGCATTTTCCCTGGCGCATCCCTGCTGATTTGCAGGGATGCGCCAGGGAACGTAAATATGCCCCACAATTTTTCTGTCTCTCTGCATCTGGAACTGCTGTTTCAGCTGCCACAGAAGGAAATTGCAACGCGGGTGAGTGACGCCATAATCTGCACCGAAGCCGTGGGCCCCGCTCGTGAAGAGCACGACGCACCGCCCCAACTTGCACCGTAGGCCCGATGCCTGCTGACACCATGCCGCATCGACTCCGAAGCCGTGATCGAGGCCGCTGCCTGCACCGGAGCCGAGGACACCGCTCGTGACGTCCACGACGCAACGTCCAGACTCGCACCGCAGCCCTGACTTCACCGACGCCGGTGCTTCAGCAACACGGAGCCGATCTTCAACGTGGGTGACTCCTGAATCCATCGACATCGCACCGTCGTAAGGAACCGCCGCCTCGCCGCCATCGTGACATCACCTCCCCGACACAGTAAGGAACCGATGTCTCACCTCCCCTGCACCGCAGTAAGGAACCGAGGCTTCACCTCCCCTGGGGTCGTAAGGAACCGACGCCGCCCGACGCCAACGAAGCATCACCTCCCCGACGCCGTGCGCCGTCTTTGCTTTCATTAATTCCAAGGTACTGCTCTTTGTGGCAAACACAAAAAGAGGATGGAAGGAGCGCCGCAACTTTTCAGACACTCACCCCCAGTCACAGATCTGGGTTGAATCCATCATCGTTCTTTAGCTCACTTCGCCACCCCAGTTCAGATACAACTATATGCAAATCAGTCTTGACCCTGTGCCTCATGGGGACAGTCCAGCCCGAACTGCCAAGCCATGTCTTCCCTGGACAGGAAACAAGCATCCTGGGACCGGCTTCGGGCTCACAGCCCTCATCAGCCAGGCTAGCTTGAATCCAGTGGCACAGTGAGCAAGGGACCCACGTCTGGGCATACCCTGCCAACTTAGGGCGAACAAAGCAAACACAAAGAGATGATGGACGGAGCGCTGCAACTTTTCAGACACTCACCCCCAGTCACAGATCTGGGTTGAATCCATCATCGTTCTTTAGCTCACTTCGCTACCCCAGTTCAGACACAACTATATGCAAATCAGTCTTGACCCTGTGCCTCATGGGAACAGTCCAGCCCGAACTGCCAAGCCATGTCTTCCCTGGACCGGAAACAAGCATCCTGGGACCGGTTTTGGGCTAACAGCCCTCCTCAGCCAGGCTAGCTTGAATCCAGTGGCAAAGTGAGCAAGGGACCCACGTCTGGGCATACCCTGCCAACTTAGGGCGAACAAAGCAAACACAAGGAGATGATGGACGGAGCGCTGCAACTTTTCAGACACTCACCCCCAGTCACAGATCTGGGTTGAATCCATCATCGTTCTTTAGCTCACTTCGCCACCCTAGTTCAGACACAACTATATGCAAATCAGTCTTGACCCTGTGGCTCATGGGAACAGTCCAGCCCGAACTGCCAAGCCATGTCTTCCCTGGACCGGAAACAAGCATCCTGGGACCGGTTTTGGGCTAACAGCCCTCATCAGCCAGGCTAGCTTGAATCCAGTGGCAAAGTGAGCAAGGGACCCACGTCTGGGCATACCCTGCCAACTTAGGGCGAAGAAAGCAAACAAAAGGAGATGATGGACTGAGCGCTGCAACTTTTCAGACACTCACCCCCAGTCACAGATCTGGGTTGAATCCATCATCGTTCTTTAGCTCACTTCGCCACCCTAGTTCAGACACAACTATATGCAAATCAGTCTTGACCCTGTGCCTCATGGGAACAGTCCGGCCCGAACTGCCAAGCCATGTCTTCCCTGGACCGGAAACAAGCATCCTGGGACCGGTTTCGGGCTAACAGCCCTCATCAGCCAGGCTAGCTTGAATCCAGTGGCAAAGTGAGCAAGGGACCCACGTCTGGGCATACCCTGCCAACTTAGGGCGAACAAAGCAAACACAAGGAGATGATGGACGGAGCGCTGCAACTTTTCAGACACATACCCCCAGTCACAGATCTGGGTTGAATCCATCATCGTTCTTTAGCTCACTTTGCCACCCCAGTTCAGACACAACTATATGCAAATTAGTCTTGACCCTGTGCCTCATGGGAACTGTCCAGCCCACACTGCCAAGCCATGTCTTCCCTGGACCGGAAACAAGCATCCTGGGACCGGTTTCGGGCTAACAGCCCTCATCAGCCAGGCTAGCTTGAATCCAGTGGCAAAGTGAGCAAGGGACCCACGTCTGGGCATACCCTGCCAACTTAGGGCGAACAAAGCAAGCACAAGGCGATGATGGACGGAGCGCTGCAACTTTTCAGAACACTCACCCCCAGTCACAGATCTGGGTTGAATCCATCATCGTTCTTTAGCTCACTGCGCAACCCCAGTTCAGACACAACTATGTGCAAATCAGTCTTGACCCTGTGACTCATGGGAGCAGTCCAGCCCAAACTACCAAGCCATGTCTTCCCTGGACCGGAAACAAGCATCCTGGGACCGGTTTCGGGCTAACTGTTCCTTGTGGGTCTGCTTGACTCCGTGCCTGACGCCGCGCACCTCGCGGTTGGCGCCGTACTTTGGGATTTTTATCTGTCACGACTTCGTAATAACTCCAGGTGGAGTTAGTCGTTGCTAGAAACTTTAATTGAGTGAATAACCTATTTTTGAGGATACCTTGATAACTGTATTGTGGATTTTTGTTGTTTGGTCTTGTTTTGGTTTAGATAAAGATTACTTATTTTTCTAAACTGGTGTGGTGTCCATTTGTAGTGTTTTCACTGTATTACTGTATGTGTTCACAAATGCTTTATACACTGCCTCTGAGATAAGCCTGTCTGCTCGTGCCAAGGTACCAAGGGGGTGAGCAAGGGTTATTTTAGAAGTATATCCCCCTTACCCTGACTAGAAGCAAGGGTCCCTATTTGGACAAAGGTACCTACCTCTGCCAACTAGAGACCCCCATTTCTAACATTGGTGGTCAGCGGTGAGGATCTGGACTTGCATTTGTGTCTTACATACAGTGATTAGTGTACACTACTAGTATAGTGCAGACCAGTACGCAACCACATACATTTGGTAGAGTTTTTTCGTGGGAATTTTTTGCATCTTGAGAACTGCCAATTTTCACCATGGGTAAACCAGCATCACTTGCATCTGTGGATATTGAATTTGAAGAGGAAAGGGTTGATACCTACACTGTGCCACAACTTAAAGCTGTCTGCAAACAAATTAAAATATCTGTGAGAGGCCTTACCAGAAAGGAGGAATACCAAAAAGCACTGAGGGCTTGGTTGGAATCAAGGAATGCCAGTGAGCATACCGAAGAGCCTATGGTGGAGGGAGAGAATTTAGATGGGCAGCAGGAGGGGCTAATGGGCCTGACCTGGGGGGAAGTTGCCTTCCAGGGTGGGCAGGAGTGTATCTTCAAAAGGTCTGTCTCCAGAAGAGTTGGAGGACAGGGATAGAAGCAGAGTGCATGAGATGGAGCTTGCAAAGCTCAGGCTGGGGAAGGATTGTGACATGGAAAGTAAGAAATTGGAGTTGGAGAGCAAGAAATTGGCCATGGAGGAGAAAAAGATGCTTTTAGAGCATGAGAGAGGGTTGAGGGAGTTAGATCTGAAAGCAAAGAGTTTAGAGGTCAATCCCCATGGTGGCAGCGCACCATCAGTGCCTGGAGAAGGAAAGGTATACATTCCCAAAGATGTTATTAAGGATTTCATGAAGCATTAGGACGTTGGTCAGTGGTTCAAGGCCTTTGAGGTAGCAATGAGGTCCCACCGGGTCCCTGAGAAAGATTGGCGAGCGGGGTTGTGGGGCCGCTTTGTCAGTGAAGGAAGGGAGACATTGCTAGCTTTGCCCACTGAGGATCAGATGTCCTATGCCCAATGAAGGAAGCCTTGATAGCCAAGTATGGGTTGACCCCAGAGCTGTATAGGCAGAAATTTAGAAACTGCAAGAAGCTGGAGTCAAATACTTGGGTGGAGTATGTGTCCTATTTTTGCAGAGCATTGGATGGTTGAGTGAAGGGTAGCAAGGTGAATGATTTGCAGGGGCTCTACAATTTGGTTGCATGGGAGCACTTCTCAGATAATTGTTTTCCAAAGCTACGTCAGCACTTGATTGACAGTAAGCTGACTGACCCCAGAAAGCTTGCTGTGGAGGCGGACCGCTGGGTCAGCACCAGGGTCCAAAAAGGTCATGTGGGAAACTCCGCCAAGGGTGGGCAGGGTCACCAGCAGAAGAGTGGAGGGGGACAAGGGTAAACAGAAGGAGTTCCAGAAAGGGCCTCAAAGTAATTCCCAAGGGAACCAAGGTGAGAGTTCCCAGCCTTCCACTGAAAAGAAGCCATGGATCCCGACAGGTAAGCCTGTTCATAGGGGTTCCAAGGCATGTTTTGGTTGTGGTCAGGTGGGCCACTTCCGAGGGGATCCTAGGTGTCCCAAAAAGGTTACCACCACACCCACTGGTGCACCACCCCGGGAAACGGCTAGTGTAGCCTTGGGGGAGGAGTCGGGTGCCCCAGAGGGGTGGGGTCCCGCAGAGATGTCCCTGGTCTCTTTAGGAGACAGTGAGATGGTCCCAAGAGCTCATCTACCTGATAACACTAAGAAGTACAGGCAGTGGGTGACCATCAATGGCCATAGTGTGGAGGCTCTGAGAGACACCGGAGCCAGTGAGACAGCTGTCAGTTGTCGGCTGGTATCTGAAGAGCAGGTGGTCCCTAACGCATTCTACCCAGTAGTTGCCGCTGACAAGTCAGAGTGCCTCTGCAAAGTGGCACAGGTTCCCTTTGAGTCTGGGGGGGTCTCAGGTACCTTGAAAGTAGCTGTGAGGCCAGCCATGCCTGTTGACTGTCTGCTAGGCAATGATTTGGAGAGCTCCCCTTGGGCGAAGGTGGAGCGGAGGTCTCATTTAGAGATGTTGGGTCTGCCTGAGTGGGCGTGTGTGACCACTCGGTCAATGGTAGCCGGTATGGGCATTCAAGAGGACCTGGAGCCTGAAAGAGTGGCCCAGGTGCCTGCCAGAAAGAGAAGAGGCAGGGGGTGCGGGAAACTGACCCCTAAAGTTCCCACTGTCCAGGAGGAGGAGGACCCTGAGGGGGATGCCCTGGAGCCTACAGGGGAACAAGTGGCTGAACTGAGGGACCTGCCTGAGCTGACCCACTGGCAGCAGGAAGGAGGCCCCACCAGGGAGGAATTCTGCCAGGAGCAGCAGAAGTGCCCTTCTCTTGTTGGTTTGCGGCAACAGGCTGCAAACCAGGCAGCAGGTGATCAGTCTGGATCACATTGGATTTACTGGGAGAATAGTCTCCTGTATAGCGAGCCTAAGGTTGCTAAGCCTGGGTCAGCCTGTGTGCTGGTGGTACCCCAGCGCTTCAAAGCCTTCCTACTGGGTCTGGCTCATGATGTGCCTTTGGCAGGACATTTGGGGCAAGACAAGACCTTTGAACGGCTTGTCACCCACTTTTACTGGCCCCAAATGCGTAAGAGTTCTGATACTCATTGCAGGTCTTGTCAGACTTGTCAGGCAAGTGGCTAGAGTGGGAGGAAGTGTAAGGCTCCTCTCTAACCTTTCCCTGTGGTCAGCACCCCCTTTGGGAGGGTGGGTATTGACATTGTGGGACCTCTGGACCCCAAGACAGCCATGGGCAACAGGTTCATCCTGGTCTTGGTGGACCATGCCACCCGGTAGCTGGAAGCCATCCTTCTCCAGACTGTGACGGCCCCCGTGGTGGGTTGTGCATTGATGGGGATTTTCTCCCGTGTGGGGTTCCCCAGAGAAGTGGTGTCCGACTGTGGTACCAACTTCATATCCAAGTATATGAAGTCCCTGTGGCAGGAGTGCAGTGTAACCTACAAGTTCACCACTCGTTACCGAATATGTATCTTCACATCGCATGCGAATACATCGCATGCCATTACAACGCGGTCGTTACAACGACCGCATTGTTACAACGCGAACCAGTACATCGCAAGTCGTTACAACGACTTGCTGTAGGGGGCGCGCTGGCCTTAGGAATAGTATTATTTACTATTCCTACTCCAGTTTGCGCAACAGCAGGGAAGGTGTTGGATTTTAAATGCAACACCAGTGCGCCACTTACAGCAAGTCGTTGAAACGACTTGCGATGTAATGGTACGCGTGGTAACAACCCGGTTGTTGTAACGACCGCGTTGTAAAAGTACCACGTTGTGGAGACAGCGTTGTAAATGCTGTTTCCCCTCGTTACCACCCACAAGGTAATGGACTGGTTGAGAGATTCAACCGGACCCTGAAGGGCATGATTATGGGTCTTGGTGAGCCCATGAGGCGTAAGTGGGACGTCCTCTTGCCATGCCTGTTGTTTGCTTACAGGGAGGTACCGCAAAAGTCCTTAGGGTTTAGTCCCTTTGAACTCTTGTATGGGCATCCTGTGAGAGGACCTCTGAGTCTGGTGAAAGAAGGCTGGGAGAAAGCTCCCAGTAAACCTCCCCAGGATGTATATAGCTACATGCTGGCCTTCAGAAACCAGACTAAGCGCTTCAGTCAACACGCTCAGGTGAATCTGGAAGCCAGCCAGGAGGAGATGAAACATTGGTATGATCAGAATGCCACTCTGATCGAGTTTCAGCCTGGACAGAAAGTAAGGGTCATGGCCCCAGTGGAGCCTTGTGCGCTCCAGGATAAGTGGACCAGACCATTTGAGATGGTGGAGCGCAAGAGTAAAGTCACCTACTTGGTGGACTTGCAGTCTTCTAGGAACCCTTTGCGGGTCCTGCATGTGAACCGCCTGAAGCCCCACTTGGAGAGGTCCAAAGAGGGCATACTCCTAGCAACAGATGCTGGAATGGAGGAGGAGACTGAGCCTCTTCCTGACCTCCTGTCTGCAAAGGAGCACGATGGGTCACTGGACAGTGTATCACTCTCTCCCGCCCTGACTCCTGAACAGCAGAGTGACTGTCACCAACTGTTGGGACAGTTTGCTGCTCTGTTCTACCTGACCCCTGGTGTCACTCAGTGGTGTGTCCATGATGTTGACACTGGGGACAGTCCTCCTGTAAAGCACAAAATTTACAGAGTGACTGACAGGGTCAAGGCTTGTATCAAGGAGGATGTCTCCAAGATGTTAGCGCTAGGGGTGATTGAGCTCTCAAACAGCCCTTGGGCCAGCCCATTGGTCTTGGTCCCACAGGCTGCCGCACCCGGTGCCATGCCAGAACTCTGGTTCTGTGTGGACTACCAAGGGCTCAATTTGGTCACCAGGACTGATGCGCACCCCATTCCCAGAGCTGATGAGCTCACCGATCGGTTGGGAGCTGCCCGGTACCTCAGTACATTTGACTTATCGTCTGGGTACTGGCAGATTGCCTTAATTGTTGGGGCAAAGTAGAGGTCAGCATTCTCAATGCCAGAGGGGCACTACCAATTCCGGGTGATGCCCTTTGGGTTGAAGAATGCCCCTGACACCTTTCAGAGGTTGGTCAACCAGGTGTTGGCTGGACTGGAGGATTTCAGTGCTGCCTACCTGGATGACATTGCAGTGTTCAGTGCCACTTGGGAGGAACATCTGCACCACCACTGGGAAGTGTTGAAGGCTCTGCAGGCAGGCCTCACGATCAAGGCGAGTAAGTGCCAGATCGGGCAGGGTTCTGTGGTGTACTTGGGACACCAGGTAGGGAGCGGCCAGGTGGCGCCCCTACAGCCCAAGAGTGATACCATTCTGGCTTGGGAACCCCCAAAGACCCAGACAGAGGTGAGAACCTTTTTAGGACTCACAGGGTATTACAGGAGATTTATCAAGGGTATGACACCATTGTTGCCCCCTTGACAGAGCTGACTTCCAGGAAGCAGCCCAAGAAGGTGAATTGGACTAACGCCTGCCAGAAGGCTTTTGATGCCCTGAAATCTGCCATGTGCACTGCGCCCGTGCTTCAGGCGCCCAACTTCTCAAGGGAATTAATTGTGCAGACAGATGCTTCAGAGCATGGTGTGGGAGCTGAGCACTCACAGCTGAATGAAGAGGGCCTAGACCAACCTGTAGCCTTCATTAGTGGGAGGTTACTTCCACGGGAACAGAGGAGGAGTGCGATTGAGTATGAGGCATTTGCTGTGGTCTGAGTGCTGAAGAAGCTGAGGCCCTACTTGTTTGGGACTCACTTCCGGGTTAAGACAGACCACAGGCCCCTCAGATGTTTGATGCAAATGAGGGGTGAGAACCCAAAGTTTTTGAGGTGGTCCATTACCCTACAGGGGATGGATTTCACGGTGGAACACCGCCCTGGTGCAGAACACGCCAATGCTGATGGTCTGTCCAGATTTTTCCCGCCTTAGTGAAGAGAACTCCCAAGAGGGTGGGTAGTTCTCCCCACATTTCAGCTGGAGGGTACACGTGATAGACCTGGCATCATTGGCGTGGGTCTCCCCTGCATTTTTTGCTTTTGCCTCCTGTGTTTTTGCTGTGTGTTGGACTCCGTTTTGCTGGTCTAGATGCTTTGGGCACTTTGCCACTGCTGTTCAGTGCCAAAGTGCAAGTGCTCCCTTTGTAAATTGTTGTTATGGATTAGTGATTCCATGATTGGCATATTTGATTTACTTGTCAGACCCTAGTACAGTGCTCTGTGTGTGCCCAGGGCCTGTAAATCAAATACGGCTAGTGGGCTGCAGCACTGATTGTGCCACCCAACAGAAGCAGCCTGTAAAATGTAACTCTGGCCTGCCATTGCAAAGCCTGTGTGTAGTCTAGTACTGCCATGTCGACTTGGCAAGTGTACCCACTTGCCAGTCCCTAAACCTTCCTTTTTCTACACATTAGTCGCCTCTAAGGTAGGCCCAAGGTAACCCTGTGGGCAGGGTGCAGTGTATGTGAAAGGCAGGACATGCCCTAGTGTGTGTGGCATGTCCTGATAGTGAAATACTGCCAAATTCGTTTTCCCTATTGCAAGGCTACCTGTTCCCATAGGACAGAATGGGGAGTTTGTTTATAACATCTTATAAACATAACTGCCCCTGGGAACAAGGTAGAAAAATAAAGTTTAGTATGCCTGAAACCAGAATGTTAAAATGCATCTTTTAGTGAGGGTGATTTTTACATTCTGTGTTTGAAAATACCACTTTTAGAAAGTAGGTTTTTTCTTGCCTAACCATCCAGTGTGCCTCTGCTAGGTTTGTGTATTGCATGTCTGGCTTTTGGATGAACAGGGGGGAGAGGGGCAGTTGCTCCAGAGAGCCTGATGAGTCAGGGCTGGGCTGAATGGACCTGGGCTGCATTTAGAGTAGGGGGAGGAAATTTCCTTTCACCTGAATGGACCTTCAACAATGCTGTTGGCATCTCCTGCCAGGAAGCTGCACCAGTGAGGACAGAACTGGTTTTGGCTGGGTACAGACACTCTCTGCCTTCAGAGAACAAAGGATTTTGGTGTATAAAAAGAGGGGCCCAGACCCCAAACTTTTAGATCACTTCTGGGAAATCAAGAGGAACCTTTGCCAAGGAGAAGAGCCGGAGAAGCTGAGGAGGAATACTGCCCCTGTGCTGTTTGCTGTCTGGGGTTGGCCTGCAGTGGCTACTTGCTGCCAAGGAAAGGAGAAAAGGACGTTGCTGTTTGCTTTGTCACCTGCTTGAAGAAAAGATCTCCAAGGGCTTGAAATTGAGCTTGCCTCCTGTTCTGAAGTCTCAGGGGCACAAAGACTTCATTTCTTCTGTCTCTCTGCATCTGAAACTGCTGTTCCAGCTGCCACAGAAGGAAATTGCAACACCAACACCGGCGAGCAACGCCGTAACCTGCACCAAAGCCATGGGCACCGCTCGTGAAGAGCACGACGCACCGCCCCGACTTGCACCGTAGGCCCAACGCCTGCTGACGCCGTGCCGCATCGACTCCAAAGCCGTCATTGAGGCCTCTGCCTGCACTGGAGCCGAGGACACTGCTCGTGACGTCCATGACGCAACGTCCCGACTCGCACCGCAGCCCCGACTTCACTGACGCCAGTGCTTCATCAACACGGAGCTGATCCTCGACGTGGGTGACTCCTGAATCCATCGACACCGTACCGTCGTAAGGAACCGCCGCCTCGCCGCCATCGTGACATCACCTCCCCGACACAGTAAGGAACCGATGTCTCACCTTCCCTGCACCGCAGTAAGGAACCGAGGATTCACCTCCCCTGGGGTCGTAAGGAACCAACGCCGCCCGGCGCCAATGAAGCATCATCTCCCCGACGCCGTGCATCGTCTTTGCTTTCATCAATTCCAAGGTACTGTTCTTTGTGGGTCTGCTTGACTCAGTGCCCGACGCCGCGCACCTCGCGTTAGTTGTTAGGAGTTAGTTGTTGCTAGAAACTTTAATTGAGTGAATAACCTATTTTTAGGATACCTTGATAACTGTATTGTGGATTTTTGTCATTTGGTCTTGTTTAATTTAGAAAAAGATTACTTATTTTTCTAAACCAGTGTGGTGTCCATTTGTCGTGTTTTCAATGTATTACTTTATGCGTTCACAAATGTTTTACACACTGCCTCTGAGATAAGCCTGTCTGCTCGTGCCAAGCTTCCAAGGGGGTGAGCAGGGGTTATTTTAGAAGTGTATCCCCCTTACCCTGACCAGAAGGAAGGGTCTCTATTTGGACAAAGGTACCTACCTCTGCCAACTAGAGACCCCCATTTCTAACAACTGGCAATATCTCATGCTGGTGGGCTGATCAGGCCCTTCCTCCACATGTTGGAGTGATTTCGCAGTTCCTAGAGCTATGCCAGCTATAAAGGGAAAACAAGATTCTAGTATCAAGGACATGTTGATTAGGACTGGTGCACATCTTACTTGGCTGGTGAAGACTCCCATGACTGCACTGGGGACTCGAAGGCTCCCATCACCAGATCTTTTATGGAAGAGCTTTGTAGGGATATCAGAGAAGAAATCGAACCTTCCCAGGAAGATGTTTCCAAGGACCTCAATGATATCAAACAAGATGTGGTAGCCCTGGGTCACAGAGTGGAATCACTGGAAGAATCCTGAGATGCAAGGGAAAAAGAGATTGGAAGACCTCAGCCAACAATTCATCACACTGTGCAACCAGAACGCCGAAATACAATGCATCATTGAGGACTTAGAGAATCAAACCAGATGCCAAAACATCTGAATAAGGGGAGTGCCACTATCTGCAGAAGTGGACAATGTTGAACTATATGTTAAAAACTGTGCTGTCTGAGTCAGATATCCATCTGCCCCACGAGTAGGTGGAACAGCATCCCTCCTGACATCCTCACATGTGTACACACTATTTTACCAGAATGTGGCACTCATGAAAGCAGAGTGGGAGAAGGGTTCAATAATTTATGAAGGACATACCATTAATTTCTATCAAGACCTATTGGTTTTTGCCCCTCAAAAATGATGCTCGCTCCAACAATTTGGAAGGGTGGCCGGCTTTAAGATAAATCTACAAAAATCCCAACTCTTGAACGTATCTCTCTCACGCCAAGGTATACACACAATACAGGCACAATATCCATTGATGTGGGCTGAGCAATGTATCATGTACTTGGGGGTAAAGATTTACCTTCCTGGGAAGACACAGCCCGAACAAACTAGCTAAACGTCCAGCTATATGCAAATCAGTCTTGACCCTTTGCCTCATGGGAACAGTCCAGCCCAAACTTCCAAGCCAGGTCTTCCCTGAACCGGAAACAAGCATACCTTGTGGTCAAGACTGATATGCATATAGCTGTGTCTGAACTGGGGTGGCGAAGTGAGCTAAAGAACGATGATGGATTAAACCCAGATCTGTGACTGGGGGTGAGTGTCTGAAAAGTTTCAGCGCTCATTCCATCATCTCCTTGTGTTTGCTTTGTTCGCCCTAAGTTGGCAGGGTATGCCCAGCCGTGGGTCCCTTGCTCACTTTGCCACTGGATTCAAGCTAGCCTGGCTGATGAGGGCTGCTAGCCTGAAACCTGACCCAGGATGCTTGTTTCCGGTCCAGGGAAGACATGGCTTGGAAGTTCGGGCTGGACTATTCCCATGAGGCAAAGTGTCAAGACTGATTTGCATATAGCAGTGTCTGAACTGGGGTGCTGAAGTGAGCTAAAGAACGATGATGGATTCAACCCAGATCAGTGACTGGGGGTAAGTGTCTGAAAAGTTTCAGCGCTCCGTCCATCATCTCCTTGTGTTTGCTTTGTTCGCCCTAAGTTGGCAGGGTATGCCCAGACATGGGTCCCTTGCTCACTTTGCCACTGGATTCAAGCTAGCCTGGCTGATGAGGGCTGCTAGCCTGAAATCAGTCCCAGGATGCTTGTTTCCGGTCCAGGGAAGCCATGGCTTGGCAGTTCGGGATGGACTGTTCCCATGAGGCACAGGGTCAAGACTGATTTGCATATAGCTGTGTCTGAACTGGGGTGGCGAAGTGAGCTAAAGAACGATGATGGATTCAACCCAGATCTGTGACTGGGGATGAGTGTCTGAAAAGTTTCAGTGCTCCGTCCATCATCTCCTTGTGTTTGCTTTAAATGAGATTGACCAGATTTATTAGATCCACTTGCTGCGTTTCCAACATACATCATCTTAGGAGCAGCGGAGCTACTCTCGTACCCCTTGAAGTCACACAGGTATCACCTAATTACATTCTTACTGGGGACAGCTAAACAAGCCATCTGGGGTTTTTAGGGCAAAGAATATATACCCACGTATAAATCCTGGTTGTACCGGGTGTGGGAAATGTTGGGGATGAAAAAGATCCCTCTAAACTTAGCGAGCAGAAGTTATAGCTTTAATTTCCTCTGGAAGGTATGCCTCTCCACACTTGCAACTGTGTTCCACAAGTTCACTTGCCCTAGATACTGGTGAGTTTTGAGTACTGTCCCAGTGTGACACAAAAGCCCTAACAGATATGAGCCTGTCTAGAATATAGCATAGAAATGGACTGTGTCTGAGTGACTAGCCTGTGATTCAAGGGGTTCAGTATTGCAGAGGGGTCCTTTGGGCGGTGGGTGGATGGAAGGTGGGGGGGAGTTCTTTTATAGTTCTAGTGATATTCTGTTTTTCTACCATCTTCTTACAACGCATGGCGGTTGAAAAGGATACAATAAGCTTATCATGCTTTTCTATGAATATTGTTTCTAATTGTCCCCCCCGGTCTTGATATGTAAGCTGGTGCCTATGTATTAAAATGAATAAATAAAGTTATTGCTAACAAATCAATTGCATCTGGTATCTTTTTGAGTGATGGGCAGTAGGATCTACCTTTCTAAACTGAGTATCATCAGCATGCTGATGAGCAGTCAGCCATCTGTTAACATATGCAATGGATTCCAAAGAGGCTGAGGAGGGCCCATGAGATCTATGAACATTAGCTAAGTGTTAGATTTGGGGGTCTCTAGTTGGCAGAGGTAGGTACCTTTGACCAAATAGGGACCCTTGCGTCTAGTCAGGGTAAGGGGGTACACTCCTAAAATAACCCCTGCTCACCCCCTTGGTAGCTTGGCACGAGCAGGCAGGCTTATCTCAGAGGCAGTGTGTAAAGCATTTGTGAACACATACAGTAATACAGTGATAACCCTACAGATGGACACCACACAGGTTGTATTTATAAAAATAAGTATTTTTATATAGACTTAACACAAGACCAACGACAAAAATCCACAATACTGTACTCAAAAATAGACTTTCAAATGTTATAAAATAGCTCAGTTCTCTCAAGTTGTAGATGCGACACTTTACTCTCAATGTACCTTGAATGCGTAACGCAAAGAAAACAAAAGGGTCGCAGGGAAGGTGATGTGTCGGTTCCTTACACTCAGGGGAGTGGATGCGTCGGTTCCTTACTGCTGCGCAGGGGAGTTGATGCTCGCTTCCTTACTGTGTGGGGAGGTGATGCGTCGGTTTCTTACTGCTCTCCGGTGCGATGCGACAAGATGGCACCTCGATGCGATACTCTTCTCCGGTGCGATGCGACAAAATAGCGTCTTGGTTGCGATGCAACAACGTTGATGTGATGCGTGCACGCCCGACGGCCGTGTGGCGACTCGATGATCTTTGGAGGTGCGACAGGCCCTGCGACGCGCTTCTCCGGTGATGCGATGGCGACCTCTGCGGCGGCGGCACGATTCTCCGGTGATGCGCCGCGCTTCGGCGATGCGATGATGACAGCGGCGGCTCGCTTCTTCGGCGATGCGACGACAGCTGCTGCGGCGACTCGCTTCTCGTCGCGCTTCCAGCTCCCAGCGACACGCAGTCTCTCAGAAGGCCCAGCACAACAGTAGGCACTTTGTTAGACTTGGCACCCCACCGCTGCCACCAATGTTAGAAATGGGATCTCTGGTTGGCTAAGGCTTGCGCCAAAGCCAGGCAGAGACCACCACTCTAGTCAGGGCAAGGGAGTTACACATCCCAGATAACCCCTGCTCACCCCTTGGTAGCTTGGCACGAGCAGTCAGGCTTATCCCGGAGGCAATGTGTAAAGCGTTTGCGCAACACACCCACAGCAACAACATACTAGGCACACCACAAAAAGGAACTCCACACAAGGTTATATCAAAAATAGCCTTTGTATTATCATAAAACACATTAGAATAGTACTCACATAATATACATCATGCCACCTGGCACGGGGTCATATTTACAAGGGGATTATTTACACCTGACAGGGCCAACTGGACCACTGTCAGGACCAGCACAAAGCGAACTTAGTATAGGTAGTACTTATAATCAATGTAGAACACATCCTGAACGTACAACCAGTAATCACTGGTAACCACTGTACTTAGCATCAGCCTGTAACATAAACTACATTATGCACAGTATCACATCAGGCGCGAATTACATTCTGCGCCAACCTCACCAGCCTAACCACAGTATGCAAATAACCTCATAATCATAATTACATTAGAGGTATAAAACAGGGTGCGTAAATCATACTACATGAATTACATTTCCTAGCACCCAAAATCACATTAGCACATGAATCACATTAGGGCCTGGCGCCCTATAAACCTAACTGTCCCCCCTGGCCAACTGGCCATCTCTAAAGGGGCTCAAATGCCCTGTGTCCAAAATGTCAGGGCGCGCTGCCACAGCAGCGAAAGTCAAGGGTGCGCAACCGCGCAAACCTAAACGTAGCAGCTGCCCACTACTTGCTGGGCAGCTGTGAAAGTCAGGGGCCAAGGAGTGCATCTCACTCCTATCTCAAGTACACTAATGCCCCCAAAGAACTGTGGCCTAAACGCTGCAGCTGGCACTAAGTGCTGCGCAGCTGTAAATAAAGTGAAGGCCTGGCACCTCTGTGCCTCCGGTCCCACTCAGGGACTCTCTAACCAAATGCCCCTCATGTTGCAGCTGCCCGCGCTGGTGCGGCGCAGCTGTGGCATTTTTCCTAAAAGGGGGGGGGGCCGGCACCCCTGTGCCCTCTGGACCCCCACATGGCCCTCAAGACATGCCCCCATTGTTGAGGCGGCCCGCTCCCTGGCGGGACCACCCAGGCACCGACAATGTGCCTCGGTATGGCCCCAGGTCACTGGGGCCCCTTTCAGGCACCAAAGAAAACTGCCCCAAGCGTTGGAGCGGCCCGCTGCCAGACGGGGCCGTTCTGACTCCGTGCCCCCGAGCACCACAATACTAAAGAGCCGTCGCCCCCACGGAGCCCTACTCACCGGCTCGGGTCGGGGGAGGCTCTCTCGGTGCAGGACTCCGTCTCCTCTTCTGGCGGCGGGACCGGCAGCACTTCTCTCGCGGCGCGGGGCTTCCCTTTTCTCCTGGGAGCCCCGCGCTGCCGTTGGCGGCTACGGCCGCATTTACCTCTTCACCCGGGCCCCCTCCTGGGACCCGGGACTCTACAGCTGTGCCGGTGGAGGCGGGGTAGGCTCCCGTCCTCCCTTCTCCCTTCACCCGGGCCCCCTCCTGGGACCCGGGACTTGTTCCTCGGCACTCGAGGAGGCGGGGTAGGCTCCCGTCCTCCTCATCACGCAGCCAAGCTTCCGGCCGCACTCTTCTCCAGCTTCCGTCCGGCCGGCCCCGCCCACAACCAGGCGGGCCGCGGATCGCGGCGGCAACCTCTGCTCGGCAATGAGGGGTAGGCTCCCTCGCAATAAAAATCCATCAGCGGGGTGGGCACCCGCTCTTCCCACGCACTCTGAGGGAATCCCCACGTCGGGATTCCCTCGGAAATGATCGCAGCCCAGCGCTGCAAAGCCCCCGCATTCTTGGGGAAATAAGAGTAAAGCGCCCACAGGGCGCTAAAGATGCAGCGAGGTCCTGGGGATGCCAAGAACAGCAGAGGGGACCCAAAAGAGAGTCCTTTAGGCATCAAGGGGGCAATGCAGGGCCCAGGGAGGCAAGCCCTCATGGCAGCCCCCCTGGGCCCCAGCAGTAGCACGCCCCAGCAGGAACAGCAACCAAGCACTGAACAGGAACACTGAACATTTTCATGGGGTCACAGCCCCTTCTTTTATACACATTTCCCTTTGTGTCACAGCACAGGGCTGGGGAAAAACCAGACGCAACTGGTTTGGGGGAGCTTTGGAGCACTTTGTTTTGCTCAGCTCCTCTCTCCTTTCACAGGACAGGCTAGGGACATCAGACGCACCACAGGGGGTGGAGCCAGCATTGTAGAGGGAAGGCACAGCCCTATTCAGGTCCCAGGTGCAACTCCTCCCTCCCATCTAGATGCAGATCTCTCTATTCACCACTGCGCTGACTCACCCTGCCCCTGTCACTCACAAGCCAGACATGCAATTCACATCAGGCAGGCAGACACAGAGCACACATAAATGCCAACTTCTAGAAGTGGCATTTCTACACAAGTTATAATAAATCTGCGCACACCATTGCGCAGCATTTATTCTCACGAGTTCGCACATACTAAACTCGCCCCTGCACTCCTCTCACACCAGGAATTACCATGGACACACATATCCCCCATGCATTCCTATGGGAGGGCAGGCCCATCTCACTAAATGCGCACAGAGCGTGCACGCACTTTCCACTGGACCACAGTGCGAAAGTGCCCAGAGACTTAGAACTACTGACATACAAGGCAAAAAGTTTAGGGGTGAACCGGCCAAAAAGGGCCAAGTCCAACACACTTCAATTCCCAGCAAGGGAATTAAGGGGGGAGCTGGTTGGTGAAGTCTTGTATCCCTGAGACTTCAGGCAGGAGGCAAGCTCTAGTTCAAGCCCTTGGAGATTCTTCTTCAAGTTGATAGAAAGCACACTCAGTCCTTTTCTCCTTTCTTTGGCAATGAAGCAACCACTTCAGGCCAACCCCCAAACACACAGCACAGGGGTAGTCTCCTCCTTCAGCTTCCTGGTTCTTCTCCTCAGAAAAGGTTTGTCTTGATTCCCAGAAGTGATCTAAAGTTCTGGGGTCTGGGTCCCCCTTTTTATACACAGTTTCTCTTTGTTCTCTGAAGGCAGAGAGGCCTTTGCCTAGTCCAAACCAGTTCTGGTCAGTCCTGGAGCACTTTGTTGACAAGACTCCTTCTTTCCTTTCACAGTGTAGGCCAGGGACATCAGACACACCACAGGAGGTGGAGCCAGCATTGTTGAGGGAAGGCACAGCCCTATTCAGGTCCCAGGTGCAACTCCTCCCTCCTATCTGCATGCAGATCTCTCTATTCAGCCCTGTGCTGACTCACCCTGTCTCCTGGAAGCCCCCAGCCCCTGTCACTCAAACTCCAGACAAGGAATGCACAACCTAGCAGAGGCAGGCTTGGATAGTTAGGCAAGAAAATACCTACTTTCTAAAAGTGGTATTTTCAAACACAGAATGTTAAAACCAACTTCACTAAAAGATGTATTTTATCATTCTGAGTTCAGGCATACTAAACTCGAATTTCTACCTAGTTCCCTGAGTCAGTTAGGATTATAAGATGTTATAATCTAACTGCCCATTCTGGCCTATGGGGAACAGGTAGCCTTGCAATAGTGAAAAATGAAAATGGCTGTAATTCACTATTAGGACATGCCACACACATCAGGGCATGTCCAACCTTTTACATACAATGCACCCTGCCCTTGGGCCTACCTTAGGGGTGACTAATATGTATAAAAGAGAAGGTTTAGTGACTGGCAAGTGGGTGCACTTGCCCAGTCAACATGGCAGTACCAGACTGCACACAGGCTCTGCAATGGCAGACCTGAGACACACTTTACAAGCTGCTCCGGTGGGTGGCACAACCAGTGCTGCAAGCCCACCAGCAGCATTGGATTTACAAGCCCTGGGCACACGCAGTGCACTGTACTAGGGTCTGACAAGTAAACCAATCAAGCCAATCATGGAGTCACTAATCCATACATCAATTTACCATAGAGAGCATATGCACTTTAGCACTGATCAGCAGTGAAAAAGTGCCCAGAGTCATAAATCCACCAACACCATGTCAGAAAAAAGGCTAGGAGGAAGGCAAAAAGTTCAGGGATGACACTGCAAAAAGGGCCAAGTCCAACACTAAGGAAGACGCATGATACCAAGACAGTTTGTATGGATCACATTGAATTCATGGTGCTGAAACCTCCCTTGCAATCACCTGAAGTCACTGGTAGTGTGTTTATTACTCTTAAACTGGTTACAGCTGTTCTGTAATCTCATACTGCCCATTGCCAATATAGTCGTTGAAACCTGATATGAGTTGATAATTAAGAGGGAATCTCCTGCACACTTTAAACTAACACAGACTACACAAACTCCAAATTACTCTCAAGTGCATTTGTTTGAGGGGTCTGCTACTAGGGTGTTTCTGCAGCCATTAGTGTAGTCAGGGTCCTTATGTACACAGATAGCCAGCATTTGTGGAGTATGTTCCATGGACGTAACTCCTTTAGCTGTAACCCCACACCTTACAATGTCCTAAGAAATGCAGTAGAAGATTACTGGAGCAACATTTCAGCATCCAAGTAAAAAATAAAGTATTTGGGAGATTTTTAAATCTCTAAAAGGCTGAAATATACAAAGTAAAATATATATATATATATATATATATATATATATATATATATATATATATATATATATATATATATATATATATATATATATATATATATATATAAAAACCAAGTTACTCCTTCCGAGATGCTGGAACCCAAGAAGGGTGGTGTACACTCCGGCGGAGCGCGCCGGTCGTAACAATATCTAAATAAAAAATCCCGTGTAGTACACTCTCAGGAAGAAACAGACAGAGCACAAGCTAGGTATCCAAGATTTAATCCACACAACGCGTTTCGGCAAAAGCCTTGATCACATGTGAAAGTGCACAAAACCAGCCGTCATTGATAAAGTTTTTTTGGCATACGATCATCAACAAAATCAACAAAGGACAACATATGCTTAATTACCACCAGTTTACATGGCCGCCATCTTTGACTGGCAAACGAAAGTGTATATAAATGCATTGCAACTTAGAAATAACAGGCAATGTGATGCTTTGCCACAAAATGCTCTATAACATACGTTGTTGATAATTAAATGGATGCATCTTAACATAATTGTTGAGATCGATATCGAATTAGATTGAATCTCAGTATGCTACGCAACTGTATTTACAATATTTACAATATTGAAGCATCATGAAAAATAATATAATGCTAGTCAGTATAAATACCTAGCGACTTTGGAAGTAAATACCTTGCGACTTGGAAGTAACGGGCAATGTGATATTCTGCCTCATGATGCTCATTAATAATTCAAGGTTGCCACTTAACAAGATATGTTAAAATCTATATCAAAAATAGATTAAATGTCTATTGTGGCACAAGTATAATACAATATTAAAGCATCTATTTGATGACATAGTGCCACTGCGAAAGGAAGTGTAAAGTGGTAAATAAAATGCAAAGTGTACATTACCTCTGAATTACATGCCTGAGCGTGAACTAAGAAAACGGACTTTCCTGGTGTGAGATATACCAGGCTTATCCAAGCAACGTAATGCAGGAATCAAATGCCCACAAAGCTAATATACATAGTGTATTGTAGTGGGCTGTCGCTAGTAGAACAATGAATGTCCTGTTAAATACAAACCTAGTGCTCATCCAAGCTGTGATCAGGCAAAGAGGCAAAAGGAAGTGGATGATCGTGCATATAACAGTAACTGGCTGGTGCAAAGTGATTATACATGACAATGTGAACGGTGAGACGTCTGACTCTAGAGGAAAAGGGTAGGATGCCCGTGAAGATAATACCCTGTGAGAGGGCTCCTTCCTTTTCTCCTGCAAAAAAACATAAACAAAAAATCAAAGTTAAAACAGTTGTAAATAAGCATTACAGTCCAACACCTAAGAATAAAATAAAAATTAAAAACATACAATTAAGTATAATCTGCCACACAGCATTGAAAGAGGAAGAACAGAAATATGCTAACATACATAAAAAAGCAGATGAATTATTTATGACCCTTCTCTCAAGTGAACCGAAAGTTCCTCATCGAGGTTCAATCCCCCGGGACTTTTAGTTTGAAAATCGATAATATATCTAGATTCACGTTGCCTAAGGGCCAATACTCTGTCTCCACCCCTAGGATTCTTGGGGATGTGTTCAAGGATCAGATAACTCAATTCTGCAACATTGGAAAAATGTCTCTCCTGGCAATGGCGCGCCACAGGGTATTTCGGGTCGTTGTTGGTGACAGCCCTTAAGTGTTCAAGGACCCGTTTTTTGGCTGTACAGGTCGTACTACCAATGTACCAGAGTTTACAGGTACATTCAATGGCATAGACTACAAAACTGGTGCTGCATGTTAAAAACTGTGTAATTTTTTTGGAGATCCCCCCATATTCTAACACAGCTCTGAACAAGCTGTATTTGCACGCCTTGCAGTGGCCACAAGGATAGAATCCTATGAGACCATGTGTGATAGTTGTAGGATACAGGGTAATGTCATTTCTGACCACTAGATCACGAATGTTTTTGTTCCGTCTGTATGTCACATTGGGTCTGTCTGTTATACTAGTGCCCAAAACACTATCGGACTTGAGGATATCCCAATTTTTTGTGATGATGCGTTTCACTTTGTGTGCCTCAGAATTGTAGGTGAGAATAACACGTGTGTTTTCCCAGTCATCCTCCCCGATCACACAGGGTTTCACCTCAAGAGTGTGTTTTCTATCGACCACTTCTGCCCTGTCCTTAGCTTTTTTAAGAACCCAGTTGGGGTATCCCCGACTGAGGAATCTCTCTATGATGCGATCTCTCTCCTCTGTATATGCCTCAGTGTTGTTACAGTTTCTTTTAGCCCTCAGCAGTTCGCCAAATGGTATACTCCATTTCAGTGCCTCTGGGTGGCTGCTGAGGGCATGCAGGACGCTGTTACCTGCAGTGGCTTTCCGGAAGAGAGAGGTACACACTCTGCCCTGTTTAATTTCCAAGCAAACATCAAGATACTCAATTTTATCAGCCGTGATGTTACCAGTGAGTACGATGTTATACGTATTGGTGTTGAGTTTCTTGACAAAATCAACAGCGTCATTTCTCGGGCCCCTCCAGATGATGAACAAATCGTCTATGTAGCGTAGCCACATGACGACTTTCTGGAGATCGCCTTTCAATGTGTCGCTGGTGAAAATCTCTTGCTCCCAGTAGCCCATGAACAGATTCGCAAAACTGGGAGCAAAGCAAGATCCCATTGCAGTACCATTGATCTGCCTATAGAGGGCGCCATTAAAAGCAACGATGTTATTTATGAGACAGAACTCGATCATATCTATGATCATCTGGCTGTGGTCACGATAATGTAAGGGCCTATTCTTGAGGAAGTGTTCACACGCTTCTAGTCCTTGTTGATGGTCAATTATGGTGTAAAGTGAGTGCACATCCAATACGATAAAAAGATACTCAGGGCTCCAAACAAGATTTTCAATTCTGCAAAGGAAATCTTTCGTGTCCCTCAGATAACTGGGCAGAGTTACCACAGAGTCCCTTAAGAAGTGATCAACATATTTGGAAATATGTTCACTCACACTGCCAATCGACGACACTATGGGGCGCCCTGGAGGTTTGATGCTATCCTTGTGCAATTTGGGAATTAAATACAATATGGGGAGTTTTGGATGATCTTTTTTCAGATAACAATATTCTTCCCATGTTAAAACCCCTTGTCCCTCCATGTGATCAATTTGTCCCAAATGTCAGTGATACTCTGATTATACATCGTTAATGTAACCTGCACATAAAATTTGGTGTCATTGAGTTGGCGTAAGGCCTCATTGATGTAGTCATCACGATCCAAAATGACTACATTCCCTCCCTTGTCAGCTGGACGGATCACAATATTGGTGTCTTCATGTAGAGATTTGAGTGCCTGTCTTTGCTTAAACGATAGATTGTTTCGAATATCTCTGTGCTGCTTCTTGCTCCTATGTCTGAGTTCCAGGAGTCCCTTGTTGGTGCACTCATGAAACGTATCTATGCTGTCGTGTGGAAGAAGGGGGACAAAAGTAGATTTGACCTTAAAATCTGTTTTGGCTGCTGCCCCTAATTCTAACTCCATTTGTTCCAGCATGAGTGTGGTATCAATGTGTCCTTCCCTAGACTCACTGTCCTGTGCTAATTCAGCCATGGTGATCAGTGTATCTATGTCACCAATTACTAAGTTGTTGTCATTCGTACTTGTGCTCATCACAGTGTTGTGATTCTGCCCCAATCTCTTGAGTTTATGCCACTTCTTCAATTTTAATTTGCGTACATACCGGAACAGATCAATTCTAGTATCAGTATAATTAAATACAGAGGATGGGCAGAAAGAGAGACCTAAGCATAAAGTTCTTTTCTCCACATCACTAATAAGTCTCTTGGATAAATTCACTACAGTTCTATTTACCATGTTCATATCCATTAGTAATTCCTGTTGGAGCGTGTTTTGCGACTTCCCATAGCGCCCCTTCCTTTGCCTGTATTCCCAGCGTTGTTTGAGTGTTTTCTTTCTGTTGCGGCGTTTGCCTGTCCTCTGCCTCTTCCCCGTCCCCGGCCGCGTGGTTTCGGTGGTTGGTTGTCTCTCTCCTTCTGTCGATCCTTTCTCATCACCCGAAATTCGTCTAAAAAATTGATTTGTCTGGGGTTGCGTTCTTCACCAGATGCGTTACCTCCCGATATGTCTGATTCTGTGTCACTGATTGTAGAATTATCAGTCACTGGGTTCGTGGTATTGGCGAGAATGGGTGTGGTGATGTGAGCTTTGTATAAATGATCATACTTTTTGCTGAAAGTTAATATTCTACCACATTCATAGTCAGCATAGTCACAATTCATCTTTCTCTGTTTTCTAGCCTTGATATCTTCCTCATATTTGCTGAGGCGTTCTTTCATGGGATCCAATAATTTTTTGATAGTCTCGGAATCCGAAGTTAGAGAGAGTTCCATCATGATTTCCTTGATCTGTTTCAGTATGTCCTCTCTATCCTGCCAGGCATATTTAATGAGTATTTCCATCATGATCCTAGAACTGGATGCAGAATGCTCCGACCATTCCTCCAACATTTTGGGGTTGGGAGCCTCATACGTGGGAGTAATAAAAATTCTTAATCCCCTAGGTACCATTGCCTGGTCCACGTAATTTTGTAGAGAGATCGCCTCCCACCATTTAGAAGTTTCAGTGCGTTTCAATTTTTCCAATTTCTTGATTTTCTCCTCTAGCGGTTGTGTTTTGGGGTCTGATTTCACAGCTGCATCCAAGCGTATAGCTGCCCCAGGTTTCCTGCTAAACAATGTGAGAGCGGCCGCTCTCCTTTCCGCTTCCTCCTCCATTGCGTGTGCGTAACTTGGATCAATTGCCTATGTGCTGCTGTCTGTCTTCCCCTTCCCTAGTATGGAAAGTTCCCTTTGCCTAATGAACTAAACAAACAAGAATACCATACGCGGTACCTCGTAAGACAACAGGTTAGTATGTGTCACCAATGAACGCTGCTAATCAGTTGTAGTCAAGTAGCGCTGGCTAAGATAATTGTACACAGCTCGATCAACCACTGTGTACACCAGGGAAAGCGGTCAATACCAACACTCGGCAGTTACCTCCTCAAATGCCGCTGCCCCGGGGAAGCTCCCGTGGCAACATACCAGCCGATACGCAACCACAGCACCCCCCACAAGGGACGGACAAATTGCGGTGGTAAACTTACCTCCGTGTGCGGTCCACCAGTGCTCTCTCGTGTTGTGTAGCGGTTCAGAATCGCTCCATAAGGCCGGTTCAGTTGCACCTCTCAATAACGTACAAAAAACCAAGTTACTCCTTCCGAGATGCTGGAACCCAAGAAGGGTGGTGTACACTCCGGCGGAGCGCGCCAGTCGTAACAATATCCAAATAAAAAATCCCGTGTAGTACACTCTCAGGAAGAAACAGACAGAGCACAAGCTAGGTATCCAAGATTTAATCCACACAACGCGTTTCGGCAAAAGCCTTGATCACGTGTGAAAGTGCACAAAACCAGCCGTCATTGATAAAGTTTTTTTGGCATACGATCATCAACAAAATCAACAAAGGACAACATATGCTTAATTACCACCAGTTTACATGGCCGCCATCTTTGACTGGCAAACGAAAGTGTATATAAATGCATTGCAACTTAGAAATAACAGGCAATGTGATGCTTTGCCACAAAATGCTCTATAACATACGTTGTTGATAATTAAATGGATGCATCTTAACATAATTGTTGAGATCGATATCGAATTAGATTGAATCTCAGTATGCTACGCAACTGTATTTACAATATTTACAATATTGAAGCATCATGAAAAATAATATAATGCTAGTCAGTATAAATACCTAGCGACTTTGGAAGTAAATACCTTGCGACTTGGAAGTAACGGGCAATGTGATATTCTGCCTCATGATGCTCATTAATAATTCAAGGTTGCCACTTAACAAGATATGTTAAAATCGATATCAAAAATAGATTAAATGTCTATTGTGGCACAAGTATAATACAATATTAAAGCATCTATTTGATGACATAGTGCCACTGCGAAAGGAAGTGTAAAGTGGTAAATAAAATGCAAAGTGTACATTACCTCTGAATTACATGCCTGAGCGTGAACTAAGAAAACGGACTTTCCTGGTGTGAGATATACCAGGCTTATCCAAGCAACGTAATGCAGGAATCAAATGCCCACAAAGCTAATATACATAGTGTATTGTAGTGGGCTGTCGCTAGTAGAACAATGAATGTCCTGTTAAATACAAACCTAGTGCTCATCCAAGCTGTGATCAGGCAAAGAGGCAAAAGGAAGTGGATGATCGTGCATATAACAGTAACTGGCTGGTGCAAAGTGATTATACATGACAATGTGAACGGTGAGACGTCTGACTCTAGAGGAAAAGGGTAGGATGCCCGTGAAGATAATACCCTGTGAGAGGGCTCCTTCCTTTTCTCCTGCAAAAAAACATAAACAAAAAATCAAAGTTAAAACAGTTGTAAATAAGCATTACAGTCCAACACCTAAGAATAAAATAAAAATTAAAAACATACAATTAAGTATAATCTGCCACACAGCATTGAAAGAGGAAGAACAGAAATATGCTAACATACATAAAAAAGCAGATGAATTATTTATGACCCTTCTCTCAAGTGAACCGAAAGTTCCTCATCGAGGTTCAATCCCCCGAGACTTTTAGTTTGAAAATCGATAATATATCTAGATTCACGTTGCCTAAGGGCCAATACTCTGTCTCCACTCCTAGGATTCTTGGGGATGTGTTCAAGGATCAGATAACTCAATTCTGCAACATTGGAAAAATGTCTCTCCTGGCAATGGCGTGCCACAGGGTATTTCGGGTCGTTGTTGGTGACAGCCCTTAAGTGTTCAAGGACCCGTTTTTTGGCTGTACAGGTCGTACTGCCAATGTACCAGAGTTTACAGGTACATTCAATGGCATAGACTACAAAACTGGTGCTGCATGTTAAAAACTGTGTAATTTTTTTGGAGATCCCCCATATTCTAACACAGCTCTGAACAAGCTGTATTTGCACGCCTTGCAGTGGCCACAAGGATAGAATCCTATGAGACCATGTGTGATAGTTGTAGGATACAGGGTAATGTCATTTCTGACCACTAGATCGCGAATGTTTTTGTTCCGTCTGTATGTCACATTGGGTCTGTCTGTTATACTAGTGCCCAAAACACTATCGAACTTGAGGATATCCCAATTTTTTGTGATGATGCGTTTCACTTTGTGTGCCTCAGAATTGTAGGTGAGAATAACACGTGTGTTTTCCCAGTCATCCTCCCCGATCACACAGGGTTTCACCTCAAGAGTGTGTTTTCTATCGACCACTTCTGCCCTGTCCTTAGCTTTTTTAAGAACCCAGTTGGGGTATCCCCGACTGAGGAATCTCTCTATGATGCGATCTCTCTCCTCTGTATATGCCTCAGTGTTGTTACAGTTTCTTTTAGCCCTCAGCAGTTCGCCAAATGGTATACTCCATTTCAGTGCCTCTGGGTGGCTTCTGAGGGCATGCAGGATGCTGTTACCTGCAGTGGCTTTCCGGAAGAGAGAGGTACACACTCTGCCCTGTTTAATTTCCAAGCAAACATCAAGATACTCAATTTTATCAGCCGTGATGTTACCAGTGAGTACGATGTTATACGTATTGGTGTTGAGTTTCTTGACAAAATCAACAGCGTCATTTCTCGGGCCCCTCCAGATGATGAACAAATCGTCTATGTAGCGTAGCCACATGACGACTTTCTGGAGATCGCCTTTCAATGTGTCGCTGGTGAAAATCTCTTGCTCCCAGTAGCCCATGAACAGATTCGCAAAACTGGGAGCAAAGCAAGATCCCATTGCAGTACCATTGATCTGCCTATAGAGGGCGCCATTAAAAGCAAAGATGTTATTTATGAGACAGAACTCGATCATATCTATGATCATCTGGCTGTGGTCACGATAATGTAAGGGCCTATTCTTGAGGAAGTGTTCACACGCTTCTAGTCCTTGTTGATGGTCAATTATGGTGTAAAGTGAGTGCACATCCAATACGATAAAAGATACTCAGGGCTCCAAACAAGATTTTCAATTCTGCAAAGGAAATCTTTCGTGTCCCTCAGATAACTGGGCAGAGTTACCACAGAGTCCCTTAAGAAGTGGTCAGTGATGTCATCAGTGATGTCACTGACCATGTCATGAGTGATGTAATATGTGACGTCATCAGCAGTGCATTGCGGGGGCGCGAGTTATAGTTAGCTGAACTAACTATAACGGGGGAATTTCTATGGTTTTGTACGAGTGAAATGTCCAACTAACTATAACAGTCCCTAAAACCTATGGTTTTTTCAGTGAATTTCAAAGGTTTTTTAAATGTTAATTTCTAACTATAACGTGTCTGAAACCTATGGTTTTTTCAGTGAATTTCAAAGGTTTTTTAAATGCTAATTTCTAACTATAACGTGCCTGAAACCTATGGTTTTTTCAGTGAATTTCAAAGGTTTTTTAAATGCTAATTTCTAACTATAACGCCCCTAAAACCTATGGTTTTTTCAGTGAATTTCAAAGGTTTTGTAAATGACAATTTTTAAATGTATTAATTGTTATATTTATTTTTTTGATACTGATTTACTACATTTTTTTAAACTATTTATTTTTACATATTTTATTTTTTAAATTACATTGTAATTACATTATACATTACATTACAAAATATACTTTCTCAGAATGAATTACTTTATTTTAAATACTTTGAAAATAGGCAATAGACTTTTAAGTACAGTAGTTACAGTTGTTGCAATGGGCAACACAATTTCAAACACAATGCAACATTGAGCTCAATGTGAATTTCTAGTTAAATGCAATTAGTTACTTTATGGATTACTTTTCTAACCACAGGACTGGATCCTAGATTCAGTCCTGGGACATCTCCTGTAAACAGTTGAGTAAAAGCGTTTTGGTTACAGTAGTGATTTTTAAGGAATATTATTGTATTTTTAAAGTTGACACTTAGAAACTTTTTCACATAGAATCACCAATGTTATCCTATGGGAGGAAATTCACTTAGCAGGTAAGTAGTGTTATCGTTACTTTTTCTTACTCAGTGGTGGATCCTGGATCCAGCACTGGTGCATCTCCTGTAAACAGTTAAAAGAATGCGTTTAAGTCATACAGACGATTTTTAAGGAATATTTGTAGTTTGTGAAAATCGACACTTTGAAACTTTTCTGCTGAAAACCAGACAATGGATTCCAATGGAAGGAAATACAAGTTACTGGTAAGTACGGTTAGAATTACTTTTCAGGGTCAGTGCTGGGCTAAAAGATGCAGCACTGGGTTCTCTCCTGATAACAGGTGAGTAAATCGGAATTCGTAGTTCGGCTGATTTTAGAGGAATATTATAAAGTTCCAAAACTCCACACTTAGAAGAATTTCCAAGTGAAACCAGTCAATGTTAGCCTATGGAAGGAAATTCAAGTTACTGGTAAGTACGGTTAAAATTACTTTTCAGGATCAGTACTGGGCTCAAAGATGCAGCACTGAGGTCTCTCCTGATAACAGGTGAGTAAATCGGAATTCGTAGTTCTGCTGATTTTAGAGGAATATTTGTATGTTTCAAAAATCGACACTTAGAAACTTTTTCAGCAAAAAGCAGGCAATGATATCCTATGGAAGGAAATTCAATTTACTGGTAAGTACGGTTAGAATTACTTTTCAAGGTCAGTGCTGGGCTAAAAGATGCAGCACTGGGTTCTCTCCTGATAACAGGTGAGTAAATCGGAATTCGTAGTTCGGCTGATTTTAGAGGAATATTATAAAGTTCCAAAACTCCACACTTAGAAGAATTTCCAAGTGAAACCAGTCAATGTTAGCCTATGGAAGGAAATTCAAATTACTGGTAAGTGCGGTTAAAATTACTTTTCAGGATCAGTATTGGGCTCAAAGATGCAGCACTGAGGTCTCTCCTGATAACAGGTGAGTAAATCGGAATTCGTAGTTCGGCTGATTTTAGAGGAATATTTGTATGTTACAAAAATCGACACTTAGAAACTTTTTCAGCAAAAAGCAGGCAATGATATCCTATGGAAGGAAATTCAAGTTACTGGTAAGTACGGTTAAAATTACTTTTCAGGATCAGTACTGGGCTGAAAGATGCAGCACTGAGGTCTCTCCTGATAACAGGTGAGTAAATCGGAATTCGTATTTCGGCTGATTTTAGAGGAATATTATAAAGTTCCAAAACTCCACACACAAGAATTTCCAAGTGAAACCAGTCAATGTTAGCCTATGGAAGGAAATTCAAGTTACTGGTAAGTACGGTTAAAATTACTTTTCAGGATCAGTACTGGGCTCAAAGATGCAGCACTGAGGTCTCTCCTGATAACAGGTGAGTAAATCGGAATTCGTAGTTCGGCTGATTTTAGAGGAATATTTGCACAATGGTGAAGGGAGGGGGCGGGGCCTGAGGTGACATCTGTGCAAACGCGCCCCATGGCGCGTTTTAAGTTGGGGGATTAAGTCCCCTTGAATCATGAGGGTCCCTGGGGTCCAACTAGCCCACCCTGTACCTCCAGTATGCGCCAAGGAGCTGCGTTGCAGAGAGGTGTTCAGAGGCCACGCCCCTTTTGCACCTCTCTGCAACGCAGCTCTGTGGCGCTTTCTGGACGTACCTGGTGGGCTAGTTGGCCCCCAGGGACCCTCAGGATTGAAGGGATTTAATTCCCCATCTTAAAATGCGCCACGGGGCCTGTTTGCACACATGTCACCTGAAGCCCCGCCCCTCCCTTCACCACTGTGCAAACGCGCCCCGTGGCGCGTTTTAAGTTGGGGGATTAAGTCCCCTTGAATCCTGAGGGTCCCTGGGGTCCAACTATCCCACCAGGTACCTCCAGTAAGCGCCACAGAGCTGCGTTGCAGAGAGGTGTAATAAGGGGCATGGCCTCTGTACACCTCTCTGCAACGCAGCCCCCTGGCGCATACTGGAGGTTCCTGGTGGGCTAGTTGGCCCACAGGGACCCCCAGTATTCAAGGGGAATTCGTTCCCCCTCTGCAAACGCAACAGGGGGCGCGTTTGCAGAGTGGTAAAGGAAGGGGGCGGGGCCTGCGGCACGATCGTTTTTTGTTTTTTTTTCCCTCGAAGGGGGGCTGTGTGGCCCCCCTTCCTTTTTCCTTTTTTTGGGCCCTGGGGACCCCATCCCCCAGGGCCTTACCCCTTTTTTTCATTTTTTTTTTTAAAAACGGGAAGGGGGCCACGTGGCCCCCCTCCCGTGGCCGATTCCGGCCCCGGGGACCCCATCCCCCGGGGCAGGCCTTTATTTTTTTTTATTTTTTTATTATAATTTTTTTTGGGGGAGGGGGGCTGCGTGGCCCCCCTCCCGGGCCACTTATGGCCCCGGGGACCCCATCCCCCGGGGCCTGGCCTCTCGTTGGAGACTGTGGGGGGGTCCCCAATCCCCCCACAGTCCCAGCCGGCTCCCCGCCTCCTGCGCGAGCCGGCATTGCTTTTCCACATGGGGAGCAGCTAACATGCTGCTCCCCGTGTGGAAAAGCAATTGGGTTTGCATTTTGAAAGAGAGAGCAGGTTTCCTGCTCTCTCTTTCAAAATGCAAACCAAGTTTGCTATGACAGGACGGGAGCCGCGATGCTCCCGTCCTGTCATAGCAAACTACAGTGTCCCGGGGGTAGGCACCCCGGGACACTGCAGGAGCCAGCCCTGGGGGGTGGTGGTCCCCAGGGCCATCACTGGCTCCAGGAGGGGGGCCGCGCGGCCCCCCTCCCAACTTGTTCAAAGCCCCGGGGAGGTGGTGGTCCCCGGGGCTCTGGGGGTCCGTAACGGACCCCCATATTTAAATCTTTAGTGCCCGGGGCGTGTGGGGGGCTGAAGCCCCCCCACACAGGTTTTTTAAATTAAAAAAAAACAGCCCCGGGGGGTGGCGGTCCCCGGGGCAGCGGGAGGGTGCACAGCCCTCCCGCCATCATTTTTTTTTTAAAAGCCCTGGGGGGTGGCGGTCCCCGGGGCTTGGGGGGCCTTAGAGGCCCCCCATAAACAATAAACCCACCCCCCGCATGCCCCCGGGACTTGGGCAAATTTGCATCGAAGCGCGGGATCCGCGCACCTTGAGCGCCTCCTGCCGATTTTTTTTTTTTTTAAATGCTTTTTTCTGCCCAGGGGGTCCTTGTGGGACCCCCTGAACAGACCTAGGGGGTCAGGCTGTTTCTACCCTGCCCCCTTTGTGCGTTTTGCGCACTTGTTTCTTTTTTTTTTCTCGGCGGGATTCGCGCACCCTAAGCGCATCCCGCCAATTTTTAAAAAAAATAAAATGCTTTTTTCTGTCCAGGGGGTCCTTGTGGGACCCCCTGAGCAGACCTAGGGGGTCAGGGTGTTTCTACCCTGCCCCCTTTTTGCGCTTTGCGCACTTGTTCGAGGGACAAAATGGCTGCCAACACTTCCTGATTTGGAGTGTTGACAGCCAATTAGCATGCAACTCGTGATCGGGAGGGTGCGCGAATCCGACGCGGCCATAGATATATATGTGATTTTCCTTTTGATTTTCACAGGAACTACTGAACGGATTTACACCATTTAACAAAAAGGGTTCTTTCTGAACCAAGAACTACCTCTTTGCCAAATTTGGTGTAATTCCGTTCAGCAGTTCGGGCTGTAGCCGTGGCTAAAGTTTCCTATGGGAAAATGAATGGGGAAAACACGTTTTGGGACCCCCCTTTTTTCTCGGCCCCCGCTTGACGAATCACCCCGAAACTTTCAGGGTAGGAGCGGAACGGAGCGGGCCATAAAGTTTGAATATTTCGCGAAGATTCGTCAACCGACGCAAGAGTTATTTCAAATAGAATGTCGCGGATTTCCTATGGAAAATAGGTCCTAACTATAACTATCTACTGGCGACCGCCAGTAGATATTATATATATATATATATATATATATATATATATATATATATATATATATATATATATATATATATATATATATATTAATGTTTTTTATTGAGATTTGCATCTCAACATCACTTTACAAAAACAGGCACGTTGCAACAATTACAATGTTCTGGTTTCAATCAATCTGTATACATGACCGTGCAACATAGGCTATTGTTATTATTGTGCTGGCTTCAAATCAAAATTCCGCAAATTTCCGGTGTCATTATAATTTTTCCTCTTTTTTGTTTTTTGTTTTTGCAAAACAATGGTAACAATAACTATAGAAACTCACCCCCCTCCCCTCCGTACCCCCCCCTTCCACTGACTGGTCATGGGTTGCAACATTTACTGCAAGGCCTGAAAACTATCTGTTCGATCATATATTTTAACTATCTTTACCGTTCTCTGGGGTATGAGGGACCTCAAGTATGGGCAGTGGGCCAGTCTCTTCCTGCGTGGGGCGTGAGGAGAGCGCCACCCTCCCCGAATAATCTTTTCCTTTGGTTAAGTCTGTGATCATTGTGTACCAGGCTCTCGTGTCATCCTCAAGCTTATCGTCCTTCCTGACCTTCTTCATCCGCACTGATTCTGCAGTGGCCCACTCCATCATATCTTTGATCCATCTCTCAAACATGGGTGGATCTGGGCTCAGCCAATGACTTGCGATTCGCCTTTTCGCTAATACAAGACCCAGCTGTATGAACCTCCTAGTTAGTTTCTTGGCTTTTGGCGTGGGTAGTAGTCCCAACACCACCCCTTTGATAGTGGCTGGTATGGTCCATCCCGTGACAGTCTGTAGAATATCTATGACCACCCCCCAGTAACGCGCCAACTCGGGGCAGTCCCACAGCATGTGGTTAAAATGTGCGTCCGAGCGTTTGCATCTGGGGCAAGTATCTGCCCGGTCCGGGTATATTTTGTGCAGTGTTCGGGGAGTGAGGTATGCCTGGTATACCACATTATATTGGATTAATTTAAAGCGTGTGTTGGAGCTTATTTGTTTGACCCCTTCATGTACTTTCCGCCATTGCATCTCTGCAAGGAGCTCACCCATGGCTTCATCCCATTTCGTATGCAGTGGAAGGGGAGCCGTGGGAACATTCTCCCTCAGTGCTCTGTATATGTGTGAGGCCAACCTTCTCCCTCCCGCCATTGTGGTTATCATCTGCAATACTGTCGCGACCTGTGGCTCCTGCGGAAATGTCGGCCACAATTCTCTGGCCACCGCTGAGATCTTAGCGTACTGCAAGAACTGTCCCCTGACTAGTTGGAAAGCGTTATCCGCTTCTTCTATAGTCACGAACCGCTCCGTGGTGTATAGATCCCCCATCATGAGACAACCACCCTCCTTCCATTTGTGAACATTCATTGTTTGCCCTATTCGTTTGAAGGGCACTACCGCCCACAGTGGAGTTTCGGGAGCATATGGCGCTGTCTTAATTACCTGCTGTACTACCGTTCCCCACACTGATGCAACATGACGTATGACATAAGGAAAAGATTCCGGTACCCTCGATCCCATCATAAAGAGTTCTGGGAGGGAAGTTTCCCGATGTGTGCCTGCCAATAATCGCTTTACCCAGTTGTTCTGCTTGTCCAACCAATGCACCGCATGTTGCAGATGTGCAGCTATGTAATAAAAGTTCAAACGAGGAACCTCCAGACCCTCCATCCCCTACCTTCTAAGCAGGGTGCTCAACTTAATCCTCTTCCGTTTGGGTCCCCACAGCAGTTCTACAATCAGGGTGTCAAGTTGTGAGAAAAACTTCTGCTGGACCTTATATAAAGAATTCTGTAAAGTGTACAGGCATCAGGGCAGGATGACTATTTTAGTCAATGCTACCCTCCCCATTAATGATAACGGGAGTCCCTTCCAGAAGGCAACCGATCTTCTAATACCATCCACTCTCTTCCCTATATTGTCGGCTAAGTATGCCGATACAAAGTAAAATATTGACAGAGTGGTGAACTAATAATTTAGCTGTGGTGAACTGATAATTTAGCTGTTTTTGTTAAAAGTCTACTACAAATACGTTTGAATCATAGCAGTGCCACCTTAAAATTTAACCATGGTGGAAAAGTGATGTAATTAGATCCGCAGAGTTGGATTAGGATCATCTAAAGTTATGAGGTATGTACATTGACTGGAGGGAGTCCCTAGTAACTGCAGAAAACAGTGTTGAAACTTGTCAGATAGCAGCGGACAAGCCATAAGACACAAAGCGTGAGCCATCCTTGCACTGTTCAGAAACCATCCAGAATTCTTGCATTGATTGTGAAGTGGATTATGAAGCCAAGGGAAGTATATACGTCAGCACTCCTAATTTACGCAGAAGATGACTACTTTTGTAAGCTACACATGAAACAATGTTGGCTTTTGTCAGATGTACTCAAGGATTGAACAAACTAACTTTGCCACTATCCCACTCCATCACAAGAACTATTTCACGTGCAGCACATTTTCATGTATAATTGATTACTTTAGCTGCCTGTGCTCTCCAGAGGTGAGCCTGTCCTCCTATGTGAAGGGTGCTCACACAGCATTACTCACCACTTAAAGTGTTTGTAGAGGGGCTCATTTTTCACAAACAAACCATTACCGGGAACACGAGAGAGAGAGAGACAGAAAGAAAAAAAGAAGAAAGACAGATAGGAAAACCAATGATGAAGGCAGAAAAGTGGTTGAAAAAATAACTTGTAAGAATAAGATAAAGTTAAAACACATGGGACCCTAAGAGAACATTTATGCTGCATCTGAAAAGGTTGTCACCTCCACATTTGACAGCATATACCTCTCATGTTCTTAATGTTGGCCTAACTACATCTAAACCACTCTCACATTCACCAGTGCACCTGAAGAATAGCTCACCCTGGAATCAGTACCACCAGAATACTTGCACAAAGAACGGACCATGGATTTCACAGTAAGAGGTATCAGCTCCACATCAAAATAAGTGTAAGCTGCCTAGGGCCCAAGGATGAGAAGGAAATGGCAAAGAAATCAACTCAAAAGAAAGGACCCATGCACTTCCAGTCCCAGCTAGAACTTTTAAGAAAATATTGGCCTTTGCAAGGATATATTACCAGTTTGCATTGAAAAACTACCCAAATGTGGAAATGTAGTAACAGTGAGAGACACCACAAACTAGGGCCAGTGATCATAATCTACAGTAGATTGCACTCATTAGTAAGAGCTTTGCACATCCTAAACTTTGGGGAGAGGATGTGGCCTTACGACTTGAGCAGACGACCTCAACGCTGGGGAACCATGTTCGAGTCTCGGCAGGGACGCTCAACATCCTGTGATTCTGGGCAAATCCCAGTGTCTAACAAAAATGTATGTGTACTGGTGTAACGCAACTGCTGCTCATGTAAAGCGCTCTGAAACCTTCAGGTCAAGTTTGCACTATAAAAAACTCCGGGAAAAAAAACAAAAACATTTTGCATTGCCCATATGGTGCACTAGAGGCCTACTTATTTACAGTAAAACTAGCCTGTGGGTTCGCCTAGTCACTGTAACCTCATCCTGAAGGGCCCAGCCCTATATAAGCACACAAAATCTTTAATCTCATACATAGCATAACTCTGAATTACATCAGCCTGCCAGACCTAGGAGCACTGTAACTGCAAAGCTACCCTGTTATTGTGTTATGATACAGCACATCTCATACTCTGCAGCATTGCTGCAGTAGGTAGGGTTGAAAAGGGCAAAAAACAACACCAGCCATAATCAAGTAGGGTAACAACATGGCAAATGTTAACATGGCCATATCCAAAGCTTTCAAATTTCCAGAGCTATAAAGAATACAACTTCTGTTCCTTTCAAGTAAAACAGCACATCAACATTTAGTCATTGGAGCTGGTAAATAAAGCACATCATTTCAAATGTTTACAAATAATTTGTTGTTGTAGTGTCTCTGATTTAGCTGCTTCTGCACATAACTGAAATATTCCGGTACTGGGGGAGCAAGCAGAAGTATGCGAGACAGCCCTTATTTGATGGTAAAAATGCACAGTTGCAGCATGGATGAGAGAAGAAATGATCACACAATTTTTACAAGTTGATAAATAAGTGTGCATCAATCTATGGTACTGACCAAACATGAAACGATCTGTTCAAGTTGACAAGTGTAACATACATCCATCGGTCTACGCACTTTCACAAACATACAGCAATAAGCAGAAGCTGAACTGGGGCTTAGCTGTGAGTGGTAGGCAGATAATATTTTGAGTGATTTAATCAACTCTAATTTTGCTAAATGTAGAATAAGAATCTAGGGCATATATAGGGCACGCATGACAATTGACTTCCATTTGGCTTCTGCTTACCGCCCACGCTCCAACCATACATGCCAAGAAATAAAGACAAAGCATTAAACTTTGTTGTTGTTGGAAAGTGGGCTATTAGTAGTGGTAAATATTCATCTACCACTGGCAATAAGACCACTAACACAATCTAGGGCTCCGAAAAGGTCTCAGTAAATTATTCCCATGCTCAACCCTTGGTAGCTTGGCTGCGAGCAGGCAGGCTTAACTTAAGAGACAGGTATGTAAAGCATTTAAAGACACTAATTCAGTCAATAATTAAGACATAAGACAAAATAAAAATCCCCCACCAATTTATAAAAATAGGAACTATATCTATCTTTAAAATGACACCAAAACGACAAAAATCCAATGTAGGGAACAGGAGATATAAATTTACATTTTTGTAGCAGTATATAGCACTTAAAAACCTTTAGCGCCACCTTGGGACATCTGATCGTGCTTGACCAGGACAAAGTCGAAGTTTCAGGCTGATCGTGATGAAACCCTGCTCGGATACCCCTCGCGATAGGCCTCGGTCAAGATTTTACCTTCTGACTTAGAAACTTTTCTGTAGCTTTTTCTGCCGAGGCCCCTCGATTATCTTCACCAGTCCGAGTTCGGTGAAGGTTTGCCAGATTGCTTTCCAGGGAGCTCCCGGTCACACTCTGGAAGTTGAACCTCCAGAGCTTTTCAGCAGGATGAACCAGTAGGCCAGACCGGCTCGCGGTTGAATGTGGGCGGCTTGGCTCTCGCGGTTGAGTCGGTCCCCTTATGGAGCTGTTTCCAAAGTTGCTCCAAACTTCTGGAACTTTTTCCTGAAGTTCCTCTTGGGGGTCCAAAGTGTCCAAAACACAATCCAAGGGTCTGGAATCTCCAAGATGGTCCTTGGAAGTTTGGGATAAATCCACTTTGACAAAACCCTTACAAATCCACTGGACACACTCCAAGCTGGGGATTCTTGGTGGTGATGGTCCAGGTGAGCTCTGTTAACCTGTAGCTTGCAGGGAGTTCACTTCTTATTCCTCTTGAAGCAAGGTACATCCAAAGGGCTGTAGTTCCAGATAATGCAGTAGGCGCTGTCAGTCAGAATGCAGGGCCTGATGGTGCAAATCAAGTTTCCAGCTTGGCAAGCCTTCTTCTTCTCTTAGTTTCAAGCAGCAGATCCGAGAGGCTCTGCACCTCTCACCTATTTATTCAGTGTTCTCTGGGGTCAAGTAGGAGAGCACTCCTGTCCAATGAGGTGCAGGGGTACACACCAGAGCATACCACTTCCTCTAAAGTGTGGCATAATCTTCTCCCAGAAGGCACTATTCTTCCAAAATTCAGTATGGCTGAACTTGCAGCAGAGGAGCAAGAACTAGTTAAACCAACCTCCAGTATGGCTCATTTCCATAGCTCTCCTCCCCCTACCATCTGTAAATTCCTGCCTTAAGCCTGCTATCTGGATGGGTCAGGGGAGCTGGTGGGTATATGGGCCTGGCATTCCCTGCCTGTCCTATCCCCCTTTGAAACTCCATGGTTTACGGCCCCTTGCCTCTGCTCTGGCATTCCTGTGTAGCAAAGCTCTCACCAAGAGATAGCCACTCCCTGGGTGAGCCACTTATCACTTCATCAAAGCAGCCTGGCCAATCATCTTAACTCTGACCAATCAAGGGAGACCATGGGAAGGCTGAATTTTGGCTTCCAGAAAAGAAAGTCTTATAACTTCTATTCTGTATACTTTAGGATAAATTCACCAATAGCATATTGTTGGATTTATCAATACCATTCTCCATGAATTATATTTTCCGTTAATCCCTAGAGATAGTTATGCATTATTAAACTATTGCCATGTTATCCAATGTGGCTGGGGATCTACAATGGGGAAAATGAAATATGCAATTTCTCCAACACAAGGGCATATAAAACATCTTTTATAAAGGCCCTGCTTATAGTTACATGACCCCCCACCCCTGGGACACCTAGGGGAGACTTTTGGGGTCCTGAATAAGCAAAAATAGTATAGATCCTCACTCCACCATGCTCCTAGCACAAAAGTTGATTTTGGGAAGCACTTTACTACAGTGGGGGAAGCGAAATGTGCAATTTCTCTATCCACAGGGCATATAAAACATCTTTTATAAGGGCCCTCCTTATAAGTACAGGACCCACCACTCCTGGGTTACCTAGGGGAGACCCTGGGGGTACATAATATGACAGAATGTTGTAGTTTATCACTTTGTAAGTGCCCCTACCACTAAAGTAGAGTTTGGGCACAATTTATATTTAAAAGCAGTGCTGCAACACAGGGCTGCTTTTAAAATGACCTCAGGCTGCAGGCAGTGCACCAAAGCAAATGCAGAAAGGGCTGCTGGCCTGTAAACTGCCATGACCTATTATGTACAAGGGATTTAAAGGTAGTTTTAATCCCCCTGCCCTATTATGTACTAGGGACTTATAGGGTAGATCATGCCAATTATAAGTGTACCCTCATATATAGTGTACCCTCATGAACGTGTGTGTTTCCACTGTGTGTTTAAACCTAACAGTGGGTGTTTTCAACATAGCACTGGCCCCGGGCCTGCCCAGCAGAGCCCAGGGCACCATCAGAGTCAGAAAAAACAGCATCCAGCGGTCTCAAATGGGGCAAAAAGTGGGGGGACACTGCAAACAGGTCCTGATTTCCAACACATGAAACAGAAGAAATTAAGAGATGGCCTTCAAGTGACTGAATTGAACAATGTGAAGCAGAAAATCCAGGATCAATCCCAGCTCCCCCACTAGCCCAAATTGTGAGATCCTAGGAAAATCTTTCTCTAGTGATTTAATAGACCAGAGATTCCCAATCTGTGCGCCATGGCGCCCTGGTGCGCCATAAAATCTAGCTAGGGGCGCCGCAAACAGATTGGGAACCACTGGAAGAAACCATGAGCATAAATCACAGGCCTGCATCCTCCAGCACGGACTCTTAGAAGCCAGCTGGCTGCCTGACTGAACAGTTTTTAAGCACAATGCTCGGACTGGCAGGAAATGCAACACTCAAACATTTTTTTACGTGGGGAAATTGTGAAAACGGTTGCTGTACGTACGGTAAAATTAAAGGTTATCCTGGAGACTGACAGCTGGTCGCACGCATCATGAGGAATGATGTTTTACATTTTTAGGGCGCCCCACCGAACAAGTTTTAATATGGTTACTGTGCCATTTCCTTATTTTAGAATAGTTCGTATTTCATTTCAAACTTTAAATACCGCACTAGACCCTAGGCTTGAAGGTTTTTGTATGCCACAACATTTCCAGTTCCCGGTAGCTATTTAAAGATAAAGATTTAAATCTGTGCATTTTGGATTTATTATTTGTAACCACAGCTTCACCGAAGTGTCTTGGTGCTAAACATGCAGAGGGGGCAGAGTTTGCACAAGTTAATAAGAAAAGTTAAAACGTTAGTTTTTGGAGTATTGCAAATGGGAACAGATGTGTAGTAGAGCATAGTTTTTTCATGAGATTATTCCATTCCCTGACCGAAATATATTGAACCGGTTTTGTAAATGGAAACAGAGTGGCACTTCTAAATTCAGTAAGTTCTGGGTTGCCACAATAGGGAAGTAGAGTCGGTTCATATGTCTGTAATTATTAGACAGCTTGTCAATTTATTAAAACAGTTTGTACATGCTTTTGGCCAGTATTTAATAAAACAATTTTAGGCACATATACAGAAAGTTACAACCATTTCCTTTTTTTACTTTTTCAGGACAAAAAGAGAAATTCCTAATAAAGATGCGGCTATTCTATATTATTGCTAACTAATGCTTTTGGCTTTTTCAGTGTATCTATCCATGTCCACTTGAATGCTTGTATTGAACTGCATGACTAATTTATGGATAACTATACTACTCTATGTTCACTCTACTCCTGCTGGCATGCATTGGCACATTAACGTGATCTCACAAAAGGTGCCAATCAGAATTATTTATTTCATCCCCCGCCTATCTCCCTCTCCACTTGGTTTCCAGCAGTGAGCCCTTCCCTCTAATGGTAACTTTTTTAAAACAAAAAATAGTTTTTAAAAATTCCATATGCAGACCCCACTGCTGAAGAGTATTGTTCCTGACATAACCAATTAAAGTTTTTTATTAAATAATTGTTATATTTTTAATTTGTTACATCATCTATGATTATAATACCTTCATCGGCTTCATCCCAAATATTTTCAGGGTGAAAACTTTAAGTACTTCCAATGCTGGGCTAACATCCCCCCACCCGCCAAAAAAAGGTAACATAATGGGGAGTCGCGGCTAATGGCCCATAGGTCAAGGGAGCCGTGGGTCGAATAAGTTTGGGAACCACTGTAATAGACCATAATGTTGCTTCACGTACAATAAGAATCGAGTCCACATATAGGGTGTTCATGACAAATTACTTGCCTTTTAGTAATAGCGTTGTTGTCAGAGCAGAGGTGTGCATGACTGTTTCTAAGTGGTACACAGTAGGAAGATGCTTCGTTAGTACCGCAGGTGAAGTGCTCTCTGCCGGATACGGAGACGTCATGCTTGGATTCCAGGGTTCCCCGGACCGATTCTGATTCTAAGCACCAGGCTTCAATCTCTGATGGAGCGCTGCTCCTGTGGGTGATATCGAGGCTTTTGGAAAGGCGCTGTTTGAAGCAGAACTGCCGCCGCAACTCCGCAATCCGAAGTAACATGCAGAAACAAAATGGCGGATGACGGCGAAAAAAATACCAAAACCAACACTGAAGGCACGGAAATGAACCGGATTGCCCTCCTGAGTACCCGTTTCAGGTGCACTGAATGACCTCACCTCTCGACAAGGTATACTAACCTTTGATGCAATGTTAAAGAACCTGTACTTTACGAGTGACTTCTAACTAAAGCGGCCTGACTCTAAGATGGCGGCTGCATGAAAGGTACGAGAAGCGCTTAATCTTCTTTTGCGGAGCTGCGCTACAGGCTATTAGAAATTCTGGGCATTTTCATTGTGATAAGGCTGGGTCTGCTGTCTGTGGGGAACGTTTCTACCCGAAAATCGACCTTATTAATACGGCGATCCCCCTCAGTGCGGTGCCTGACCCTAAGATTGGATTTGGTTTTCGGCAAAAATCAATTCAGCAATACAGCCACCTGAAATTGCTGCAACATAAAGCTCACTTCAACCCTTCATCTTACATCAAGCTGGGGAGCTCTCTGTCAATACAATCAGCCGGAGTCTACCTTGTCTTGCAATGTGCTGGTACCAGTTATAATCTCCATGGTGCTCAGCTCTCTAGGTGCTAGCTCCCATCTCCCTAGAGAAAGAAGAAGGACCCATGCTGGAAACTAAAAAGGGAAATAGGACTTCCAGCTCATAAGCAGAAGCTTACTAAGCTAAGAGTCGGCCATCTTGGAACTGTACTAACTGCTCTCTTTTTCACACCCACATCAGAACTGCAAGAAAGATGAGGATGTTTCCCTCCTCCTGCAAAGCCTGCCTGACCTTCAAATGGCGGAGCTCCGATCCCTCTTATCAAGATATCGACGCGCTCTTTTTCCCACCGCTGAGTCACAGCCATATGGAGATTTTGGGTCGGAAGCCCTCTGATATTCCACAGCTGCTAAACAACTGCTAACCAAGCAGGCCGGAGCTGTGTTGGTATAGCGAGTGGAAATTTTGTAGCTGCAAAGTCTGTAGCTGCCCTGTCCGCAGATACCCTGCCTCTACGACCTCCTAGAAGTCACCCTCAGCCTTAGGCTCTGGAGAGTCAACAACAAGCCCTAGAGCAACAGCACGAAATCTCTCTACTACTCGCACTTTCCCCTCTAAGGACAGCTCTGGAAACTCTAGCCCACCCTTCCTTATAGGGTGCCTGCCCCCGTCCCACTTAGTCACTATGCCATACGCCACATCAGCCTACTCCAACCCCGCCTCTGCGAACCACTTAAAACCGCACGGCCCGAACTCCTTCTCGATCAGCTTCCCCCCTAACCTCTCACCTAAAGCGAAAAAAACCTTTAAACAAAAACTGATCAGACAACATCCTGAATCACTATTCGTGGACACCTATCACTGCGCCTCCAAAGGACAAGTAAAAATGGATCTCATCTTCCACACTGAAAGACCCGAAACATGGAACTCCATCCTCAGAGCGCAACTCAATATCTCCAAAATGACTAACACGTCCAATAGCTGCAAACTGACTTTCTCAGCCCCTAACCACACTAAGCGAAATGGGACCACCACTGCGACCATCTACTCCAATGGCACAGTCCTGATACAAGTCAACAACGACAACCTAGAAATCTTTGATGCTCTCTTCCCATCCCTCCGGACTTCCCCCTCCCACGCACTCCTCCCCTGCCCACCCATCCTCCTCTCCCTGAAAAACCCGACCCACCAACAGAACTCACCCACCAACCCGGTGCACCCTAGTAATAACACCTGCCTCCTGCCGCGAGACACCACCTCCAACACTACCAGAGAGAACAAAACTCCTCTACCCCCCTCCAGCAACCACCCTCTCCTGACCCCCGCCCCCCTTCCCTCCCTACCCACTTCAAACGACCTCAACACACAGTACGTGACTCCCAACCCCCTCCCCAGTCCCTCATGCAATTTAACATCCACGCCCCAACATGGCCCCCGCCTCCCCGCACCACCGACCCTGCCTAGATCCCACACGGACACCTCACCCGCTAAAGGGCAACTTAACAACGTTAGGCTCTCCCTCCCCAGGTTTAACTCTCCCGCACAGAACACCCACACCGACACAGAGACTGGCCAGCGGCTCTCCCTGCTTGAAAGCCAAATAACCACCATTATCCAGGGGCTTAGTGAAATCCTTACCAACCTCGCCGCACCCCTAGAACCACACCATTACCCTTCCTTCCCCTCTCTCTCTCAACAGAGGCTTCCCAATGCTCCCCATCCAGAAGGGATCTCTACCCCCCTCTCTCATCAGACACAGAGACCAAAAAGAACTAGAGATGACACATCTGCGATTGAAGCGGCAGCTCTCGCTTCCTCGTACGACAATCTTATTACTGCCACCCTCCAATCCAAAATACAGGTGATCACCGGACTGGGAAGAGAACAGGCCCCTCCGAAATCCCCTAGACCCCCGGCCACACGCACTATCATCCCCACGGTCCCCCGAACGATACAACACTCAACAGAGACGTCCCCCACTAACTGCATGCTCATAAAGTGCAGATCAGCCACCAAGCATGCCACAGAGTTAGCGGAATCCATCCTCACCCACAACATAGACATAGCATTCATCACTGAGACATGGCTAAATGACTCCTCATTTCCACTCATGGATACTCTTGTCCCCCCTGGCTTTGCTATCACCAACAAAGATAGGAAAGATCAAAGAGGTGGAGGCATAGCCATCATCCACAAAAACAATATTTCCGTGACGGAAATAGACTCCTTCATCTACAACACCTTTGAATGCCTAACCGTCGACATTAACACTAGCAACAATAAAACACTCATCTGCCACCTCATTTACCACCCCCAGGCAACACCACCACATTCACTGAACACCTGTCCGACCTGATTGCCCACTGCTCTCTCCGAGATATGAACAACCTTATTCTGGGCGACCTCAATCTTCACTGGAATGAAGAAAACAGCCCGCTAATCCAGAACCTGAAGGAGCTGCTTCACAGCAACAACCTTACCCAACACTGCTTAGAGGAAACCCACAACAAAGGAGCAATCCTAGACGCCATTATCGCCCAGCACGGCACTGTCACGATAGACCGCACCCTGCCCGTGGACTGGTCTGACCACCACATAATCCTGTTCCACCTCACCCAGCCTATCACACCCAAACCCCCACCCAAGACCCTCCGAAATGGACTAGAAACTTCACCCAGATTAACATGACTGACCTAGAGGGAAGGGTTAACTCTCTACTCACTGCCTCCACGGACGATCTATCCACAACAGAACTCACCACCCACTACAACACAAACATGACATCCATTCTAGATCAAGTAGCCCCCTTGAAACTAAAAAAACCAGGAACATCCCATCCAGATCTTGGTTCAACACGGACATTAACAACGAAAGAAGACAACTAAGAGCTACAGAAAGACTATGGAGGAGCAACCCCTCCTCAAGCCTACTCGAACAACTCAAAGCAGCCCGAAGGAAATACAAAAAACACATCAGCAGCGAAAAATCCACCTTCTTCTGCGACGCTCTAGACAACGCAAAAAACAGGCCAATCGAACTGTTCAAAATCATCAGACAACAAACCTCCAAACCCCCGGAATCCTCCCTACTGGCCTAAGACTTGTGTGAAAACTTCGCCAACTTCTTCGAAGAAAAAATCACCAGGATTGAACTCTCACTGGACATCAACGTCCACCCCGTCTGCAAAAACCTGCCTCCAGTGACAATAGATAGCTCGCCCAAGCACCCTACAAAAACCTGGAAGTCCTTCAACCCCATCCCGGAAACCGAGATCCTCAAACTGATCTCCACCTCCAAACCAGCCTCTCACGTCCTTGACCCGATTCCCACCGAACTGACCAAAAACTGAGACTCTCCATAGCCCCGTTCTGGTGCAAGATCATTAACAGCTCCCTGAAAACCGGCATCATACCTGAATGCCTCAAAGTTGGCCAAGTCACGCCACTACTAAAAAAACCAGGCCTGGACTCCAAGGAACTGAATAACTTCAGACCCGTCTCCAATCTCCCCCTCCTATCCAAAATCCTTGAAAAATGCGTCCTCCAACAACTGACTCAGCACATGGATAACATCAACCTTCTTGATCCCCAGCAATCGGGTTTTAGAAAAGGCTACAGCACCGAGACCGCGATCCTTAACATCACATACGACATCCACAAATCCCTCGATACCGACCAATGCTGCCTCCTCATTCTCCTAGACCTATCGGCAGCCTTTGACACGGTCGATCACCAACTTCTCATCAAGGCCTTACAAGAAAGGGTCGGAGCTGATGCGGTGGTCCTACGCTGGTTCTCCTCCTTCTTACACAGCCGCTCACAAAGGATAAAAATAAAAAACTTTACCTCCGACCTACACCCTGTCAACAGGGGCGTCCCCCAAGGTTCAGTGCTCTCACCTCAACTGTTCAACATATACATGGAACCCCTCACCACCCTACTAAAAAATGCTAACATCCCTTTCCACCTCTATGCAGATGACACCCACATCTATCTAGAAACCTCCTCCATTGATGACATTCACAGACTAATGTCACTCTAAAAGAAATCCAACATTGGCTGTCGCTTAACCACTTAAAACTCAACCAAGACAAAACCGAAATACTCCTCATCTCCAACAAAGAGGAGAACCCTCATATTTCAGAATGGCTAAAAGCTTTGGATGCTCTTAACGGCAATCACACTCTGACCCACTCCGTTAAATCATAAGGAATTACCCTAGACTCAAAACTCGACATGGCCAATCACATCAAGAACTCCGCAAAGAGTGCCTTCGTCAACCTGAAGCTACTTAACAAAATAAAACCATTCATCCCAACCAACGACCTCAAACAAGCCACCCAATCACTGGTGCTATCCAGACTCGACTATGGGAATGCCACCCTCACTGGTACAACAAAATCTCACCTAGCACCCCTCAAAACTACTCTCAACGCAGCAGCTAGAATGGTCACTGGAATCAGGAAATACGATCACATCTCACCGGCACTCAGAGAACTAAAATGGCTCCCAATCGAACTGCGTGCCAGTTACAGAACTGCCTGCCTCACACACAAAGCCCTGCACACAGGAAAACCTGAGTATTTGGCTGCCAAACTCAAGAGGGCTGGTCAGACAAGGAACCTCAGGAGCTCCAGCACCTTTCTACTCATCCCCATGAAAACACGCAAACAAAAAATTGCCGCACGGTCCTTCGCCGGAAACGCGCCCAAAATCTGGAACGCCATCCCAGTCGGTATCAGGACTACCTCGTCCTTCACAAAGTTCAAAAAACAACTTAAAGTCCTTTTCCTCAACCGCTCCCTCCCGAATGGATAGCCGCCATCTATACGCTATTCCCTGCTCGTCATCTCTTCCTGACATTGTAGCCCTAAGACTTACCTCCTCCCTGCTATTCGTCCCCCAACTGCTCCTCCCCCCCTTAATTGGTTCAACCCCAAGACAACGTGCACTCTATGAGGTTATCTCAGGACTCACGGACTACCTCAATGCTGCTCAGCACACTTGGACTTCCGAACTTATATGTAGAATACTGCTTTATTGTATCCACCCCAAGACAACGTGCACTCTATGAGGTTATCTCAGGACTCACGGACTACCTCAATGCTGCTCAGCACACTTGGACTGCCGAACCTATATGTAGAATCCTGACTTACTGTATCAACCCCAAGACAACGTGCACTCTATTAGGCTATCTCAGGACTCACGCTCTACCTCAATGCTGCTCAACACACTTGGACTGCCGAACCTATATGTAGAATACTGCTTACTGTATGAATCTTGCTCAAAAACTGTTGTGAAGCGCTCCGATACCCTCGGGTCAGGCTGGCGCTATATTAAACTACTTAAATAAATAAACACTAAATTCATGCTATCACTTTTAATAAATGCTTGTCAATACAGTGATATAATCTGAGTGTATTAACAAGATACACTTTTTTGTATTGTGAAGCAACTTTGCATATTTTATTGCATGAATTACTTGCCAGTTTCATGGCTCAGCCCTTGCACGGGTTCTCCATATTAATTTGTTTGCTCACTCTATTCTAAAGAAGCTAGGGTTTTAAAACAAGGCTGGGTCTTCATTATTGTAATTGTCCCCTTGGGTCCAGCCTTTGGAGTCGGAAACATTTTCTTAGAATCTGGCCACATGCCAAGCAGATATTGTATCACAGGGGCCACATTTTTTCCAAAGATAAGACAAAGTATTCCTGTTTGCAGTAGGATTTATTTATTTATTTATTTGCTGAGTTTTATATAGCGCTGGCTAGACCCAGAGGTATCAGAGCACTTTACATGAGGCTCAGCGAGTTACGAGTTACAAAATTACATCAGTGACAGGAGCCAAGTATAACATGGGGGAAAAGACAGTGATTAAAACAATAACATAAGTTAATAGCGCGTGGCATAGACAAGATACACGTTCAATGAGGCATGGAAGGTAGAGGGGGAATGGTAAAAAGGGGTAAGGAATGCAGATCGGGTCAGGCAGACAGGCTGGAAGGGGGAGGTAGCCACAGGAACACGGAGGGAGGAGGCGAGGGGAAAGGAAACACAGCGGAGCGACGAGCATGAACTATGTCCAATGTCCGGCTGGGTAGGTGACGGCCGCAGGGGTGAAGCCAAAGCCAATCTCCTCTATAGCTGCCTAAACAGCTCCACCGGACATCAGTCATGTTGCTCGGTCTCAGCGGTCAAGTACAACAAATATGGCTACCGCCCGGGGGGGCATCGTCACTTCCTCAGCCAATCTATTCTTATTGTGGTCATTTTCTAATAGTTTTAATTCAAGACTTTTCCGATGCTATTAAGTCTATTGAGTTTATGTCTGATCAGAAGAACAATTAGAGGTTCTTTGCCTTGGATTTAGTAGATTCTGTTACAAATAATCCGTTGTTAGTCGCCATCTTAAGGTCAGGCCGGCCAGTAGCCACAGGAACACGGATGGAGGAGGCGGAGGGGGGAAAGGAAACACAGCGGAGAGACGAGTATGAACTATGTCCAATGTCCGGCTGGGTAGGTGACGGCCGCGGGGGTGAAGCCAAAGCCAATCTCCTCTATAGCTGCCTAAACAGCTCCACCGGACATCGGCCATGTTGCTCGGTCTCAGCGGTCAAGTAAGGTGGCTTGGATTTAGTAGATTCTGTTACAAATAATCCGTTGTTAGTCGCCATCTTAAGGTCAGGCCGGCCAGTACTAGTAATTAAGGCATTGAGGGCCTTTTTGGTGGCCATTTTGAAGTCAGGCTGTTCGCAAGTAATACTTAATATATCATGAAAAGTAAGAAAATGTGCCTCTTACTTCGAGATATTTCTTTTTTCATTTTAGTATTTCTGTGGTGGAGGTACTGGGACTTGTTTCAGGCTCCCTCCGGTGTCCGTCTTGGAGATAGCGGTGTCCGTTTCCAAGTACCACGTGCTTTCCGATGTGCTCTCTGTTTTGCCCTGCTAAGTCGTTAACACAGTGAGTGCCTTAATAACCTAGTTAGCTGCTATGGGAGAGTATTACTCATGAAAAACCATTTCCGAGTTTTGCTCCGCATAAACTCCGTGCAGTTTGCTGTCAGTTGGGGTTAGACTCTGTAATGGCTCTGTAGATTCTTGTAGGGCTCGGGGGCCCAGACAGCAGCCCCGGGAGAGGAGAGGCAGACGCGGGGTCCGGAAGGCGTGCTCAAACGCTCAGGATGCTCAGTTCACTTTCCGATATTAGTTCAGCAGGGCTTTCTGCAAACCACATAGCCCCCACGGCAAACCCCTCTGAGCCGGGGAGATGAACAATGACAATTGTGCCTCAGAAAGAGACTTGGTAACCACTACGATCACTGTGCCTGTGTCCGATCAAGTCCGATAAAATCGCCTTGTGTGTGAGCGCCATTTTAGAGTCAGGCCGAACAGCTATATGATATGGAGGAGTTCTGCAGGGATTCGCCGAATAACACAGCCCCTCGCTAAACCTTTCTTGGACGGTGAGAAGAACAATGCCAATCGATCATCAGATAGAGCCCAGAACCCCACAGGGATGCTTACTTAGCAAGCGCTCCAGTCGCTGTGTCCACTGTTGTGTCGAGACGGCGGCCATGTTGTTAGTGATAGGCTGAGGACGGCTATATCTCCGCAGACCGTGATCGAGAAAAGTCACCAATACGCTGGAAAAATGTTGACCCCTCATAATTCGGTTCTGTAGATGTTCCGGATTCTGGGACTGGTAAGCATGTTATCGGATCCAGTCTTTGTGGTGGGATAGCACGCTGTAAAGGTCCGCGGCGGCGGAGCTGTACAATTAGGTTATCATGAACCGCCAAACGGGACAGCCCTGGAAATCACAGAAAAGCGGTCCAAGGATCACCGGTGGTGGAGGCGGTCCAATCGGCGGTGGCCCAATCGGGGTTTTTGCCAGGGATTTGTGCTAAAAGGCAATCCCAAACCGGGGAGCTCCCGACCGGAGCTCCTTACCCGTCGGCCATCTTGAGCCTTGTTTTGGATGGGGTGACGTTGGGCTGGGAAGTAGTACTTACGAAAAGCTTGAATGAAGACATGGATACAGCAGACTCTCGGTCCGCCAGGAATCTCCATCAGGCTTATTTCTTCCTCTTTCTGTCCGTGTGCAAATTTAAGGTGCAGGTGGCCTACGGCAGGCATAGGGGATCAGGAACGAAAAGAACAATATTCGAGCTGCTTACCTTTTTAAATGGCGTACAACGAATGATGATCTTCCGGCTTCCTGGTGCACTCCATTCTTAAAGAATCACAGGGTGGACATTTTGCTATGTTTTTCCTGCTAATTTCTTTCGGGCTTCTGGAGCTGAGCATGCTATGGAAAATCACAGGGCGGGCGAGAGGCAGGCTTGAAACTGTTTTCCAGCCGTGCTACAGCCCTGTATGTGACCCTTACAGCAGCGATGAAATTGGAAAAACAACTTTACCCCAAGAACCCATAAATTGGGGGTTAAGGTGTGGCAATGAAAATGGGCTGCAGTCACAAGGGGTGGAGTTATGGAAAGCAGTCTGACAGTCAAATTACATTTTTTTTTTTAATCAACAAGGAGAAATGTGGCAGTAAATCTGAACTGGCTTAATTGGTTGCAAAGGCTGCATTTTAAAATATCTTATGGGATTACCCCAGCTGCTGCACAGATCTTTGCATGCCCAGTAAATCTCAGGGAATAATAATGGTAAGATAATTATGGTGGTTAACCCATGTGCCAGATAGATCTCTGTTGTGCATATTCACAGATTTGACACCAAGCAGCATAAAAGGTTAATGTGTCTCCTGCAAAGCGCATCATGTAACAGGCAGATGGCAGATTTTTATTTTATGTAGGTAGGTAAGTGAGTTACTGTTTTTAACACAGAGATCCTTTTGTTACTTGCAGTTCATACATTGCAATCCTTATAAGCTAGCTCTGCGAGCTATGAAGGACAATGTTGAACTCCTACGACTTGTTACTTTCATTGCCTTATGTAATACACCCTCTACATTGATTTACACACTAGTAGAATTTATTGTCAATGTATAATATGTGCTTATGATGTAAAGTGCTCTGACACCCTACATTGGGATGAGTAGCACTATAAAAGAATGAATTAAACAATTGTGGTATTTGCATCTGCCATTCTTACAGTGCCTGCATATCTCTTTTATATAGGAATTGAAAAACAGACAAAAGCTTGCTTCCAAATCGTAATTTCTCTGAAGTACTTGTGAAGTGATAAGAAGCTATACGCCACTCCCTCCATTGCTCTGGCATGTAGGTATTTGGCTCCAGATGGCTCGCAGCCAGGATGATATATGAGCAAAAAGAATGACTGATGGCCCTTTCAATCAGGCCTTTGTCTTGGGCCTAACTGGAAGTGAGTTTGAGAAAGTCCCTCCACCACCTGCACTTTACTGCTCGGAACAGAAAGCTGACAACATGCAGGTGATGTTGAATGGGTCTCAGTGTTAGAAAATTACATTAGAACAAGTTAAGCATATTCCACTGGGGCCCAACTTCTTAACAGGCAGGATGGCATCCACTCTGTGAAAACAGTAGGTGGCGGCATCCACCGGCGTGTAGCCACGACTTGTGCCCTGGAAGAGAGGGAATAGAGGAAGGCGCGAATGTCTCTGGCACTGGCATGGCAGTAAATCATTGAGTATATGTACGCCTGTGTCCAGGGCAAACAGCGTTATACTGGTACATGTTTAGAATTTCGACTCTCAATAGTAAAGACAGTAAATAAAGCAGCCAGCATTCAAACTTAACACTAAGTATTGTGGTGCATATAATTAAAAAGTCAGCATGATATTTCGGCACCATTGCATGGCTGAACTGCTAAGATAAGGAGAATTAGGAGGGGTCACTCATTTGACATTCTTTCAATGTGCCTCTGGGGCAGACAGGTCTGGAGCGTCCCACCTCCTCATGCTGCAATCTGTGCATCGGAGCACTGCTTCCAGCCATGGTTGGTAAGCACGGCTGCAATCTGTGCATTCCAGCACTGCTGCTGAAGTCACAAGCCGGTGCAACAATCACAGACTGCATCAATGCTATTGCAGGTGGTTATAAAGGCACAGAAGAGCGAGTGGTCACTTACTGTAGAGCCCTTGACATGCTCTGAACTAGGTCAGGTACCACTGTGTCATTATGCAGTACTCAGTAGCCTTCTTTCATGTGGGAAATGTCCTCAATAATCACATGAATAATCACTAATGCTCTCTTGAAAATGTTTCCTGTGACTCCTGACATCATCACACTAGTCACGTTAGCGGCCATCTTAAATGTGGAAAGCATCTCCATTGCTAAGGGAAGGTCTTTCATTAAAGTCTTCCATCTGACCATTGTGACCATAAACAGCTCAATGCACACGCCTGCTGGTGCCAAAAGCAGTCCAAACATTGATGGACATGGGTGACTTTTTTTAACGCCATCAGCAATGCAAAATGTATACCTGTGCAGATCAACACTGCCTGTAGTCTCCCCATAGTTTCTTTTTTAGGTCTAGCATCCAACCAGCTTCTAGCTGTCTCTTGCTGGAGACCTACTAAGAACAAACCAATACTTACAGTTGGCTTTGGGCCAATCCATTGCTTACCATTTGTTGGCTTTCTTGTCCCTCTCATTTTCTTGCTTCTTATATGATGACTTTCCTTCCTCTTCTTGTGTTTGTCACCTAGAGCATAGCTACGTTGTCATCAGTTTGTTTGGATGACCTGTATCCTTCTACTGTTTCTATTCAGGGAACAACTATTTCTGTTTTGTTTTTTTTGCTTCTAGCACTCCATAGGAGTGCATGTGTTTTCTTGCTTTCTCCCTTGTGTGCTCTCAGATTGCACTAACCTTATACACCCAATGGGAACAACACACTTTTCTTCCTCTCGCCACTTTCACCAGTGACCACATACATAGGAGCATGAGGGCCAGTGATAGAATGAGAGAAGCTGGGCTAGGGAACAGAATAAGAGGGGAAACAGAGACACAGGACTCCACCACTTTTACTTTGTTACTTTGGCTAGTTGTTGATGTATGTGTAATGTAATGAAACCTTGCAATAAGATATCTTAAGTGTCTTGTAGTTTAGAGAACTATGCATAACTACAATTGTGTATGGATATACCTGATCGTTAAGTATCTCAAATATGCATGAGCACTGGTATTTCTCCCTATGCTTCAGATAACTACCCCAAGCTTCGTCACTACACACTTTCTTGTGGGAGATGATTTATAGTTTCTTCTTGACTTCTGAAGAACTGCAAAATAATACTCTTAATTTGCCACTGTTCCTAATCTTAGCAATTGGATATACTTACTAAAACTTCAATACTTTACACATGACATTCTTAAATACATATACATTAACCCACTTTAAGAATCCGCCCTGTTTCTTCACAGGGTAACCTTTGTAGAAATGAAGGCCCATTTTAAATGTTTAGATGAATATTCAAAAAAATAGTTAAACGTTCATTTTCTTCTTTTCTTCAAGGACACATGTTCAGTTTCATTCAAAACAAACCTTTAGGAAGCAAAGGTTCTTTGCAAGTAAATTCAGAATCCAGGTAATGAGGTCCTCACTTCAGCAACTTTTTTTTATTTTTAGGGTTTTATATAGCGCAAACTAGACCCGAGAAATTGGGTATCAGAGCGCTTTACATGAGCACCAGTTTCGTTACAGAAGGACACATTTATTTTTGTTAGGCACGGGGAGATTAAATGATTTGCCCAGAATCACAGGATGTGGAGCGTCGTTGCCGAGACTCGAACCCGGTTCCCCAGCTTCGAGGGCGACTGCTCTAGCCGTAAGGCTACATCCTCTCCCATTGAAGCATAAGTGCTTAGCAAAGGACGCCATGAGGACAGTCATACATGATATTCCATGAAAGCCACCATCTCCACCCGATCCAAGCTTTTTAAATTGTATTTTTCAGCTCTCACAACACAAGCTCCTCTGTTGTTTCTTAGATCCCCTATACCCCACTAGCCGCTCCTCCATTGCCCCTCCCGCTTCCTGTGCATTCTTTTTTTACATTTTGTGAGGGCTTGGCTGCTGTACTATGTTGCTGGGCAACTCCTTTCTTAAAAGGCGCTTTAATACTCATTTTTATTCATTTTTCTTAAAACTACTGCTTTGAGATGGGCGTCTGCCATCTTAGAAGGGTAAATTTTAAAAAAACGGTGGAGGACTGAGTCATGCCATAAGCGGTCACATGAGTATTGAGGCATGCTTATGTACATGTCATCATACTGGGCCATTTCCGTGTCATGACACATAGGTGTGCATATGGGATGACACATGCAGACATACACATCAACAATAATGGTGTGGAACAGCAAAAATATTGACAATGTCGATAGGGCTGCATTAGCAAAAGCCTAAAGAAGGGAACAAATTAGTTTTGCCAATGGTTGTTCTGCTATAGTATGAGCACTGGCAGACAGCCAAAGTGGCTCTGTAGTGTCTACCCCAGCCCAGAAGCATGCAGATGAATTAAGCCACACGGTAGCTGAAGGAAGTGGCCTTCTAGGGCCACCCGGGTTTTCTCACAACCACCTGCTAAGCCTTCCCAAGAATGAAGAGTCGGTCAGACAGTAGAGAATATTCACTTAAATGTTTATTGCAGAGGAGTCCGTCATGACCTGCACCCTAAGGTGTTTGTCGAGGGACTGGCCCCCCAACTCTCTACAGTGAGTAATCATTCTTCCCCAGCAGTCTGCAACCCCGCCCACCATGGAAAACTACCAGCCTGGGCTGATCACGAACAAAGGAGGCACATTAGAATGAGCTCACACCTGCCAGATGGATACATTTTATCATGGATCCAAGGCCACAGTGCTGGGTTTCGGCATCTCCTAACTTGGGAGCAGAAACTACACAATCGGGCGGACATACGAGGGCCGAATGGTCTATTCATTAGTATTGAGAAACAGCCTTGAGCAAAGAGAAGAAATAATAACAGAGTACAGTATTCTGCTGAGGCAAGCGAAAATAATAATAACGATGGGGCCTAACTCGGGCACAGTCTGAACAGTCTAATGAGGGTAACGAAAAAGAAAATGGAGTCACATTCGCTAACTAAAAACCGCACATTACGAGGATAACTCAGTGGGTTACATAACGTGAATGCAACTGGCATGCGTTTAGCCACATAATGCTAACATAATACAATATAGTGAATATACATGGTAGGGACGGGATTTCAAAACTAACATAGCTGCGGTCAAGCATTACTTTATTCTTCAGCAAACACTCACACACTGCAGCACTACATCATAATTCGCATTAACCACACCCTAACACCTCTCCGAGTATTATGTAATTCTTACTCAGAGTCCGCCAAGAACCACGAGGGACTAGTTCGCATAACATCAATATCCTACATTTTGCCCTTTGTTAAATAAAAGGTAGCAGACATCACTAAAATCACATTTCCTCAGTTAGTTGGTGAGGCTCTCGCACGTGGCTGCTGGCTCGTGTGATCTTAGATGATTGAGGTCCACCCTGATTGGGCAACGGCCACATAGGCTTAGGCGCTTAACTCGGCCATGGTGGTGGGTTAGCCTCAGGCATGGTTTCAGGACTCGACAAGTGTCACAATAGGTGTTTAAAATGTTATGTATCCTGTGTGATGGATTGTCTAGGATGATGTGCTGTCACCATGTGTCCCTTGCACGCCACAACCTGTAAAGGATCAGCCGCGAAAGGAGTGTCCATTTTCTGTTTCCTTCTCTGTTTAACCAGTAACTATTCTCCTTTGTCACAGACTGTCTCCTGGGCATGGCATGGATTCTGCATATGTTTTCATATAACTTTTCCGAGTTGCGTTGGTGTCTCGAACTTGGTCATTATTCACTGATCGGTCTGGGGTCCATTGAGGTAGTTTTGTTCTGATGGCTCTCCAAATAGCAAGGTGGCTGGGCTCTCCCCAGTTGTGGAGTGAGTTGATCGATTTGCCCAAAGGGCCTGGAACACGGCTTGGTTCAGATTGATTCCCTCCATGGACGCTCGCTGAATGACCCTCTTGAGGGTGCCCATGAATCGTTCAACTACACCATTGGCTTGGGGCTAGAGGGGTGTACTCTTTTGGTGTTTGACGTTGAGTTGGACTAGAAATCCTGAAATCTTTGCTGTTAAAGGGCAGGCCATTATCAGATTTGAGGATTTTGGTGATATTCCAAGTTGCAAAGATGACTTTGTCATGGGTTGCCGAAGATAGGTCTTTCACCAAAGGAAAACGTGAATATTCATCCATGACTACCATGAGATTGTGTCCATTTCCTAAAGGCCCAAAAACGTCAACTGCAACACTCTCCCAAGCATGGGCAGGAAGGTCAGACATTATCACTGGGTGCTGCATCACCTTGGGGGACAAACAATTGCAAATGTGGCACACCTTCAGCTACTTCTTGACTCACTCATCTAGCTGGGGGAACCATACTTGAGCTCTTAAGGCTCTTTTGGTGGGTACTATACCACTGTGTCCTTCATGGGACAGCTTGAGTACCCGCTGTCTTAAGCTTGCAGATACAACGATTCTCGAGCCTCACAGTATTACGCCTTCTTGGGTGACTGCTAACTCATCCTGTACATTTTTGAACTTTTGGAATTCAACATCATCGACAAGGGGCCAGGTACTTCTCCTCCATGGTTGCGTTGTGATAAGTTTTTTGATTAGGGTCATGTCTTTATCTCAATTGGTGGCATGTAGGAAGCTGGCTCTGTATATACTATACCAAAGTGAGGTATAGTGTGCACAGAGTCCAGTGTAACTCCAAAGGTAGGCAGAGGTAAAGTTAGATAGCACATCACTCTCTATTTGTGGTAGTGTGGTCGAGCAGTAAGGCAGTATCAGAGGATAGTGTTAAGCATTTGTTGTACCCACTCAATCAGCAAATGATTCCACACACTCAAAGACTGAACTTCAGACCAAATGGTTTTGTATAAAAATATTCTTTTAGTTATTTTATTTTCTAGAACCAAGCAAGCCTGGCACAGGTAAGTTGATAAATACTTTGCAGTAAATATACAGTTTGAAATGCAATTGTAAATGTATTTTGAAATGGTTACAGTTTGAATTACTGGTAATGCAATACTGTGAAATGTTGTACATATACTTTGTATCGACTTTGCAATGGAAATTACAGGTAAGTTACTTTTATGTTACTTTTGAGATTACTTTTTAGATTACTTTTTCTACTCAGTGTGATATGCCTAGATATCACACTGGGACATTTCCTAGAGAAAAGGTAAGTAAAATCAGTTTTGCACAATTGTTATTTTTCAAGTTTCCATACAAATCAACTCCACACAGAACATTTTTCAGAGAAAAACAGTCAATAGGTTCCTATGGAGAGAAATGAAGTTAATGGTTACCAGGTAAGTAATCGGTCTTTGGAGTTGAGCTTCTGCGGTTAGAACAAGGGTTCCCCCAGGGTCAAGGATGCACTCTCGTTACACCCTCAGCGGCACTAAGGCGGCCGGGTGCAGAGTGCTGAGGCCCAATGTTATTCAAAGGGGGATAGGGGGCCTCCGGTTGGTGGCTGCTGGCAAGCAGGCCACTGGGTTGTGGGAGCAAAGCTCCTGGACTTTAGCTCAGGGCAAATGGGGAAACAAAGTAGCACCAAAGGTGCACCCAAAGCAGCACTAGGGCGGCCGGGTGCAGGGCGCTGTTTCGGCGTCGGGCACCCTGTTGGCCAGAGATGCCAATTGGGTTTAGGCTTCAATGCAGTTTTAGGGAAAGAACATAGGCCCTGGGTACCTGATTTGCAGGAGCCCAGGGCACACTCAGTCAAAGCACATCAGCAATTCAGCAAAAAGTGGGGGCAACCATGCAGAAAGAGGGCACTTTCTCACACAATGCCCCCCCCCAAACGAAAGAGGATGAGACTAACCTTTTCCTAGAGAGTCTTCATTTTCTAAGTGGAAGAACCTGGAAAGTCCATCTGCATTGGAATGGGCAGTCCCAGGTCTATGTTCCACTACAAAGTCCATTCCCTGTAGGGAGATCGACCACCTCAACAGTTTAGGATTTTCACCTTTCATCTGCATTAGCCATCTGAGAGGTCTGTGATCAGTTTGAACTAGGAAGTGAGTACCAAACAAGTATGGTCTCAGCTTCATCATGGACCAAACCACAGCAAAGGCCTCCCTCTCAATGGCACTCCAATCCTGCTCCCTGGGGAGAAGCCTTCTGCTTATAAAAGCAACAGGTTGGTCTTGGCCTTCATCATTGGTCTGGGATAGGACCGCTCCTATCCCTAGCTCAGAGGCATCAGTCTGCACAATGAACTGCTTGGCATAGTCTGGAGCTTTGAGAATTGGTGCTGAGTACATAGCCTCTTTCAGGGTGTCAAAAGCCTTTTGACAACTAACTGTCCAGTTTACCATTTTGGGCATCTTCTTGGAGGTGAGTTCTGTGAGGGGAACCACAATGGACCCATATCCCTTCACAAACCTCCTGTAGTACCCAGTCAAGCCAAGGAATGCCCTGACTTGGGTTTGGGTTGTTGGAGCTGCCCAGTCCAGGATGGCCTGGATCTTGGGCTGTAAGGGCTGTACCTAGCCTCCACCAACAAGGTGGCCCAAGTACACCACAGTTCCCTGCCCTATCTGGCATTTGGATGCCTTGATAGTTAGGCCTGCAGTTTGCAGGGCATTTAAAACCTTCCCAAGGTGGATCAGGTGATCCTGCCAGGTGGAGCTAAAGACAGCAATATCATTTAGATAAGCTGCATCATAGGACTCCAATCCAGCAAGGAGTTGGTTCCCCAACCTCTGGAAGGTGGCAGGGGCATTCTTTAAACCAAAGGGCATAACAGTAAACTGATAATGCCCATCAGGTGAGGAGAATGCTCTTTCCTTTTGCTCCTGGGGCCATGCTAATTTGCCAGTACCCTGCAGTTAAGTCAAAAGTACTTAGAAATTTGGCTGCACCCAATTTGTCTATCAACTCATCTGCTCTTGGGATAGGGTGAGCATCTGACTTGGTGACAGAGTTGAGCCCTCCATAGTCCACACAGAACCTCATTTCTCTCTTTCCACCCTGTGGATGAGGTTTGGGGACTAGAACCACTGGGCTGGCCCAGTGGCTCTCAGAGGGTTCAATAACCCCTAACTCCAGCATCTTGCTGACTTCAGCTCTGATGCTTTCCTTGACTTGATCAGACTGTCGATAGATTTAGTTTTTGACAGCTGAACTGTCACCAGTGTCCACATCATGGGTACACCAGTTTGTCAGACCAGGGGTCAAGGAAAAGAGCTTTGCATACTGCTGCAAGACTTGCTTGCAATCAGTCTGCTGTTGGGCAGAGAGGGTGCCTGAAAAGACAACTCCATCCACTGACCCATCTTTTGGGCTGTATGAGAGGAGGTCAGGGAGAGGTTCACTCTCTGTCTCCCGATCCTCATCAGTCACCATCAGCATGGTGATGTCAGCCCTGTCATGGTAGAGCTTCAGGCGGTTCACATGGATAACCATTTTGGGTGTCCTGCTTGTGCCCAGGTCAACCAAGCAGGTGACCTTACTCTTGTTCTCTAGGATAGGGTAAGGGCCACTCCATCTGTCCTGGAGTGCCCTTGGTGCCACTGGCTCCAAAACCCACACCTTTTGCCAAGGTTGAAATTCAACCAGTGCAGCTTTTTGGTCATACCAATGCTTCTGAAGCTCCTGGCTGGCCTCAAGATTTTTGGAAGCCTTTTCCATGTACTCAGCCATTCTGGACCTTAGGCCAAGCACATAGTCCACAATATCTTGTTTGGGTTCTTGGAGAGGCTTCTCCCAACCCTCTTTTACAAGACAGAGTGGTCCCCTCACAGGATAGCCAAACAGAAGTTCAAAGGGGAAAACCCTACTCCCTTCTGTGGCACCTCTCTGTAAGCGAAAAGCAGGCACGGTAAGAAGACATCCCTTCTCCTTTTGAGTTTTTCAGGAAGCCCCATAATCATGCCTTTCAATGTCTTGTTGAATCTCTCAACAAGGCCATTGGTGTGTGGGTGATAGGGTGTAGTAAACTTGTACTACACTCCACACTCTTTCCACATGTGTTTTAGGTAAGCAGACATGAAGTTGGAACCTCTGTCTGACACTACCTCCTTAGGAAACCCTACTCTGGTGAAGACACCAATGAGGGTCTTTGCTACTGCAGGAGCTGTAGTAGTCCTAAGGGGAATTGCTTCAGGGTACCTAGTGGCATGATCCACTATCACTAGAATGAATTTGTTCCCTGATGCTGTGGGAGGTTCAAGTGGACCCACTATGTCCACACCTACCCTTTCAAAGAGAACCCCCACCACAGGAAGTGGTATCAGGGGGGCCTTTGAGGGGCCACCTGTCTTGCCACTGGCCTGACAGGTGACACAGGAGCTGACAAATTCCTTTACTTTTTGGTGCATCAGGGGCCAGTAAAAGTGGCTAACTAGCCTTTCCCAAGTCTTGGTTTGGCCCAGATGTCCAGCTAGGGGAATGTCATAAGCTAAAGTTAGGAGAAACCCCCTGTACTTCTGAGGCACTACCACTCTCCTAGTGGCTCCAGGTTTGGGGTCTCTGGCCTCAGGGTACAATAGTCCCTCTTCCCAATAAACTCTGTGGGTACCACTGACATCTCATTTTTCCTGGGTAGCAGCTTGCTGCCTCAGGCTTTCAAGAGTTGGACAGTCCTGCTGTCCAAGGCACAGCTCTTCCCTAGAGGGTCCCCCTGGGCCTAAGAGTTCAACCTGGTAAGGGTCAAGCTCCATGGGCTCAGTTCCCTCTGGGGTGTCCAAGTCCTCTCCCTGAGGAGAGGGGTCCTGATCCTTTTGATGTACAGAAGCTGGTTCCCCAGTCTTCTTACCTTTTCTCTTGGAAGGTTGGGCCATACTTTCAGGCTCCAACACTTCTTTTTCCCCCTTTCTCTTGCTCTGTGCTCTTGTTTTTACACACACCAATTCAGGGATATCCAGCATTGCTGCATGGGTTTTCAGTTCAACCTCAGCCCATGCTGAGATTTCCAGGTCATTTCCAAGCAGACATGCAGCTGGTAGCTTTGGAGAGACCACTACCTGTTTCAGGCCAGTAACCCCCCCAGTCTAATGTCACCATAGCCATTGCATGGTTAGCTGTAACACTGTCAGCATTGGTGACTGGGTAAGTTCTCCCAATGAAGTATTGCTCAGGGGAAACCAGTGTGTCTCTCACCATAGTGACACTGGCACCTGCATCCCTCAGAGCTTCTATCCTAGTTTCATTAATCCAAGGGTATTGTAAGTATTTTTTTTAAGTTGGGTGGCCACACAGCTACAGTGGCAAACTCAACTTCCCCTTCTGAAACTAGAACTGCTTCAGTGTGCAACCCGATTTGCTCTTGGCACACTGTTGATCCTTCTGGAGACTTGCTACCCCAGGAGTAGCTGTAGTAGGACTAGGGGCCTTCCTGGTTGGGCATGCAGCATCTCCAGTTAAGTGTCCCAACTTTTTACAGTTGTTACACCAGGCCTTTAAAGGATCAAAGTTCTTTCCCCTGTACCTATTAATGGACTGGGAAGAGTTTTGGGACCCACCCCCCAGTGCAGGTTTTTGGGGCCCTTTCGAAGACTCAGGCTTTTTATCTTGGGGATTCTCACCACCTTTCCCCTGGGGAGGTTTTGTAACCCCTTTCTTTTGGTCACCCCCAGTGGTTGTTTTTGTCACCCTTGTCTTGACCCAGTGGTCTGCCTTCTTTCCCAATTCTTGGGGAGAAATTAGACCTAGGTCTACCAAATGCTGATGTAACTTTTCATTAGTGCAATTACTTAAAATATGTTCTTTCATAAACAAATTGTAAAGTCCATTGAAATCATGCACATTGTGTCCAGTTAACCAACCATCTAGTGTTTTAACTGAGTAGTCTACAAAGTCAATGCAGGATTGGTTTTGGGTCTTGTGAGCCCCCCTGAATCTAATTCTATATTCCTCAGTTGTGAGTCCAAATCCCTCAATCAGAGTTCTCTTCATAAGGTCATAAGACCCAGCATCTGCCCCTGTAAGGGTCAGGAGTCTATCTCTGCAGTTACCAGAGAACAGTTCCCAAAGGAGTGCCCCCCAATGTGACTTCTTCACTTTTCTCATTTCACAAGCCCTCTCAAAGGCTGTGAACCATTTTGTGATATCATCACTCTCTTCGTATTTAGGGACAATCCCTTTGGGGATTTTAGGATCATAAGATTGCTCTTTATCCTCATTAAGTAAATTGCTGCTACCATTGATGGGTGCTAGGCCCATCTCTGCTCTCTCTCTTTCTAGAGCCAGCAACCTGGTCTCTAGATCCAGTCTTTTGGTCAGCCTTACTAAAAGGCCTGTCGTCCTCATTGAGGCTGTTCTCAGTGTCCTCAGTAGTGCCTGACCCACCTGTGTGGGATCTAGGTACTGAGAGGTTGATTCTTGGAGTCAGGGCCACTGGGGCCCTTTTCTCCCAAAGAAGTGGAGGGGGTTGATCTACCAGGTCATCCTCTTCCACTCCTTCTCCATCTGACTGGTCTTCACCATTTTCAGATGGGTGGTCATTAGCATACCCAGCCAACAGTTCCTGGAGCTTTTGTTTGGTGGGATGGGGACCCATGGCTATGTTTTTAAGTTTCCATAGGGACCTTACTTCTTTGAAAGACAAGTGAAGGTAAGGGGTGAGGTCGAGCTCCTCAATAAACAAAGTAGCACCAAAGGTGCACCCTCAGCTGCACTAGGGCGGCCGGGTGCAGGGCGCTGTTTCGACGTCGGGCGCCCTGTTGGTTTCAATGGGGAACCTCCGGTTTACAAAGGCACTGCAGGCTCGGGGACGAAGGTCTTCTGGGTGCGACCACCACTTCGAGAGGTAAGTTGGGAAGTTAGGGGTTGGCTAGGCACCATTGGTTTGAGCACACAAGGCCGTGGGGCGTCGGGTGCAGGGGTGCCTTTTGGGGTTGGATCTTCTTACCAGCTCCCGGTCGCGGTTAGGGGGGCCTTCTGGATTTAGGCTGCAGGTGTCGGCTGGAGGCTTGAGGCAGGTCAGGTGTCACCGGATCTTGGGTCAAGATCGCCGGGGGACCTCCTCGTGGTGTTTGCCCACTTGAGCTCAGGCCGTGGACAGCGGGTGCAGAGTGCAGCGGATCTGCGGTGTCCGGCCGGAGCCAGAGGTTGCAGATGAACAAATCCGGTGTTCACGGGAGACAAAGTCTTTGTGCTTGAAGGCAGGCTGGTCCTCCAGGTTTTCGAGGTTGCTGGCTGCAGGACACACCGGGATTTCGCAGGAGCAGATTCGAGGTCGAGACAGGCAGGTAGGGCTGGGGCCAAGTCAGTGGGCGTCTTCCTCTGCTGCACGGCTATTCGGTCCTTCTTCTTCTTCTTCTTCTTGTAGGTTCTTGTCTCTGGCAGCAAGGTTCAGGGGTGCCCCTAAATACTAGATTTAGGGGCGTTACAGGTAGGTAAAAGGCAGGGACCAATGGGTCTCTTCCCTGGGGTGGGTACACCCCCTATTATGCCACCCTCCAGTGGGAGGGGGGCATGAGCCTGTCCCTGGTTGGCTGAGTGCCCCCATCTTCAAGATGGCGTGGACTGAGAGTTGTGCTTTACCTAGCCTCCCCCACCTGAGGGGTGGAGTTGGCAGAGGTGGGCACACCTCTCTCCCTCACTTGTTTTTCCCACCGGTTCTCCAGCCCAAAGTGGTGGTCAGAACCAGTGGGGACCAGTTGCTGAGAGCAGCAAGTGGCCTGGGGAAGCTCACAAAGGCGGCAAGCCTTTGAAGCTTCCCCTTCATGAACCCTGCCCATCCTGTGGGAGGAGGCTTGGCACCTCGTCCCAGGATGTGCATTGTTTCAGGCCCCAGAGAGCAGCAGGCTCTCGACCCAGGGGTCAAGAAACATGTCTGGTGGTGGAAGCTGAAAGAAGCCACTCAGCCTGGACACTAAAGGTGGGTTCATTTTCAGGGGGCATCTCTAAGATGCCCTGTGTGCATTTTTCATTAAATCCCACACTGGCATCAGTGTGGGTTTAATGCGCTGAGAAGTTTGATACCAAACTTCTCAGTTTTCAGTGTAGCCATTGTGGTGCTGTGGAGTTCGTAATGACAAACTCCCAGCACCATATACTCTTAATGGCAGCACTGCACTTACAATGTCTAAGAATGGACATAGACACTGTAGGGGTACAGGGCTCATGCACCTGTACCCTCACCACTGGTATAGTGCACCCAGCTAGAGGGGTGACTGATCTATGCCAGGGCAGTGGGTTGTAGGCATGGCACACAGAGATGTGTGCCATGTCGACTCTTCACTTTGTTCTGCACCAAAACACGAAGCCTGCAAAGGCAGTGTGTGTGTGTAAGGGAACAGGACCTCTAAGGGTGGCACAATAAGTGATGCAGCCCTTAGAGGCCTTCTCTGGTCACAGTGCCCTGGGTACCTGTGGTACCATTTACCAGGGGCTGACCTGTGGCCAGAGATGCCAATTGGGTTTAGGCTTCAATGGAGTTTTAGGGAAAGAACATAGGCCCTGGGTACCTGATTAGCAGGAGCCCAGGGCACACTCAGTCAAAGCACATCAGCAATTTCTCACATGGCAGCAATGATTTATTCTACATACAGAGCCGCTAGTGTGCTGGATCTCACAATAAAGTTGAGATATGCTTCAGCTGACTTTGAGGTCGAACTGTGATGAGGTAGCGGCACTCGTGAAAAGTAATTTGCTGGGTTTTGATCTTTCCCTGGTTTGTGCACAATCTCATAGTAATACTCTTGCAGTCTTAACCCCCACCTCTTGATGCAAGAGGGCATCTTAGTCTTCGGGTTTCCTAAAATTGTAAGCAATGCTGGTGATCTATGATGACAGTGAACCATTTTCCATAGAGGAATACATGAAAATGTTCGCAGGCGGCCCATACCACAGCCAGACTCTCTTACGGCTGAGTGTAGGCACGTTCTGTTTCAGACAGGCTTCGACTGGCCATAATCTGTCTTTGAGCATTTGGATGGCAATTGTGTTGAACAAAGATTGCTGATAGCCCTACCGGGCTTCCATAACTGTTATTTTGATTTGAACTTGGGGTCGAACTAGGCCATTTCAGTTACATTCTCAATCACTTGTTTTATGTCTTCGAAACTCTGGTGGCATTTCTGAGACTACTGAAACGGTACAGTTCACTTTGTCAAGTTTCACAATGGGGCAATCACTGTAGCAAAGTTGCGACTGTGTCTTGAGCAATAACTGACCATGCCAAGAAAGGATCGCAGCATGGTAACATTCTGGGGGAAGGAAGCAAGTGGATGACAGTGCTTGCACCTTGTCTGGGTCTGGAGTCATTCCCCCATCAGAGAATATATGCCCAAAACACTTGAGTTTGGTTTTGTGAAACTCACACTTTGCTGCATTCTAAGTGAGATCTGCATCAGCAACTAACTGGCACACTTGGGTAAGGGCTATGTCATGTTCTTTCTGTGGTCTACCAAAAATCAGTATGTCATCACTGTAGTTGAAAGCATGTGTAACAGGTTGGATTACCCAGAGAATAACATCCTAAAATATCTCAGCAGCCGAAGCTACTCTAAAACTCAGTCTCTTATATCTTGACAAACCAACATGAGTCGAAAAGGTAATAATGTACCTGTAGTTCTCCTCCAACTCGAGTTGATGGTACTCTTTATTCAGGTCAAGACGGGAAAACACTTTAGCTCCATTCAATTGCATGATTATATCCGCTATGTGTGGACCAGGGTGTCTGTCCCTCTCAATGGCTTTGTTTACCTGGCGCATATCAACACAAATGCGTACTGCTCTGCTACTGTCCTTTTTTTGTACTACTATTATGGGTGAAACCCATGGCATGAGGCCTGTGGAGCGTTCAATGATGTCATGTTTTAGGAGTACTTTCAACTCTTTCGCTACAGCTTCTTGTACATGAAAAGCAACTCTACATTGTCGCTGAGTAACAGGGCGAATGTCTTCATTGATATGAAGCTGTACTTTCATTTACTTTCGTTTTCCCAGGCAATGGAACAAGCACAGGAATCGGCTAATGATCTCCGACTGAGCACAAGGGTTGTAGTTGAGGAACATCAACCCCATGTCAGCAGTGGCAGGACTCGACAAAGTCCCTTGAAGATCATGAATGGTGGCTCGCACCGATGTCTTTTTGAGTCGCATTGTCACTGTGAAAGATCCTTGGTTGTGCAATGGCTCAGAAGCGGCCCAGGTATATACCTTTATGCCTGACGGAGTGAGGTGATGTACAGGGAATAGGTTGTTAAACTTTTCCACTGGCATGATAATAATCAAAGCACCTCTGTCTATGATGAAAGTTATTGGGTGATTGTTCACTTTCAATGTGATTTTGGGACAGTGTCCAAAGGAAGTTTGTCGCTCTGTTTGGTGAGCTTTCTTTCAATTGTGTTACAGGCAGCTAATCTCACATGTGCACGCCATCCTTTGGTAGATATCATCAGCACACACCCATCTTCTTCGCTGGTACCCGATAGTGACGTTGAGGAGCATTTGTATGATGAGCTTGACGACAGTTGATTTTGCCTGGTTTCCATTTGTCGTAACTGATGTTGTTTTTTGGTTTTAGAGGTGTGGGGAAAGTGCTTCTGGAACATTCTCACGTACATCTATTCTTGACGTTGTGACACACTTGATTTTTCTTTAGCTCGGCACACAGTTATGAAATGTTTCTCTTTTCCACAACCTTTGCAGACTTGTCCCATGGCTGAACATTTACCTTCATGGGGAAACTAAAATCCACATTGGAAGCATAGCTTTGTTTTCTTTGACAATGTTGACTTGCATGTATCTTGTTTATGCTTGTGCTTGCTTTTCACAGTCAACGCTGATTCATTATCTGCTGTTCCTGCTTCCATTTCAGCAGCTCATAGTTTTGCTCATTCTACTGCTCTCACAGCCTTCAGCATTTTCTCTAGACTGTGTGTTTCTCTCAGCATGCGCCTTCAAAACAAATCTAAAAGGCAGTCATCATTGACTCTGAGACACATGGCTTCTTCATCGGCGAAGTCACAGAACTTGCAATGTTTAATGAGTGCATCAAGTCTTTCAACAAACTCGGCCATTGTCTCACCAACTTGCTGCCGTGCTTGGTTATAAGACATACCTTTCATAATTGACATTGACATTGAACTTGGCTTTGAGTGATATTTTTTTTTTTAGTACGATGTTATATCAGTCTGTGAAACTTTCGTTAGCACTTCTTTCACCCCATCACCTGCAAGGTTTTTAAAGTATTTGATGATCTTCTTGTCATCTTCTTCTTCTAGTGCACTGATGAAGTCATCGAAAGTTTCGATCCTGGCACCAATGTTCTGCTTCTTAGAATTGTTGAAAGGCAGTAGTGGCTTCAGGAACACAGCTGCATTGTATTTCACACTCCCTTCTGCCACCATCGCTTTGGCACATGCTGTTCGGGCGAACGTGGTGCAGGCTGGCACTGACAACTTCTGCAAGCAGAAGTCGCCGGAGAAGCATGCATTGCAGTATGCTTCCATCAACCTTGACAGTGAGTACTTTTTTTGTTTCTCATACCTTGTTGACGTTATCGTTATTTCTTGCTTCGTCTGACTAATTGCTTTGTTTTCGGTGTGCGGCATGTCTGTTGATCACCTCGTTTGCGGACTTGGCAGGCATTTTGAATATGCTCCTCAGTAGGGCCGTCAATGTCTTCTGCGGTCTACGGGCTGGCGCAGGGCTTTGACTCCACATGTGCCGGTCGCAGACCACTCCGCATAGATTCTGTGCACACATGGCACGCACAATGCTGCATCATTGCAAACTCTCTTTTGTCTTCTCAGGCATGTATCCTCTACTCGTCACCAGTTGTAGCATCTTCCCCAGCCACAGGAGCATGCAGATGAATTACACCACATGGAAGCTGATTTCAAGCATTACTTTATTCTTTATCATACACTAACAAACTGCGTATTACATCATACTTCCCTTTCACCACACCCTAATACCTCTCCGTGTATTATGTATTTCCTGTTCAGAGTACGCCCATAAACACAAGGCTCCTAGTGCACATAACATCAATATGCTCCAGCCTCCAGCCTTACTTAAAAATTCCATTCACAGAGAAGTAGCAAGTCAGACTCCAGGATATTTTCACCTCCATGAACTTTCAGCACAATAGAAAACATTTTGAAGGCCATCACTAACAGCAAAATAGCCTCTGGTAGAAGAGTAGTTTTTATCACATGTTTCTTTAACTGAAAATCTTGAACAACCAGGTGAGGCTTCTTCAAGAAGGGGCCACAGGCAATCCCAACTCAGTTCCGCCCTATTAAGGGCTCTTCGAGTCCTGAGGCACAGTGAGTACAAGTCCCATGTTTGGGAATACTTGTACTTTTGGGCATCAACTTATTTCTTGACTCTTCTGCAAATTTAGTTGCAGATTTACCTGTAGTTTGTAACCATATACTAGTTTTGAGCAGTGGTGGCTGCTATAGAACGGGGGTGGTGAGGCGAGGCGGGGGAGGATAAAAAACACTTACCTGATTACGACAGCAGCTTCTCCTCCATCTTCTTCTCTTCCTGGTTCCCGGCAGCACATAGGCTAAATCCAGTCTAAGCCAATCACGACGATGCTGTCCCCAGCATGACAGCAGCGTCGTGATTGGTGTGAGCGGTCTGTTTGGCTGCTCAGACAGTGCCTGGGAGCCTTGGGACTGTTCTCCACCCGGCTGTGAAACACAGCCAGGTGGAGAAATGCTAAGTGTGCATGACTGGTTCGACAGCGCAAGACAGCCGGCCAAACTCTCATGCGCACTTATGGTGCACAAACCACTCCTCCTCCCTGTGATCCCAGCCCCGCCCTAACATAGCCCCATAGCCAGCATGAAAAATAAACTGATAACGCTGTTATTATCATTTTATTTTTCCTTTTTCCACTGCTCTGAGAGCAGTGGGGCGACACTCCTCCGCCTTAACGGAGAAGCCGTTACTGGTTTTGAGTGAATTGTATAATAAACGGAATGTGCTCGCACCAAGTAATTTGCTAGCCAACTTTGACTTTCTAATCTTTAGGCAGCCTGACTCATAGGTCTAGTCATATACTTGATCCCATTTTCAGCTGTCACTCAAACATTATTTTGAACTTGCTTTATCTATTAAACTGGTCAGATCATTATACGATCCTCTTCTAAGTGAAGCTAGCATCCAAGAAGGAATGCCGAGTGTCTCTGTCTTTCACTGTTCCGAGAGTGAGGATAGGCACCTAATCAAGTTCTTTTTTAAAAAACATCTAACTTCACAATTGTAGCTCAAATTTATATTTTTACTCAATAACATCTTGATCCTTATATTCCTTTCCCATCTTCTTCTTTTCACACCCATAATATTTATTTTATTTTTCTAGTTATCTTGTACAGCACCATAGCATCCATTGGCATTTAGGTGCTTTGGAATTAACAACAATGCAAAGTAAAATAAGCAAAGGTAACCAGAACTAAAACAGCATTGGTAAAAATAAACACAAAGCAGAGGGAAGAAGGAAGGAAGGATAATGTGGGAAAAGGATGGGTAAACAAGATTTGAAGCGGCAGCAAGGCGTGGGTTGCTAGATAGAGTAGGTGAATACGGTGGGGGTTCAATAGGGTTCGCTCCATGATGGGATTCATAAGGGCGAAGGGAATCAAACAAGGCAGAATACGCGAACCTTGAGATGTTTCCTGAATGAGAGAAGAGTAGGTTGGGTTCCGACGCTTATAGGTAGAGAGTTCCAGCAATAGATTTCCGCTCCAGAGGACCTGTTTTGCGCAAAGAGGGCCCTGAATTGTGCAGAATCTTCTGAGATCGTTTTGACTATGTGTAAAGTTATTTACCCTGCAGAGATGGGGAAAAAGGTGGCAAGGTATGAACGATTGTTGCTATGTAGGTATGAAGATAATTCTAGCGTTTTTTGAATCGCCAATGTACTTCCCAAAGGATAGGAGAAATGTGATCAAAAGTGCTTGAAGAAGTCACTGGCCTGTTAGCAGAGTGAAGTATTGTGGGTAATCAGATCAGGTATGGTCAAGGAACCCATGCTAAGGCAGAACTGCCAAAGTCGGGAGGAGAGATGACATGGGCATGGACAGCTGATTTCAGCTTGTCTTTAGGAAAGAGGCTTATGGTTTCTCAAGGTATAGAGGAAGAAGTTAGCTATTTTGCCATGATGCTGATGTGAGAGGTAAAAGATAAGAGAGAGTCTAATGTGAAGCCAAGCAAAGTCAAGTCAAGTCAAGCTTGTAAGCCTTCCCCCTCTCCGATGCTCTCACGCTGAAGGCCCTGCTGAAGGCAGCACAGCAATTGCTGAGATTATGGGTGGAAATAAATTTAATCTGGTTTGCCTTACAGAAGCCACTGATTGTGCACCAGTGTCATTGGATTCAGTCCCTCCTGGATCTTTGGTGCAGACTGTGCACATCCTGCTGGAGGGGACTGGAGACTATCTGTGCGAGCTTGAGGGCCCCATGTCCGAAGCATCTTTGGGTGTGTCAGTCAAAAAATTGACACCCTCATTAAATATCCATCAAAATAGGCTTCAGATAGTGCTTTATCAACTTTAGACAAAATAAATGAATTGTTAGACTTTCTGTGTTACTTTGAATATGTGCTGTTTTGGAGGGATTTGTATCTCTGGTTGGAAGCTACTATGAGGAACGAAAAGTAAACTTGAGCCAGTCTCTTTATGATGAGTTAAAAGCTGCAGAATGCTCCGGATACCCATCATGCATTTCATTCTCTGCATCTCATCTTTGCGTCGTCAACAATTATTCCAGTAACTTGGTCTGTCTGTTCACACATTCTGTTTAGGATTTCAGGATTCGCCTGCCCACTGGGGAACAAGTACTACCTCGAAAACTGACAGAAACTGGAAAATACTGAACTAAGCCAAACGCCACAACCTCTTCAAGTCTGAACTGGCAATTTTTTTGTAATTGATCTGCTTACTTCTGACCCTACTAGTAATTTGCCCTATTTAATGTAATGCTAATAACACTTCTAGATCAGTTAGCACCCAGATCTGCGTGTTTCGAACCCCACAGGCCCAACCCTTCTCCCAGAAATGAAATAGACTTTTTGCGGGTTCAAAGGGCATGGACGAAGGATTAATCTGTCAGATCTACAAAACTAATGCGAATTTACTTGCGCTAAAGGTTGCAAAACATAATTGTATTGCTCAATCAGCAAATGTGAAAAAGAACTATTTAGGAATGTTATCGACCTCACCAATCCTAGTTTACTATAACCCCTTCTCAAAAACTGATTGACGATTCGTCCCTTTTTTTGGGGGAAAAGTGGCAACTATACAGGAGATGTTAATTCCTTTTAAGCAGTTCTCTGGAAACAAGCACATTCACTTTTGTCTGGAAAACTGAATGCATTACACCTTTACTTAAAAAAAGAATTCAATCCAACAGTGTTGGAAAACTTTAAACTAATACCACTTTTGCCCTTCCCTGGTAAAAATCTGGAAAAGGCTGTGCCCCTCGCCCCCCAGTTCATAGGCTCTGCAGAATGGCGGAACATTGGTTGCAGACCAGGCAGGCGTTCACGAAGGCAGATGCACAAAACTAACAGTGTAGTCGGCCCTGGGTGATTTGCTTATAGAAGTCGATAGTGGTGGTGCCAAAGTGCTGATTCTACTTGACCTCTCGACAGCACTTACTATCATTGACCATCAACTCCTTACCCTGATCCTGAACAGCCTTACAGTGTCTGACATTGTTCGTGCGCTGAATTAAGTTCAAATGGTTGTGCTGCTCAGTTCGCTTCTTCACTCCGCAAACTGGAATGTGATGTTCCACAACTGGCCATTTTGTCCATTTTGCTTTCTGACTTGTCTTATGGGGACCCTTGTAGTAGAATTCTAAATGCACGTAGATGACATGTGAGTGCTGTTTTGTCTGGCCCAACAGAATCCCTCTAAACAATACCCCTGTTCAGTCAGCTCCCTTAGACTGTTTGTACAGTCATGCGTTAATGGAGAGGGATCTACATTTTCTGAAGATTTTGTGACTGAAGTGTCCTCTATTTGGAACTGTATTAAGTGACCTCTACGCATAGGACTTCTTCTGTTGCCGACTAATGGTCAGATTTACGGTTGGGCTGGCAGCCAGATGTCCATCAAAGAAGCAGAGGTAATAATGACTGCTGTCCTGTTTCTGTGAGGAAAACTAGAGTAGAGATTAAAATAACAATTCTGCCATATAGGGTTTGGGACAAGCTAGACAAATATTAAAAACAATATTTTTAATATTTATTAAAAATCCAATTCAATGGCTGTTAGATTTTTACTAAATATTTAGGAAAAGCCATTGATGGAGCAAGGACTCACAAATGAGACTTGCTCGGATGCAATCTTCTCACAAGTATTAATGTATTAAACTTTGTATTGTTCATACTAATATTTGCATACACCAATATAAGTAGTAAGGAAGCTTGCCTATGTGTTTTAACTAACAAGTAACGCTTGTCTATTCTAAAATGGCCGCTAAAGTGCGGGAATCCTATTGTGCATGTCTCAACCATATCACATGGTGTGACGTCTTTCTTTGCTTGGTGGGAAATTCTTGCTTCTGCGCAGTGTGCATTAAAATGGCCGCTTTATGTTTTCACGTGCTACAGCTTGCTCTCATGTTGCAATTAAACTGTGGTATTCTAAACGCTATTAATGCGGGATAGAATTTATAAGTAAATGGGAATAGAGTAGAAAGAGTGGGAATACAGTGAAACAATTTATTTGGGATTTTAATATTTTCTTCTTTGACTTTTACTAGTTCGTAAATTGGGCCTGGGGTTGGTGAACTGAAAACTCGTGTGACAATAGTTCTGCGCATGCTCCCTGAATGGCTGCCCAGAGAGAAAAAGGATGAAGTCAACCTGGACGTCGTCCAAGGCCGTGACCTGATGGCCAATATTACTGTACCCACGATGTCTCTACTGAATAGCAACAATTTATATGAACAATGTATAAAATTTGTCGTGAGATGGGTGGGAAATAAAGCAAATGTATTAATTGTGATGGGCGGTATTTCAAAACAATGGGCTTTAAGAAAAATGAATTAAATCAATATGGTGTGAGGATCAACCCCCTGTCCCCGTCCAATCAGAAATAGTGGGCCCATAATTCTGCAACATTTAGGGGAGGTACATGGGCGTAGAATGGTATAATAGATATAGAATTAGTTTAATTAGAGGGAGAGGAGATGCTAGCACAGACAAATGGAGGCAGAGGCGTAGGCTCCAGCCGTACAAGCTGATCGATTGCAGACCGAACCGCTGTCCAGAGAGGTCCTGAGGTGGGGGCGGCGGAATACCTTAGAAGGAAGACACGGGAGAATTCGAGGAGAAGCGAAGTACCAGAGAGGGGAACAACGCAGGCGTCGTTGATAGAGAGGTCACCGGTCCTGTCCTGATCCGGGAGGAGGTCTTTGCTCTTCATCCTTCCAGGGTCCTATCTTTCCAACTCCTTGGCAAAGGGGTTTGGTTCTCGCACTTTTAGGTAAATATAAATGCAACCCTTAGTTGCGCTGCTGTCTCTATCTTCTCCTTTCCTGAGGGTCCGTCATTGATCGATAATTGATTATTATGCTTCATCCTTGATATACGATTTAAGTATCATGTGGTTCTGTAATTTACTCTGCTAAATCTTTAGATAAACATTTTAAAACTTCCTGACTCAGTGATTATTTCAGAAGTTATGAATTGTATGGAACGTCACTCATTTTAAACTTCCCAATTAGCAAAGGGTCTATTGGTAAGTCATTACTCTTCAATCGGAAAGGTAATTGGTAGCAGGGATTTTGATAAAGAGTACCAACTGACTCACCAGCGGAAATTGCTAGCGTAGTATGAATGTATGGGCCCAAGTGAGTATTTTGTGTATGAATACTTGTTGCTAGTAACACGCTGGATCAGTTTTCTGGTAGCAGAGGATGGTTGTACTTTGTTAATTGGGTAATGAGAATTTTATTTTTATGAACTAACATCCGTGTGTTTTTAAAGTTTGTTTTATGTTGTCCAGAATCCCCGGGGGAAAGAATAGCGGATGGTAAGTGGAAGCCATACTGCAGTGAGGTTATCTGTCAGGCAGAAATAGTACTGAAAAGTTAAGTAGGGCTATCAGTACTTGTTAGGGACTTTATGCGTGTGAGTGACAGCCAAGGAATATGCTAGTGAAAATTTGATGTTATATCACCTAGAAAGGGTAACATTGAAGAAGTAGCAGGTATTTCTGAACCTTGTGTGAAGAGTAATTGGAAGGGTTTTACTCGTAGTATATGTATAGTAAACGGAAAGGTTTTACTAAGTGTGAGAGAAACTATCTTTTTTAATTTTAGAGAAACTGGCACGATAGCGAATGTTTTATGTTGTTACTGAATTTTAATAAGAAGCGTAGAGAAAATAAAGTTTTGCGTACGATTTTGTAAAGGGAGGGTCAGCAACCGGAGAGGGAGCTGACGTCACAAACGCCGCGCTGGGATTGGTTGAAACCGCGGGCGTAGAAAGACTCTTGTAAAGGAGGGGTCAGTAGTCAGGAGTAGTACTGACGTCACAGGTACCGCGCTGGGATTGGTTGAAACAGCGAGGGACAGAGAAACGCAGATTGTATAGGAGGGGTTGGCAGAAAAGACGTCACTAAAAGGCCGCGCTAGGATTGGTTCAGAGACAAAAGTTAGCTGGAATCTGATTGGTTGTTACCATAGAAGCAAAAAGCCTAGTGGACAGTGGAGATTGTATGTTAAAACGTGATCCGACTTTAATAGGAGTTCGTCCGGATAGGAGATTCCTAGGTTTTGTAGAATATAATTTTGTACACCGAAATTTACCAAAAATGTACGGGGAGAAGAGGAAAATGTCAGTTCTACAAAAGATTAAGAATTATTTTAAAAAGGATAAACCAATCAAAACTAGAGAAGGAATTATCATTCCACCAGCTAAAACGCCCGCTTCATTCATGATGATGGAGAGAGGTTATCATACTTGCGTATGGATAGAAAATTGGATGGAATGTACCAAAAATTATGGAATATTAGCATTTCCCGAGAATGGTACTTTCAATGGGAGAATTCTTCAAAATTTGAGATTAAGAATGAATGACCTAGAACCTAGACCTAGATTAACTCAATACGAAGCCTTAGAGGAATGGGAAACCGAGGCATTTGAACGTGACCGATCCAGAAGTAATAGGGGTTATCGGGGATTTTTCCCCAGATACCAAAATGAGTCGAGGGACGGTCAGATGAAACAGTGGAGAAGAGCAATGCTTACAGAGGGTCTGTATCCGATATTAATGGCAAAAGAATCATTAGGGAGTAAATGCACAGAAAAGACAAAACACTTGGCTAGATTTGGAGATTCCGAAGATGAATTTATGGAAGATATATTAAAGAATCCGCCACCAAATCAGGAAGGGACAAGTGGATGCACCCCAAGTGCACCCTTGTTGAGGACACCCTTGGTACCACAAGTATTGCATGATTCCCCAGTTAGTAGAGTACTTCACGATAAAGAAAAGGAAGCAATAGATAAAAACAGAGCAGAATTAATTCAGAAAGTAACACAATTGAGTATTCATCCTGATTCATTGACCATACCTGTAACAATTGGTCCAGTGGTTCCCTTATATGGTGACAAAATAACTTATCCCAAACCTCTAGTTATGCCTACACCTGTGAATGTTCCTAAACCTGAAGCAGTAGTAATGGTTGAGGATCACTTTAGTGATTGTGAGTCTATGATTTCATTAATGGACTTGCCCATTCAAGAATCTGCAAACAGTACCCCCAGAAGAGTAACACCTGGTTGCGCCAAAGATGTAAACATAATAACTTCATCAGGAACGAAAAGTGCCACAGTAGTTACACCAGAAGACTTAGAAAGATGGGCACAAGGATCAGACAAGCAGAATTCACCCCCAAAGATCATGGACATTTATAAATTAAAAGTTGAGTTAGAGGAAATGATAGCAGGAAATGTAGGGGTAGATCGCTTAAATACATATGATGAAGAAGAATTATTGTTCGTATGCAGAAGCATCACAAGAAATGTAAAAATATTCCATGAGAAATTATCAGATTTAGCTCTACAGATGGGAATTGAAATAGGGAAGTCAAAAGTGTTACAAAAACCCTATAGAGCAGATTTTTCAGACAAAGATTTGGAAAACATGAATGCCTCTGGAAGAAAATTACAAGTAAAAGAATTAATGACAGTCTTGCAGAAATGGGGAGAACTAGATAAATGGAAGGTTAGATGGACAAAGAAAAAGGAAGAGGCACGATATAGTAGAACAACTTCTGAATATTTAATGAAAGAAACAGGGAAAGGAGATCAAATGTACCCGATGCGAGAAGTTCCAGGAGGGGGATATGTACATGTCCCATGGAGCAGACAGGATATTTTATCATTTACGAATGATTTTCCAAAATTGAGAGAAAAGCCAATTGAATGGTACAAGCAGGTTGAGAGGTTTGTGAAGGTGTCAAAGGTATTGTTGAAAGATTTTGATGGTTTGTTTGACATAGTGGTACCTGCCGATTTATGGACAGATTGTAAAATCACAGTTGATTGGCCCAGTGAAGAGTATCCTAGAGATCCACAGACAGGTGCCCCGTCAAATGATGTAATGAAAAAGTATCAGCAGGTAATAACTTACCTGAAAGGGAAAATACCACCAAAAGAAACAGACTGGGTGAAAATAGACAGAACTACCCAAGAAGCCAGTGAATCGGTACACGCCTACTATGAACGTTTATTGCAGATATTCAAGCAGTATAGTGGATTTGAGGATATTGGAGATAAAAACATGAGACAGTTTGTCTACCGATTTGTTTACGGTCTGAAGCCAGAGATTTGTCAGATGATTAAGCAGCATATGTTGTGTTGGCAAGGGAAGCCAATAGATGAAATCTTGAAATATGCAAAATATTGTGGAGATGACATCGAGGATAGGCACAAGAAACTACAAGAGAAAGTAATGTGGGCTCAGGTGAAAATGGTTGAGAAACAGGGAATTAACTTGGATAATCCGAGTGAGAATCAGGGAAAGGATTCTGGAACGAATGGTGATACTGGAAATGGTGGAAAATTGAGAGGACGAATGAGCAGAGAAGAGGCTAAAAAGAAGTTTCCTTGTCATGGGTGCGGAAAATTGGGGCATTGGAAGGATGAATGTAAAAAGATTCGGAATAATAATGGCCCAAATCAAAATTTAAATCCACAGACGCAGAATGACTCACAGCAGGGTGTAAATCCTCAGAGTCAGTTGCCACCTGCACCTATACAGGGTAATGTAAGCAGAGCAGAGCACGGTACAGACGTCGGATATCAAGGAGGAAGTGGTAAGAATGATTATGTAACCTCACAATTTCTTTTACAGGACGACTTTTGTACCTATAGCCAATGACAGTGCCTAGGAGAGGGGGAGAAGGAGTGCGTACTTGGTGCATCCTTACCGGTAGATCAGTCAGGTCCATATGTTGAAGGGAATGTAAAGGGTAATGATATTACTTTCCTTTTGGACACTGGTGCTACCAGGTCTACTGTGAGAACAGCAGACATCCCAGACCTTCCTCTCTCTGGAGAAGCTATCCAAGTTGTGGGTGTGGCTAATCGAAAGATTAGAACACCTCTTACTGAACCAATGGAAGTAAAAATTGGAAACTTTAGAGAAATGCATCAATTTGTAGTGTGTGATTCCAGTACAGTAAATTTATTGGGCCGAGATTTGTTATGTTAAATGAACTGCACAATTTTCTGCACACCGGATGGTGTGGCAGTGCAGACCCCTAATGAAGACCATGTATATAAATTTATGATTGCAAAGCAAGGTACAGAAGTAGATGAGATGTTTTCTTTGATAACAAAAGACGAGTTACCAGAAGAACTGAAAACTACAGTGAATTCCATGGTATGGGATTTCACGGGAAAGGAAGTAGGACTTATGGCAAAAATAGACCCAGTTAAAATTACGGTAAAAGAAGGTGCGATTTTCCCAAATACTAGACAGTACAAAATGAGTGCAGAGGTAAAAGCAGGTGTCATTGAAGAAATTAACAGAATGGTAAAACAAGGAATACTAAAAGAAGTAATGAGTAGCCCTTGTAACTCACCAATCATGGGTCTGAAGAAACCTAGTGGAAAATATAGGATCATTCAAGATCTACGCAAATAAACAAGATTGTGGAACCATGTTGTCCTATAGTGCCAAATCCTGCAGTGATTCTATACCAGATTCCTTGGAGTGCAGGATGGTTTACTGTGATTGATTTATGCCAAGCATTCTTTTCAATACCATTGCACCCAGATAGCCAGTATCTATTTTCATTTAAATTTGAGAACAAAGTTTATGTATGGAATCGTGTTCCTCAAGGGTACACGGAGAGTCCTTCCATCTTCAATCAGATATTGAAAAAGTGCCTAGAAAAACTAGTGATGCCAGGAAGCTCAGTCTTAGTGCAGTATATAGACGACTTACTGGTGGCATCTAACACCAGAGAGGACTGTGTTGTTGACACCATTGCATTATTAAATCATTTAGCTGAAGAAGGGCATAAAGTTTCACCTGAAAAGTTGCAGTTCTGTACAACAGCAGTTAAGTATCTAGGACACCAGATTGAGAGGGAAAAAGAAGAATAACAGCTGAAAGAGTAAAATTAATAAAGAAAATGCAAATGCCTGTCTCCCAACGCGAAGTGAGAATGTTCCTGGGAATAGTAGGTTATTGTCGACAATGGATACTAGGATTTTCTCTGTTAGCAAAGCCATTAATTCAAATGACGAAAAAGAAGGCAAAGGACCCAGTTGAGTGGGATGATGAGAGCGTAGGAGCTTTTGTAAAATTGAGAAACGCTTTGTGTGCAGCACCTGCCCTAGGCATGCCTGATTATAAAAGAAAATTAGCATTATTCTGCCATGAAAGAGAAAATTGTGCACTTTCAGTCCTAACCCAGAGACATGGTTTGGACAGACGTCCTATAGCATATTTTTCTGCTACATTGGACCCAGTGGCAGCCGCATTGCCAGGCTGCTTAAAAGCAGTAGCGGCTACATGTTTGAGCATTGAACAAAGTGAGTCAATTGTAATGGGACACCCTGTAAAAGTGTTTGTTCCACATTCGGTTGTGATTCTGTTGACAAGAACCCGAACTCAGCATCTTACTCCTAGTCGGCTGACTAAATATGAAAGAATAATACTAGGTGCTGAAAATGTGACTATTGTAAGGTGCACAATAGTAAATCCTGCTACCTTACTACCAGACCCATATCATGAGGAAGTTAAAGATGATGAAGAAGAACATGATTGTTTATAAGTCACAGAATTATGTACGAAACCATGTCCTGATATCCAGGAATTGCCCCTCAGGAAGCCAGACAGGGAGCTGTTTGTTGATGGTTCATGCCAAAGGCATGAAGATGGTAAACTAACTGCAGCATATGCAGTATGTGAATTGACTGGAATAGTCGAAGCATCCTATTTGCCAGGAGTAAAATCTGCACAAGTAGCTGAATTCATTTCTTTGATAAAAGCCTGCAAAATTGGGAGGAACCAGAAAGTAACTATATTTACAGATAGTCAATATGGTTACGGGGTTGTGCATGAATTTGGCCAACTATGGATGCAGAGGGATTTCATGACTTCTTCAGGATCCCCCATTAAAAATGGACAGTTCGTAAAAGAACTACTGGAGGCAATACAATCACCAAAAGAATTGGCTGTGGTGAAATGTGCCGCACACCAGTCAGGAGATGACTGGGTGGTAGTCGGTAACAGATATGCAGACTTGGTGGCTCAACATTGTGCCAAAAACAGGTTGTCAGTTAATAAAAGGGTTGAAAGAATGGGAATCAGCTGCCAACTTATGCTGTATGCACCTCCTGAAACATGGAATGATGTAAAACGATTGCAAGATGATGCTGATGAGAGTGAAAGGAATACATGGATTAAAATGGGATGTTCCCAAAGAGCAGACGACGATGTATGGGTTTATGCCGATGACAGACCAGTCATGCCCGACTGTCTGCTTTCACAAATGGCCAGAATATTTCAAGGAGACACCCATGTAGGGAGAGATGCGATGATTAGGCTCTTCAGACAAAATTGGTACAATCCAAGGTTTAGGGCGGTAGCAGAGAGTCTTTGCCAGAGGTGTCTAACTTGCCAAATGCATAATCCAGGAAGAAAAACAGTAATTGGGTTTGGGAAGATCGGAAAGGCGGAGGGTCCATTTGTGAGATTGCAGCTAGATTTCATTCAGCTACCACCATGTAGGAGACTGAAATATGTACTCGTCATAGTGTGTCTGTTTTCAAAGTGGGTGGAGGCTTACCCTACCAGAAGGAATGACAGTATAACAGTCGCAAAATTGTTGTTACGAGAACTCATTCCTAGATTTGGTTTTCCAGTAACTTTGGAATCAGATAGAGGAAAGCACTTTAACAGTGAGGTGATTAAGATAATCTGTGAAGCATTCCAAATTGAGCAAAAATTGCACTGTGCATATCGTCCAGAGGCTTCTGGAGTGGTTGAACAAGTGAATGGCACAATAAAATCCAGATTGGGAAAAATGTGCGCATCAACATCGCTAGATTGGCCGGATGCATTGCCACTTGTTTTAATGGGACTCAGAAGCATCCCGGATAGAAATACCGGATTGAGTCCACATGAAATAATGATGGGAAAAGCCATGAGACAAGCACATGTTCCTACAAATAAACTGCTGAATATATCTGATGATATGGTTCTGGATTATTGCAAAGGATTGGCTGACCTAGTGCGTTCTGTCTCTCACCAGGTTGGAGAAGACGCAGTTTCCAGGCAGCCTGAACAAGAACATGATCTGAATCCCGGTGATTGGGTGGTAGTGAAGAATCACACCAGAGAAACGTGTCTATCACCCAGGTGGGACAAACCTTGTCAGGTCATACTGGTTACGAACACAGAAGTGAAGTGTGCAGGATTTCCTAATTGGATTCATGTAAGCCACACCAAAAGAGTACCAGACCCTGAAGAAGAAAATCCTCAGACAGCACCGATAACTGAGGAAGCTGAAGGTTGCCCAGCTGAAGAATCTCAGGTCCGAGATTCCAGGGAAGCTGAAGAAGAACAACCGAGCACAAGTCAGGACTGGATACCAGTGGTGGAAATTCCTGAAGTTTACCACAGAACAAGAAGTCAAGCAAATTTGGAAGAAATTGAAGAAGATCAGATAGGTGAAGAAGAAGCAGCTCAGGAAGAAGAAGAAGAAGACACAATAAGAGAACCTGAGCAGGACCAGATAGGGAGAGGAAACTGGGCTCAAATTAAAGAAGAACCAACAAATTTTGAGCAGGGACAGACAGGTCTAGAAGAACGCGGTCAGGCTGCAGAAGTACAAAGTGCAATAAGCCCTGATCAGAATCAGTTAGATCTAGGAAAATACATTCAAACAGAAGATCTTGAGAATCTCGAGCATGAAAACGTAAATCAAGAACAAGATCAGTTACTCGAGAATCACAATGGAGCAGCTGAAGAAAAACAAATAAGGCCTGAAAAAGAACAAATAGCAGAAGAAACTAAAATTGAAGAAATCGAAACGGTGCCAAACATTGAAAATAAAACAATTTCTGAAGAAGAAAGTAAAGAGACAGTGCAAACGAAGAGAACCAGAAAAGGTGATCATTGGCCGAGTGTCATTAAAAGAGTAAAATATCACATAACAACCAGAAGTGAAGATCCAGATCAAGTGAACGAAGTAACAAGCCAAACGGGACAAAAGGGTAAAAGTGAAAAACGAAGAAGCAGAAGACTGAAACTTGTGAACAACAAATTTAAAGGTCCTGATTGGACTTATATCATCCTTGAAGACTACGAGAGCTCAGAATCAAGTGAAAGTGGTGACGAAGGAACAAGTGCGGAACTGACTTATGAAAAAGAAATAAAACCACCTTGAGAACGTAAAGAGACTTGAAGAATACGATAAGAAGAGCAATCTTCCTTGTCAAAAATGCCTGACGATAGAGTTACTGGGAGACCAAAGCAGAAAGGTTGGAAAAGATGCTGTGCTATATGCATATGCAATCTGGTAGTGGTACTTATAGTATGGTTAGTTGTGATCGTAGCAATTCCTTACCTTATGATAATAGATAAAAAGATTAACAACGAAACAAAGGAAAGGACAGATAACTTGAAAAGTAATAGAGTAGAACTAAAAGCAGAAGATGAACCAGAATTTCATCATGAAGTAACAGATAATGACACTAGTCTGAATGTTTTGACAAAATTATTGTTTCAATATGTAGATACCATGGAAGTTAGTAATTGTTATGTCTGTATGAAACTACCTGAATCAGTAGCAGAAGGGTTAACGTATCATCACTTGCCATTAACCTATGGCATATCATGTAGTGTACTGACCAGTTTATTTTATAGAACAGGGCGACTTCAGTATTATTATTCAAATATAGATGTGATATTTTCTGAGGTTCCGATTCGAAAGAATATGAATCCAGTGCTTAGTAGTAAAGATGCACAGTTTATGGGAGAATTTTTCTTAACAATGAAATCAATAGACATAACACATGCACATAGAAGCAATCTAACATGTTCATTACATGAAGAAGAAAAGATATTTTTGAATTTAGTGGAGAATAGAAGACAAGATTTCTAGAAGAAAGCGTCTGAGCATAAGGCTCACTTGCCACCTTGGGCTGAGAAAGAGGGTAGTTACACACCTGGCAAGGCTCAAGCTGCTATGGCTCTGGATTTTGTGAAGACAGGGAAAATTTGTCTACATAGATTAAAGACGGAGAATAACAATGTTTTCATCGGTACCAGTGAATGTGAACACAATTTTTTAATTCTTGGAGGTGGGGGACTCAAAGGAGGAACAGATTCAGTTTTTCCTGGAATCTATTATGTGTGTGGGAATAAGGCTTACTTTAGGCTTCCTGCACGGTGGTATGGAAGTTGTTATTTTGGAATAGTATTTTCAAAAATATACCACGTAAAAAGAAACACTGGCAGCAATGAAAATACTAGTGAATTAAAACGTAGAAAAAGAGCTAGTTTTTCAGAAATTGTAGGTGATATATTTGGTGCATTGATACCTTCAGTGGGAATAATTCTGAACTCAAGGAAAATATGTAAATTATCTACAGTGGTTGATCGTTTATCAACGGATACTGCTGGAGGATTTCTAATGATTAATGCAGAGATGGTTGCGATTAGATCTATGGTTATGCAAAATCGACTTGCTCTTGATATTATATTGGCAAAAGAGGGTGGAGTCTGTAAATTATTGAAGACGAAACACTGTTGCACTTACATACCTGATAAAAGTGCAGAAATTGGAACGTATATACAGAATATAACTAAACTTGAGAAGGAACTAAAACCACTGGAAGTTGATAGTGTATGGGAAAGATTGACAAATAGTATTGCGTCAATTGGTACCTGGTTTGCTAATGTAGGAAAAGGACTTATAGGTCAAATATTAGTACCCTTAGCAGGGATAGCAATAATAGTACTGTCAATAATAATATGGTGCAAATGTTGTAGAAAGAATGAATCGTATACTGTGACAGGAAAAGGAAAGAAACGAAAGTTTGACGAAATTGAACTTGAAGATTTGAAAAGTGAATTATACAAGAAACTAAAAGGGGATGTGAAAAATAGAAAGTGTAAAAATGAAAGTGAAACTATTTTATGCTAAAAGTTGGCATCTGGTTGTGGGTAGTATTTGATGGCTCAGAAACGCCATCAGAGAGGGGATTGATGGAGCAAGGACTCACTAATGAGACTTGCTCGGATGCAATCTTCTCACAAGTATTAATTTATTAAACTTTGTATTGTTCATACTAATAATTGCATACACCAATATAAGTAGTAAGGAAGCTTGCCTATGTGTTTTAACTAACAAGTAACGCTTTATCTATTCTAAAATGGCCGCTAAAGCACGGGAATCCTATTGCGCATGTCTCAACCATATCAAATGGTGTGACGTCTTTCTTTGCTTGGTGGGAAATTCTTGCTTCTGCGCAGTGTGCATTAAAATGGCCGCTTTATGTTTTCATGTGCTACAGCTTGCTCTCATGTTGCAATTAAACTGTGGTATTCTAAACGCTATTAATGCGGGATAGAATTTATAAGTAAATGGGAATAGAGTAGAAAGAGTGGGAATACAGTGAAACAATTTATTTGGGATTTTAATATTTTCTTCTTTGACTTTTACTAGTTCGTAAATTGGGCCTGGGGTTGGTGAACTGAAAACTCGTGTGACAATGGTTCTGCGCATGCTCCCTGAATGGCTGCCCAGAGAGAAAAAGGATGAAGTCAACCTGGACGTCGTCCAAGGCCGTGACCTGATGGCCAATATTACTGTACCCACGATGTCTCTACTGAATAGCAACAATTTATATGAACAATGTATAAAATTTGTCGTGAGACGGTTGGGAAATAAAGCAAATGTATTAATTGTGATGGGCGGTATTTCAAAACAATGGGCTTTAAGAAAAATGAATTAAATCAATATGGTGTGAGGATCAACCCCCTGTCCCCGTCCAATCAGAAATAGTGGGCCCATAATTCTGCAACATTTAGGGGAGGTACATGGGCGTAGAAGGGTATAATAGATATAGAATTAGTTTAATTAGAGGGAGAGGAGATGCTAGCACAGACACATGGAGGCAGAGGCGTAGGCTCCAGACGTACAAGCTGATCGATTGCAGACCAAACCGCTGTCCAGAGAGGTCCTGAGGTGGGGGCGGCGGAATACCTTAGAAGGAAGACATGGGAGAATTCGAGGAGAAGCGAAGTACCAGAGAGGGGAACGACGCAGGCGTCGTTGATAGAGAGGTCACCGGTCCTGTCCTGATCCGGGAGGAGGTCTTTGCTCTTCATCCTTCCAGGGTCCTATCTTTCCAACTCCTTGGCCAAGGGGTTTGGTTCTCGCACTTTTAGGTAAATATAAATGCAACCCTTAGTTGCACTGCTGTCTCTATCTTCTCCTTTCCTGAGGGTCCGTCATTGATCGATAATTGATTATTATGCTTCATCCTTGTTATACGATTTAAGTATCATGTGGTTCTGTAATTTACTCTGCTAAATCTTTAGATAAACATTTTAAAACTTCCTGACTCAGTGATTATTTCAGAAATTATGAATTGTATGGAACGTCACTCATTTTAAACTTCCCAATTAGCAAAGGGTCCATTGGTAAGTCATTACTCTTCAATCGGAAAGGTAATTGGTAGCAGGGATTTTGATAAAGAGTACCAACTGACCCACCAGCGGAAATTGCTAGCGTAGTATGAATGTATGGGCCCAAGTGAGTATTTTGTGTATGAATACTCGTTGCTAGTAACCCGCTGGATCACCATCATGGATTTACCTATGAACAGTGCACTCTGAGATAGTTTGCAGTAACACAAACAGGAGGTGCTGTAAAAGCTTTTAGTGTTGTCCCCAGAAACGTTTTCCCCATTGGTTACAGGGTATTAAGGAGTCGCCCCTTGCCACTGGCTACAGAACTGTACAAAAACCGACCTCATCACCAGCTCTTGAGAATACTTTCTGGGTCTAGGGAAGAACAGAAGAAGAGCTGCACCTGCTGTTTGAGAGCTCTGAGGAGACCTGAAGAGCTGGATCTACTCCCGGTTGCACCAAGGACAAAGAAGTGGACTCCAAGGGCCGGTTGCCTGACCTCCTGTATGGTTACAGGGATACAATAAGCTACAAGAGGCCTTTTTCCAGATATCTGTCCACTTTATTACAAGTGCATTGGGATATAATTACTGCCAAACTCCAAATTAGACCCTTAGAAATTTCTCAAAAGCTCCTCTACTTGGCGGAACTTGAAGTTAGGCACTCACTCCCCAATAAAAAGTTGCAATTTCCGTTGGACAAAGGCCATATTCTCCAAACTAGGCCTGCTGAAAAGACCTGGCTTACCTATGCTTCTCAAAAATCAAAACAAATTGGAACATCTTGCCTTGAAAATCTATAGTATTATTAACTCAACTAATATTAATAGGTCTTCTCTATTGCTGCCCAAATGGAACAAAAAACTGCAAGCAATAAATAAGGATCCCCATCCAAAGAAGCTTGTTGAGCCATCCTTGATAATGCCAGAAGAAACAAAATAATTATGACTTTAACCAAAGGTAAACTCTTTTCCCTTCACCAGAGGTTATGAATGCTAGCTAAATTGGCTAAATAGGGGTTAAGTTCATATGACAATTACTAGAACTGTAATGAAAAAGAAGGTAACCTCGAACACAAGATCTTTAGCTGTTAACAACTATGTCCACTCTGGCAATCAATCTGATCACACCTCCAAGACATATTTAGTATATGTATCATTTTTAACTTTCTTTTGACTTCACCAGGCACTCATGCAGCTCACTGAAAACCTGTTTCGCCATCAACAGAGTTGATATTTATAGATCTTATTATAGTAAGACCAATAAATTCAATCTCTCAGAATGGAAATCCCCATAACGCATATCTATCCATACATGGTGGACATGGCTTATCTACCAAAGAGGCACCTAATGGTCTTTATACACCTTCCAAGAAAGCTCAAACCACCCTTTACATATCTAAGGTAAACTAGATAACCATCTCCAAAAGATTATCCCTCTTTAGAGTCTCAGCAGCTGTGCTGAATACAGACACTCTTGTGTCTCCCCACACTCAGTCTACATACTGTTCAGGCTGTCAAAGACCAGACGCCGGTTGTCCACTCTTATGGGTAATACTCTTCTCTGCTTTTTTTCTTTCTCCATTTCTAACTGTCTATTCTTATGGGCACATAGTCTTATAATAGTATTGACCACAATGTTTAATTATGTCTGTAAATGAAATCCTACTAGGTATGACTTTTTTGCCCTGTTCATTAATGTAGCTCATGATTATTTCTCCTGTAATCAATTTGTTTATACAGTTTGTAAACCTCCAAACAATTGCTACAGTTTTTAGTGCACGCTTGGCATCTCAAGAGTTTTTATCCAACGCAACCTCTTTTAGTAAGGAAGTGAGGTTTGGTTGCATGGTGTGTTAGGCGCAGGGCCTGGCAGAAAGCCTGGCCCTACTCTAAGCCCGAATATATTGGGAGTTTGCCGCATCTGAGTGTGTGGGCAAGGCTTGACTCAGAATTGGACGCTATGTACAACAGGATGTTAGCCCCATGGGAATTAGGGTTAGGGGATGGCCATGAGCAGTGGGGGTGGCCACATGGTGGTTAGGATGTGGGACATGCTATTAACCCCTGCAGCAAACAGCCAAAGGCCATGAGCAGAGGAGTATGGACTGGCAGGGTTGGCTGTCTGAGAGGTTGGGCACAGACCTTAGACCTGCATCCAACCTCAGAAATGTACTGAAAAACTCAATTAAAGGGACATTGTGGTTCCAATGAAAACCATAAACCTCCTGATATTTACCAGTTATGCTATGCCAATTCAAATCGTAAGTAGCACTCCTGCAATGCACTGCTCATGTCCTCATTGATGACATCTTTAATTAAATCTTTGATGATATCACAATGAAATCTCAAATGACATCATTGATGAAGTCACGCTAAAATCATATATGATGTCCTAAATCATAATATCAAAGTCAACCCTGAATACTGAGAATCAGTGATGCAGAGAACAGGTAGAGCAGGATGGTGAGTAGACTGCCAGCTGAGGAACTTTCTTATAGTGAGTAGTTGCAAGTTCCAAGTCTACTACCAGTGTGATGTTGAGCAAGTCACTTAAACGGTATACCCTTTAGACTGCATCTATTACGAAGGTCTTCTTTTTTTGTGTCACCTGAAATACATCTTGTCTGTCTAAAACAAACAGCTAAAACAACTGTGTAATCTGTAACATAGCTCTTCAGTCCCTTGATGACACGACAGCTCTGCTAGGTGAGGCGTGAACCTGTAGGGGCTGTGAAACCAAAGAATAGCTCTGCAGTCTGAAAGTTACCGCCAGTGAAACATGCAATCTCAGCAATAGCTCAGCTATGAGATGGCTATGCTTGTAATATTCGGTGACTTCTGGTGATGGCTCTGCTGTCTGAAGCCCAAGCATGTGGGTCTATGTAACCTGCGGGATATTTCTGTGGCACGAGACCTGAGCCTATATGCACAGTCTATGTTACCTTCATCTATCAATTCTTTCAAATATGTAATGGGAGGTGGCAAAAAATCTCTTACAGTTGTGTCTGTTAACATGACCATTTCTAAGATATCTCAACCCCTATGGCGGTGACAACGTCTCCAGTGTAGAATTATCAAATAGCAGGTCCACCTATAGAGAAAATATGTTACCAATGCTTTCTAAGAGATGATATGGTATGGCCATGTTTAAGCAGTGTTTAAGCAGTGTTTCCCATAAAATCAGAACCAAATAAGTTAGAAAACAAAATTGAGACATGCAACCCAATTCTCATAGGATGCGTACATATAACATAGACATGATTGGCCCAGGCATAGATGGTATGCATCCTGTAAGAAAGGACACACAACTGTCCCATTTTCACAGTGTATTCAACAATTGTTCTAAACCTCAAAGAGATACGAATTGCACTGTGCAGTGGAGATCTTACTAAACAGTAAAATTGCATGCAGTTTGACCATTTCCATACAGTAAAATCACCCCAGTACCAATATTGTGCAATTACAAGTACAATAATAATAATAATACAATCCAAAGGAAAGAGGAATTACTGTGTGGGGATGATTTTTCCAGCTGCAAACCCACATGGAACCCGCTATTCCATGTGATTTTGCTGCATACATTTACTGTAGGTGGTAAACTATGCGACAGCCAGTGCGTGGAGTGGTGAGTGAGAAAGGGGTTAGAGGAGTGGGGGAATGTAGGGGAAATTTTGTAAGTAGGGGAGAGGGTTGTATGCTTCTTCCCCCTGTTGGTATAAGACTTGGCCGCTGTTGCAGCCAAAGTCTCATGCGAGCTGGAAAAATTTGGGTCAGGATCTTCCACACCCGCTAAATCCGATGCGGAAAAGACCTAACCTCTAATCAGGCAAAGCGAAATTGACCAATGGAAGCATGTGCTAATTTCTTTTTTGCAATCAGGCCTTGAGTAGACACACAGGTGTTAGGAAAACAGACATAATTATGTGCACGGTTTACATGCATAAGATGGAAATGTATTTTGTACTTTACATGTGTTTTTCTTTACCTTTACAAATTCGTCCTAGAAACTCTAACAATTATAATGAACATATTTTAATAAAGGGCAAAAGAAATATAAATAATATAGAGTGAAACCCGAGAAGAGAGCAACAAACTGCAAGGTTTTGGCCACACTAACGGAAAGTATGCTATCAGTAGTTAAACAAGTTAACAGTGACAATGATCAGAAATCAATTGTTTTTCCTACTTCTTTGCTGTTTGCACAAAGAGATATTTTGTTAAATTTCTGGGCACAAAGCACAAGCGTATCGACAGGGGACTGCTAAGAAAACCCGTCTGGCTCGGACAACGCATTCCTTTGTTATTCCACTTGAAACTGTTGAAAAAAGGCCGCAGGCAGGAATACGACTTTTTGCAGCCAGGCTTTTTTTCCTATTTGGCTAAACTCGCTGCCAAGATTCCACAAAAGGATACCTCACTTTCCAAATCTTGCTCTGCTCCTGTCTGGAGCCTTGCAAAGGACAAATAATACAAGGCTTCGGCAAACAAACCTAACTGTAGTTGGAGAACAGTCCCATTGTTTATCATTGTTATTTACATTACTTCAACACATATCGCCTTGACACTGTGGATATCGCCTAAAATAACAAAATAAAGTGACAAAGTACATGTCTTGGATATTCACATTTTGTGCCTGCAAAAAGTTTTGGTTTTTTCTCTTTAGGGAAATGTTGTGTTTTGTGCTAAAGATGACAGACAGCTGGTAAATTGACATAAGCGTAGATGAATATTCCTCACATGTATTATGCTTAATTGATAAACAGTCCCATGATCCCCGTGGCCTTAAGCTTTATGCAACATGAATAAGACTCATACTTCCGGGGGTCGAGTGCCCAGTGACGTAGTTCGTGTGCATAGAGCCCTAAAGCAAGTAAAAATCCCCCACACCAATTTGGCAGCAAAATCAGCTATAACTGGAGAACAGTTGGCCCCTCTAACCGGTTGCTGCACTACTGATAACTACGCCTTTGGGGTGGAGCACTCACATCAGTTTGAATGGAATACTTAGCAAGGGAGCTATAAAATAGCAGCCAAAGCAATGCGGCACTGCTCAGACCCAGATGCGGCCGGTATCTCGGAAGAGTGGCAGGGCGGGAGGGGGGCATGGGGGGGATGGACAACACACATAAACAATTAAAAAGACAAATTAGCTGTGCATCACCGGAAAGTCGCATCCCAGTCTTCCAGGCTTCACTTTTCCACAAGCACAGGCTCCACTGGCCAATCCTGATGCTGCTCTCATGCTGCTGGTGACAGCATGAAAGCAGAATCAGGATTGGCCTGAGCGCCGATGATTTTCGCGCCCAGTGAGACCGGGAGCCTGTGCTTGCTCTATCCAACCCGGCAACGTAGCTGGGTTGGAGAGAACTTCACTGCGCATGATGGTTTGGCAGTAGAAAAAAACCCGATAATAAACCAAGTTTATTATCATTTTATTTTTCGTGTTTAAAGCTCCAGACTCCTGGCAGGGGGGTGACGTTCCTCTGCCGCAGCGGAGGAGCCGCCGCTGCTCAGACCACAGACTACAGATCTTGGCAGATGAAATGCGATGTGATTTCATAGAAAAACTATTTCATGGAATACCATTACTGAGAAACCATTTCATCTAAACTGGCTAATAGAAATTTTCTAAATGAATGGCATTTACCTTTTCATAGAAACAAATTTATAGAATGTCTTTTTGTTCGAAATTGGCTTGTGAATGCCACCCGCTCCTTCCTTGTCTTGTACAGAATCCTATGCTTAAAGCAGTCATCTGCTCGTACAATACTTCAGCCTAGAAGTGGTAATCAAGAATGCTGTACAGTCAGGATGCCAAATCAATTACACCATTTTCTGAGTAATAATTACATGTAAGTGGGACTGAAATTCCATTATAAGCCTCTGTGAATGCTTACAATCTGTGGTCAACCAGTGCTCCTAAAAGAAACAGGAGGAAAGTCGAGAAAGGAAGTGGAGCATAACAACAAGTAAACCAAAATCAGTTGTCACCTTCACAAACATGCTCTAGTACAAAAAGTCTTGGAACTCTTCAGCTTTTTACGGGCAGCAATTTTACCTGGGAGAGCTTCTTTATTCACCGCCCATCTGTCCTGCAAAATAGTCTGTTTTCTTATTGCTTTGAAAAATTATCTACTGCTCTATGTCTTTTTGAAAGTGTGTGGTGCTGGTGTTCATTAACATGACATACCTTGCAAAATGCCAGCCATCGTCCTGGAGATTCCATCAGGTGTTCTGAAATTAAAACCTTCCTGAGAAACATTTTCTTCTGCCAATTCAATATATGAATCATCTCCTATTCCACGCCACCACCGTAGTGTTTACTTTGCTATGGAAATCACGTTCTAAATAAGAAGATCCTAATTGTATTTCTCATACAACCCAAATCTGAGCAGAAGCCCTTCCTACCAAGGGAACTGTGCTGGGGATCTTCTTATGGGTGTTCGGGCCCTTGGCTCTTCTCTGCCAATTGTGAGGAACAGAGGTTGCATGAAATTTAGTATGTCTGTTCGCTGATCAGTTGTTTGGCTTTTATGTAGCAATTTAGTTTCAGAGAAATCTCCAAGTAGGCAGTGGGTCGTCACTGCGCTTGCAGAGAATTGCTGGTGTGCTCACTCATGTAATCTGTTCTCTAGGCACTACAAAGGTCCCGCTGTCATACATTTTCATACTGCTTCAAGTGCTAGTCTTTATGGTCCAAGGCACGGGAAGAGTTTGCTGATGCTCACTCTGAAACCTGTCACTCCCCAAGCTGTCCTAGCTCATCACAGGTTGGGATTGGTTGAACCAGGCTCACTATGGTGCAATGTGGGAAAGGTCGGTGTCATAGGAAGAGCTAATCTGGTCCTCCTCGTTATGAAAGATGAGTGGACAGCATGGATTAGAGCAGCTCTGAGAGTTGGAAGGAGTGAGATCACACCAGGCTTGTAACCTGACATCATGCACATTAACTGGGCTATGGGTGGTACACCAAGGCATTACATTGCCTTGAAGATGCCTGGGGCTCATGATGGCATTGACTAGCCAATGGGGAGTCATCTAGAGTACATCATAGCATTAAGTGGCCTATGACGGGTGACTTGGCCACAACAAGGCATTAGCTCTATGGCAGGGAAGCTGAGGGAAAGTCTGGGGCAGCTCAAGACATTAAGTGGCACATGGATGGACTCTGTGGTTGCCTCTTGCGATTGATTGACACTGGGATAAACCTGTGGCACTTCATGGCAATGGATTGCTCTGGAATGAATTATACACTTTTCCAACATCACACCCATCTAAAAACAAGTATTGCACTGTATTGTTAATGTTTTCCATCTTCATAATTTTTAATACGATCATTTCTTAATCCTATAATTTCCATTGCTTGAATATTTATTTCTTATAAAAACATTTGTTGTCTTTAACTCAGTTCATTTCTCACAGATGTCGGCTCCTTTTCCTGAAGGTTAATTATTGTAACTGGTATACATCACTCTGACTACTCAGTTTTCAAAGTTGCAGGCGGATCATTTCAGACACTGCAACCAAATTCCATACACAGATTTAAAGAAAGGGGCATACCCCATGGGATATCTATTACATAATAGAACAGATCCATGCAAATACCCCCTTAATTGCCTTTATTGACACATCATGTTATTGACTTGCATATCAGGTGGTTGCCTAGGGTGCATTTTGACACTGACAGGCTTGCAGGGGGTGTCTGGAGCACACGATTGCACCAACTGCTGAAAATGGAAGACCACTTGACATATAAGGAGATTCACTGGCAATTTATGGGGATAAATGGACGCATGTTGGCAAACCCTGCCATATGACTGAGTACATGTGGGGTTTTTACTTTCCTATGATGGGAGAACATAAATATGACGGCAATAAATTTTATATATGTATTTGGCAAAGATGAACTGATAAGGGTTATGAACAAAATGAGTGGATTTATTCAAAATGACTAAGGGCCTGATTCTGATGTCGGACGGACCGGAGTCCGTCCGACATTGGTCAGGAACTGTAACCGACCGACCTCCTGTCGTTGGTTACAGACCTGCAAGTAGGATCCTGTTCAGTCGCAATCCTATACTTAACAATGGAAGCATACATTCCGAACGGAATGCATGCTCGCATCGTTAAGTGCAGCAGTGCAGTTCTTCCCTGCACCCAGTGGCAGGCACCACCGGGTGCAGGGATCAACAGGGGGGCACCTTAGGTGCCCCCCAGGCTGCCATTTGGCGGCCACGCACCCATGGGGGCCCTGCTGGGGGCCCACAAAGACAGTTTCCCACTGCCTTTTTGTGCCGGAAAGACCGGCACAAAAAGCCAGTGGGAAACTACCATCGTACTCCCTCGGCCGGAAAGTGCTGGCCGGGGGAGTACTGAAGGCTTTCCGGATGGCGGACGGGCACTCCGAGCCCGTAGTAAGCCATCTGTAAAACCGAGTCCGATTCCGTTCCGACCGAGCCCATCAGAATGGCTCGGTCGGAAAGGAATCCGAACAGCACATTCCGATGCGGGCAGGAGGGCTCCGACCGCGGAGCCCCTCCTGCCCGCATCGGAATCAGGCCCAATGTGATATTTTGAGACAAAATTGTTCTATTTTTAAGAAAATGGCAAGATATTTGGAGTAAATTGGAAAATTCTCTCAAATGAAACGGCTGCCATTTGATGACAAAATAAGCAAGTTTTACAAAAAAATGAAAAGTTGATGATTAGGAACAAAATTCGGTTATTTGCTAAAAAAGAATGCTCGTATTTGGCGACTAATCATTGTATTTCCGAAAGCAACGAATTTTGAGCTCCATCTCATGCTGAACGTATTTACTAAAGAAAAAAAGATGATATTTTTGGAAACCAATTACAAAATATTTTGAGTTGCTAATTGAGTGATAAACCATGTTAAATGGAAAACACATATTCATGATGTTACAACGTCATATTCTTGGCCAAGGAGAGCACTTTGGGCCAGATGGACTAAGATTTAGGAGACCAAATGTGCACTGACTTTTTACAAACCAAATCCGGTTTTGCAAGCCAACCTATGTGCTCACAGGTCGGATTGCAAAATAGGGAATCACAGTAGATCGCAGAATGACCCGTCTAGGAGGAAATGTGGCCTAGGTAGAGCTGCAGACTTTGAAACTGGGGATTCAGGTTCAACCCTCAGTCTTGGCTCAACATCCTGCTTAATGTTCCTGTGTCTAAATGATCAAACAAATGTGCAATGTCTGGTTTTCTCGTAAAGTGCTCTAATGCTCTCGCGTCAGGATCCTATGCAACACTCCATGCTGTGCCTCAGGAATGCCCCTTTCACAGCGATTGCTGATTGCGATTCGGAATGGATCATTCATGAGTCCCATTTTTGCAATTTGGAAAAACTTTCCAAATCACATAAAGAGGTTTGTACATATGAAAAAGAGATTCAGCAGTTGCAAATCCAGTGATTTTGCACATTGCAGTGTTTGTGACTGCAAAATTCTTGAATGCATCTGGCTCTTTCTTCTTACACTGCTGGAAACTAATAATTCATGTAGAGGCTTTTCATGATTAGCATTCATAGCTCTTTATAATGTGACTCTCTCTATATGTAACTTATGTCTGAGGCCTGAGCTTCTAAGATGAGTGTGACCTACCTCTACTGCCTATGCTCATGAAGTGTAAATATCATAGTCAGATTACTTTTAATTTTTTTGAAATACTACTCAAAGGCGAAAGTGTTTTGATGCAGAAAATCTGATTCACAAATACAATTGTGAACTACACCAATCATTAGTATAATTGAACCTCTCTGTCAGTATGCGCCTGTAAATCCTTCTACGTTCATCACAATCATTAAAATGTGATTTTGCCAAGAGCATGAGTGAAACAGAAAAGCAATCCTCTTTCCATAACAGGGTTTATTGGCTCCATCTAATGGTCACAAGTGTGCTTCACAAGTAAATCTTAAAGCACTTTTTTGCAGCCACATTCAAACTAATAACTTGTTTGAATATATTGATTCATACCATAATTATTCCGTTCTTAAATACTGTAAAAACAGCCGTTAGGAGTAACTAATTTATTAGCATATTATTTACCAGCTTTGGAAGTATGGACGAGTCCTCCGGCCTCATCAGGATTCGAACCTGCGATCAGCAGATCACAATAAATATCTCTGTCAAGTGTTCATTCACTGAGATTAGTCGTCTTGTCGTTAGAGCGCTCCGTCTGACTGCGTCTCCCGGAAAGAGTCGTATTTTTACGCTTTCATCTCACAATCTGAGAGGACTTTTCCAAGGAGAGTGAAAATATGCTTTCACAGCAAGGCTGTAGTTTCATGTTCACAGATGGGAAGCTTCAACAGAGAAAACACCGACTTGCTGAATACTTCCATGTACATTTTTGCTGTGGGAAGGATTGCGCTAACTTTAGTTGATTACAGCTGGTTCAGTCGCATGTGTGTCAGGCGCCGTAATATGTTGCGTATACAGGACAGGTTCTGAGGGGGGAAAGTGTAGGACTGGGATAAAGTAGATATATCAAAGCAGCACAAGATTAAAATGTTCCGGTACAACTACAGTAGCAAAGCTTTAAAAGGCAAACAGAGCAATGTAGTCCAAATGAAGGGATAAGCTTCAAGAAAGCATTATTGGGAAATATATTTAAGGGGCAATATACTACAATGTGGTAAGCAGAGGTCGAAGTGGGAGGGATCTGAGGGACACCACGTGCCCACACTTTTTAAATTTGATAAAACAGTTCCCCTACTTTTTCTTAAAAGACAACCGTCCTTAATTCCTAAAGTTGAGACGCCTCAGCTGAAGTGGAAGGGAGGGAGTCCCCAGTGCTGTGAAGTCGAGGGAGGGACAGACAGCTAAACAAGGAGCAAGCTTTGTTAGGGGTGTTGGGAGGGCTCTGCTGCCTGAAAGTAATGAAAATGTGTGCAATTGGTTAATCTGCAAATGCAAAGGCTGCATGTTTGTCGGTTTTGGCTTTAATTGATGGTGTTCTCTTGAAGTTTTGTGTAGACAAAGACGTATTCTTTTTGAGTGGTGTTACAAGAGTGTTACCAACTGACCTGTGGATTGCATGCCTTCAATAGACAGTTATAAAAGATGTTTACACTGGGTTCAGCCTATTACTAAAATCTATATTTTAGAAGCACCTCTTTTCAATCTTATACCTAAATATGTTTTGCTCATTTTGTGGCAGCCTATCTTACACTGTGTGTAAGGCAGGCTTTAAATAATAACTAACATTGCTTTCTGTCACAGGCTGGGACCTCATAACACTAAAAACACACAAGTCACTATTCCCCACTGCACCAACCAGAATTAAATTATGTGGCCCTCTGTTACATACACAAACATGAGCAGTGATCACATTAACCAATAGAGGTTTAATAACATAAAATAGTGCATCTCCCACTGATTAGTTTAACTTGCATTTATTTTTCATTTAAGATGTGCATTATTTTATATGCAGTTTCCTGAAGGTGAAAGACCAACAAAATAGTTACAGAATATTTTGTTCTTTTTAGCCACGCCTTTGACCCCACACTCTACGCCCCTGCCCCCATTGGTCTTAGGATCACAGTTTCCATACTTTTTTTAATGCACTTCGACCACTGGTGGCAAGATTTGGGCAGGTCAAGTATGAGCAAATCACTAGGGAAATAAAAAGAGGTGCTCCAATGGGACGGAATAAAGATTCAATTACTCCCACCTGTGGTGTGGGCCATGCACAACACAACAGGAATTGTTGTCAGGGAAGTGGCCCCCAGCCAGTCTGCCATCAATCAGGCCCATGTGCAGGCTTCTGTTTTTTTCAACCTCATTTATTGCTCAAAGACTAGAGGACTAATCCAGATTCTCTCTTTAGTACGCAGGCTTCAGAAACTGTTGTGGGCTGAATAAATGACAGGACAGTGACAAGCATGTTTATGAGAAATACATACAAACTACCACTGGGGATGTGGACTCACTGTATAATGAAACACAAGTAGAATACAGGCACAGAACAGAGGCATGAGCTTGCCAGTGGAGACATGGGATCAGTAAATAGCAGGGAATGACTAGCCCACTGGTTCTCAAACATACACTGCCAATAAGGATGTGGGCTCAAGTAAGTGGTGGAACTAAGACTGGGTGTGGATAGATACAAAATGAGCACGGTCATGTTATTCCCAGAGAAGAGGCAGATACAAATGGGGTGTCTGAAGGCCAGCAGTCAGCTCTAGCTCAGGTGGCTGGAAGAACATGGGCATGGGGCTCAAGTTGGAAGAGGAAATTTGTCATGACAGAGTTAACATAAAACCGAGAATTAGTACAAACTATGAAGGGGATACAATATAAAAACCCAAGAGTCAAGACTGTAACAAGTACAAACATCTCAAGTCAGAATTTTGTTGTGGGGTGCAGGTGACAGGAGTGAGTATTTAAATGTACATGTTTCAAAATGAAACTAAGCCAGAGAGGTTTTTCCATTACCAGCAGGCGTCCAGCTCATACTCTGAACTTCACTGTTTCTTTCTTCTGGGATTACTTTTTGGAAACTTTACAAAATTCCCGATCACTACATGGGATAATCTTACTGGTTGACTTATTGTATTTGCATTTCCAGGTTTGTCATCCAGAAGGCACTTGTTTGCCCTCAGTGAAGTATGTGGTTTTTTTTTTTTCTAAAGGTTAGTCAATAAAGGACCACAGTGTAGGGGGACTGAGCCAGGTTTTACAATGAGCCAGGACAGGAAGGCTAGGCAGGGTAAACCAGTAGGGAAGCCTTCAAATCCGGGCATTTCCAACTTCAACTCCCTCATCATCACATCATTTATAACACCCTTTATTAACCAAGGGCTTCTAAGCACCGGCTAATAGATGCAAATCTCAGCTGGTTCTCATGTTTCGACCTCATCCACTCTTCGAGAACCAAACTTACCCTCCACTCTTCACTCTCTCTCCGATAATCATGATCCTCCCACACCCTCTGCACTCATGATGCCCCCAAAAGTGTCCATAAAGTATGCTGCCGCAAGGTTTTAATAGAGTTTAGTTCAGGATGCCTAGGCAATTTTCCAGCTACCGGCTTAGCCTATGGGGAAACTCATGGGTATTGAAAAGAAGTAAAGATGGAAACACCAGGTCTATGAGTAGGATAGTGATGCTCGTGGAAAAACTGGAAAGGGAGAAAAAGGAAAATATGAATCCACATACAGCCATGTAACTGCTCATTAATTGCAGCTCAGGCACTGGAGAGGTAAAGAAAGCAGCTGTAAGACTTAGGGCCTGATTATGATCTTGGCGGACAGGGTTACTCCGTCACAAACTTGACAGATATCCCGTCCGCCAAATTGCGATTCCATTATATCCTATGAAACTTTTAATACGGCATACATAATATCAGTCACGCTTGTGACGGAGTATCCCAGCCGCCAAGATCTCATCAGGCCCTTCGTCCTTTCTTCTGCAGCTGCTTATGTCAGCGTGTTTCCAGGCACTACAGCCGCAGCAGAAGAAACAGTAGAAAGCTGTAGTATACATCACAGACAGTCTTAAGTGCCTGGATGTTTCTGTCTTTCTCTCTCACACAAACACATTAAATGAGTTACATTTATGCAGGCAACAATCAGAATGCCAGATCAACCCAACCTGCATAGCATGTGGGGCATACGAGTCAAGAGAAGGCAACAAATGATTAGATTAAGTCAACCAGCTTCTATCTGACATTTTATTTTATCCTTCACTTGCCAATTATGGGCTGACATGTACTCCTTGACAGTGCTGGCGTGCCACCACTGCAGTTAGGAACTTGGAGAAGCTCAGCCTGTGTACATGCTGAAGGAAAGGGGCCAAGTACAGAGTACACTGGCCTCTCACTGCTTATCAGGTATTCCAGTGCGGGAGGTAGAAATGCACAAGCAGGAGATACACCCAGCACAGAAACTCCTCTTATTGGATGGAAACTAGAATATGGGAAAGGGCCAGCTAGCTTGGTGGTTTTAGGTGCCAGGCCCTGATGTAGGTGTCCCAGCTATATGAAAGGGAATGATCTGCCAGTCTTAGTATATTGCAAGAAAAAGAGGCAATTGCCAATGAGCTACACTAGAAGCAACCTAAACTATTCAAATAAGTTTCTCTATATTAAAAAAAGCACTAGTAATGGGGGTGGGGAGGGACTAATTAGGTTTATTCTGGATCCATAGCTAACCACAGCTGTAGGGCGAAGAGATTGTGACAATCCTCTTGTAGTTTATTGCTTGGGAAACAGGCACAGTCCAAATGCACAACAGACATTGTGTGCTCTTTCCTGGAGTTTTTATTATACTCTCTGGGGGTATTGTGAGAACCCACATCTGTCACTGCTGGGCAAAGTTTTAACCTTCATCTGCTGTCGCAGCTAACTCGTGAAGCTTTTGAAACTTCTTAACAGATTAAAAGTATATGGTGGTAATGGAGAAGAGTAGATATTATCAAAGATATTATTATTATGATAGGCAGGAACATGACTATCAAATCCATTGTCTTAAACTTTGCCTTGAATTGTGCAACGTATTGATCATTGTTGAAACAAATAAATGCCCCCAGAGAAATCAGTTACAATCTCATTTATAATTTCTTTAACATTAGTTTACCACCATCTGTACAACTCAGTTGAAATACATTCAGTAGCCAAATCTGGAGAGAATGTTATCTCATTTTTATTTTATTGTGAAATACAATTTTTTTTTTTTTTAGCATAAAACATCTAATTTGAAAATCAACATAGGAGACAGGGACTACCTATATACATTCACGGACCACGGAGGACAAAAATAAAACAAATAATCACTAAGGTACAGGGAATAATATGTGGAAATGCTGCTAAATAATGCAACAGATGTCCAAGTGGATTACAACACTTTCTTAGCTCAAGCAATGGCACATTTCTTATTGAATAGCCTGCAATAAATATTATGTCGCTGTTTTAGTCTCTCGACATTAAATGTTCGCGAGGCCATCATCAAGACGACGTAGTATCTCTTAGTGATATAATGTCCAATGCTAAGAGTTATTCTCCTTTAAAGCTTGATTTTATAGAGATCCATAAGACAGCCCCAGAGCTAAGAAACATTTTAATTGCATTTTATGGAAGTTAGCCTAATAGTTTTCAGCGGTGTGGGTGCAAACAGATGTAAATGAACAATTTGGACGTGGAGCAGGTGAGTCACACCACAATTGCTGACAAATGAGCATATGTCAGGTTTTGGGTTTAATCCTGTGATTATGAGAATGACCCTATTTAGTGTGAGCTGAGTAGCTATGTAGGAAATTGAGTACTATTGTGGCTAGCCCCCTGAATGATTCTGGATAAGGGCCAGTTTGTGAATGAGCTTCTTCTTAAGAGTAAAGCACAACACAGATCGAGCTTTAGGCTTTACAGCACTGTTATTTGATGCTCAGTTTTAAACCGAAACACCAGAACCCTCCCCCAGAAGGAGCATAAATGAACTGAAATAACACCCATTTCCCAATTCAATACCGCAACTGTGTGACCACTGTGCAAAAAAACCCCTATTAGTCCCATATTTATCAAAACTATACATTTATTAAATTTATATGACATCAGAATAATAAGACATACATACAAAATCGTTTTTTTAATACACAATCTGCCTGCACTGAACGTTTGTATATGAAATGTTGGTTCATAATTGTACAGTGACATTTTTGGCAGAGGGGAATGATTTTTAAAGACTGATTGGTATTTTTTTTTTTTATGCTTCTGAAGTTATGTGATGCAAAATATGTATGATATTTCTCCCAGAATGCAGGAACTGTCACTTAGTGCCACTAGGTTGCAGACATCCTACTCCACGTTTAACAATACCCTCACCCTCAACATCAGACTACTTAAAATGAAGATGCTAGGAAGAAGAAATGCTATGTTCAAACTGTAAAAGTACACCTCAAAGTGAGTGCAAAATGACAGATTGTGCAATAAATAAATGGCAAAAAGTAACAATAAGCAGCAACAATTCTGTAAAATGTATGCAGTATTTTATTTTATAATACAAAGTGCATTCACAAGCATTAAAGATGGTAGTTAAAATAAACTGATTTAAAAACATGCACCTAGGTCACCTGGGTTTTATGTGGTACATGAGGTTTATTTAGCGTCTGCAAGCAGCACCAGATTGTTAAATATGAACATATCGTGATCACCATTTATCACAAGAAAATCGCAGCAAAAATCATGGAGTAGGTTTGGTTGTAACATTCAGTGGCTCTGCGTCGATTAATGGTCATTTGCATGTACTGTAGATAAATATCCTGATGTATCCATATCCACTCCCTCCCAATAAGATGTATATCACAATATCAAAGACCAGTAGCCATGGCTGAGTCCCTTGTTTGGATTAGAGCAGCCACCGCTCTTACTGCTTGGAGGTGGTGCCCACAGGGGAGAAGTGGCAGGGTCAGTATTGGCAGCATGGCTCCACTGCCTGGACGCGTGAAGTCTGTCGGACTGCTGTTGGAGGTCTCGATGTGTTGGGGAGAGAAGTGGTCGAATTAGAGTGGAGGACAGCGATAGAAGCTGCTCAATGGAAGGCTCTCCATTCTGCTTCATGCGCTGTTTAACCCAGCAGGGTAAAAGTCAGTGATTCACCCAGCTGATCAGGAGCCAGAAGTAAGTCAGATGATCAGTAAAAGTGGAGCAATAGATTTAGTAGCAAGGTTAAAAACTGGCAATAAAGCTGTTAAAAACTCTAGCAGTGGAAGCGGGCAAGACATATATCAGCTGAGATCACTGGGTTTTGGGAGTAAAGATACACCCTCCTAACACCCATGGTGTCTATGTCTTGTAAAAGGCTAAAAAGTGATATAGCAAGAAGAGCAGGGACGATTAGCGACATAGCACCCTCTCCTAGAGATAAGCCACAGAAAGTGCATGAGAGGCCCCCCAAATCTACACCTTCATGGAGGTCCTTTTTCAGGGTCTCTAATGAGATAAGAAACTGTTGAAAGGGGAGAGTTATTAAAGTTGAGAGGAGCACAACACAACAGTACTATTTCCAGCATCAGCATTATCCTGCTACCTTTTTAGAGCTGTTGCCTCAGGTCACTGCCACTCGTGTGAGTCTGGAAGATCTCCTTGGTTGGGTCGGAATGGAAGCAGAGGGACAAGTTATTACAGAAGCAAAGGATGGGTACAACTTCTCAAAAAATCTTCCTTCAACTGGTCAGGAAGCTACCATTATGAACCCATTCCAGCCTCTCCAAAGAGTGGTGCTCTCTAATAGGTACGAGGCTTTAGTCTTTTAAGAGAGTAGAGGTGCAGCTGGCTTAGGCACTACTCAACTCACGAGTGGAATGACTACAGTAGATGAAGGAGTATCAACCATGTTGATATCCAATCTGGGACTAGGATGGAGGGGAATAGAATCTATCTTAAAAGGGATTTCGGAGGACCTAAAAACCAGCTTTACTACATCTGAGAAGAATCAGTGTGATATCCAAGATAAATGTTAAACCCTTGAATGAAAGCTGTTTGATCTAGCTAGTTCCCTGAACAACATACTTAGAAACTGCCTTGATGAAAAATATATAAGAGATAGAAAAGAATACAAGAGATTTGACTATATTAAAAGCCCAAGATAGATCTGATTAAGACACATTAGAGAGGCTAAGAAATCAGGCTAGGTGCAACAACATCAAAATACTGAATATCCCAGAAGGGGATGAAGGTACACACATAAAAACCATTGTGATGAACCCAATGCAAGAGGGCCTTTTTAAAAGAAATATCTCTGAGACCAAAAATGACTTGTCCAGAGAAATTCAAAGAGTGCATTGAGATCCTTACAGGCTAAACCCAAATCGGAAGTGGCCAATAAAGATCTTGGTCAATGTTCATAATTTTACGCTGAAGGATTTAATTCTATCTATGGCGTTGAATGCGAGATCAATAACGTATAGGGATTTTACGGGCACTATTAGGTCGGACGTGTGTCATTTGACAAAAGAAAGAAAATGGCTTCTCTGGAAAAAAGACAGGATCCAAGGGCAAAAGTACAGTTGAAATTTCCAGCCTTTTTGAAGGCAATATGGAACAATAAGATGTAGATAGTACAGTCGTAGGAGGAGCTAGAAGACAAATTTATACAAGACAAAGTACGATGCAGATAGTACAATTGGAGGAGGAGGCAGACAAATATAGACATGAAGTCTACAAAAAAAACATGAAGAATATGCTTATTATTCACAGGGTCATGTAGGGAAATACAGTATGCTATAAATAATACAACCAGTAGCTAATTGTCATCCTAGGATAAATGGAACAACGCAATGGTTAATGGGCACGAGTTGGGGGGAGACACTCAAATGTCCAGCAAAGGTGTGGCAATGTCTGTGAGGATATGGGAGGGGTCCCAAAGTTGGGAGGGGTGCTGCACTGGGTGCATTGGGCAAGTTAGAGAAAAAAAATTCGTCCTCATCACTTAAATTTGTTAATACAGAGGAGTGAGTCTCATTTAGTCAGGGATTTTAAGGATCAGCTAGAATGAGTAAATATCTAGTAAAGTTAGTATCCTGGAATATGAATGGGCTTTTGGCGTGCTTCGATCCATCAAATACCATGCTAAACTGCGCTTTGGTTAAATTCATTGCTTCTCCAGGGAGAAAGAAGCTCAGAATCATGCATGCGATGGGTTGATAAACAACTGACCACCACTGGGCCTACGCCTCCAACCTCACTCCGCCAACGACATCTGCTTCCTTCTTCTACCTATTGACTAACTGATACGCCCCAGTTTACACAACAGGGTTATGCATAGAAGATGTCCATCTATTCCCATAAGTCCTCCATATATTTTCTATCCTATTCTCCCGTTGGAGTAACGATGTAAACGCCCTGGCTTTTAACCCACATATGAATGCACTTTATATTTTAGCACCTCTGTGTCAGTAACACATAAATCATGCCACCTTACATGTTTTAATGTTTCTTAACTTTTACTGTTTTAAATTTGTATTTTCAAAAGAAAAAAGAGGTAACTCATTGGAATATGTTAACTGAGATTTGATACTATTTTCTCATGTTGCAAAGGTTTTAACTAATCATGCAATAAAGTCTGTTATATCCTTGAATATGAGTGGGATGAGGGCTAAGAGAAAACAAAGGAGTACAATTGAGTTTTTGGGAACAAGTGGTGCACAAAATAATCCTTTTACAAGAAGACCTTAAGGAGGGGGAGTTAAAACTCTTGAGGGAAAACCAGTATTGGGTTAAAGAGGTGATCTGTACCTCCCAGGTAGGACATAAAAAGGGTGTGGCTTTGCTGGTAACGAGGAATACGATTATACAGATCATCCATGCAAAGGTCGATTTGTGTGGGAGGCGGGTAATAGTGAAGCTTCAAATAGCACGTACTCAATATATATGTGTTGGATACTATGGCCCCAATTCAGATGATCTAACTGTTTTGAGATCTCTTTTTGATAACGTCTTAGATCATAATGCTCGAGACCTTTGAGAGAGGTTGCTTAAACATTCTGCTGAATAATAAAATGTACTGATCAACTAGTAGGCCACACTGTAATTCTCATAAGATGACAGGCTGCCTCAAATATATAATGGTAGACCTGGAATTAATGGATGTATGGAGAGCAAGAAAGGAGGCGCAGATAATATATATATTTCATAGTGAACAAACATGGTCATAGCTAACAGTTATACAACTGGTTGATGGATTAGAGGATCTTGGAGCTAGTGACACAGCTCTCATATAATCTATCCTATCTTTCGGATCACGCCTCTGTTGTCTTGGTTTTTGTGTTAGGTAGGGAGGGAGGTCTTGGCTCAAAAAGGGACAATGGAAAGCAGGTTGCCAGATCAACATTTAGAAGATAATACACACACCTTTTTAAAAATTAACCTGGAGAATTGCCAGTTGAATACAGTTTGGGATGCGTATAAAGCATATCTGAGGGGGCATTATCACCCAGTGTGCCATCATATACAATAAAAATGAAAGGGAATGAGATCCTGTGACAGATTAAGGGTCTGGAAGATCAACTGTTAGACCGGGAGCATGAGGTGGAACATGATTTCATAAGGTGAGACTTAGTTCAACAAAAAGTAAGATGTAGCAACTTGTTAAAAAAGAAAATATATGAGAAATGGCAAGCTAACAATTTGCAAGAGCATCAGTATGGTGAAAAAGCTGCAAAACATTCTCGCATGGAAAATAAATACACAAGAAGCCCAAAATAATATACTACGCATTAAGTGATCCATAAAAGGTACAGTAGTTGGACACAGTGAATAGACAGGGGAGGTATTGCAGACTTTTTTTTAAATCAGACCCTATACAGCAAACACCTAACTTCAAGTGATCAGAAATTAGGGGTCTATCTTGAATCTCTGCAAAAAACAAATCTCAATCTTCAGGGTCAAATGCAGGAAATCTCAAGGGAGGGAATAAAAATGGCTATTGCCAGTATAAAGAAAGGCAAAGCGGCAGGTCCTGATGAAATTCCTGGGGAAGTTTACAACATATTAGGTAATCAGTTAATTTCGATATGGAAAGATTTATTTACCAGTATTCTGATTAGCGGGCAATTCCCACCTGAATCTTGAACAGAGGGAACTGTACTAGCTATTTTAAAGCTGAAAAAGAATCCAACTAAATGCAAGTCTAATAGACAATTTTCACTGTTAAGTAATGATTATAAGTTTTTTGCTGCCATACTGGTTAGACGGCTCTCTACTGTAGTGATTGGAGAGATATATCTTGCTACTTATAACTCGCCTCTTGAAATAGTAGCAATTGATGCAGCCAAGGCTCGTGATCAGATATCAGGGAAATATATTTGGTCGTGCCTTAAGAGCTTTCGTATCCCGCCTCCTATTATAGAGTTTGTAAAAGCTTAATGACTGCATCTCTCAGCCAGAATATTAGTAAATACCCTTGTTACAAGTCAAGTTAGTATAGTATGATGAACATATGCCCAGCCCTAAAAACATTCTGGGGATACATAAGAAGAATTGTTTCTGCCACTATCAAGCATGACATAGAGGTAAGCCCCATTTCAATAATGTATATTAGTATTGTATATAGAATTAATCTGAGAGATCAACATTGCTTCAATCATAAGAAAACACAGTTTTGGTAACGGATAATAACATGACTGGAATTAGTAAACATGGTCCAATGATTAATCCACTCATCCAGTTGTCATTCCGATTGTGGTTTGGGCCTAGGGACTCTGTAGAGCTACTCTGCCATGTAGCTTGGTGAAAACCCTGACAGAGATGCCACCATTATGGATGGGCTGACCCATCAGTGTTGGAACAGGCAGGATACAACGGGCATCAATGTAATGGAGATGATGAGGGCATAAAAAAAAAAGATAATGTGTTGGAAATGCCTCCAAATATTTCCAGCTAAGTGAAGTGTAGTGATGCGCTTATATTCAAACAAGGCCAAGCAGAGGAGCCAGGATTATAAGTCAAGCCACTGGAGAACATGGTCAAGAATTTAGGGCCTAATTTAGACTTTGGTGGGTGGGTACTCCAGCAAATGTTACAAGATATCCGATCCAGCTTATTACAAGTGCATTAGGATGTAATGCACTTGTAATAAGGCAGACAGGATATATGTCCTGCTTGTGATGGAGTACACATCTGCCAAACTCCAAATCAGGCTCTTAGTCACTACACCACATCTCATGCCAAGTAGAAGATTCATGAGCTGCAGCCAAAGTAGGAGACGTCGAAATAGGGGAGGACATCTCTAAGGCCAGTGGGTCTGGGCACAGCAAATCATATGTGCCGGCTTGTCATGCGACTTAATGTGTTCCAACCACTGTTCCCTCTAACGTGCGCGCGTGCGCTAGCGCGCACCTATATCTCCTGGAGCGCGCACCGTAAAATACAAAGCGCGCACAGGCAACTGAGGACCGTGGCGCCACCGCTTTTAAAATGCGTGCGGCGCGAAAACGGTCAGATTGAGTGCCTTTGTTAAAGTAATCATGTTAATCGCTGCAATTAACATGATTACTTTAACAAAGGCACTCAACTGCCCTGCAGCTGTGCCCTATCAACAAATGAAAGGCAGCAAGTCTACAAGCATGACGTGTGCGTCACACACGTCGTGCTTGTAGACTTGCTGCCTTTCATTTGTTAATAGAGAAGTGCTGGTAATTGCTAGGAACATCATTGGTGCCTTCCTGACCTGCCATTGTCTTCGCGTGTAGCCAGGTCATCAATAAAAGCAAGAATTCGTGTTTTAACTCTATCATCCCCGCAATGTGCAGAAAACTTAATTAGTCACTACAGATGGGAGATTTTTCTTGCAAGCAGGTAGGAAACTCAGTATTCAACTTTTCGGATCAAGCTGTTGCACGGACTATTTTAGACAGAGTGAACTCTGCTGTGGTTCGTCTCAGGAACAAAAGAGAAAATAGCTTGGGAAAGTAGCAGAGAATAAAAGGCCTGAGTGTGTTAAACCATGTCTTTGTCATCTTACTTTATTTGCTGCTTAAACTGCTATTTCTGGCCTATGTACCTTTCACTGAATAGTTGTCTAGGAATGTTTTATGCAGTTTCCTCCTGCAGAGTTAGGCTCATAATCTGTGTCGGAAAAGTAATTTTTTAGAGCACAGCATTGCCACTTTTCCATTCCAGCGTGACCATAGTCTCATTAGCATTAACATTCATAGGGTGAACTCTACCATAATCCGAGGAGAACTGGCGGTAGGCAAATCCTGCTTGGTATGAAGGCATTCTTATCTAAAGACGGATGTCTGATAATTATTTGAGAGCAAGCCCATCTATCACTGCTATTGATAGGAATATTATGTGGTTTAACTATTTATAGAACACTGCTTTGTTTTTGCCCTAGAAGATACACAAGGGGTTTATGTATCATTTAATAATCTTCCAAGCAATGTACAAATTTACAAATTAATGAAAATATTTTCATTTTTGACAAACAAAATGCTGAAAGTCTTGGTAACTGTGCCTAACTGCACAGCATATTTATTTGCAGGTGTATGCCAGTTGCCAATCAGATGCAGTCGCTTGCTTCTTTAACTATTGCTCATACAGGCCTGCCAAGTATCACCATCAGACGTGACTCTAATGCATTTCAGTGTGGTGTTCCACATCACTGCACTGAAATGCATTCTCACGCATTTCACTGTCTCACTCTGCCTGTACCAGCGCTGAAACTGGCTGCGCCAGGCTGCTAGTGCGCGCGCCGGTGCCTGTTCACCTGTGCGCCGGCTCTGCTGCTCCCCGCAGACTTGCTAGCACTCAGGCGCGCTCAGTAAACAGTTAATGATGATCTTGTCTGAGTGCTACAATGTTACAATCTGGCCCCGGCCCTGCTATGCCTGGCGGCATCGTACTGGCTGGTGCCCCGGGGGGGATGTGACCTCACATCGTGGAACACAGCCTGGAAGGAAGGAAGGTCGGTCAGATGCGGCGTGGTGGACTCGGGGCTGAGTTGTGCTGTCCACGGCATAAACTTTGAGAGAGTGCGCAGTGTTGCCTGCACATTACCCGGCCTTGGACCCCGGACCGCAGCATCGTGAATCAACACTGACTCTCTCTCAGCATCATGGCCGCGCATGAGAGGCCTGTTGGGCGCTCAGCTGAGGGGAGAGCTGCCTGCAGCGGTGCTGGGCCAGTGTGCGGCCGCGACAGACTGGACACGTCTTCATTGCTTGATTTTTGCTCGCGAGAAGTGTCACTCATAGTCGTTGAAATGTCACTCATAATTTCACTGAAATTATGAAAATGTCACGCATGGCAATCTGAAACCTTGGCAGCTATGCACATAGTTAAATTGTTTGCATTTCATGTGTTCTGGCCATTTAGTTAAACCAGAATTTATTGCAATTAACTACCTGGTTATTTAACCTTTACTGTGGGTGAGTCTCACTACTGGAGTCTGACACATGGTAAATTCATGGTAAGTGGAGTGAGCGTGTTTACTGCCAGTGTCTGCCTTTGTTAGTGTAAGAGGCACCAAGCTGGTTAAAGGTGAACACATGTAAACACACATGTGCGGGCTGCACGTATGAAACTACAGTCATGCACAGCCTTGTAATTGCACATAGCTATTCTGGCACAGAAGGGACTCTGCCTTAATAGGTGCTGACCTGGAGTAGGCCCTATATTATTAGTGAGCATTCTTACAGAGGTCAGTAAGGCTTATTGGAAAATCTGTGGTGTTTTCATTGTATTATACATCTAGGCCAAATCTGCAGTGAGTTTCACTCCAAATAGGCTTGCACAGTCCTGCAAGATCTCAAATTGGTAAAACTCATACAGTGAGTTTGAACGTTCAGGGCTTCAACATAATACATCCACATCTTATGGCGCTACATGAATTGTTTTATTTATCATACTCTGCTCCTCATCAGATTCCAAGCCTTTGTACCCCCCAACCAACTGGGGCAAGTAATTTACCCTGCTACCCAGCCAAGGGAACAAAGACCCCTGCACACAAAATGGTTGCTCTGAATTGCATTTCTTTATTGACAGTATTAATAATGAACAGTGCAATGCCTATACATTTTATGAACACATTTCAAAATGTTTATTAATTCCATTGGTTTAAATTATGATACAAGGGTAAATCACAATATAATGCTATTTTATAAACATGGTGAAATCGTGACAAACCTGTAGGCCTGCCTTCTACCTATTGACATCCCTTTTAATGTATAGCCTTTACACAGTATTACATGGTTCCTGTTATTAATGTGGTAAAGGTAATAACCTGACCAAACCAGTCATCATGCTTTATATATAATGATACTACCTTATAATGTGATATTATAACTGATACAAGTGGAGGCGATTGTGATTATGTGGTTCAGTACCCACTAAGGGTGAAATGTGATATGAGAATGTCACCAAAGTTATTTTAATCTACCTGATGTATATATTCATCAGTTAATAGTTGCGTATGGTTGTGAAATAAGTGTACTTTTCCCTTTTAAAAGTAAAGGCACTAACTGGACATTTTTTTGGAGTATTGTTGTTGCGTGCCAGAAAATTGGTATTGCTAGTCCACACCATCTCTTCTAAATAGGCCTTGGACTAATCAACTTAGCTACCCTAGCCAAGTGCTACAATGGGGTACTTGGCTCCGAGTCAAAAGGCAATTGCAGACTTATTACTTGCACAAGACTCTCATCCTTCCCAACTAATAACCCAGTTTCTCATAGTCTCTCTTTGTAGTTTTGACATGTTTCAGCCAATACTGATTTGCAGACCTCCTCTGGACAATCCTGCTAGGACCTATACCAAAATTCTTTACTATACACTTGAATATTTCTTGTCTGTGCACAAGCGAGTATATTATATGCGTGTGTGTGTTTGTGTGTATATATATATATACACAGAGAAAAGGAAGTTGGCTGGGTATGTAGGCACACACAACTCACTCAGTACAGGTAGAATATATTCATAAGTGTCCGTTTCTTAAATGTCCATGTATCGTTTGGTGCTCTGGAGGAGGGAGAGCCACCTAGTCTTCCTCTATTGGAAAGAGAATTTTCCAAATTGAATTCAAAAGGGTTCTCAGAGCATTCAAAGAATTGATTCGAGGTCGCTGTGTCAACAGTTCATGCCCTGCAGGAACTAGGGGTGCATGCACACAGGGGGCATAACATGTGCCCCCTGCATGTATCCCCAGTTATGCGATCTTGTATAGGCTCCCAACATTTCCCCACCCTATGAACAGAGCTCTAGTTGAGAATCTTTAGTGAAATCTTATCTTTGTACCACCGTTGGAGTCTTGTGCTTTTACTAAAGCCGAAGTGAGCTTGCTTGTGTAACCAATTCATGTCATGGTGTGTGTATGTAAATTGCAAACCTGCCTTAAAACCCATCATGTGGCGCTTTATGTGTGGAAATGAACCGTATTTTCACTTTTTAAGCAAAACATTGAGTGATTTTTGCACTATTTGTCGCTGCACCCACATGCGCGGTCTGGTTCTTGGCGCACATAGCATTGGCTGCAGCGCACAGAGACCTTACACTGCCGCACATAGAGGAAACAAATTAGAGGGAACATTGGTTCCAACCCATTGGCCTTTCCATAAAATCGAGTTAGCCTCTATAAATTGAAAACTTCTGAGCCTATAATCTACTTGGATTTTTATGAATAATTTTACTTTGGTTTATTTAATAATAGCAGGCAGCAGTAGACTGCTTTATAGGACTACACGCTTAAGAACAATTGCTAGATTTACGTTTCCACACCAAATGTGAACCTCAATAGGGTAGATAAACAAACCAACTCTGGTTCCATAAAGTGTACTTTAATAATAAATTATTTTACTTACAGCGATTATTCTGGATAAAATGGTTGAATTGTTGTCAAGCACAATTAGTCAATGACTAGACTAGGCTTAGACCCAGTATGAGTTATCCACCACCCATAAATCAACTTATATTTCTGTTCCTTAGCCTCCATAATGAGCCTGGAGTTACTCTCTGCCCAATTCAGCTATACTGCTTTACACATAGATGTGTTTCCGACATGCAGTTATCAATGGAAGAATATACTTGAGGGCTCAATCAAGTTTCAGCAGATACGATGTACAACTCTGGTATCACTCTGAGATCACACATAAAATGTAAAATTAAGGAAAGATTGTAATATACATTTTTTCTATTCAGGAACGTGAAAATTAACCTATAAAGATAACATTTTTACAATGCTAAAAATAATTAATTTCATATACATATCCATTCTAGAGCCATGAAGATCATTTTTGTAAAACATCAGTTTAATTTCACATTGCACGTTAATCCAGCGTTTCATCACAAACATATATCTAGTACAGTCTCAAAAGTTGATAATAGAGGAACCTCAACAGATTCTACTACTGGCCAGGAATATGCTCACCTTTCTTTGGCATTATTCTCACAGCGGCTCATAGCAAAGTAAACAAGTATTTGCTAAAGACAATAGGTCTGGCATTGGTTTCTGATCATTTGGCTTTGCCAATGATCATTTTCTTTGAGATGGTTTTTGTAATAAGACACACTTTGTATGAAAAAATGCATGGTCTACAATGAAAAATGTATATTTTTTATGTAAAAGCACACATTGCACAAGAAATCCCCTGGCACTGAAGGATACTACAGCGCTTAGACACCTACGGGTAGTAGTGCGCTTTAGAAATCCTAATTTCATTTAATTTCATTACTACTTATTGGGCGGATGTCACTTTGTGCAAGGGCAAGAATACTATCACTCAAAAGCCAACGGTTGAAATGGGCTGACCCTGTATCCCATCCTCTATGCTGTGATCTGCAGAAGCAAAATGTGAATGACACTACAGCAGGTCAATAGCTGAAGAGGGCCGAATGAAGACCCCTGTATGTATAGCATATATATTTGTATTAAAAACAAAAGCTCTTGACAATGTCTGTCCTAAAATCTACAAATTTCATTAGCTCAATTAAACCACTGAATGGCTTTGTTGTCTATCTCAATCATTTCCCTTTAATTACATGACATTCCTCTCTATTCTTGGTTAGTCACACCCAGGAGCATTTCAGCCTCACAGTGTTCAAATTAAATGAGTGGTATCCTTCTTCTGCTGACATCATGAATTGCAGTGCATGAAGACCTATTTTCTCTCCCTGTTTTTACTGGTCCTTCCTCCTTACGCCCACCCGACGCCCTCTTGATTCATTATTTAAGGCCATCTTGAAACTCCCTTTGTAGGCTTTTCTAATAGGTTGCTTATTATGACCAACAGTTTCCAGGCTATAACTAAGAAATTAGGGCTACAGAGGAGTTCCAGTCTTATGTGTTTGACAAACGGAATCACTATGAATGAATTAAAAGTAACTATGCAAACTAAAGTTAGTAAAATAATTTACTTTACTGTTTAGTTTTTTTACCACTAAAATGTGTTGGATAGGAAGTGACACAAAAGCATTATTCTTTCATTGGCGTGTGGCCAGGAGTGGATGTCTCATATATATTTTAAAAGATAAAGAGAAAACTGTCTGCCTTGACGACAAGGATTCGCCAGTCTCTTCATCCCTATTTGTGCAGTAAAAGTATTGCTTACCCAGCACCTATTTCTAAGATAACTTTATCATACTAAAGTAGTCTCTTGGCTGTGAGTAGCACACGTTTCAGATTCTCAGTTTGATTAGTAGTGAAATGGAGGCATTGCTACATAAGTCATACAAGAAAGGCAAACTCTGTGAATACTGTTGTCTTTTTCATACTGTAGTAAATCCAGTTCACTACCATACTATCCTGTTATAAACTGTCCTACTAAATTATCATATGTGTTGTGTGACTTACAGTACACAGATACTGCATTTATTTATATCAATGTACATTATTTTCTCATGCTAAAAAAAAGTTATATTCAAAGATATTTAGTAACACATAGCTGCAATGATTGCCTCTAAAACATTTGTCAAGTCGCAGCATACCCATCATTTCTAGAAAAAAAATGCGATGACCGCAGCGGCGCCTCTGAATACTTGTCTTTTTTTTATTTCGCCAAGTGTGCTAGATTGATGAGTGTTTTCCTAGCAATAGGCATGGCAGCTATCGGAGAGCACCCACATGCTTGAGTGGCGATATATAATGTATAATGTATGCTGCTTTCTGTGTTTCCTCTACATTGCCGGCTTTCCTCCAGCATCTGAGCTTCAACTATTCCCACAGGCCTATGGCCCATCGCACCATGTCTTTATGGAATATAGCCCTTTGCAAGTGTCAATACACTAATGAACTAATAACGAGGGTTGATGCATAGGTTCGGGACTCTTAAAAATTAGTCATAAGGCTAAAACCTTCGTAAGACAAGAATTCAATTCAAAACCATAAAGGATTATTGAAAGCAGAAAGCAAAATGTTTTTTATTCAAATCAGTAAGAATTAGCATTTATAAAAAGCCAAAATAAATAATGCAAGAGGATCAACATAAGGTCTAATTCCAAAGTAAGCAAGCAGCCAGAACCAAAGTATCATTCAGCAAGAGGAGTGACATAGAGTCTGCCTCTATAGAATGCCCAGAAAGACTAGATATAAATCAAATGACAGACTACCACAGAGTCTACTCTAAGCACGTGCAACATGCTCTGAGTATAAAATAGATAAACAGACTAAAATACCGTCCTCCCGAAGAAGTAATCCAAAAGAGTGGCATAACTCCCAAAAACATCACCTTTTACAGGGTTTTAGACAGAAAAGAGACAGACATGACATGGTGTGAAATAACATAACAGGGCTGGATTAACAAACATGCATGTGAATTAACTATTGACCTAATACACAAGATACATCACATAAGTTACATTAAGTAAACACCTACTTTGCTGCATATTTATATGTTTTGCTTCCATTGGAAATAAAAGAAATGTCAGTGCTTTTATGAAATTTAACAAATAATAACATGTTTCAGAGCATGAATTGGCTCTCTCGTTTGAGCCTAGGCAAATGCCTTGAAAATTGCAACATTCAGGAACATCGTGTCTTTAGCTCTCTTTAGAGAAGGCAAATTAAAATTGTAATTTTATCAACAGACACTGTGGAAAGAGCCTCTATTTTGCTTATTGGGTGGGGTGAGTGGTAGTGGGCGCACGGGGGTGGTCCGCACTATTTTAAAAAAAAAAAAAAAAAATTTAATTCAAAAAGAATAAACTTACCCTGCCGCCGGGTTCCACATCTCTGCTCCAGCTCTCTTTGTCGAACTCGAGGAACAGTCAGCACAGCCAGGCTCCAATAACCAATCACAACACTGCAATGCAGCGTTGTGATTGGTAAGCACCCAGGCTCCCCTGACCAATCACAACGCTGGCCTGGGTATGTTCTCCGCGCAGGCTGTAATGCAGCCTGCATGGCGAACAGGGAAGGTGCGCAGGACTGTTTTGGGCGGCCCAAGAGGGCCGGCCAAACGGTCATGTACACTTAGGAGTGGGCAAACCACTCCTCCCCTGCCCTGCTCCGAGAGCAGAGCGGCCCCGCCTGCAAAGCAGCAGAAGCATAAAATGATAACTCAAAGTTATTATCATTTTATGTTTCTACTTCGCACTGCTTAAAAGCAGTGGGGCGATGCTCCTCCTGCATAGCGGAGGTGCCGCCATTGTCTATGACCCTTACAAGTATTCTTTGCTGTTCATGAATGAGTCCCAGAAATGATGATGCAATGTCATCATTCTTCGAATGGTCTGTCGAAAATCGTACATTTTTAGGTGCTATAAACTACAGAGCAAAGCTTAAACATTAATTATTAGAATTGTTAGCTCCTCAAGGCTGCCATCTTAATGAGATCTTAGGGCCAGATTTAGAGTTTGGCAGAAGGGTACTTTGTCACAAACCTCACAGCTATCCCATCTGCCTTATTACAAGTGTATTATATTTTAATTCTCTCGTAAAAAGGCAGACAGGATATCCATCACGTTTGTGACTGAGTAACCCACTTTAAATCAGGCCCTAAATCACAAACGGAATTAGTTTATGAACAAGAGCTTCTTGTAACTTTGGACGTTTGGCTTTGGGGTAGTTTATGGTCGAAGCAATTTAAAACCTCTAGATATGCCAATGCAACTCAGTCATTTTATTTATTTATAACAAACTGCTTTACAGCCCTGCTACTTTGTGTAGGTTTATATGTTCAGAAAATGGACTTTACTTGTCATGGAAAGCTGTAACGGTACCTATTTGATATGTTATTTAAATATAAGTATTCCATATCCTTTTGGGGGAAACGATTTCATTTTAGAACTTAATATTTAAATTGCTCCTCAAAATATTGTACTTGGCTCTCTATCTTTTTCAACTGATGATGCATTTCAGAATAGTTCTATTGTTGGCCTGTTTATTGCCATTAATACACATAACCTTTCTCAGTTATCATTTTAGTCTTGGTGGAATGTGGTGATCATAGAGTGAACAATACCTTCTACTTTTTCAGTACTATATCAAATTAAAAAGATGTTTTCTGGTTACCTTTCTCTACTTTTTTAGATAGTTAATTGCTTAATAAGATGGTATTTCATTGATACTGTTCTTTGCAAATATTTTGTCATTTTTTACTCAATCATACATTATTTTAGTTTAACTATCTTTATTATATCTTAAATTGCTTTAAGCCTTTTCTTGTCTCTTTTTTCTTCTTTACATCACTATACTTTCTATATACTACAATTTCCTCTATATGTATTATTATTTTCACAATAGGTTATATTACATATATGTTTCACTGTATATTGTAGTTGTACTGTTTAATTTTGGAAATTTCTCTGTATAACTTTAAATGCCAATACAACAATTTAAATAAAAAAAAATCTTAGTTTTGTCTTAGTCCACAGTTGCCGAGATTCATCTTGCTGTTTTCACCACCCCCGCCACCATCTCCAGTAAGAACCAGGTGTGATAGCAGTTGGTAGGCATGCTGGGTTGCTGTGCATTTTCTTAGTACTTTGTTAATTTGGCAGTGGCATCTGGTGGTGATCCAGCATAATGTGCTCACGGAGAAAGAGGACATCAAACATTTGGGTATTAAAACTGGGCCTTTCACAAGAAGTGAGTGACAGTCTGAAATAGGCAAAACTACTGATTTCAGATGACAAACAACTTTGCAATTGACTGTTCAAGCTCATTTCCTACCTCAAGGATCCTGTAATCATACAATTCAACTTGATAAGGGTATCACTCAGTAACCAAGAACTGGCTGAAAAAGTAGTTGTATAGTGGTAGGTTCTAATAATTTCTGTACATCTTCCTCTCACTTTATGGTGGAGCATATGTTTATCAATATACTATGACTAAACCAACGGACTTTAGAAAGCTTGGTTTTGAAAGTGAAATCCTGGAGGACATTTACTCTTATTTGGTCTGTGAATGTATCTTTACAGAGGAAGGTATATAGAGAAAGGCTTGCATCCTCAATTCTTCACTCCTATGATAAGATGTTTTTTCAGGTGCTTGCCTATTACTGTATTGCAGATTTAGCATGCAGTTTAATTTAAGCTAATCCACACTGCTTTTAAACCTGCCATGGACTATAACGGCAGACTCAAAAGAATGCCTTCTTGTGGTACACACTAACCAACATAAATGTCTTTTCTCTATAGCAGCCACATTGTGGGTGTTATCAGTGATTGAGTTTGCTACATTATATCCTTCCGCAACACAAAAACATTGCTGCTTCTGGGCCAACCAGAAAGTGGAAAATGACAGGCAGAAATCTTACAAACGTCTATATACACTGTACAATACGTATTAAACAAAACATGAGCACAGGGAGCCATGTAGGTGGGCTTACCTTTTTGTTCTTACAGTAAGGTGAAATGAACTCTTCTTTCCAGGTTTTTAAGTCTTGGCTACAGACCGCTTTAGTGGTCATTCACAGACCTATTCTTTTCAATACATAACATATACATAGAGTAGACTTCAGGTTAGTCCCTGGATCATTGCTGGGTGACATTTTCTATTGCTGACCTCTGCTCTTGATTAGACGACTCTTCTCACAATCCTTGTGTTTGTCCCACACAGGAGCACTTTGGTTTCGGATTTCTGACTGGATGAGTTGTATGCTTCCACTACTGACTTGCAACAGCTCTTTTTTCTTTCCCTTACAGCACTCTGTCTTTCCTTGGCCTCTTCCCTGCCTGCTTGTTCCTCCTGACATCTTAGCACCCCCACCTGCTGCAGGCTCATAAATTGACTATCCTTTCCTGCTCCCACATATCAATCTATTGTATGTATTTGCTGTTATTTATGTACTTTTCAATGCGGCTCACCTCTCTCAAGAAAATGCTAGGAAAAGTTTTTTTCCCGATGTGATAGCCTAGCTGCTTTTTTAAGATTGGACCTAATCTCCCAAAACAGGAGTTCAAACCATGCTACGTGACCCATTGGATAAAGAAGTAAGGAGCCATTTGCAAACAGAGTGTACATGCCCTTCCTTCGAGGTCAAGGTCACTAGGGATCCCAACATGTCAACGTTTCTTTAACAATTATCTAAAGACCCAAAAAATGGGATAGATCGGGCAATCCTGTCAAGATAAGTCTTGGATCTATCCGGTCTGCTCACAAAGATCAGAGTCCTGGCATTAGTGTCCAAAGAAAGGTTCTTCAGTGGACACTGAAATTATGGCAGGTATGTCCTTTTTCACCCTTGCCTTTCAAAGGATATCACCCAATCTAACTTTTTGATCTGACCCTTATTGATTTTCTAATGTGTGAGGGCAGGCCTGAGGGAGTTTGAGCTCAGATAATCCAGATAAAACAGAGTTGATTCTCACAGGCGGTTTAGCCAATCCCTGGGATTCCAACTTTTGGCCGCCGCTGTTGGGGAGCCCCCCTCTCCCTGCTAACTCGGTAAAAAGTTTGGGAATTACCATCAGTAACGATCTTACCATGAAGGCCCAGATCAACTCAGTGGTCTCTGCGTGCTTTTTTCAACTCCGCAGAGTTCGGAAAATCAGCAGATTTCTCTCCACTGCAGCTCTGACCCAAGTGGTACTTGCTTTGGTCATCTCGCGGATCGATTACGCAAACTCCCTCTATACTGGTATACCAGCCTACCAGTTACATCGGCTGCAACTCGTCCAGAACCAGGCAGCCAGGCTCACCTTTGGTCAGCCCAAACATCAACGAGTGAGTCCAATGCTGAAAAGTCTCCACTGGCTCCCTCTACTCCAACGCTGCCTATTTAAGTTGGGCTGCATCATTTATAAAGCCCTCTCAGGCCATGGACCCGTTTTCATTGCTTCTAATATACAACGGTACATCCCTTCCCGCGATTTACGTTCCTCTAACAAAATTTGTTGATCCCCCACACTTTCAAACGGAAAAAACATGGTGGATTGAGATATACGATTCTGGCCCCCAGCTTTGGAACACCTTGCCCCCCATTTACGTACTGTTGACTCTTACACCAAGTTTAGGAAGCTATTTAAGACCTGGCTTTTTACTCAAGCATATAACTAAATTATCATCTGCAACCACGGACGCCCTCCCTCAGCGCCAAGAAACCGCCTGGTGAACGAGCGCTCTACAAATCAACTTTAACATAACATAACAGAGCCTCCCTCTGGCAATCCTCATGCTACTAATGGTGGCCAGATGGAGGATGGCTCGTGTTCCTTGATGGGCAGGGCACTTGAAATTAAGACAGTGTGGTTTGTGACCAAGGGTGAATGAAGTCTCTGGCTTAGCGCGAGAAGCTCACAGTTCTGTTGAGCATCTGCAGTGCTAGCACAAGGTGGGGGGAGTGGGGTGTTGGAGGGGATGCGTTTGTGGTTCAAGCGTTAGAAGTCCATGGTATCAACGCAGATGTTGTGTGGTATTGTTGCTCATCTGCTGTTCACCACTTCTGCTGACCTCACCAAGCAGCTTGCTTGTAGGGGAAGGAAGGAGCGTCCCATTCTGAGTGATTACTCGCTCAGGGGGTTGTTGGCTATAAAGCCCAGTCTGAGCCGGTGTTCACACTTGGGAGAGGGAACTGCCAAAAGGTAGCTGCAGAGCAATGCGTCAACATGCAACTGGTGAAGAAGCAGCACCAGCCACTGTGAGGTGACCACAACTGTGGTACTGGTCTCTGCAGCCACAGTATCCGCAGCTCCCTGCAACAGCATGAGCCACCAAAGCCGTACTGCAGCAACATCAGTTGTCCACATCTATGCCACGGCCCTCTGCAGGTGCACTGAGTTGATGCATCTGTGCAAGCTTTGAACTTGCCCTATGTTAGAGCACGCTCTTCATCCATGCTGCCACCCTATACCTGCCCAAGAGACCCTCACCCTGTCATAGGCACATATGCTTTCTGAACAGGAGAGTTGGAGTCTTAGCTACAAGTCTCTCTGTACCAAACAAGTACCGCATCCTCACAGCTGAAGAGCTTCGGTATACTGATTACTTTATGAGGTGCAGTGTAAGTGAGCCTTGAAATTCAAACAGGTTTTAGAGAGGTGATACTGGTTTGGCGAATTGTGTTCATGGTAGGATCACGGATTTTGAATAATGATCAGTGTGATTCTATGCCCTGTATCTGCAGTGCATATTCTCCGAGTTTCCACTTTACACAATGTTACGGCTTGGAGTAAGGACTCTTTAATGTACAGTCTACACAGGCCCAACTGTCTTGCAGCTCTTTCTTGTTTTGGCACATCACAGGGTAATACGATTTCTGTCCCTTTACTCTACAGTACCTGGATATTCAATTTCTGCCTCTGTACCCTCTAATTCATACATATTGTAGTGCTATGAACAGCAAGTTTGTGAAGCAGTGTTTCCGGCCTACCTAACTAATCTGTTTTATTTCTGCTCCTGAGCACGAGGCACAGGAAGGTAATGCTCTCTGGTCTGGCACTGTATGCTCTGGTGCTCTGACACGTTTGGTCTGTTAATGACCCGGCTACTTACCGGTAATCTCCAATACTCTGAGTCCAGATCTTCCTGTCACAGTCCAAACATGAGCAATCTTCCTGTGGGAATAGAACTGTTACCTACCCTACTGAAAAAGTTTCTCCAATATGGTGGGTGTCTACCCATAATGCGCAAAAGGAGGAACTAGTAATGAGCATCTCCCGATCGCTCCACAAACACACAATAGAGACCTGGGACACCATCATATCCCTCACACCGGATGTAGTCTTTCTCACTGAAACTTGGCTCAACCTGTCATCAGCACCCGACATCGCCACCGCCACACCAAACGAATACAAGATAATTTACCAAGACCGCATCAACAAACACAGAGGTAGAATAGCCATCAGTCACAAAGAACCCATCAGCTGCATAGCCACCATCGACAACACTAATGGAAAAACAACAATCAAAGGCACTCTTGCCTACAGACCACCAGGACCACGCCCGCCTTCTGCGAGGCCATCTCCGACTTCATCGCCCCTCTGGCAAACAACTCGAAAGACTTTGTCTTCCTCGGGGACCTCAACTTTCACCTTGATGACCCCAATGACGCCAACACAACCAACCTCATCGAGAGCATGAGCATCCTTGGTCTCTCGTAACTCATCACCGACCCCACGCACACAGCTGGACACACACTGGACCCAATATTTTCAGCCAGCGACAGAATCAGGTACAGCCACACCTCTGAGATCACCTGGACCAACCACTCAATTGTCCACTTCCACATCACCACCTCCCCCGATGTCCCCACCACCCAGTCCAGCACCCCCCACCAGGAGCTGTAGCAAGGCAATACAAAACCTCTGGACTGCCACCCTCAACACTTCCCCCCCCAGACACCTCCTCCAACCTGGAGTGGGGCCACTGAATAAGTCAACGCCTGAATCACCGAACGTGCCAACATTGTTGCACCCCTCAAACCAGACAGAGCCGCCAAACACTCCAGCTGGCTCACCCCAGAACTCAAATCCTCGAAACGCACCTGCAAACAACTTGAAAGGGCCTGACACAGCAGCAAGGCACCAACCGACCGAGCCAACTTCAAAGTGCTCTCAACGAGTACTACCAACTCCTGAAAAACACCCAAAAAAGTGCCCTGACCGCCCCCCCCCCTCGAAGCCAGCTCCAACCACAGCAAGGAACTCTTCAGCATCATCAAAGAGTTTACCAACACTGCAGCCACTGAGAACACCATCACCTCCTACCAGAACCTCTGCGACACCCTCACAGATTTCTTCTACAGCAAAATCACCACCATCAACAAACACTTTGATCCACAACCACCAGTGGCTGACTTCAACAGGCTCTTCAACCTCACTGACTCTAACACAAACACAATAACCATGTGGGACCTTATCTCCACGCAGAACACCACCACCATCATCATGAGCTCCATCCACTCAGGGGCACCCAGAGACCCCTGCCTCACCACATGTTCAACCTGGGGGAAAACACCATCAGCAAGGAACTCACCACAATCCTCAATGTTTCCATCACCTCTGCCTCCTTCCCAGAGGGATGGAAACACGCAGAAATCAAGTCGCTCCTCAAAAAACCCACCACTGACCCTAAAGAACTTAAAAACTACTTACCAATCTCCCTGCTCCCTTTCCCCGCTAAAGTCTTGGAGATAGCAATAAACCTCCAACTCACCAAGCACCTAGAAAACTACAACCTGCTGGACCCCTCATAATCTGGATTTAGCTCAAACCAAAGCACGGAGACTGCCCTTATCGCAGCAACCGATGATATCCGGACCCTACTGGACAGAGGAGACACCACAGCCCTGATCCTCCATGATCTCTCCGCAGCCTTCAACACCATGTCCCATTACACCCTACTACACGGACTCCACCAGGTGGAAATCCGAGGCAACGCCCTCGGATGGATAACATTCTTCCTCACCAGAAGAACCCAGAGCGTCCGCCTCCCTCCCTACACCTCGGGCCCCAACAAAATCATATGCGGCGTTCCGCAGGGGCCCTCGCTGAGCCCTACCCTATTCAACACATATATGGCCACCCTGGTCGGGCCCCATGGCATGAACATCATATCATACGCAGCCGACACCCAGCTCATCCTCTCCCTGTCATCGGACCCCACAAACACCAAAACCACCTTCCACAAGTGCCTGACCAGTGTCGCCAGCTGGATGCAAACCAGATGCCTGAAACTCAACACAGACAAAACAGAGATACTCCTCTTCGGGAGCAACACCTCCCACTGGGACGACTCCTGGTGGACAACTGAACTTGGCCCCCCACCCACAATTCACGCAAGGAAACTCAACATCACACTCGACACCAAGCACACCATGAAGAAGCAGATAAACACAGTCTCATCCTCCTGCTTCCTCACTCTCCACTTGATCCCTACGATCTTCAAGTGGCTCCTCATCAGCACCAGATGCACTGTCACCAATGCCCTCATTACCAGCTGCCTGGACTACGGCAACTCTCTCTATTTGGGGATCACCACACCACTGCTAAATAGACACCAGACCATACAGAACTCAGCAGCAAGGCTCATCCTCGACTTATCGAGGAGGACCCACATCTCCCACCACCTCAAATCACTACCGTGGCTCCCCATCAACAAACGGTGCCAGTTCAAAATGCTAACCCACGCCTACAATGGCCCTGCCTGACAAGGGACCGGCATACCTCAATCACAAAGTGAACTTTACCAACCCTTCACACACCTACGCTCCGCCTCCCTCTCCCTAGCCTACACGCCCCGCATCCACAGAAGCAGGAGCCACACTTTCTCCTACCAGGCCGCGAATACCTGGAAAGGTCTTCCCCTCCAACTCAGAACAGCCCCCACCCTGCAGGAGTTCAGGAAAGGACTAAAAACCTGGCTGTTCAACTAACTGACCCACAGCAGCAGCTCCCCCCAAGCACCTGGATACCTTCACAGGTAATAAGTAATGCTTTACAAATCTGGATTGATTGACGATATTCTATAATAACAAGCTTCAACCATACCAAAAAAATCCAAAACACACCTATATCTCGCATAATGGGATGGGTGGGCGGGATCCAGGACTGTGACAGGAAGAACTGGACTCAGATTAATGACGATTACCGGTAAGTAACTGGGCCATTACCTTCTAGCCCGTCTTCCTGTCCCAGTCCTAACAACATGAGCCAATGCCCAAGCAAGAGGTGATTGATGAGGAACCTTCATGTAACCAGCAAGAAGCGACATACACAAAATAAATATGAAAGTACATTCACTTGTCATGGACAGCTGACAAAACGTTAAGTGCCAAAGACTGTGGAGACCCCTTCACCAAACTGAAGTCTATAATTGGTCATGAAAGTGTGAGGCGAAGCCCAGGCGGCACAGCAAATGACTTTAAGAGAGGCCCTTTGAAACATTGCCCAAGAGGTAGAGATACTGAAATGATGAAGAACAACGCTATGTAGTTCTCAGCTGTAGATTTATTGGGGAGTACAGAGAGCCGTCCCTAGTACATCTCAGGCACAGATAGCAACTGCCAGAGCGTCCAGGGAATGTTTAGCACAACACTCCAGGTGACATCACGGAATGCTCACAGGCCTCTGACATGATCACATCACCACACCTCCCCCCTTTTGATAAGATAACATAAAGTGAAGGCAGGAAAAGGGGAAGGGTTACAGAAAGGAAAGGAGGGAGCAGGTGGAAGGCTGGAACAAGCTAAAAGGAAAACAAACAATAAAACTTAGGCATAGTCCTGTACAAACAATAGAACTTAGGCATAGTCTTGTAGTTTCCGTGGTCTAACACAGACTGTGGTACTTTTCCTAACACCATCCCCCCTTGAAACATTTTGGTTGACTTTGACAGATTCAGAAGGAATGGAAGGATTCTTGGCGACACGAGAGGTGCTCCACCAGTTTCCATTAGACAACTTAACAGCGTTTTTTCGCATTTCTACAATTTGTTGTGAATCAAGCAATTTAGAAAAACCTTTTCTTACTGAGACAGGATTTTTGACCCTGACCCAGTCTCCAACACGGAGTCTATGAGTTCCTTTCGTGGTGGAGAATTGGTAAGGTTTGGAACAAACTTCATTTGAAGTTTTCCTTGCAGATTCCCACATGCACCTCATGTCGCAACCAAGATGGAATGCTTTAACCATCCAAAAGGGATACACTTGGGAAGACGCTTTTCTGCCCCTCATAAGTTCAAACAGAGAAAAATTGGTAGCTACATGAGGTGAAGTGCGATATGACCAGACAAGGTCTTTCACAGCTTGGAAAACGCAGGACTTAGACCTGAAAGCTGCTTGCACACATTCCACCACTACCCTGTTAAACCTCTCAGTTTTACCATTACTTTGTGTATGGTAGAGTGGAGTCCTAGTATGTTTGATGCTGCAGGAATGTAGAAATGAGGTCATTTCATGTGAAACGAATTGAACACCGTTGTCTGTGAGAATTTCCTCAGGATAACCTTCCCTGCGAAAAATGGCGTTCAAACAGTTAAAGACACTCTTAGAATCGGGTGTAGAAATGGGTTCGACCTCCACCCACCTGGACAAGTGGTCGATGAGTACTAAAAAGTATTTGGAGCTAGAGGGGAGGACATGGAATGGTCCGAGAAAATCCATACCAAGCTTTTGCCATGCTCTGCCAGGAGGAGGTACGGGAGATTCAACTGTACCTTCAAGTACTAAGACTTTGTCGCTGGCGTTACAACGTGAACATTGCCTCACCAAGTCATCAATTTGCATATCCATTCTGGGCCACCAAAAGTCATTCCTGACTTTCCTCTTTGTAATGGTTGCTCCAAGATGACCAGAATGTGCAGCTAGAATGATTTTCTCTCGATAACAAGAAGGAGGAACGAGCTTATCGCCTTTGACGACTTTTCCACCTTCCACTGAAAGTTCGTCTCTAACTTACCAGAACATCTGAAGATCGGGTGAGAGACACCTCTCCTTTGGCCAGCCTTTCTTAATCAAAGATGCAACCTCCTTGAGAATAGAATCCTTATCAATTTGCGTAATCCAGTCATCTTCTGCAAAAGATAAGTTGTCTTGACCAATAAGTGCCACGAAGCATTCTTCAACCTCAGTTTCCCAGTCTTGCTCGTCAGTGTCAGGGATGGGAAGTCTTGATAAGCAGTCTGCTCTACAGTTCTTTCCTCCAGGAATGTATTCTATAGTGAAGGTGTATTCCAAGAGTTTTGTTGATAAACGTGCTAGACGAGCCGTAGTGCGCTTGATGTTTTTACCTGAAAGAATGTCGACCAAAGGACGATGGTCGGTCTTGAGAGTAAAAGATCTGCCCCACACATATTGTTTGAATTTTTCAATGCTCCATACGCAGGCCAAAAGTTCTTTTTCAATGACGGAATATTTCCGTTCAACAGGGCGAAGAGTCCTGGAAGCGAATCCAACAGTGTCTTCTTTTCCATTAGCGTGTTGTGAGAGAACAGCTCCCAGACCATACTCTGAGGCATCCACAGTGATGATGGTTTGCTTCCTTCTACGAATGCTTGCAAAGCAGGAGCTTGCACTATGTGATCTTTGATGGACTGAAACCCTTTTGGCACTCCTCAGACCATATATAGGTTGATCCTTTCTTTAGTAGTGCCCTGAAACATTCTGTGGTTTTGGCGAAGTCCCTCATAAATTTCGAATAGAATTCACAGAGTCCTAGGAAGGACATGAGTTGTTCTTTGTTTTGAGGAGGAGGTGCATCAACTATACTTTTTATAAGACCTGGTCTGGGTTTGATACCTTGTTCGGAGATGACATGGCCTAGATACTCAATTTCCTTGACCTTGAAGGTACACTTGTTTTTTTGTAGAGTGACCCCCTGTTCGCTAGGACATTGAATACTTGATCAAGGACAGAATCATGCTCAGCTTCAGTTTTGGAGAAAATGAGAATGTCGTCTTGGAAAACAACAACATGTGGATTGTGATGGAACATTTCAGTCATCAACCTTTGAAATACGGCGGCAGCCGAAGCAAGACCAAAGGGAAGGCGACAAAATTGAAATACACCATCTGGGGTGACAAAAGCTGTGAGATGTCGGGACTGAGGATGTAGTTCGACTTGATGGTAGGCAGCCTTTAGATCGAGTTTGGTATACCATGAAGAGGAACCCACTTTGGCGATAAGGTCTTCAATGCGCGGCAGGGGAAAACCGTCAACCCAAATGGCTTCGTTAAGGCTCCTCAAGTCGACACACATCCTCAAGTCCCCAGACCTCTTCTTGGCTAAAACAATGGGTGAAAGCCAAAGGGTGGACTCAACTTTTTCGATTATGCCTTGGTCACATAACGATTGTAAATGTTTAGAAAGATCGCCTCTGATGCTTAAGGGGACATTTTGCAGCCTATGCTTGATGGGTACAGCATCTTCCTTGACTTTGATGAAATGTTGGAAGTTTGTGATCTTGCCTAGACGGTCTTCAAAAATGTTACTGTACTTTTGCTCCCACAGAGTAATCGATTGGGTACCAGAGAGAGAATTAATGTTTTTAGTGGGGGTGGAGTGATTAATGTTAGCTTGATGATCAATAAAAACTGGATTAGGTAAACCAGGTTTGATAGTGAGACCAAACTCAGCCTGATGGATAAGACCGAGAACATTGATCCCACGTCTAGCTACATACACTTTTCCACTGATAACTACCCCAAAGACACTTATTTTAGCCCAGAAGTAGCCTAGTAAATCAATCCTACTACCTTCAAAAGCTACAGTGAGTATGTCAGGAGGTAGTAAACTCTTGGTAGACCAAAATGTCAGATACCTATCATGAGACACAATAGTGATGCGCGCTCCTGTATCAACAAGGAGTTGAATATGGTTGGTTTCAATAGTAACTTCGACTTCGGGATCAGGAATATGTTGCGTAATGCATTTCTCTGAATAATTTTGGACTACAACAACATACTCCTGATTAGTGACATCATCACCAAATTGTTCATTAAATTGATCATCATAATCATTAAGTACACATCTTACTCCTCTTCTTTTCCCCCCCATACAAACTTTTTCAAAATGACCCATTTTTCCACATTGACCACATTGTTGATTAATAGCGGGACAGTTTCTGAAAGAAGAAACATGCATAGAAGATCCACACCTATAACAACTTATTCTATAGTTAAACTGTCTATTAGGTGTAAATGTTTTTCCACCTCTATACGGTCTGAAGTTTCTTCCACCCCTAGGTATAGTAAACCCTCTGGAGATATTAGGGAGAGAAGGAGTAGAAAAAGGAGACTTAGCAGTAACAGCACCGGAAATGGTAGAACTGGATAAAGCAGACTCAAGTTGTTTTGCATCATCCATGGAGCTTTCAATGCTCTTAGCAATGTTGACAGCTTCGTCCAGAGTGGGATTTTTGCAGGTAAGTAATCTTTCCTGGACTTTTTTGCAATAACATCGTGCAACAAGTTGATCCCTTACAAGTTGGGATGTAAAGTTATCAAATTCACATTTTGCAGCAAGTACTTTTAGCGCGGTGATGAAGGTGTTTATGCTTTCATTCGGTTTCTGTGTTCTAGTAAAAAATTTGTATCTGTGTACTACAATGTTTTTTGTTTTGGTAAAATACTTATCTAATTGCATAACAGCTGTATCGAACTCGTCGGGCTCTTCACCTTCGGGTGGTTCATAAGGAGGTAGGTGATCAAAGACATTTTGTCCCTCAACTCCCAGATGATAATACATCAAATTTTTCTTTTTCTCAGGTCTATATCTTTGACCCTCGATTGCACCCAAATATGCTTTAAAGGATCTAATCCATAACTTCCATTCAAGTTGTGGCTCTCCAGGTTCCTGTAGAAAAGGTACAGGAGGTGTGACACTCTGCATGTTTGTAAATGATGAAGTAAAATAGGTAAAAAGAGAAAGAGAGAGAAAGAAGAAGAAGAGGGAAAAAAAAATATAGGAAGACCAAAAGAATGTATAAGAATGATAAGTGATAAAGCAAGAAAAACCAGAATATGATATAACCCGTGGGATACTATAATGATAAGTGTACTGAAGCAAAATAAATAGTGATGCAGTTCATAATTTAGCCACAGGATGGCAGTAGAAAGCTACCATTGTACACCTTCAAAATGCTGTGTGTCAGCGAAATGATGCAAATTTCTTTTAAATTACCCACTGACACACCAATGCTGTGTGTATCAGCGTGATATGTTGATACGCAGAAAAAGCTGTGCGTGTCAGCGCAGTGAAAATAACAATAGTCACTGGTTGGTATGCTGCAGCTTGGTACTATTCACTTGCGCGCATTCATCCTCCTCTTCCAACATATGCGCATCAAAAGGAAACTGCTCGCGCTCCACTCAGTGTTTGTTTATTCCAGGAGTGAGTGGATAGCAGTGTTGAGGGAGTTTACCAATGACGAGCAGTAATGAATCTTGGCTTTGTTGAAGGAAACGGGTAGTTTCCTGTTGTTCCGTAATGCATTACCACGGAAACTACAATGCTGAAGGAACGGAGCTACAAAATGGCTTCCTGATGTGACGTTTTGCGTTTGCGAACGTTGCGCGATGATGCGCTGGGAGCTCTTCTTCGGCCAGACGCTAGTATCTAGGCAACAGGGGAAACTTTGCTGACGTGTGGCGTGACACCAAGCTGCCAGAAGGAACGCGCTGATTCCCCGCTAGGGCATACGGAGATTCCACGACGTCATCAGTGTGGAAAAGGCAGCGCCGGCGAAGGATCACTCTGCACCCCAACGGTAAGATAGGTGTGAATGATACCTAACGCGCGAGACAGGCAGCGGAGGCCAGCAATAAGGCGGAAATGTCACTTGGCATCAGACAGTTAACCCCTCTTCAAACAGTGAACACAGTTTTCACGGCTGATTTTTTCTAGGTGTTCCCTCTTACGCACAAAGACAGCAGGCAGAAACGCGGTATACTGGTATAAACACAGTATAATTCAAAAGGGCACGGCTCTCTGTCCCAATTTTTCCGAACGTGTGTGCGCCTTGGAGAAGAGATTAAAAAAAAATGTACTCACTGTTGAGCCACTAAGATACACGCTGAAAATACCTCTGATCACGTGGCAGTTGGCAGTGAAAGTCCATATGTGCAATCCTTAGTCAAGCAGGGCAGAGTGAGTCGCATCCCATCTTCTGTCGCCAGTGAAATGATTAAGAACAACGCTATGTAGTTCTCAGCTGTAGATTTATTGGGGAGTACAGAGAGCCGTCCCTAGTACATCTCAGGCACAGATAGCAACTGCCAGAGCGTCCAGGGAATGTTGAGCACAACACTCCAGGTGACATCACGGAATGCTCACAGGCCTCTGACATGATCACATCACCACAGATACCTCTAGTAGATTTCTCCTGCACAGAAGAAGGAGGATCTGAGCAGGATTATTTACATGTAAGCTCAATTACCAGCTTAATCCATCAAGAGAGAATGGAAGAAGTAAGACGGAGACTCTTCCCTTCAAGGCCGTACAGACAAAGAGGTAGTCCACTTTCCTGAATGGCTTTGTGTTAAGAAGAACTTCTGGAGTCAAGTAAAGTTAACATCTTCTTTATTCCACCAACATGCAGCACAGTAAGCACAGCTCTTTCTCCTTCAACTGCCTTTCCTCTTCTTCCCTACTTCGTGCTCTACTATCACCAAGGTAGAATCATGACATCACGTAGAATCCCCAAGAGTCATGATTCTCTGGCAAAGCAAGTTACAACACTTTGTTCTCTCACAAAAAAAATTAAAATGGCCCTGAGAACATCAAGGGTATGAAATTGCTCTTTCTCCAAGGAAGAAGGACTGGAAAACAAAAACTGGCAGGACAATGTCCTCCTCACAATGAAACTTCGATGGAACAGTGGGGAGAAAAAGATGGTTAGGCCTAAGAATAACTTTACCCTGACATAGCTGGAGAAAAGGCAGGGAAGCCAAAAGAGCCCAATTTTCGCTATCCTTCATCCCAGGCAATATGTGACCAAACATAGCACCTTTTCAGAAAGAAATTTGAGATGTGTGGACTGTAAAGGCTCAAAAGGTGGCTTCATTAAGGCTTGTAAAACTAAGGGGAGAGCCCAAGCACGGATGGGACAATGGATGATCGGTCACTGCAGGAAATAAACTTCTCAGAAGGCGGACGTCAAGTGGGCAATCACAGAAAACCCTCCCCTCTAACGGCCTGGATAACCGCCTACTGTGCTTTAATAGTGGAGACCGCTAGACCCAGATTAAAGCCATCATTTAAAAAATCTAGAACCTTAAAAGGATCACATGAAGATGGTGAAAGGTCTCTGTCATTACACCATGGGACAAAATTTCTCCAGTGACGACTGTACAATAGTAAGGTAGACGGTTTTGTCAAAAACACTGGCTACCTCTGATGAACATCCTTTAGACTCAAGAGCTAGCCTCTCTAGTGCCAAAACCCCAGATCGAGATGCTTGAGAGTGGCTGGATTGACAAGGGGGGAGCTCAAAGGAGAAGGAAAAGAAGAAACAGCATTTGAGGATGAATCTCTATACTGAAAAGAAAAGGGAATCATGCTCTCCTTGGCGATTCTGGGACTACCAATAGAACCTCTGCCCTGCCCTCCAAAATTTTCCTCAAAAACCTGGGAATTAGGGGAAAGAGAGGAAAAGCATAGAGAAGACACCGTGGCCAAGGGATCGAAAAAGCATCCATTGCCCAAGCCCTTCTTGATGGAATCAAGCTGCAAATTGCTCCGAAGCAAACAGATCCAGCCAAGGTTGGCCGAACCGGTCGACAATCTTCTGAAACAGAATGGGAGAGAGACAAGGAGTCACTGAAGAAGGAAACTTCCTGCTCAAGCAGTCAGCGGCCCATTCTCCTTCCCCGGCAGATAGGCTGCAGATAGGCTGCCCTCAAATAATCGATATTGACTTCTGCCCACAGACCGATCTCCTAGGAAAGAAGAAAGAGAAGAGGCTGCATTCCCCACTGACGGTTCATGTAAGATCAGACAGTCATGTTGCCTGTCTGCACACAAACCGCTTGATGTAGGAGGAAGGGAGAAAACCAAAGAAGAGCCCTATTCACTGCTGCTAGCTGTCTCCAATTGGAAGAGCGGCCTCTTTCCAGGGTTAACCATCTGGCCTTAGCTATGGAGGATTCCTAAACAGTGCCTCACCCAATCTTGCTCTATATCAATCATAAGGACAACCCAATACTCCCACGGGTCATGGGTAACCATATACATCAAATATTACTAGAAGTCACATGGTACTCATTCAAATCTAGAAAACTCATACGCAGTTTTGAGGGTTCTGTAATCGAATTATATTTGAAGATTAACTTCATTGACAACAGTGCTGCGCATGAACTGTTGGAAGAATGCTGAAATAACTGAGGGGGCTCTACTCCTGGAACAAATCACCCCTTGCGCACTTCCTCATCCAAGTCATCTGAAGGAGCAGCATCAGGGTCCAGCCTTGGAACTTTGAAGGGAGGAAGACTTTCACGCTCTCCAAATGCAGCCTTCACTGCTGCATTAATCATATCCTGAAGTGTTGCCAGAGAGGGTGATGCAGAAGTACCAGCCTGGTCCACCTGCGAAGGCAGACGGCTTGTTCTCAGCGTTGTCCACTGTAGAAATGCCACTTCCTTGTTTGGCTGCCATATCTAGGCAACCAAACAACGTGACTCTCGCAATAGCCGCCATATTTGAGTTAGGTTACAAGACATACTTACAGGTATTCTGCATCTGAGCAAAGCAAAAACCACATAAAAACCCTGAAATCAAGATCTAAAATGAAAGGATTCCGACTGCTCAGCGAGTCCTATGAAAAATGCCCCAAAGTGCGGTCTCGCCTGCTCTACAGGGCAGAGGACCTGTATCTAGAAAACAAGGCTGCTGAAGAAAGTCTTGTGTAAAAGGGGAAAATGCTCAATAACACATTGATTACAGAAACGATGTAGGAACACTTGAAAGGAAAAAATAAAAATAAATACCTATCTGAAGACACAGCAGGCCAGGTAGCAGTCTATGTCTGCAGAAAGAAAGAACAGGATATGGTCATTACTAGTTTCTTCTTTTGTGCATTATGGGTAGGCACCTGCCATATTGGAGGAACTTTTTAAAGTAGGCTAGGTAACAGCTCTGTTCCCTCAGGAAGATTGCTCATGTTGTTAGGACTGGGAAAAGAAGATAGACAAGGAGATAAGGAGCTTTTTCTCTTTTTGACCCCTTCACCACAGTCTAGTCATAACGTGCCAGGTGAGCCTGCATGTGGCCTGAGGGCCAGCGTGCCTTTCTCTAAAAGGACTGGAACCAGAATCTACCTCAAACTGGGCAACATACAGCCCACAAGTTCCTTCAAGATCTGTGGCATTAGGCACTTCTGTGGAACGGTATGTCATGGTCACCTGGGCACGGAAGGCGTGGAAGGGAGAACACCAGGAACCAAGAGAAAATGAGCACTGATACCTTGTGTATGTAATGTGCCAGCATATGCAATTACAGGCATTCCCAAATGCATTTTACAAGTGATGCCTGCATACATGTTGTTTATCACATTAAAGCTTGCCCTTTTGGCTTTGCACCTGCTATGCAAAAACAGTAGCAATAATGATTATGTTCTATATGGAATGAATATAAGAGATAAAGAACTGAATGTGACAAAAGCTTTTTAAATGTAAAATAGTCCCTCCTGCATTTCAATGGAATCACTCCCAAATAAACCCAATGATACATCAAGAAGCCAAGCATACGAAGTGAGAGAAAAATATTACTGTGTGGAGCCAGAGCCCACTCTGTATATTTAGGCATAGAGTTTGAGACAGGCGTCTCATCAGACTATTATTCTTGCCGAAAATTCAAATAAACATTATGGGTTGATTATAAGGGGCTTTTGGTCAACTAGTTTCTTTCACTGCTCTGTTTAATTGTACATCACGAGGAAAGGAGTCAGCCAACTTTACCCATTGTCTCCCATTACTTTGAGTGACTGCACACAGCCTGGGCACATTGTTCATACACACTTAAAAAAGCTCCTTCATTTACAGCGACAAAGGTTGATTCAAAGTGTGCTCATTATGTTATTTATATGAACTTTAAATACTAGTTTTTTTTATTTTGTCTGCACTTTCAGCGCCCTATTATACATTCCACCACCTTTTGAAGTTTCACCTGCACAGGGCTTGGCTGTCTTTCAGAAATCTATTGATTTTAATATAAACCTAAACTCCACTCTTTTCTGGTTTCTCATTGGTTCCTGTGCGTGCCACTTACCTTTCCTCCATTTCTATTAGCTGTAGCATATTTTTCTGCATTTACCAAAGCTTGTTCTTGGTCTGCTTCTCTTATCAGTTTCCCCCTGGAAATACTGTTAACATCCTTTGGTGGAAGTATATTTTGATAGAGTGTTGCCTTTTACTCTTTCAGCATATGTATATAACAATTTATCACCCAGAGAGATTAAGTGATTTAGAATCACAGGATGTCGGGCAGGGCCACTGAGACTTAAACATCCCAGCTCTCGAGTCAGCAGCTCTGGCCACTGCACAACACCCTCTCCACTGCCCTATCTGTCAGGGAGCTCTTTCCTTCTTCCAGACGATGATTGATGAAAATAGCTCTTTATTCATTATAGGCGAAACTGATGCATTACCAATGCTTGTTATTTATAGTTGATGCTGTAATGTTTTAAGTAACATCCTAACACTGCAGGTGTCTGCAATGAGTGCTTGATTAGATCGTGATTTAATCTGGTCTCCCAAACAAGATTAATAATAAAATGTGTGGCATAACTAGAAAGCTTTTTCGCTTAAAACATAACTAGTAAAACAGCCACAAATGTCTTTAGTTTGAACATTTTATTAGAAGCATATGGTTGCTACATTATTATTTTTTTCTTCTTTTCTGTGGCATAAGCTTGCAATAAAAAATGAACCACCACATTAGTTTGCCAGGGCCAGACCTATCGGTTTTGCCAATCCTTGTTAGATGGAGGAGATGACCCTTTTCCCTTGGAACGTGATAAGTCAGGCAGAATATATGGAGGCATTCAAACTTTTCACCGACCCTTGATGTCGCTGGCACTATGCGTTTTTGTTTGACGCCGATGGAGTTCTTGTTCCTTGCGATCATTCCAGATGCAGTCACTGAACCTCGCTCAGTTATTGTCGCCGATCCTTTAGAAAGCACGGAGAGTATAAATCAGCACTAGGGGAGGGTAATCAGCAAATTAGAATATACGGATTTAGAACTTCGCTGAATTTAAAACCAGAACTACAATAAAACTCTGTGCTTCACAGGTCAGCAGTATTTCAACAACAGGCAGCATTTTGCCACTAACTCATTTCAAAAACTGCAATAGAACGTTTTTTTAATTTTTATTTATTGTGACACCGCCGCGGAACTGCTACATTTCTTTCATGTTGACAAGTATTAAACTTTTTTCCCATCAGTATCTGTACGCACAATTTTTATCGATGCTAGAGTTGCTCAGATACAGCTATATCTCGAGCGATTTTCTAGGCTCCCACCAACCTCACGCCACCTCCCATACATTTTACTGTTTGCATTAAACAGGTTTTACAAAAATAAAGGCTGTATCAGCTAACAGGCAGTCATTCGGTTCAAAAAGAAAAGGAGAAATGCGGACTGACTTGTTTATACGGAATTCCCCACACCTCTATGTATGCACATTACCAACAAGGTGACGTAAATGAACGGTTTAGATACTAGAGAAGCGTCCACAAACAACCACAAATTTTATTGAGCGTGGGTTTCTGATTCCTCCTGAAAATTTCAATTATTTATTAAAATACATATTCTTCAGTGCAACTTTATCTTCATCATATGAAGGAACAATCCTGTCATCAAATTCCAACTTCCTCTGGGAGATGACCTGTCAAGATTTTCATTTCCTGTTAAATGGATCCGACCACACTTTCAAGCCTAGGGATAAAATATAAACATCAGTATGAATGTCTGTCTCCTATCTATAAAAAAAAATCATAAATCATATAATCACCTTTAATCAGTTAATTTATGTTAAACTCTTCACATCTGTGTGTGCATACACACACACACACGCACATATATAAATACACACACACACGTGAAGGGTGTATGTAACATGATATTTATTACCACCGCAGAGTGTATGGTAATATATAGCATACTATTCAAAACATATATTGTATACACCATGCTTTTCCATCACGTTTAGTAGTTATATTCAAATATTTTTATGGTACGTATGCAACATAACACATAAAACAAAGCAAAATGAACCAAACTTATAGTAACACAAAATATAAAGCATGGCCGATCGTGTGCCAATGTAGTCTCAAGACACTTATTTGAAGTTGTAACAACCCAACAAACTAACAACCAGGTTTACTGAGGTTAATCCCATGAATTGAGTGAAAATATCGTATTGAATAGGCCTCGCAGCAATTCTAATGACACAAAAATTCAATCCCCAGTTAACAGTAAATTAGACTACCTCACTAAAAGTGATAAAAATGGTTTTCTTTTTGTTTGCACTTGCACATTTCAACATTCAGTGGCTTGCCATAGAACTTTAATGCATAGAGCGGACGGCACTGGCCAAATGAATAAATTAGTAGAATTCTTAGATTCAGGGCTCACTTACAAGCTACAACAATCTTAAAACTGTGTCAGAAAGGTTGATTGCGTTTGGTATCCCACAGGTGAAAACATGCTGAAGCTGAGAAGGCTGGCACTGGTAGCTGAAGCCAATGACAGTGATGCTGGCCCACGCAGGTGGTGTTACACTGTGCTTAAGATACAGCTACTGCTCTAATGCTGTTGGCAATACTACCACGGAAACTGTACCTTCAGTTATATTAGATAACTTTTAATCAGGCACATGTTTTTTATGTATTGTAACATACAATTGAGTTAGTTAAGGAACTCCATGTTGCAGGGTAAGAATATTAGCCATAATGTCAGCCAAAAACGTTTATTGTATGATTAAAAAAATCCTTACAAGATATGTGTAAATTGAGCAATATATAAATTACACAAACGCATAAAATCAGTCAGATAGATTAAAATAAAACTTTTCCTCTCTATGAGGATTAGCAGCAGACCCAGTCCTACTCAGCAGTTGCCAAAGTGGCTGTAGGTCCAGCATTACTTGAAAAGGAGGATGTTTACAGACCTTGGCAAGTAAAACCATATTTAGTGATATCTAAAAAGCATAAATACTAAAAATGAGAGTGTTGGAATAATGTAAGACTTGAGAACAACAGCCAACATTATGTTAAAAAAAAGCATCTGTCAAGTGCAGAGATTTTTTTAGAGAGACTTCAGTCCATAGCAGCAGGATTTAATCCGTGCCACTTGTGATGGGGAAGCGGTATAATAGTGGCCGTGCTCTAGTGCTGTTTGTGCATGATGTTATGTGGGTGTAAGACAATGTTACAATAGTGTCAGTGGACTTGCACATAGTAAGCACTCACGGCTGTATGCCACTTGGAGCTTCATGAGGGTGGATTTAGTTTTTCCAAATTTAGATTCGGGCAGTCTTGTCGGGGTCTCTAAGGAGGCTCTGTAGCACTCCAACATATTTTCCAAATCGAGTAGTTCAATTAAGCATTTGCAGTAATAAATAAGACTGAAAAGAAATTCAATTTTTGTTCCAACAAGTGTAACATGACATTATGAATTTTACCAACGAATATTTCAGCTTTCTATGCATGCTACATATTTGTTATGTTTATATTCTGATAGCTCTTGAAAAAATTAAGATTGACGTACCATGATTTAAATAGCTAGAGGACAATGATTTCTAAGTCTTTGACTCTGAAAAGGTGCAACAAGTTTTTGGGACCAAAAGGAGACAAAAGATTGCAAAATATATATCTCACATACCAACATTTTAAAGGATCATTTGCTCAAAATCTCACCCTCATTATTTGAAAACTATAACCCAAGAAAATGTTACTCGCATGTGGTATTAACTCAAGTAATGTAGTCGTCCTGCATTTATCCCTACCATTTGAAACCTGTAAGATTGTCTGTCTGACATGGTCAGCCTCTACAAAGGGTCGGACTGGGCTATAGGGCAATCTGGCAAGGCCTGAAGGCTGTTCTGACAGCTCAGTGTATGGGCTGTCTGTGGGCCGGTCTTATGATTAGGTGAGACAGTTTTTAATGTTGATTTCTTCTCAGATGTTATCCCAAACATTGCCTGCAGGAAGCACACATCTCTCCGATGTCTTAAATGCCTCTGATGTAGACATTGAGTGCTCTAAATTCATGCAAGTTATACACAATCTTCTCGACCCAAGACAAGTGGATCTAAGGAAAACTAGTGATATCTTGTGGCAAATTTAGAAATCAAAAATAACTTTGCTGTTGAAGGCAAGACAAGGATCTTGTTAGAACCAGGGATTACCTTATTAGCAACGGAGGAGGGCACGAATGATAAGCTATTAAGCACCTGTTCCCTCCAGTCTTAATGCGGCTTGCCAACATGGATGCCACCAGAGTTTTTATGCTTCATTTTACGGAGGTAGACTCCTTATGAGATTTACAGCAAAATAACGACTGGAGGCATCTAGATGTTTTAAGAATACAAGTAGAGAATATCATAAGCAGAACATGAAGAGTGATTAAATATCTTCTACAAGGCCACATAAAAAGCCACATTCTGGGATAGTGTAGACAATGCATTCCACCCATTCTTCTCCGAGAAGTCACACATCCCATAAGAGAGATGCTGGATGTGCCGACAACACAAGTGTTACAATGCAACGGAATAATCTTGATAGTTAAGGTGAACAGTCTGAACTGAAAAACAGAATAGTTTGTGTGATTGTATAGTGGAAATATTTTACACGGCTTCACACAACAGGTACCATATGGGTAGCAATTCTGTACGTTTCTGAAAGAAACAATTGGTCCTGCATAGCGAGCAGCAGTCCTAGCTACCATCACGAACAACACAAGAACAGTGCAGGTATCACCGCTGTAGACTTCCCACACAAATGGAAAAGGTACATTAGCACATTTGCACAGTAAAAGCTCTGTTTAGGAATTCAAGTCTTGAAGTAAAAACTTTGGCAACCATACCACAAGGTTATGTTATTATGTGTATTTGTCTAGCACACAACTCACCCAGGAGGGTATCCTGGAGCAGGAGCTGTATGGGTGAGTCGGGTTTCGGGTTAGGTGAAGAGCCAGGTCTTCAGTTTCTTGCGGAATTCAATAACTGAGGAGGTGGCTCTGATGTGCAGAGGCATGTTGTTCCAGACCTCAGGAGCGAGACAAGAAAAGGCATGACCATCAGATCTGGTTCTGCGTATTTGGGAGGGTTGGGGGTGCAAGTAGGAATCTGGCTGAGTGGAGGTGTCTGGTAGGTTTGTGGAAGTTAATGTAGTTACTGAGGGCCAGTGTTGTGTAATGCTTTAGTATGTGTGCGCGAGGAGTGCTCATTCATGTTTTGGGAGCTAGTGGAGCTCTTCGAGGTGCCTGATGATGTGAGTGCCATGAGTCTGGCCGCTGAGTTTTGTATGATCTGGAGTCTTCTGGTCAGTTGAGCATAGCATAGAGTGCATTACTGTAGTCAAGCTTGATGGTGATGAGGGGTTGGGTAACGGTTCTGCAAGTGTTTGTGGAGAGCCATTTCAAGATCTTGAACATCTTGAGTGTTTGGAAGCAGGAGACAGGGACTGCATTCACTTACCTGGTCATGGTGAGTTGGTTGTCGATTCATATCTCAATGTTCTTTTCTTGTGGAGTACCAGAGTGAGGTGTCTTAGCCGTAGATTACTACTTATGTCTTGTCTGTGTTGATCTTGAAGCAGTAGTTTTCATTCATTGGTGACTTCAGTCATGCAAGTGGAGAAATTGGTCCGGGTGTTTAGCACCTTGTTGGAGAGGGAAGAGTATGAGCTGTGTGTCGTCAGCATAGGATGCAATGTTGATTCCCTACATGCGGGTTATGCTGGCAAGTGGGGTTATGAAGGCGTTGAACAGAGTGGGGCTTAGTGAGGATCCTCGTTGTACTCTGCAGATGGGGTTGACAGCATCCGAGGTGAAGGGGGACAGGATGACTGACTGAGTGTGGCCTGTCAGGAAGGAGCAAATCCAGCGAAGTGCAGGATCCAGGATGCCAGCTTCATGCATTCATTGGATAAGGATAGGGTGGGACATGATGTCGAATGCTGGGGAAAGATCCAGTAGGATAAGGGCCACGGTGTCACCTATGTCCATGATCATCCAGATTTTGTCTGTGGCCGCGATGAGTACATCTCTGTAGTGTGACCGGGCCTGAATCTAGACTAAGGGGTTTCGAGGAGGTGGTTTTTCAGTGAGGTGGGTGGTTAGGTGATTGTTTAGCATCTTTTCCATTACTTTTGCCGTGTATGGTAGTGGGGAGATAGGCCGGTAGGTGGATAGCATTTTTGGGTCTGTTGAAGTTTTCTTAAGGGAGGGGGGTGGAGTACTGTAGTGTATTTCTAAGGGTACGGATAGAGCCACTCCAGACCAGCTGCTCTGATGGGGTCCAGTCCTTCGAGGAAGTCGTGGTGAAGACAGGGGTCTGTGCCAGTGGAACCAAGCTACACCCAACTAACTAGCCCTTACCTTATTATTGTTATTGTTAATTGGGATTTCTAGAGCGCGTAATCACCTACTGGTCTCTAAGCGCTATGAGAGAGAGCCCAACCTCGGCGCATCTGCCGGAGTGTGCGTCCCAACTATGGCCTAGGATGTGCCCCAGGCTTTAGTAAAAAGGAGTGTTTTTAGTTTCTTCCTGAATGGGAGGAGGAGGACGGGTTCCTTACGAAGGCCTGCCGGCAGCTTATTCCAAAGTTGAGGAATCATTGTAGGGCAAAACCAGTCTTGGGTTGATTGTGTTCTGGTTCAGAGACGACCTGGCTTGGCACTTTGGGCTGGGCTGTTCCTATTGTAGCAAGATTAAAGTTGATTCGCATATAACTGGGTCTAATCTGATGTGGTGGGTAAAATAACGGTGTTGATTCGCATATAACTGGGTCTAATCTGATGTGGTGGGTAAAATAACGGTGGACTGGGATACAGTCCAAGTAATTACCAGTGGCTCAGGTTAATTCAAGCCTCTCACCCACCACTTTTTTGTTACTTCCCTTCAAAGCCCCAAGTTTGATGGGTATGCCATGACGTGGGTCCCATGCGCACTGTGCCACAGTAGCCAATCTTGCTTGTCTGCTGACATGGTGAACCACAAACAATAGCTTTGGATGCGACCCCAAGTAATAAACAGTGGCTGAAATTAATACAAGGATCACACCCATCACTTTAAATATTGTGCACTGAGGATTCATTTTTATGGCAGTTTAGCTTCTCTTTCTGTAACAATAATACTCTACTAATGATAGTTTTTTGACAATAGTTTACACATGTATTTAATATATGTAGAACTTTTTGAATATTTTTCTAACAATTACTTAAAGTGATTCTCAACCTTTCAACTTCTGTGAATTCCACAAAATTACAACTGGAAGCCGTGGACTTGGGCCTAAATAATTTCTATGATTTGAACCGCAAACCAATACACAAAATGAAAGAAACAAGTATACAGAACAAGTTAAACAAATACACACATTAGGAAATATTTTACTCAATTGACAAACAAAAAAAACATACAAAAATCAAAATGTAAATTTCGGTGGTCAGGTGAGAGCTTTTCAAAATTCGGTTTTATTTATAAAAGACAAAGTGATATGCTGGACACTGGCATATCAATTTATCTTCTTTGCTCCTAATGCATGTTCTCTTTTTGTCAGTGCATACCAATACTTCAGTTGAGGACCCCAAACAGCTGGACTAGATGCTGTACTTGTGCTACTCCCATAAATCAAACTAAAGATACCACTTTAAGTTTTAGTCTCCAATTTCAAATTTTGCATTTACAGAGATTTTTAAATTTACAATTTTGCTTTTGAGTATTTTAACTATATTAATCTGAATAGGCGAATGGGCCATGAGAGGTCCGTTGGACACCAGGTTAAGAACTGCTGCCTTTAGTATTCTCTTAAAGAACAAACAGGGTGGGGTCTGAAGCCAACTTGAGCCATTCCAGATGCTGTAAACACATATTTAAAGAACACATTGTTACATAATTTACCTGGTGGTTGGACATTTTCTTGAATAATCTCTGCTCGATTTACTCCCTGTTCCTTCTCTTAAAAAAAAAACAAAAAAAACACAATGAGTTTATCACAACAATCTTTGCGTGCTCATAAACAAGTATACTAATCTGAGCCATCAATTGCTTTGCTCCGCAAGCACTGCTCACAATATATGAGCTGTCAAGCTGTTTAGACACCATAAAGTTTTAGGGCACAACATTATGCTTTATTTACACTCATGCAGACTCAGTCAACAAAAGCAACATTACAAGATACGACCAGTCATAGAACCATACACAATATAAAACTGCCTGCCTTCGAGGTGAAACTGCTATGATTTGGGAGCAGCTCAGAAATGGTGTGTACTGATGCACAGAAAATGCATGGTTGTTGTTGCTAAGTCATCCTGAACCCCCATTTTTAGGTCGGGCCTAGCGCAGCGCGCATGCGCTTCTCTAGGAGATGACCTCTTGGAATCACTCCAGCTTTTAAGCAAACTCGTGCATGTGGCTTTTTTTTTTTGCACACGTTGTATTGGCCATTGCGTGTGGCTTTCAAAAATGAAAGCACGCAATTGGCCAAAGGCGGGTGCATGTCCCACCTTTCCCAGTAAATGTTTCCTCCCACGGCCTACAGCTGTCAGGAGCGAGCAGCGGCGCGCAGGGTGCCATCTGTTCTGGGTCATATTACAAAGGTCGCTTTTACTTTCGCGGCCGCACGGGCGCGCTTGTTTTTATATAGCACATGTTACAGCAGATTTTTGATTTTGTGGAGCTGTAATTTAGCCTTGGTACTTCTTACCCTCGGACGGGTTTGGAAAGCGTGTCTGCAGTTAACAAACTTATCACTGCAGCAAGCTGGTATCCCGCTGAGCTATTATGTCAGGCTTTGTATATGTTTCCTTCCGGTCGCGCATGGCTCTCCGCAACAAGTGAGTGAGCTATCTTCCAATGGCCATCCTCTCAGGGCTCATGCCTGTCTTTTGTCTCTTTCCCTGGTTTGTTTCTGCCTCTTCATCTTTCGCTGGCTCATTTCTTCTCACGTTATCTCATATCTTCTACTCCCCCTCCCTCCATTTCTTCCAGCCTTCCGCCTCTTAAATCGAAGACTCATTCGCCCAGCTTGAGACCTTTTCAGGCAGTCTTTCCTTCTGCTCCTGTGCTGCCGTCATGACCACAGAGCCCAGGGGTAGCAACAAAGTGCTAGATGTCCTAAGGGTGAAAAAGTAGTAGCAATGGTTGCCTCTGGCTATTCTTAACCGCTGCTTTAAACAAAAAAAATGAAGTGCAGGTTCTCGCCAAACTGTGTGGGGTGGAGTAAATGAGAGGGTTAAAGACCTGACTAAGAGGTGGGCATTTAAGGCAATCTAACAAGAGAGACAAAGTGATCTTCGAAAAATGCAGGGCGCACAGCCCAATTCTTGTAACCACAGGTGCCATTTTAAATAGGAGACTGCATTTGTGCCTCTAAACCTGAAGCTTTCTAAGCAAATGTATTTTAAATGCTCACACGTCCTGTGAGAAGCAAAGGGTTGTCTACAATTTCATACATTTACTATAAGAGTTTTCCAGATTGTTCACAAATAAATAGTTTTTTTAAAGACGCATTTTGTGACCTAAACATTTCCTCTTAATCAAACACCATGTCTCTTCTAGATTTGAAGTGAAATGGGCAGAATTAGTTGAGAATGAGGGCCTCCTTTTCACAAAAGAAAGAGCAGATATAGCAGTGATCAGTTATGCTATGTAGTTTTAAGAAAAAAAGTGATACTAAATGACTGGACGAATAGAAGAGCTATTGTAATTGTAAATGTATTTATGTAGCGCTTACAACCCCTGGCAAGGCATTGAAGTGCTTTTTTGGCGAGTAGGGCGCTAGTCCAGAACCCAAGATAAGTAGTTAATAACAAGTTAGTACATATTTTATTTTTTTCTTGATCATTAGTTGTGTTCTGTGTGTGCTCTTGCTATCCACAAATGGAAAGGTGTGGATCGCAGATCTATGATACATTGTATTTAAATGTGACTTTCCTGCTTGGCCACTTTGTGTGATCTTGAACATGCTTCATCTCACTTACCTGTCACAAATGTGAGTGAGCAAATTGGTTCAATGCTGGCATTGAGTTATACTTTAATTTTAAATACTCTTGTATAAACTACATGATTTCCACGCACCTGCATTTCCACAATAAGTCAAGACCTACATTACATTAGTAGAAGCGGACCGACTCGCATGCGGCGGATTAAAACAGCTTCCTGAACCTAAATGAAGTAGAAACATGTATAGTTTTGCACATTGGAGAGGAGGTGATATCATTGCGCAATTATATTCGAGGCGTTTATTCGCCATTATGCAGACAACATTAAGCAATGCTCCTTTTAACCTTTAACTTCATGCCTGATGCTCTGTGGACAGTCCGGTAGCCTTATGGCAGTCAGTGTAAACCAATGATTCACCCTATGATTACATGCCTGATGTTTTGGGTACAGTTTGGCAGCCTTATGGCAGTCAAGAGAAACCAATGATTCACACTGTGATTGCTTTAAGTCATGTGGTTTTAGTCACCAACACACAGAGAGTACTCTTGTGCATTATATATTTTTTTGTTTGTCTTCTTTTGTTATATAAACGATTCACTGAGATGTAACAGAGTTCACACACTTTCATCTGAGTGTCAAGTAAGGAGAGTTTACATGCTTTCACAACGTTTAGCATTTCTGAGATGTAGTGTCTTTCTATAATGCTTTATCCAATAAAGTTTATCAGGTTTGTAATACCACATGAACACTGAATAGTTTTCAACAACTCATTATTAACATTATATTGAAAATTTTCACGGAGTTTGAGTTCATTGTACCTCGGCTGAGGGCACAAAGTATAGTTAACATGTCAAACACACAGATGCATCTTATTGTGACCATGATTACTGCAGTGGGCGGTTTAGATTAATTGTTTTAGGATACATATGATATTGATTACAGTTGGATGAGATTTTAGAACAGGAGCGCTTCCTCGCAGCTTCCCTCCATCTACTCGCCTCCAATTTCAGCTATTTAACCGATGAGAATGGCCATGTGTGCCGAAGGGAGCACTGTGGACAAGAGGCTGCGTGAGCAGTGTTCAGCTTTCGAACCCACCCTCTGCATTGTTTGTTCATGCAAAGCTCGATACTGAAGGAGGTTGAGATGTAACATATTTTAAACCTAGTGCAAGGCTCCTTAAACATAAATGTGTTTTCTGTGATAGCAATAAACAACAGATTATTATTATCGCTGAGTGATATTTACAATCTACAGTTTATTACTATTAGATGGCAATATTTTGAAGCAGAAAGAGAGGCATTTTTGAAAACTAAATTGTGGAATGACCGGATTATTAACAGGATAATGTGCTGCATGGCTAAACACTTATAAGGTCCAAAAGGCGAGACCTATTGGCTATGCCAATGCTTGTTTTGCTTGCTGGTACTGGTAGTAACTGATTTTGACTGTCCCTGGGCTTTGTCTAGCCAGGCCCAGGGCCAGTGCTATGTTGAAAACACAGTGAAAACACACACATTCATTAGGGTACACTATGTGTAGGGTACACCTATAATTGGCATGGCCTAACATACAAGTCCCTAGTAGATAATAAGGCAGGGGGATTAAAACTACATTTAAGTCCCTAGTATATAATAGGGCAGGGCAGGGCAGTTTAGAGGCCAGCAGCCTTTGTTGCACTTGCATGTATGCACTGCTGAGAGCCTGAGGTCATTTTAAAAGCAGCCCCGTGTTGCAGCACTGCTTTTAAGTGTAGATTGTGCCCAAACTTGACCTTGGTGGTAGGGTCACTTAAAAAGTGATAAACTACAATATTTTGGCAGTTTAGGTACCCCCAGGGACTCACCTAGGTGTCCCATGCGTGGGGGTCATGTAATTATAAGGAGGGCCCTTATAAAAGATTTTGTATATGCACTGGGGATAGAGAAATTGTATATTTCACTTTCCTCATTGTAGTAAAGTGCCTCCCAAAATTGACTTTGGTGTTAGGAGCCCTGTGAAGTGAGGATCTACACTATTTTAGCATATTCAGGACCCTTAAGGTCTCCCTAGGTGTCCCAGGGGTTGAGGACCCTGTAAGAATAAGCATAACTGTATACAGCTATATCATTCAGATATGATGCACTGAACTGCTCCAACCCAGACAGGACCCTTTTCACCAATCTTTGGAAGGTGGCAGAGGCATTCTTTAAGCTACCTGAGGGAAGTGCTTCACGCCATGCAGCAGGAAGGCCTGACTATTAAGGTCAGTAAGAGCCAAATAGGGCAGAGTTCTGTGGTGTACCTGGGCTACCCTGTAGGTGGATTGGGCAGCTCCTGCTACCCAGAACCAAGGTCAGGGCATTACGTGGACTGACTGGGTACTATAGAAGAGTTGTTCAGAACTATGGGACCATTGTGGCTCCCCTAACAGAACTGACTTTTAAGAAGAGGCCCAAGAAAGTTGATTGAGGAGTTGAGGAAAAGCGATCAATGCCTGTCTTTCAGAGGTGTTCTCCTGGCTCCAATTGCACCAACTTAAGTGTAACTCCGATAAATCGGAGATTATTCTTTTTGGTCTTCTCGCTGACAATGTGTGGCGTAATTGGTGGCCTCAGGACATGTCACCTCCCACCTCCTCGGTCAAGACAGTCAAAAACCTAGGAGTCAGGTTGGATGATAATTTATCCATGAGTTCCCAAATACAAGCGGTAGCAGGCTCCTGTTTTGGAGTGCTCAAGATGCTCAAGCAGTTTCTACCCCTTCTGTCGGTAGCACACAGGAAAATTGTGGTCCAGGCGTTAATTACATCTAGGCTGGACTACGTCAATGTTCTTTACTTGGGAATCCCAGAATACCTGTTGACACGCCTACAGGTCGTCCAGAACGCAGCCGCCAGGGCAATACTTATGCTCGGCCCCAGAACACGGATGTCCCCCCATCTTAAAGCCATGCACTGGCTTCTGATCCGCAAGAGGATAATTTTTAAGGTGATGGTTTTAGCCCATAAATCACTACACAGAACTGGGGCCTTGTACCTCAGGAAAAGAGTCCAATTCTACCATCCGCGGCGTGCTTTCAGATCCGCTGAGCTCCAGCTAGCGCGTACCCCCAATTTCCTCCGCGCACGAATTGGTGGTCGCTCCTTCCAGGTGCAAGCAGCGCAACTTTGGAATAGTCTCCCTCTGGCCTCTCAGACTGACACAGGACCTCCTTACCTTCAGGAAGTCACTGAAAACTTGGTTATTCCAGCAATAGCTCACTATTTAGCGAGTTAAGAGCCCACAGTCTGCCACGCTCAGGTTGTTCTAAGTGCCGGGACACTCATCTGAGTAGCCGTGCGCTCTACAAATTCCTAGTAACATAACAGTAACATAACATTGGACGCCAGAGTGTCAGAAGGCTATGTGTTCAGCACCAGTGTTACTGGCCCCTGATTACACAAAGGAATGTGTGGTTCAGACAGATGCTGCAGAACAAGGGAGTGGGGCCGTGTTGTCACAGGTGAACGAGGAGTGCCTTTATCAGCCAGTTGCCTTCATTAGCAGGCGACTTATTCGCAGAGGTGGAGTGCCATTGAGAGAGAGGCCTTTGCTGTGGTTTGGTCCCTGAAAAAGATGAGACCAGATTTGTTTGGGACTCACTTTCGTGTTAAAACTGTCCACAGACCTCTCAGATGGCTCATGCAGATAAGAGGGGAGAATCCCAAGCTATTGAGGTAGTTAATTTCCCTACAGGGGATGGACTTCACAGTGGAACACCGACGTGGGGTTCCCCATGCCAATGCGGATGGAATTTCCAGGTTTTTCCACTTACCCTATGAGGACTACAAGGGTGTAGGTTAGAGATCCATCACCTTTCGTTTGGGGAGGGGGGCTATGTTGCAAAGTCCTCCTGTGTGCCCTGTGGACCCCCAGTTTCTTTGCTGACTGGTGGTAACTGACTGACTGTCCTTGGGTTCTCTTGAACCAGGCCCTGGGCCAGTGCTACGTTGAAAACATAATAAAAACACACACATATTCATTAGGTACACTATAAACGATGTTTTATATGCCCTGATGGAGAAATTGCACATTACAGTTTCCCTATTGTAGATGCCTAGCCCCAAAGTATAACATGTCAGTAGTTTATGAATGCTTACATTTTGCTAGGAATTAAATAAAATACCAATCAAGGACTCAGGAGAATGATATTGATAAATCCAACAATATGCCATTGTTAAATTTATCCTAAAGTATACAGAAAAGAAGTTATAAGACTTTCTTGTCTGTAAGCCAAAATTCAGCCTTCCTGTGGTCTTCCCTGATTGGTCAGAGTTAACAGGATTAGCCAGGCTGCTTTGATGATGTGATAAGTGGTTCACCCAGGGAGAGGCTATCTGTTGGAGAGAGCTCTGCTACACAGGAATGCCAGAGCAGGGGTGAGGGGTTATAAAGCATGCAGCTTCAAAGGACGAATAGGAGGAAGTGGTCATGCTCTGGGGTGTTGCCTTGCACCTTATTGAACGGGAGTGCTCTCATGCTTGTCCCTAGAGAACACTGAATAAATATGCGAAAGGAGCAGAGCCTCTCAGATCTGCTGCTTGAAACTAAGATAAGAAGAACGATTGCCAAGCTGGAAACTTGATTTGCACATCAGGCCCTGCATTCTGACTGACTGGGCCTGCTGGTTTTATCTGGAACTACAGCACTGTGGATGTACCTAGCTTCAAATGGATTAAAGAGTGGACTCCCTGCAAGCTACATGTTAACAGAGCTCACCTGGACCATCACCACCAAGAATCCCCTGCATGGAATGCTTCCAGTGGATTTGTAAGGGTTTTGTCCAGGTGCAAGGTGGGAATTGTTTTCCCAAACTTTCAAGGACCATCTTGGAGCTTCCAGACCTTTGGGCTGTGTTTTGGACATTTTGGACCCTCAAGAGGAACTTCAGGAAGACGTGCCAGAAGTTCTTCTGGAGGAATTTTGGAAAAAAACCTCCATAAGGAGACCGACTGAACCGCAAGAGCGAAGCCGGCAACCTTAAACCACCAGCCGGCCTAATCTGCTGGTTTGTCCGGCTGAAAAGCTCTTGAGATCCGACTTCCAGAGTTTGACCGGGAGCTCCTTGAAAAGCAAGCCGGTGAACCCTCACCGAATCCGGCCTGGTGAAGAGCATCGAGGGACACCAGCAGAAAAAGCTCCAGAAAAGATTCTAAGTCCAAAGGTGAAATTTACCACATTGGATTTTTGTCATTTTGATGTAATTTTAAAGATAACAATATTTCCTATTTTTATAAATTGGATTTTTATTGTGTGTTGTGTCTTAATTATTTACTGAATTGGTGTTTTTAAATGCTTTAAATACCTGTCTCCTAAGTTAAGCCTGCCTGCTTGCACCCAAGCTACCCAGGGTTGAGCAAGGAAATAATTTATTGAGACCTGTACTGAGCCCTAGACTGTGTTAGTGGCCTTATTGCCAGTGGTACATGCATATTTACCACTACTAATAACCCACTTTCCAAACAGTTATGCTGTAACATTGGATGCAGTGTTGTTCTTTTCAGAATGGAGTAGTTAGCTTGCACAATCCCACTTGTCCGAGATAGAAAACATCTAACTGACAATAGCTTTTTGGTCTACCCACACCATGAAGCATATTGACGGCCGAAAATGTATGATTGTGCAAGCCTACACAAATAAGTAACTGGCCAAAAATAGGTTACTTGCCTGCAAAACCGGTCCTGGTTTTTAGGTCTGGTTTGAAAGGTTTGACAGCTTTAGCTGCGTTGTCAGAGATAATCTTGTTACTTTTTAAAATATCCATAGAAGGAGCTTCTGAGGGGCACTTCCCTCTCTCTCATCACAGGGAATAAAGTAGTTTACTTCAACAGCCAGACTAGCTTGGACTATGCAGTAGGACTCCATGCTCAGATTTAAAACCAAGTCTTGAAAATCTGCAGTTGAAGATAATTTATTTATTTATTTTTTGATCAGATCAAGCGTTCTCTGAAGCAGGTCCAGTATCTTGGAACTCTCCCTATTCCTGCTCTACTTATTCAACCAATATCTCAATAAATTAGTCTTAATCCTCGCTAAATCTCTTGTTTATCCTGATTTTATTTCTTCTTGTCCATCCTGATTTTATTTCTTCTTGTCCTTTCTTTGCTCTCTTATATCCTCCTGTCCCCCTTGTTCTCTCATTTTACTTTTCCTTGATCAAGCATGGTGTTCTTCTTTGATGACGATTACTGCTGTACACTATTCGGTATGCGGATATCCTCATGGCTGTACACTATATCAAAAATGCAATAAGTAAATAGATGAATGGTTGGTTTTTAGGTGCATCATCTTGCCTCCCAGGTGGCATTTCCATTGCAGTGCATAAAGTGCATTGTTTTCTAGAGCAGCAGTAGCAGGCAGGGATTATTTGGCAAATGCATAAGCAATATTGCAAAGAAGGCTTCTGCTACTAAACCTAATGTTTAATGATGTAGAAAAGCATTGAAATGCAGTACATTACTTGTGAGGTATTATAGTAAAATATTTTTATGTGCAAACAAAGCTTTACAGTAAAATTAACTACAAATAAATTACTTTCCTTAAAAATAAGACCCGACATGAATTATACTCTATTTCCATGCTTTTTGTTCATCTTATTTCAAGTGAATATTTCTTAGTTTTTCTTGTGTTCCCTTTAATGTTCTATGCTGCTATTTTTCTTTCCTACTTGGGTGTATTGTGCCTGAGCGAAGAGATAGTACAATTCCTGATCAGGTGCCTCCAATCCTACCTGATCATGTGGCAAGGTATTTCTTATTTAAGCCTGGGATGTTTCCCTGCCCCTGCAAGTTTAATTCTGGTTTTAAAAAACTGCTGCATTGTTAAAAAGATGCAAAAACAGCAGAAGGATTATTATTTTCAACAAAAAATAATGTCCGCCAGAGACAGTGGCAGGGCGAGTCATTTCCTGATCTGTTTTGCAAGTCAAGCAACAGCCACATCATAATTATCTCTGATGACAGTCTCAGGGTTCCGATTGATCTATATTCCCCAGATATTTTACTGAGCTATCAGGTCCAGAATAGTACCTGAACTTTATGCATTCCCTAATAATGGGAGAGAGTTTGTCCCCGGTTCAGGACATTTATCAGCATATCATCCACATATAGTGATATAAGCAATTTCCAGTCAGTGAAATGTAGAGCACAATCTGTATAGTGTTGCTGCAATCTATACTCAAGGGTTCTGTCAGGGCAAACAAAATAGGGAATGGGGGGTAACCATGTCTCAGATTACTGTAACAGGATCCGAGACAATCACATAAGCGCAGATGCGAGCAGTGGGGCAGGTGTATAACAGTTGAATCCAGCTCACAAAACAGAGCAGCGTCCTCTGGTGTACAGTGAGGAGTACAGTGAGCAGGAATTCCCACTCTAATGAACTGAAGGCCTTGACTTAATCTAAAAGTATCACCGACGTCTCCAGGTCAGGGTCTAGTTGATTGATAAGAGCAAAAAATGTTTGCCAGTTGTGTGACGTGGATCTAGCAGGGATAAATCCTGATTGATCAGACAAGACTAGGTCAGGAACCAACGGGAGCAATCTATTTGGTATAATGCTAGAATGCCCTGTAGGATTCACAGTGATCCGGTGGCTTACTGCACGTGACAAAGAGTGACCAGCAGAGTCTCCATCATGGAGAGCAAGGAAGAAAGCGTTCCTCAGAGAGGGCCAATAAATGCGGAGCCAATATGGAGGCATATTTTTTTATAAAAATCTGCATGGCAGTCTATCGGTCCTGGGCAATTTACTTCCATCAGTAAATTGACTACATATCAGCTTACATGGCTGATATGTTCTCTTTTGTAGTGATAGATCGCATGAGGAATTTGCGTGGTCTATGTCCTAGCTATGTAAGTGCTATACTATCAAAATATTCCAGTGTTAGGTAACTTGCCATGGGCTTTAGATGCATAGAGATCTGTACAAAATACAGTAAAGGCCATTGCTTAGAGTAAACCTGGAAATGTTATTGCTGGTCCATGGAAACCTAAGGCTATCATCTAGATCTTTGCCGGTTCTCTCACCCTCCCCCTACCAGCGCGCCACTGCTCAACTAAAGAGGAGCTTAACCTCACAATCAGCTTTCTAGTCATATTTTGTAATTTTGTGATCTATTGAAACTAGTAAAGTGGGGTCATGGTTAGTGTTGTATTGCAGCACTATTTTACCAATTTCTTGTTCTAGTTTCCTGAGGTGTGCTCAGAGTATTTTAAGGATCACTTTTTGTTTCACTATACAGACCCCCCTCATTACTACCTTAAAAGTCTCCCACACTATGCACATGCTATCCATTGTGTTGACATTGTTAATGAAGTATTCAGTATTTCTACTTAGAGTCACTCCCTGGTCACAATATCATGCTGCGCATTAGGCTGAAGCCTCCATGTCCCTCTGGGAGCTCCAAACTCACTAGGATGGGTGAGAGATCTGAGACAGTTTTTGCCAAGTGTTTAACTGAATGTGTCCATGCATTGACAATCTTAGTGGGCAACCAATATCCTAGTCTTGACCAGACGCGTTGTACAAAAGACATGAACGCACCCTCTCTTACTATGGGGGGCCTAGTTCTCTAAAGCTCCAATAGCTGAAGCGCATCAAGCAGGTCCTTTAGAGCTGCCGCGGATGCCCACCTGTACTTCTGGTCTTTGATTTGTCCAGCGTGGAATTCAGACCCCTCCTCCCCCAATACAACTTTAGAGGAGACGGTGTGAGTATTTTGTTCTGTACTGCTAAGTAGAAACTCGAAAAATCTACTTTTGAACCATATGTGTTTATGAGAAAAATATGTTTGTCCATACAGTGTGCCTTGTAATGCAGCAAAGCACCCCTGTTAGTCAGAGTATGTGAGTACACTGAAAAGGGAAAGCCCTATTTACTAGGATGATCACAGACCGAAAGGAGAATAAGAATAAGCAAGTATAAGTGAAGGAAGCCCAGCATCTAGCAATTGTCAGTACAGTTGTTTTGTTTCCTGTAGCAAGGCAACCCCAACACTGCGTCTACTAAGCTCTGCAAGCACCTGTCGGGTCTGATGGGAGTTATTTAGGCCCCAAATATTCCAAGTGAGGGAACAAGATGATCCAATGTTCATACTGACTGAGAAAGGTTTTATTTAGTGTGCCAGGTATAATATTCTCTGGGAAAAGTAAGTGAGCCAATGTAGTGGCTGTGATGAACTGTGGTGTGCACATGTCTATCTGCATGTGCTTTGAATAGAAAACAGGAAATAAACCCCATACAACCCACACCTCCACATCTGCACCCAAATTATGCCAGTGACCACCAACACAATGAAACAATACAAAATGAACTTAACATTGAGGACCAAAGTTCCTACATAATCCATAATTATCAACATAATTCTCAGGCACAGCACCATATGTATTGGAGTGTGCCTCTCACTAGGAAGCAGAGATGGTCTGGAGGCCAACATATGTGCAGTCTTTCTAAGAAGTAGAATTATGAACAAGTTCTGTGGCGACTTCAGGACATCTGTGTAATGGCAGTTCCCAAGCTTAGCACCAAGTAATGATAACCATCCTGAGATAGAATATAGCCAGTAGCAAAATATATGGAGCAGTGTCCATCAATCTTACAAGGCTACAATGTAATCAAAGGAAAAGATGGAGCATTAGGTGTCATGAGTAACACCGGTTATTTATCAGATGCCAGTAATTATTCAATGTCACTTAAATTGGGAGCACTGGCGGGGCCTGCGGCGTTCAATGGACATTGAGTTTTCGATAACCCTTCTTTTTTTTCAGGAAGGCAGACACCTGCTGTGGGCTAGTTAGGAGGTGTTGTTTTTCCATTGAGTGACAGTTTCTGTCTAGCAGGATGCAACATGACATACTTTATGCCAGCTTACTGCAGGTTCTTATTAAGTAGGTATTCTTGTCTTGCTTCCTGTACAGCCTCAGTGAAGTCAGGGAAGAACTGGAGCAATGAGCCATTATACTTCAAATCCCTTTTTAGGTCTCGGCTGGCGTTGGAGCGCGCATGCGCTCCTCACCTGCGAGAGCTATAGTGAACAAGTCAGTTTCGATTAGGGGACTTGAGCTCCGCCCCTCATTTCCATTGGGTAGCGTCAGTGTTTATGGTAAATGCTGGCTTCCCATTGGAAAGGAGGGTTTTTCGTTGCCTCCCTTTGGCTTTTTGCCGGACTGGCTCCCCTGATTCACGGCCGTCGTGAAGACTTTTCTTATCTGCTTGTTTATTTAACAAGCAGATAAGAAAAGTCTTCACGACAGCTGTGAAGCAGGCACGGAGCTCAGAGGCGCACGGGGTCATGGGGAGGATAAGGCAATGGCGAGCGCTTGTTAGGTCTCGCATACGCAGCGCGCATGCGCTGCATAGGTAAAAAGACCTTTTGTAATCGATTCGGCTTTTCAGCCAAAAACGTGCACGCGTTCCATTGCCTTCAATGGCAACGCGTGCACGTTTGGTGATTCACTTGCGGGAGCGAGCAGCTGGCGCCATATGGCAGCAAATATCGCTCCTGGCGCTGCTCGTTCCCGCAAGGGAATCGCGCAGGTCCCCTCCTCTTCCCCCCCTACTGCAGTGCGAGGCGCGCGCGCTTATTCTGTCATGTCAGAGACCTGAGATCGGCATTCTTGATGATTGGAGAAATTTCAGACACTTGGATTTAAAATACCATCATTCTTTTTTTACTCGCTTTAAAAACGTTGTGAACACTGTTACTGATAAACTAAAGGACATCTTGAAATATAAACCAGACCATGGAGTTTCAAAGCAGACAGGCGGTACAGTACTATCTTTAATGTGCAAGCCCCCTCCCTGTATGAAACTGTAAAAGCAGAATAGCGGGCTCACCAAAAACTAGGAATAAACCTACGCCTTTCCAGCAATTCTAAACAAGACTCTACCAACATGAACTTAAACCAGGAAAGTGGCCATCTGTTGTCCGGTTTCTCTTAAGAATGCCTTCCACGGTCACCTCTAGTCTGATGCGGCTGCCCTACATAAATCCTTAATCACTCCAAGGATACATATTCATCAGAGCAGGCACACTCTTAGGGTTCTCCTCAACACGTGGACTGCACTGTCAGTGCTGCATTGTTCTTAAGCTCTTCAGCACTCATTACAAACTCTTACATCTGGGGAAATATATACACTCAATGGAGGATGAGGGGCCAACACAACTATATTTTTCAACGCCATCATATTCAGCTCCTGTAAATGTGTTGAAATGTGAAGGAATTTGAGGCTAAAAATTAAGATTGTATCCTTACATTGGTTTTTGGGAGCAGTCAAACAGAACTTGGCAGGCTTGAGCATGTGTCCAAACAATGTGTGCTAACAAGATCCAGCTTGCACCACTTTCTTTATTACCAGAAAGAGGGGAAAAGCATCCAAGTAATTTTAGTACAACATGACAAAGCTCCATCAGGAAAAGGAGAGACCATGGCACAAAAAAACCAATCAGATTCTATAAATTTGGAACCAGGGGGCCACACAACACTCTGATGAACTAACCAACTAGTGACACTCGTGCTTCATAGACCACACAACAGAGACAGTTAAGGACATGTTCCTCTTCAGTGCATCGGTCTATCTGGTACTTAGCTGGCTGACAGCAACACTTACAGGAGTTAGTATTTCAGGCATGGGTGATGGAGGTCCTTGACAGGTAACTGCACAAGACAATCAATATATTCATTCAACATTTTGTCCTTTCATCTTAAGGCTTTTTTTGTGCTAACAGGTCAACCAACACGAAAACAAATCCAGCTGCAGGTGGAAATTCATTAAGCCAGGAGTAAAGAATAGACGAAAAATCGAAAAATTCAGAATGCTGCTAATTATAAAAAAACAATTAATGTTAAAGGCTACACAAGAATGCAGTTCCTATTTATAGAGCAATAAATAAACTGCTCCCATGCAGAGGATTTGCATAATTTGAAAGCAAAGAAAAATAGTCAATCTTACAAATATTGGTAATGTAGAGTGTTTCCACACCACAACAAGCACTGGCATAGCCAATAGGTTTTACCTTTGCGAAAACTATTGGTTTTGTCATTTTTTTTTCTCCATTTTTTTAGGCATGTTACTTAGGAGCACAAGCTGCTGTGTAACATTCAAGTAAAAACAAAACAAACAAGCATTGGCATAGCCAACAGGTCTCGCCTTTGGGACCTTTAAGTGGGATGAAAAAACTGGGGGGGGTCTCTCATAGGGGCGTGGCCGATATAATTAAGGGAGTGGCTTAAAACACGTAAGCTAAAAATCTGTACTTGGCATAGTGTGCTGCGCCACTGGCATTTTGCTGCTTCTGTCCATTCATCCAGATATATAACACAACAAGTAACATTACACCTACAACAAGCCAGCACTATTGGCTTTCTCAATGGTTGTAAATTGCATAAGGTACATAAGGAACAACTATGAATTCGCTGTATATTATATTGAAAATGCTTCCATTCTTGTTGTCCTTTGACAAGCATGCTTTTGCTCAGAGCTCCATGAGGAGGTCTTGCTTCCTCCCCGTTCCTTTCTCTCGAGCGCCAACATTTTATTTTTTGTCAAACAGGTTCGAGCCTGATGTCGGCTCAACATCCTGTTATTCAAAACATGGATATGTCCTTGTGTAATGGAACTGGTGCTCATGTAAAGCGCTCCAAGTTTGCGCTATATAAAACTCAAAAACGAATCTCTTAAGTTACATCAAAAGCAGTGACTGATGATATTATTGCAGAGTTACGTTTTTGTGTGGTTTTTTTCACCCAGAGGGTAAAAATGGAGAGCCAGATAGGGATCCGTCTCGGCACCTGCTTTTTACCCGGCCCACCCTGTACAGGACTTTAAACGGTCGTTGGTGCCTCTGCTTTGCTCACTCAAGACCCACAGGGATATGCGCTCTCTGAGCTCCGCTCTACGATGTAGCCTACTGACTGATAGAAATTAGCATTTTTAGGTCGATTATAGCGCAAACTCAACCTGAAGGTATCGGAGCACTGTACATTTGCACAAGCTACATTACATATGGCATTAATTCTTTAGCGGTTCGGTGGAGATTAATTTGACCAAAATCACAGCGTGTTGAGCTGACACCGGGACTCGAACCTGGCTCCCCAGTTGTACTAATCGGCAGTTCTGGCCGTTACCCACATATTCTCCCCGAGAGTTAAGGGCACTAGTTCCATTTGCCAGTAAATCCCTATAGATGCGTGCGATTCTGAACGTACATCCAGTGTGTGTATCGGTTCAGGATGCAACAGCATTCACACGTTGGGCAGTGCCATGCGGGGGGGGGTGGGGAATCGTAGCCCGTTCGAAGATGCACGGACCGACATTTGTAATACTTGGGGATCTGTAGAGCCTGTGACTGTAATGCAACTGATGTTCATGCAAAGCGCTCCGATGCCTTCGGGTCGATTTCGCGCTATATGCAAAGTGGCTTGCTTTCGTTAATCCCACAGATGCTCACTGGCGGGGGTGCTGACAAAAGCATGAAAGGCAGCAACGCACGGTAAGTGGTATAGGGGTGGCGAGCAGAAGCAAAACAAAAAGTAATGCCCAAACGTGCATAATTGGTGAAAAGTGACCTGATCCATGTAACTGGGTCAGTCGCCAGGGCGGAAACAAACAGCCAAAAGGTGGGACAAAGACATCAAAGCCACCATAGAAGAGGAAGATTTTATGAGGGGCACTACAATGTGCCAATTACAAGTAGTGGGCGTGGCCTAATCACACAGACGACACCATGCCTCACAGAGAGAGCAGTGTGTGCTGCTAGGATCAACCTAAACAAGCATTGGCATAGCCAATAGGTCTCGCTTTTGGGACTGTATAAGTATTTAGTAATGCAGCACAATATCCTTGGTGCAACAACATTAACTGTTGCATGCTTAAACACTTCTAATGTCCCAAAGGCGAGACCTATTGGCTATGCCAATGCTTGTTTTTTACAGCCCCTCAGCTACTAACTACTTTGAGGGACTTGGGCACAGGGAGTTATAGCCAGAATATTTGTTAAACACCTATTGTTTAGAACATTGCAGCGCATTTCACTGACATTCTTCAAATATGAAAGGGATGCATAAAAGGGTTAAAAAATCAATAAGCAGCTTTGTAATAGTTCATCCTAAAAAAAGAGCTAATTTGTAGCTGGAAATATCCCAACCCGACACCATTTTGAAGTAATTCGGTGCTAAAGTTTCAAACGCTCAGCCAGCTGGAAGTACACAGTCTTAAAATCTGTCTATCGGTGTTTTCTCTTTTGTTGGCCACATCTTCCATCATTCGGCTGCTCCAGACAGTAGGGCTTAACCTTGTCAGCGGGAAATGTTCCACTCGAGCAAGACAAAATGGCTCTTACTGTTCCTCGGCAATCTGCTCCTGGCTCACGGGCAGCACTGTGAGCAGTTTTAATTTACCTTCAGACCTCATTCGCTAAAACTATTTCGTGTGCACGGTGCGTGTGGAATGTCTGTCTGTCCAGTCACAGGCTGGAGAACACACGCAGCACATAAATCACACCGTACCTCAGCGTACAGCCAGGGACAGGTGGTAGCTGAAGGCTAAGAACATTTAGTACTTTTTATTTTCAAAGGTATGCTTTATAAAATAAATACAAAATCCCCCAAAATACACAGGTTTTCAAAACTTAAGCTCGTAGCGTTGAATAGGATTTGGAAAATGTCTCTCTTTAAGAGATGCAGGTTGCTGAAGGACAACAGTGGCGCCCTGTAGGACACAGGACACTGACGCCATGATGGCTGCTGCACGCAGCTTCAGACATGCTCGCTGTCTGATGATGTAAATAGCTCCAGTAGAAGGGATCAAGTCATCTAGAAAGGTTTTTTGTTCAACTTGAGTGGTGGTCTCGGTGCTCCGACATGCTGTCTCAGCACTCGCCCTCCTCAGTGGATAATTAGCCACCCTCACTCAGGGATCCATGGTTTAATGATGCATACCGGGCCCTCTCCTGTCCTCACACAGCACTTAGTGACCGCAGCGAGCGCACAATAAGCATGCAAATGTTACTTCCGCTCATGTCTGTTGTCACGTGGACTGAATCACAGGAGAGAAGGGGAGGTGCATTTTAAGAACCTGGCATTTTACAATATCGCCATCACTTTTATAAATACTCTATGAGTGTTCAGGGGGTTCTAACCACCACTGCCATGTGCTTTGCTAATGGTATTGTATAGCAAAACAAATGGCTTTAACTTAATAATAGGCGAGACCTATTGCATTTTTAATGCTTGTTCTACCTCGCTGGCCGAATATTGTCCCGGTCTCGAAAATTAGGAAGATGGCCAATTATGGGTCGCGCAGGTGCTACCAAAAGGGGTCTCAGAGTGAGGAAGTGATGAGAGCATTCCACTTCAAATAGGCAGGAAAAGTTTTCAGCACCAAGCACAGCTGTCCACGAAGTCCACAAGTCTGCCAGTATTTCAGGCATGGGAATCCCGAGAATATGGAGATTGTTGAGCACGGAACTAGTTTCCAAGTTTTCATTCTTTGCCTGATGACTGACAGGACCTTTTTCAAATTTAGTAGATTTTCATTTCTTTCCTGCATGCCTACTTCCAAATCAGAGATTCGCTGTTCAGCCTTTGTCAATAGATCCATTTTGAATGGCAAGCGCTCCATTCTAGTGAGAGGGAGTCAGTTATGTTATCAGTGGAGGAGAAGCCTTGAATAGCAATGTAACTTTTTGGGGCTTCCTCCTGCATCTGAGCATTCTTGTCATTGTTCTGTGCCCCAGCATCAGCCATTTTCTGTGTGCCTTTGGTTTCAAATGGCAGGCGAGACTACTTATTGTCATTTTAGGCCATTACACCATGATTTCCGTTGGGCAGGAACTTGAGGCTTGCGGGGTTCTAGGGAACAAAGTGTTACCAAATTACGGGTGTAATTACCAACTTGGTCCAAGAAAGCAACTTGTTGTCTGTGTAGAGGGTATATTATTGCTGTGAGGAGTGAGGCCCAATCACCACTAGCAGTAGTCACATGCTCATTGGGGCCAGGGGTTTGGCAGGCCAAAATCTTGTTTGCATCTATAACATATCTACAGTGGTATTACTCCGGGCCGCCCAATGAAGGACCCCGGCTACAGTGCCTGCGTGGAGTCAAATGAAGAGTTTATTAATCACACAAATAAGGAGCACCGTCGCAAAAGAGCAGCATAGATCCTGCTCCACCACACAAACACACTGTTAGGGTGGTGTGCCGGGGCCGAGTAGGTGATGGCGGGGGCCTCGTGTAATAATGAGACACACACACTTGGTTTTCGGTGTGGGCAAGAAGACGACGAGCGGTCTCCACCCATTTATTATATAGCCTCTGGCCACGCCTGGCCAGAGGATGTACATGGTGCGTTTTCGGGGCAACTGGTTGCCCTGGGGGAGGGGTTAGCTGGCTATTACATCCTTTCCCAACTTGGCGATGAACTCAGCATGCAAAGTCTCTGAGCCTCTGGCTCGGTGGTGGGTTAGGCCAAAGGTGATAACGGTGCTGCTTGGGATCTCCTCTTGCCTCCCCAAGGTTTGGTAGCTTTGGGAGTCGACCTCAGCATTACTCCTGGCACTGGCTTGGCTGGGGGTCTTGTCACCTGGGACAGCTTCTTCCTCCACTTGGTTTTCCGGTCTTGGGGGGCTCTCCCACATTGAATTGTTCTCCCCTTCTTCGGGTTCAAATGAGCTGGGGAAATCTACCATCCGGAATCATGATAGGTCCCTTGTGACCAGTTTATTACCCTACAGGCAGTGATAGTGGACCCGTTTACCTGGAGCACAGTCCACACACCCGGATAAAAGGATGTCTGGAACTTCCTGTGAGAAGTTGGCCTGGTATATGCTGTCCACTAATTAAAGTGGGCACCTTGCACCAGTCCAAACGACCCTTATGATGTCTGAGGTCAAAGATATCCTTTAGAAAGCTATCCTAGTGGTAGCTGTGGAGAGCAGCCTTCAGGCTTAATCTTGAAGGAATGTAAAGCAGCTTGTTTTACCAGAATATCACCTCCTGAATGACTAAATGAAAGGAGAACCACACAAGTAGTGATATAAAAATATGTATTTATTACTATAACACTCTCTACTAACCTCTGCACGAGATTAGAACACAAAGCACACAATACTTAATCAATAGAACATACGTAAGTAGCAAAATGTACAACGGGCTCCAGGGGTAGACCGAACCATATACTAAAAAAATGGTATAACAACAATGACTTCAATAGACACAGTGCCTAGAGCACGTAGAATCACTGGGACCCCAAGGAACCACCTAAGGCAGTGACACAGGGCGCCCACGGAGGATGGGTGCAGTGAGGAAACACGACCACGTGCTCCGTGCAACTCTATGGGAAAGTCGCGGTTGGAAAATTACAGTTTAAGGACACTTCTAGGAGGACTTCAAGCAAACCCTTTGGAACATAGAAGGTTCTAAGGCCAGCACCCTTTGAGAGAGGTACCCGTGTTACCTATCCCAGAGGAGCCGGGTGCATAGGGGTCAAGTGGTGTCAGAAACCTCCGTCGTTTTCAATGGAGAGCTGCAAGAAAGTACTGCTGCCAGGAAGGCAAAGAGTGTGCGGTGGAATCCAAGCCTGGATCCGAGGTGAGAAGAACCTGAAAGCAGAGGGGACAGAGTCTGGGTCACTTCAGGTGACCAGGGGCTCCGTAGTCGAATGCCCACCGATGTCGGGTGCTTCAGGTGAAGAGAAAGGATGTTTGTCTCTGCAGCCACGGGGACCAGGAGACGTCGACGACGACCAGGGTCAGGAGGTGAGCTGTCCCACGAAGGAAGTCGAGAGCCGAGGGGTCAGTGTCCGGCTGGAGCACCAACAAGCCTTGGCAACGGCAACCCACGCAGGCAGAGGAAACAGGTTACCGTGTGGACCAGCAAGGTCCAGGGGACTCTCCAAGCAATGGATAGTCAGGGCACGTCTGGAGCAACCAGGGAAGCCCAAGAACAAAAGAGATGACCCTCGCCAGGACCCACATGCCAACGGACCAGGGATTGCGAGGCGACCTCGAGCGAATTTACAAAGCACCAGCCCACAGAGCACTTGTGGAGTGGAGGCCGGATATCTTCGGTGCAAATGGTGCTCGGAGTCAGGACTACACGTAGTCCAATGCACAAGCTCAGGGATCGCCAACAAGCATATGCACTTGCAAATAGACGCGGTGCACAAGGGTACGGGTTGCACAGCCCCCATGAGGGATACTGGTCTCAGAATCGCTGAGAGGTCAGATCTACCTTGGGGACCTACCTCCTGTGTTGCAGAAATCTTCGGAGTCCGCTTGAGCTCTGGAGATGCAAGCCGGTCAGATGCGCTTACGTGCCTGCTGCTGCAGGGAAGTAACTCCTTTACTCCATGGGAGATTCTTCTGTCGTCCAGCGAAGTGTAGACCGTCGAAGTACTTGGTTTCTTTGCAGAGTCTTGTCCAGGTATAATCTAAAGTCCTGTGATCAGGTTTCCCACTTTATAACCAGGGAAGGGGTTGGACTGACTCTGGGGACCCTCCTAGGGGAGGGGCAGGACAGAGGGGTGGCTACACCCATGTCCTTTGTCCAGTTTCGTGCCAGAGCAGGAGCCAATGGCTCCCAGAACTGGTTTGAGCTGGACTATGCATGGGGACACCAAATGTGCCCCCAGTGCAGACTTTCTGGCACTCTAAGAGTGCACCCACCCAGCCCCAATACACTAAACCCTGTCTTGGAAGGTGGTCACACCTCCCTGTGACAGGAAACCTATTGTCAGGCCTTCCTCTGCTCGAGCTTGGCTCAGCAGCAGGAGGGCAGACTCGTGTCTGTGGCTGGCAGCATCCATTTTGTGCTGCCCAGGTCGAGAAAGCTGGTACCGGGTAGACCGGTGACCCACAGTAGTGGTTCTAGAAGGGTGGAATCATACCTCCCACACCAGTTACTGGTGTGGAGGTATGATTCCAAGGTGTTTGACACCAAACACGACATGTTTCTAAGCAGCCGTTTTAAAGTTAGCATTTACCGCGAGGTTATAATGCACTTAAACATATGTGGTCTGGCTGCATCACAGACAACCCCGGAGAATGGTCTCCGAAGGCTGCAGAGGGGCCCTACTCATGCAGGGGCACCCTTGCACATAAAACCCAGCACCCTGCCTTCAGGATTGATAAGGCCTGCCATAGGGGTGACTGATAGGTTTGCAAGTGTAGTGATTTAGATAGATATAGTGAACCTATATCTTAAGTAAGTGGTGCAAGCACCAGCTTACACAGTCTGCTGTAGCAGGCTTGCCGTGTCAATTTGAATGGCCTTTCAGGGGTGGCATAATACATGCTTCAGCCCATGGGAGGCCTCTGGGGTACCTATGCCCTGGGTACATGGTGTACCATATACTAGGGACTTATAAGGGTACCCCAGTATCCAATCTGGAGTGTACCTAAAGTACATGTCACAACCAATTTAGGGTGGAAGCAGATAGACTGGGGCCTGATTAGCAGGATCCCAGTCAGACTAGTCAAAAACCAGCAAAACACCAGGAAAAAAGTGGGGGTAACCATGTAGTCAGATCCTACCTTCCTACACTTCCATCCCAATCAACGTCCTTTGAGCAGCACCTTGTCACCTGGTGAGATAACTTGTGAGGCAGCTCGCCGCCTGAGGCTTGCACACACATTGGTCTGAGTGTGCCAGGCTTGGCTGTTCATTGGGTCACCCTGTGGTGGAGACCAATCGTAATGGACTGGGATTGTATCCAGACGATGGCCGGTGAGCATTAGGGACCAAGGAGAGCATTAAGTGGTGCAATGCGGTGTTCCCCCAAGAACTTCTGGAGGATGACTTCAGGGCTAGTTCCTTCTACCACAGTGATTCTGAGGGTCTTGTTTAGTGTCAACATGAGCCGCTCCATTGCTCCATTTGCTTGCGGCCATTGAAGCGTGATTCGCCGATATCGGATCCTTAAGCACTCTAGCAGGTCTTGGAACTCAGACCCTTGGAAAGGCGGGCTGTTGTCTGTCTTTATCTCTTCTTGCAGGCCAAAGAGTGCGAAAGCCCTTTCCAGCACCAGGGCTACATTATTGAAAGCTGTGGAGTTGACTACTTCGACGAGACAGTACTTAAGAGTAACCGTCGACTATGACTATGGTTGTTCTCCCGTCCGGGAAACTCCCTAGGTCAAGACTCACTTTGGACCTTGGCGTGGAACAGGGATCTTCTGTTACGATAGGTGCGGGTACCTCTGGAGAGCTGGTCAGTTGGCAGGAGGGGCATTGCCTCACCATTTCGTTGACGGCGGCCTCGAGACCCGGGAACCAGACATTCTTCCTCACGCAGGACTTCATCTTTGCTGTACCCTGATGTCCGCCATGAGCAAGTTCTGTCACTTGGTGCTGTAGTCTCTCCGGGATTACTAGATGCTGTCCCCTCAGGATGAGTTCATCCGTTATAGCACTCAGCTCGTTGCGCACTCCCCATATTTTCATGAGTTTTTCTTTTTCCAGGCCTTGCCACCCATTGGCATCAGGTAGGAAGTTGTGTCCTGAGCCATTTTGTAGAGCGCTCATCACTTTTTCAAACAGTGGATCTGTTGTGGTGGCGTCTCTGATTTCCTGTAGGCTTAGTGCCTGGACCATGCCAACGTACGCTTCAGTGGCATCCGTGTTATCATCATTCCTGCTAGCCAGGGAGGGTGGATGGTGCATAAGTAAATCTGCTGGGTTTTTGGATCCCTGTGGGTAGTTGACCTCCATGTGGTAGTGCTGCAGTTGGTGGCCCAGCGCTCAATTTGTGGAGGAGGGTGTGGAGAGGAGCCACGCAAAAGAGGGATGAGTGGTTGGTGGTCAGAGACTACTATGAATGGCCTTCCTCAAAAAAACAGGTGAAAGTGTCCACATGCCCATTTAATGGCTAGCACTTCTCTCTCGATTTGAGAGTAACGTGCCTCCATCAGTCTCAGTGCTTTGCTGATGAAGGCTAGCAGAGCCCACCTCCCAGGCTCTGCCTCCTGGGTGAGCACGGCTCCCAATCCAACTGGGCTGGCGTCGACCAACAGTTTGGTTTATTTCTTTGAATCCAAGTAGGCCATGGAGGTCTCACTTAGAAGGACTGTCTTCACCGCTTGAAAAGCACTTTCTTCAGTGGTACTGCATCTCCAGGGGACATTGGCCTTAGTGAGGGCTCTCAGGGGTTCGGCGATGGTGGCTAAATTGGGGATAAACCTACCACAGTAGGTGGCCATCCCCAGGAAGCTTCGGACTTCTGACACAGTCATTGGGGGAGGGGCATGTTGTATGGCTTGTTGTGACTTTCGGGGATCAACTTGCACACCATCCTGATTGAACACATAGCTGAAAAGCTTGATGGAGTTCTGGAAAAAGGAAGACTTCTCCCAGTGCAAAGTGACGACCTGCTCCCATAGGTGTCTTAGAGTGGTCCGCAGGTGTTTGTGGTTATCTTCTGCTGCAGCGGAATATATTAGGATGTCGTCAGTCACATTCATGACACCCTGGAGACCGGACAGTATCTCCCTGATGGCTTGCTGGAAGACCTCTGCTGCTGAGGAAATGCCAAAGTTCAGTCTTTTGTACTGGCACAGCCCCAGGTGTGTGGAAAATCTGGTGATATACCTGCTTTCTTCGGAGAGGAGAGGTTGGTGGTATACTGCATTGAGGTCCAGCTTGGAAAACCCCCATGACCCATTGAGGTCGGCGATGATTTCGTCCATTGGGGGTGTTATGTGTCTCTCTCGCTTGATGGCCTGATTGGGGAGGTGCACGTCGATACCGAGACGCATCTTCCCTGGCTGTTTCGGCTTCTCTGCGATGTACATGATGAACACCCACGGTGTTGGCCCAGACACTTTTTTGATGACGCCTTGGCTCTCCAGCTTGTCTAATTCTTTTTCGACTACTGGCCGCAGATAAAAGGGGGCTCATTGGTGGCTACGTGCAACTGGTTTGATGGACTTGTCGATATGTAATTTGATGGGAGGAGCCTTCAGGCACCCTAATACTTTGAAGAGTTCAGGGAATTGGCTCAGGAGTTCATCGACCTGGCAGGCTGTCACGTTTTTGGTGAAAGATACTAGGCCTAGATCTTCCGCTGTGAGTGTTGGCCACCCTGTTAACCACGTGGAATGTGGGCCCATGGATCTGGTAGGCTGGGTGAAATAATTAAACACAGACACTTGGTTTCGATGTGGGCCGAAAGACAACGAGCAGCCTCCGCCCATTTATTATATAGCCTCTGGCCACGCCTGGCCAGGGGATGTAAATGGTGCATTTCAGGGCAATTGGTTGCCATGGGGGAGGGGTTAGCTGGCTATTACAGGTAGCACAAACAGATCTATAGGTGCAGTTATGATCATTTGCTGCATGCACTACTCATTAAAATGTGTTACTGTTTCAGTCCTATAGGCCCTGCACTGGCTTAAAAGAGCCAGGGGACGCCGATGTAGCTGAACGTATTGCATTATTTTGTTAGGTACACATCTCCTTCCCTTTAGAGAGGGTTCATCCTTGCTGCACTCCCAAACCCCCATCTTACAGTATCACATGGATGGTGGTGATGTATTGTGGTGGATTATGCCCCCACGTATCAGAACGCCATGCAGCCTACCTCCCATTCCGATCCACCCGCCCACATTGCATTGTCGTTGGTCGGGGCTGGCTGAGAGTATTAGCGTGCCCAAATATGTCTGCACTTTGCCAGAGCCATGGTTCAGAACTGCATCCCTTGAGCTAGCCAAACATCCAGCCACACAGAGAATCCAGCATCTTGCACAGCCAGTGCATCCACCGTTGCGTATGTGTGGCCCAGGAGTCAACACCCCACGCATTCAGATCCCAGTCGGCCAAACAGGGAACCCATGCCTCCCGGCACTCAGCCCCGGTTGAAAATACAGAGCACTAGCATCTCAGTGCATATTTCCAGCACAGCCCTATGCAGGTTGCAACTGCTTTGTGGATGAGTTAGATGGATTTTGCTTCCAGAGCCACACTACAATGCAGCTATATTGGAGTCCACCACTCTGGCGCCTCCCCCTGCCCACAACGTCAAGATGAATATATTCAAAAGGAGCAAAGTGATGCTAATAAGTCAAAAGAAATGGTTTGAATTCCTCCATGTGATATGAAGGCATTTTCAAAAGACCGTGGCTACATACACAGTCCAATGCAGGAGAAGCTGGATATCGTGGTAACATAGCCTTATCTACTTAGCTATGCAGTCGTACATCAGCATCTGGTGTGTAAAAAAAAAAAAACACACTCTTACCAGTTTGACATGTGTTCTGCAGTTATGTAAAGCGACTGCTGTAGTAACCAAAAACCATACAAGCAAATGGGTTGAACCATCATGTCAGCCCTGCTGACACTTCTGCAGCTCTAACATTAATTTACGTCTTTGACAGAAATCCACCGAGTGTCACCATTCAGAACGTGAACATGTATAGACTGCAAGCAAGGTTCTGCAGGCAAGGTTCACACAGGTAAGATATAAAGAACATTCACAGTCTTAATGGGAACGCATACTGTAGAATAGGTTAAACATTTATAAAAACTGTAGGACACAAAAAGGTCATTACAACATAGTTTCTGTCCATAAACATTCAATGTGAGCGAACCCTGACAGGCATCTCTTTTGCTTTCAGCTTTGAATTTTCAGGACAAAACTTATCGCTCGAAAGAGAAGGTATGAATACTCCCACTCCTCCCCCACCAAAAGTCCATTTGTTTATGTATCTGACAGCAAAAGATAAGCTCCTGGGTTATAGAACCCTTTACAAATACACATAGCATAACATGTTGTGCTTACTGCATAAAGGCAAACTTTTCTTTAACCTGCCACGACAAAACAGGTTGCAAGATCTAGCTGAGGACATTTGGGGCAGGAAGTAAGATCAGGCAGTGCTAAGCAGCCTTCCTTGGGAACCACACATTAGGTGAAGCCAGTCACAGCATCACACATATCAACGTTAATAGGGAAGGTATCTGTAAACTTTTATTTGACTGAAGGCTCCAAAATCCTGTAACTGTCTCTGAGCAGGTAGCTGTTGCTGACTGGGGACAAATACGATGCTGACAGTCAAGATCTGAAGTAAAGTTGTGAGTCTCCAGAGTCTGACCTGAAGCAGATGAGGAGCCTGCGGTGATTGCTGGAAGGTTTATCCACTGGATAAGAATACTGACCCACTTATCAGAAGATGTTTTGCCAATTAGAAACCTGTTCGAGTTTAGGGCTGATTCGGAGTCAACAAGTTCCCTAACTAGACAAGTAAAAAGTCCTGATACCGTTACTCTGTATTTCCCATTCGCATATGGAAATCAACAAGAGTTTATGCCTGTACTTTGAAGGGTACTAAAATGGTTCTGAATTAGGCCCTTTGTCATCCTACATTTCAGATTGCATATCTGCAAATATTTGGAGCCCTTATGCTGCAACAAAGTGATTTTAGATATGTGAACATGTACATATCTTGCAGATCAGTGTGTCCAACAGATTTTTAGGTTTGGCCTTAATGGAGCTCAAATACAATGTATAAAGCCAGGAACTCTTAAAGGTTGTTGATAAGGGAAATTAAATTATTGTTATTATGTGCTTGCACACTCATCTGACATAAGATTAGAATATAGGAGGATCATTCATCTTTTGGAGACGTGCTGCACTCAGGCAGAATCAGAGAGCGAATGACTGTGGTATTCTGATTCTCTGGGCTAGGCTTAAGACCATCATATTACAACACAACTCTATTAGGAGTCAAATGGAATACGATTGTCAATGCTTATTGTTTTTGTTCAGCAGACTATTGCAGTAATTTTTCACACTGAGTTGTATATCATCTCAGTGCAAACCACAATCCCATTTAGGACACACAGCTCAATTTTAGGTTTCGTTTTCTGATTGCTGAAAAGGGCCATTAATCTATCACAAGAACTAATGGAGGTAACAGCGGCATGGAGCGGGAACGTATATGTTCGCTGGAGTGGTGAAAGTTTTGATGTAGGTGTGACTACAAAGGACACCACCCCCTCCCTGACCAGCCTATCGGTATCACCTAAAGTCTATGGTTTTCTACGAGAATATTTTGAAAAAATCCAGGTAGGGCTCACCTGGTTGAGTGTGTTGTGTGGTGATGCTTCTGCATTACCAGGAATTATAGATTAAGCCTAGCGGCTCCTTTGATAGGGATCCTTTAGCCCTGACGAATGCCCAGACCAGATGGGGCAGAAACATGTTGGCAACTAGCAGATGGGTTTGAGCCATTGCGCTCTCCTTACCCGCCGAGCGAAGTATTTTTAGGTATAACCAAAGTCCTCACAAATAAAGGTGATAACCGAGGAACTTTGAGGTATTTTTAGATTTTCTGGATCCCGCCCTGTCCACTAAGCTTTATGCAAGAACTTCCTCCTACAGCCAAGTCTTCGCGGAGGTTGAGTCTGCCTTGGTAGTAGCATCTTACCAGGGAGGGGAGAGGATGCCGATGATGAAGCATGACACTATTTATGTGTATGAGACCTCCTCTTCCTTTAAGGATGGCCTTCCCCGTTTTAATCTGACCCCCACTGAATATAGTGACGATGGATGACCCCTCTGGAAATGTAGGACGTGGTCGTCTTTGTATATCTGTGAATTTTTTGCACAGGCACTATACTTGTTGTGATATATGGTAACTTGTACAATGCAATGCAAGAGAGCTTTGCAGTTCTTTCAGCGGCCAGCATATGGCGTTACAAATGTATTTCTCCTTTAAAGTATTCAACAACAGCTATTTTTATTGGTTCAGCATTGAAATACAACAAGCTATGTGGCTCAGTTATGCTAGGGCAGGTAGTTAGCTAGATCGCTGCACTGGAGGCTGTCAACATTGTCCTCCCATCAGAGGACTGCCTACCCAACTTAAAAATCCATGCCAGCTTGGTGGAGATCATTTTGCCGAAAATGCATATCCTGCATGAGTGAAAGCGCTTAAAACCAAATGCCAGGCGGACAGTCCTGTTGGTGCAACCCACTTGGAATTTCTTTACCAGAAAGAAACCCACAAAGCGGGGTGTTTTTCTAAAAGATAAAACTCCACAATAGCCCTAATATGCTCAGGGAGCTTGTACATAGTTGATTTTCGCTGCTTGTCTGCCATGCGTCACACCTGCACAGGAGGACTTGTCAGAAAGCTCTAGCCTTGTACTTGGGATTCAAAGGGAGCGATGTATGTTTCCACACTCCTCCAAAGTAGGCAAGCCAACACAAATCACTTGTTCAGAATCAGCCTGGTCTTTCAAACTCCCTTACAAAGCCAACAAAGCCATGAAAAACAGACCACAAGCAAACTGGTACATAGAAGAGCTCAGGCTCACCAAACACCACTGTAAGCAGCTTGAGCGCAAATGGAAACAAAGTCAGGACAACATCATCAAAGCACCTACAATTCAGACCTCAGATGCTACCAGTAGCAAATCAGAGCCACCAAACGCTCCACACTCACCAACCGCATCGATAGCAGTACCAACAGTGCCAAGAAAATCTTTGCCAAAGTGAAAGACTTCATCTATCCAGTAGCAAGCTCCACCAGCGTAATCCCCCTCTCTGGAACTCAGCACTAAACTGTCCCTATTCTTCAGTGACAAGATCACCAGCATATATAACAACTTTGTGTCCTAATCAGACCCTTCCACTCTCGCAGCCCTCCTGTCCATTTCAGCCAACACCCAGAGGACCACCCTGACCACCTGGTCTGCCATCACCACTCAAGAAACCGCAATGACCACACAGTCCATATACAGCAGAGCACCCTTGACCCCTGCCTTCATCATATCTTCATCAAAGGATTGGACCATAGCAGCGCAGCCTTCAACCAAATCCTGAATGACTAAATTGTCACAGCAACCTACTCGGATGCCTGGAAACACACCACAGTATTCCCCTTCCTCAAGACACCCTCAGCAGACCTGAAGACACTAGCCAATTACTGCCCTACCTCCCTGATACTCTACCTAGCAAGAGTGATGTAAAAGACCACCCACCTCAACGACAACAACATCCTCGACACCACTCAATACAGATTCAGGCTCAACCACAGTGCAGACCCTGCCCTCGTCGTCGTCACGGATGACATCCGGATGATCATGGACAGAGGTGGCACAGCAGCCCCCATCCTACCTGACCTTTCCACAGCCTTCAACAATGTCTCCCTCCTCCCTTATCCAACAACTGCATAAAGCTGCCATCCAAGGACCCACACTTTGCCGGATTTGCTCCTTCCTTACAGGCTGCACCCAATCGGTCAGCCTGGGCCCTTTCTCCTCGGACGCCGTCAACCTCATGCGGAGTTCCACACGGATCCTCACTCATCTTTTGAGCCCATGGAATCAACATCATATCCTAAGCTGATGACTCCCAGCTCTTACTTTCCCTCTCCGACAAGATGCCAAACACCAGGACCAATTTCTCCACCTGCATGACTGAAGTCAGCAGATGGATGAAAACCATCGGACCCACACCCCTCCCAACAACCCATGCAAAGAACCTCAGAATAGTAATCAACAACCAGCTCACCATAACTGACCAAGTGAACGCAGTCTCCATCTCCTGCTTCCACACACTTCAAATGGCTCCCCACCATCACTCGGAACAGTCACCCAAGCACTCATCATACAGAATTCTGCGGCCAGGCGCAACCTCAACCTCCCACTTCAGATTCATATCACCCTGCACCTCAAATAACTGCATTGCCTCCCAATCCACAAACGAGCACTCTTCAATCTCCTCATGCACACATACAAAGCCTCACACAACATTGGCCCCACAAACCTATCAGATACCTCTGCTCACCAGGACTCAAACTCACCCCCCGGCATATGCAGAACCGCATATGTGCCATCTCATACATCGCTCCTAAAGCTTGGAACAACCTGCCCCTACACATCAGAGCCACCTCCTCAGTTCTTGAATTCCACAAAATATGTAAAACCTGGCTCTGGTTTGGCACATGCAGCTGCTTCAGGGCCAGGAAACCCGCCCAGGTGAGTCATGCTCATACACATAAAATACCATAACTGCCAACCAGATAACAAATAATATGTTGGTTAGAAGTAGCCTGGGGAAAGGGAAATGGGATAGGAGGGAAAACAGAGATGGTGATATCATCACTCTGACTCAACATTCAGCTGAACATTTCCTTCAACTGGACGAGCCTATCACCAACTGCACCCATCAATGGCATCATCAAGTACACACCTTCATTTTATTGTTCTTGATACAACGTTTCATGACACTTGGTCAAGGGTGGCATAGAGCTTTAAGCATGGCATAATCACATCAACCCATCCTCAAAGAATTCCATTTGCTCCCCTTGCCAGACTACACCATCTTCAACATTTACAAAGCCATCACGGCTAGCACCCCTGCTTACTTTGCAGACAAGCTCACCCCCTATGTTGGCTCGAGGCACACCCGCAGACCGGAAACCATCAGACTGAAGGCTAATAAGTGAAAAAAGTTTAAAACAATGCTGCAGGCCTTTTTCCATTTATGCTCCATGGGTCTGTAACAACATCCTCTTATCCATCAGGACCGCTCCAACACTGCTCTAATTTAGGAAACAGTTGAATATTCACCTCTTTAAAGATCGCAACATCACAATGCAGTAACAGTATACTTCTGCTTGCAAAATCCAGCTTTCATTCCTTTCGCTCGTTGACTGTATGGTTGCATTTGCACCATTTTCACGCTCTCCACTGCATTTTGTCAATGTGTATGCTATACAAATACTACATACATACATGGCATGCTGTTGTGGTTTTGTCATACACATTATCACTGATTCAATAAACAACTAAGAAATGGCAACCTCTAGCTTATGAGACAAGACTGTTGGAAATCATTATTCCGGAAATCTAAACAAAATATATGGGGTACAAATCTCCAACCTCAACTCAATTACCTTTTTCTAATGGCTTTTGGGTGTAGCCATTTGTGAGGCTTGTACCGTCGCTACATTGGGTCTCTATAACCTTAGCGTGATTCCCAGACTCACTCACCCTGCTAGCCCCCTATGGCATAGTATAACAATGAACAAGCACATACAGAGCATAACACATCAAATAAGTTATACAGTGGCATTGTTACATTTATGTAGCACAGGCCTGGGAAATCCACTTACAGTGGGAGATCTTTTAGAAAGTGCATTTTGGGGTCTCTTTTGAAGGTGGAGATATTTGTGGTTTGTTTTATATGTAAGGGAAGAGCATTACAAATGGTGAAATACCCGAGTGCAACCGTTTGAGGGTGGAGGGCTTTCAAAGCATAGGATTGTTCCGCTTGAGCAGAGCTTGGTATCTCAGTGTTCTGTTTCTGCCAGAAAGGTGACATTTTTGTGATTACTCTTTTGGTTTATTCAGGGGAGTTTCCTGTAAGTAATGCTTGCAGTCTTATACACCAAGCAGTGATCAATGAGAAGCTGGCCTAGTGAAATAAGGTTTGGAATGATCTGCTGAAATCTTTTTGTACAGTACATCATCTAGGCTACTGCATGGAGGAATGCCCCGAGAGCAGCTATGAGAAATTTGGGAGGCCCATCAGTAGTGCCTTTCATAGTCCGGTTGTGAGATGACTACGGTTTGGATGATCAATTTACGGTCATGTTGCATGAAGAAAGGGATGAGGCTGAAGAAAAGTTGAACTGGAATCTGGAGTTCCTGGCCATCTGTTTAAGGCGGAGAACAAGGTGAAGTAACGTATCAAGTCTGAAACCAATAGATTTTGCGGAGATTGTAATTTTTGGTGTGCGGCTTAAGGTGATGTGGTATATTGGTGAGAAATACCTTGCTATGGGAGAGAACGACAAATTCTGTCATCTTGGGTTTCACTTTTAATCTAATGTTTGCCATCCAATTCTGATTTACTAGCGGGAGGAGGTAAGGGTATTGAAACTGTTGGATAATTCAATTTCAATATATAACGGAGTATCGCCACTGGAAGCACATCAACCGGTGCTCCCCTAGACCTCCGACCCTCGGTCTAGGTCCACTCTCTCCCCGCTGCTCCGCTGTGCCGTCTCTTGCCTCCAGACCCCGACCTCCTCCATGGGAGGTTCGAGGCTGCTGCCCGCTCCTGCGCCTGCTCCAACTGGGACCAGACTGCCTCCAACCACTGTAACCTTTCTCAGCCGTTTTTTTTCTTAATGTTTTCCCTGTTGTGCCACTGTTATTGTGCCCATCTGTGTCTTGCTCTAATTCCACCACTGTTTTTATTTTCTCGTGCCTGCCTGTTCCTTTGCCTTTCGCCGCTGCTGCCCCTGCGGCCCCTCCCCCCCGGAATTCCCCCCCGGAATTCCCCCCTGGAATTCCCCTGCTCCCGCCTCCCAGCCTCTCCTCCCTCCCACCCCCCCTACTTAATGGCGGCCGCTGTGCGGTCGCGCAGCAGACGCGCGCAGCGGGCACGCCGCGCCAAAGGCAAGCCCGTCTGCGCCTGTCCGCGACCCAACCGCGGCCAGCGCCAGGAACCCTGGACCTCCCACTACCCATCGCTACGACACCACCACCCTCCTCGCACTCAACCCTGGAAGACTTAGAGAATGCCAACAGGCCTCGCCGAACACGACCCACGGCCAGTTCTCCTGCCTCCACTGCCACCAGACCCTCACCGCCACCCCGGCCTCCAAAACCGCCGACGCCAGCACCGGCGACACCCTAAAATGCATCCTCCTCAACGTACGCTCCGTACACAAACACGCCATGGAAATCTGGAACCTATTCGACTCTCTTTCGCCCGACATCGCCTTCTTCACAGAGACCTGGACCAACACTTCCTCCGCCCCCGACATCAGCACCGCCATCCCGGACGGATACAAGATCCAGAGGAAAGACCGCCCCAACCACCCAGGAGGGGGCCTCGCCATCGCCCAAAAGAGCACCCTCCGCCTCACCACCTCCAGCGAAACCTTCCCCTCCGCCGAACACCTGCACTTCCAGATCCAGACCACCCCCAAAGCCACACTCCGAGGAACCCTCGTCTACAGACCCCCTGGCCCCCGAACACCCTTCGCCACCACCATCACCGACTTCTTCGCACCCCACGCCATCGCCTCAACAAACTACATACTCATTGGAGACCTGAACTTCCACCTCGACAACCCCAGCGACCCCAACTCCACTATCCTTCGTGACAACCTCGCCAGCATCGGACTTAAACAACTCGTCAACACACCGACCCACAGAGCAGGACACACCCTCGACCCCATCTTCGCGGCAGGAAACAGCGTCCAATTCAGCCACACAACGCAGCCGCCATGGACCGACCACCACTGCGTACACTTCGCCATCAACAAACCCAAGGCACCCAAACCAGCCCCACGCCCACCACGAAGTAACTGGAGCAAGGTTACAGACGAGCAACTTAACTCCACCCTCACTCGAGACAACCACACCTGGGCACCTGACGCAAACGGCGCAAACGACGCAGCCAGAGAACTCCACACCTGGATCTCCAACTGCGCAGACGAGCTCGCCCCGCTACGCAACCCCGACAGACAACGCCCCAGGAAAGCCGCCTGGTTCACAACCGCTCTCCAAGAAGCAAGACGCACCTGCAGACGCCTGGAGAAGAACTGGAGAAACACCAAGACAACCGAAAACCACACCACCTACGAGGACGCCATGACGTACTACCACAACCAGATCAGCGCCACCAAGAGGAACTTCATCCACAACAAAATCCTGGCCAACTCCACCAACTCGAAGGAACTTTTCAGTGTCATTCAAGAATTCACCAACCCACGCAGCGAAGCCACAGACATCACCCCATCCCAAGACCTCTGCGACAAGCTTGGAACCTATTTCCACCTCAAGATCAAAAACCTCTACGACAACTTCATCGACCATCCACCAGGCGCCACAGACGGCCCCCTGCCCCCCAGAAACACCAGCCAGCCCACCATCTCCAGCTGGACACCAATCACGGCCGAAGACACCGCCTCGACCATGAAAAGCATCCACTCGGGGGCCCCCACCGACCACTGCCCCCCTCACATCTACCACAGAGCCGTGGCCGCCATCGCACCCGAACTACAACGCACCATCAACACCACCTTCAAAACAGGCACCTTCCCAGATGACTGGAAGCGCGCAGAAGTCAGACCCCTGCTCAAGAAGCCCACAGCTGACCCCACCGACCTCAAGAACTATCGGCCCATCTCGCTCCTCCCCTTCGCAGCCAAAGTTGCAGAGAAAACAGTCAACAGGAAACTGACACGATTCATTGAAGAGAATGCCATCCTCGACCCGTCCCAATCTGGATTCCGAAGCAACCACACCACAGAGACCGCCCTACTCGCCGCCACAGACGACATCCGCACCCTCCTGGACCAAGGCCATTCCGCAGCCCTCATCCTACTTGACCTATCAGCGGCCTTCAACACCGTCTCCCATCACACACTAGTCGCCAGACTACACGACGCAGGCATACAAGGAACAACCCTGGACTGGATCCGATAATTCCTCACCGGAAGAAGCCAAAGGATCAGACTCCCACCCTTCCTCTCCGACCACACGAAAATCCCCTGCGGAGTCCCACAGGGTTCATCACTGAGCGCCACCCTCTTCAACATTTACATGGCCCCCCTCGCAGCCATCGTCCGACAACACGGCCTAAACATCGTATCCTACGCCGACGACACCCAGCTCATCCTCTCCCTCACCAAAGACCCACTGCCAAACTCAACTTCCAGAAAGGAATGCAAGCCGTCGCAGTCTGGATGACCAACAGCTGCCTGAAGCTCAACGCTGAGAAGACAGAAGTCCTCGTCCTCGGTACCACCCCTTCTGCATGGGACAGCACCTGGTGGCCGACCGCCCTCGGAAGCCCACCTACCCCCTCAGACCACGCCAAGAACCTCGGCATCGTACTCGACTCATCACTCACCATGAACCGACAGGTCAACGCCGTCACCTCCAGCTGCTTCAACACCCTCCGCATCCTCCGCAAGACCTTCAAGTGGATCCCCCTGAGTCAAGGAAGACAGTCACCCACGCACTCATCACCAGCAGACTGGACTATGGAAACGCACTCTACGCCGGCATCAACAAGTCCCTCCTCCGCAAACTCCAGACAGTACAGAACTCCGCCGCCAGACTCGTCCTCGGCATCCCCCGACACGAACACATCAGCCAACACCTACGAAGTCTCCACTGGCTCCCCGTGGAGAAAAGAGTCGCTTTCAAAATCCTCACTCACGCCTACAAATGCCTACACAACAACGGACCCAAATACCTCAACGACAGAATCAACTTCCACGTACCCAAATGAAACCTCCGATCTTCCAACCTCGCACTGGCCGAAACCCCGCGCATCCACAGAGCCAGAGCAGGCGGAAGATCCTTCTCTCACATTGCAGCCAAGACCTGGAACGAGCTACCGGCAGACATCAGACGCGCCTCCTCCCTGAACACCTTCAGGAAGACCCTCAAGACCTGGCTCTTCGGCTAAACAGATCTGCGGATCCCCCCCCCCTCAGCGCCTTGAGACCCTCACGAGTGAGTAGCGCGCTTACAATTCCCTGATTGATTGATTCCCCTACGAAGCAACAACCAATGCTCCCCTGAGGCGTACCACCTTAGGGTCCTCTGCTGTACAGCATCCTGTGCTCCCTCTACATATTACTTTCCACGCCTTGTTATTCATCACCAGCTGCACAAGTTTATGTTTCACTGCTGGTCTGTGTGCATTGTTCTTAATATCTGTGTTGCTTGGCGTATGGGTCCGTTTAGGTCTGTCTGACTTTTTACTTGAGACATTATAAATTGCAGTTGCCCTACATAGAAAATGTGTGGCTCTATGTTTTGTGTGTGCAAATGCCATAGGTCGATTGATCACACACTATATGAAAGTCGGAACCTTTCGGCTTTGTCAAGGATTTTTCATTAGGAAGACTTCCCTGCAGGATGTATTTTTTCTATTTAGGTGTTGACGTTTTTGACATTACGCCTTTGCACATCAAACTGGCACGCTAAGAGCTATGATGTGCATTTGAAGAGCATACCCTAGAAGCCATAACGTGGCAGCAACTAACCTACTGAGCAATAACACGCCATACTGTGCATACCAGTGAAATAAACCGAAAAGAACAATAATGTTCAGCCACTTACTATATTCTTCTATGTGCATCAAAGGGTGAAAGTATATAGGGTAGAAGGCTGCAGCCACAGCTGTGATAAATCCGCCAAAGATGAGAGCCATTTTTGTATTTCTAGACATTGTACGATAGCGTATAAAAGTGCAGGGAAGCTAGAAGGACAAACCGCACAGCTGTAAAAAAGATAGAGTGGAAAGACACTATATGCACAGGAAGGCAACTGCAGTCAACACTACACAGCTTTGCTACGTATGAAGTTAAAAATGTGAGCTGCCTTCCGATTGGCCAAAAGGAAGAGGTTCTATTGGTCACTAAAACCCCTCTCTCGATAGGTGAAAAGGAGCTTCCTGGAATGTGTTGCCAAGTTCATACAAAGTTAATGCCTTTCAGCATTGGACAATGCTTGATGTGTTGAAATTTTAGCGGTCTGCACGGAGTTAGAGGGTTCTGCTACTCAGTTTCAGTTTAAAAGCAGTGTATGCAGTGGTCGAAGTGGGGAAAAAAAAGTAGGGGAACTGTGGGCGGAGAATCAGGGGGCGGGAATAACCCGAGGATTGGATCAGTGGGCGGAGTCAGGGGTGTGGCTAGAAATATCAAAGCATACCAATTTTTAGTACATTTGGCCTTTCACTGACAAGTTACAGCTTATAACGTTATTTAATTCAAACAATGGATAAACATGTTTATTTAAGGTTTAATTAAAAAAAAAAAGCAAACACTCATAGGGAATGCAGGTTTATGTAAAGCGTGCGAAATATAAGCAGGAACAACATGTTACCTTAACGCTTTTACTCTCATTGTTCAGAATTCAATGAGTATTTTTTGTCTCAAACATTGAGGACATGAATACAGGGCTCCTCCTGTACACATGTGTTAAGCAGGGCTCAGAAGAGAAAGGGACTCTTCAGGAGAATCTGATCTGACTCACGGAAACCCACAAGGGCCCCTTCATATTCATGTCAGCCAGCTAGCTGCTCAAACATAGAGTTAGTACATATGTATTCAATTGTCCTTTCATTCGGGAAGTGAACACAAAGCAGTAACCCACTGAGCTACGCACATAAAATATTGCTCTTTGATATGCATGGTACACGTTCTTTGCAGCAGGCATATTAACCCTCTGCGCTACCTTAGATGAGTCAAAACAGCCATTAGACAAAACACCCTCCCATCTCTCTCCAGCAGGTACATTGATCACCAGAGTTATCTTGGCACTTTTATTGTTGCTCGAAACCTGCTGAATATACAAAGAACTTTGCAGTGTTTTTAAAACTCCTGCACTGCTACAAAACCGCCCCCCACAAACTAAACCGGCCCCCTACCCTTCCAGTCGCCCTGGGAAACGCCTGATGCCTGGAACGGCCAATCTGGCCTAGTTACTGTAAAGTCTTTTTCAATGCAATACTGAAGATATGTATGCTTATTTGATATAAACGTCATGGATCACTGTTAGTGTAAGACACTGATTCTTCCTGAATATCCTTTGAATTGGGTTCCTGCCTGAATGATACACATGAGCAGTTTGGTACACAAAAGAAGGCCTCTGGGTGGACCTCTGAGGTAAGCACATTAATGTTATTCATAAGGACCCTCACACAGGACCACTTACCTTTTTGACCTTCCTGTACAATTCCTGCCTGTGCTTTACTATGCATAATCTGTTTGGCATATGTTTTAAAGTTTGCACCTTTAACATAATCTTTGTAACAAGCAATATAATAATGTTTTTTTAACTTCTAGACAATTTTGTAATTTTTTTAGGGCCATGCCGTACAGAATAGAAGTAAAGGCAGAATGCAATCATCTGTTCTGCAGTCCTGTGACTTTGAGTTGAAGAGAAGTTGTATTGTGCAGAGATGGGTTTGGGTCCAGGCCGGGGTAACTCCCAGCCGAACCCTTGCTGAGGCAGAGGTTCCTGTATTGTGCCAGAGGCTAAGCTCTCCTCTCGCTGGTTCAGAGACACGCTTGCCATAAGTGGATTGGAAGCTGCGTGACCCAGATGGTGCTTTGTCAAGGCAGAGGATCACCCAGCTCTTCAGAGTAGGAGCCTTGTGTCCTGCCTCTTCATGGCCTTTCTACTAGTCCCAGATTCGGCGGCACTGTCTAATCCCACGTCTCTTGTGTTATTCACTGTGTTTCCAGTTTAGGGTGCACAGGTACCCCGTTCAGTGTAGTCAGTTTGTTAAAATAAACTAGTTTGTGTGCCCTCCCTGCACCACAGCATCCTCTACACAGAGGATTTTACACTCCTTGTTCTGGAATCCACTGCTAATCAAGGGCCGATATTGCATTGTCAACAATCTGCTCTGCTCTGTTGTGTCACCAGTTAATTCACAGTTGTCTTGTGATCGAACACCCTCTTGTGCACAGCACTCTGAGACCTGTTTGTGTGGAGTTTGCGTTTTATAAAACAATAAATCAATCAATCAATCAATCAATCAATCATGTCACTTATAAAGCGCACTACATACCCGCGAGGGTCTCAAGGCGCTGGGGGAAGAGGGGGGTGGTGCTGCTACTGATCGAAGAGCCAGGTCTTGAGGAGTCTTCTGAAGGCCAGTAGGTCTTGGGTCTGTCGGAGGTTGGTGGGGAGGGTGTTCCAGGTCTTGGCGGCGAGGTGGGAGAAGGATCTGCCGCCGGCGGTCGTTTTCCGGATGCGGGGGACTGTGGCGAGGGCGAGGCTGGTCGAGCGGAGCTGGCGGGTGGGGGTGTAGAAGCTGAGTCGTCTGTTGAGGTAGGCTGGTCCGGAGTTGTGGAGTGCTTTGTGTGCGTGGGTGAGGAGCTTGAAGGTTATCCTCTTGTTGACAGAGAGCCAGTGCAGGTCTCTCAGGTGGGGTGTGATGTGGCTGCGTCGGGGGATGTCGAGGATAAGACGTGCAGAGGCGTTCTGGATGCGTTGCAGCCGTCTCAGGAGCTTAGCCGTCGTTCCTGCGTAGAGGGCGTTTCCGTAGTCCAGCCTGCTGGTGACGAGGGCCTGGGTGACTGTTTTTCTTGTTTCGGTGGGGATCCACTTGAAGATCCTGCAGAGCATTCGGAGGATGTTGAAGCAGGATGAGGAAACGGCGTTGACCTGCTTAGTCATGGAGAGGGTGGGGTCGAGGATGACCCCTAGGTTGCGTACGTGGTCGGTGGGTGGCGGGGCTGTTCCCAGTGATGTTGGCCACCAGGAGTCGTCCCAGGCTGAAGGGTTGGAACCAAGGATGAGGACCTCCGTCTTGTCCGAGTTCAGCTTCAGGCGGCTGGTCCTCATCCATTCGGCAACGGCCTTCATTCCTTCGTGGAGGTGGGCTTTGGCGGTGTGAGGGTCTTTGGTGAGGGAGAGGATCAGCTGGGTGTCGTCGGCGTAGGAGATGATGTTGAGGTTGTGCTGTCGGGCGACGTGGGCGAGGGGTGCCATGTAGATGTTGAACAGCGTTGGGCTGAGGGAGGAGCCTTGGGGTACGCCGCAGATGATGTTGGTGGCCTTGGATCGGAAGGGGGCGAGGCGGACGCTTTGTGTTCTGCCGGAAAGGAAGGATGTGGTCCAGTCCAGGGCCTTCTCTTGGATCCCGGCGTCGTGAAGGCGTGTTCGTAGTGTGTGGTGGCAGACCGTGTCGAAGGCGGCTGATAGGTCCAGGAGGATGAGGGCTGCTGTTTCTCCGTTGTCTAGCAGGGTCCTGATGTCATCGGTGGCGGCGATGAGGGCGGTTTCGGTGCTGTGGTTGCTGCGGAAACCGGATTTTTGGTGTGGCCAGGCGGGGCATCACGGCGTTCAAGAGCCATCGTATGCACTAGCTCATAGAAGTACAAGTCATCTGCTGGCCGATTCAGAGCACTGCAAGGGGATAGGAGAGGGCTGTATGGAGTTGGTGGCGGGAATGAGCTTTATGGCTGACTACGCCACTTTGAAGCACTGATGGAGAAGAGGAGAATTAAGTGTAGGTATGCGAGAGAGAGAACATAAGCGAAGAGGGGTGATGGGGAAGCAGAAGGGAACACTGCTTCTATGCGTGCCACCCTTCACTATTCAGGGCTCCATTCACACATAGGAAGGACTCTTAATTGAGACTGTGAGGGCATCCAGGCCGCTGAGAATTGAGTGAGTAACGGGATGGGGAGGGGTCAATAGAACGGGCAAGACTCTTCCTTTCGGGGGTGGGGTGGGTCTCAATGACCCCCTCAGCGTGCTCAGCCACGAAGGGCTATTAAAACGAAGTTAACATTAGGCAGGTGGCTTCGTCTCTCGTCTGCCTTCCTCACATCCCGTCCTATAATTGTCCATATTTTAAGGGGTAATAACCCGTTTCATGCCAAGTTTCAACCCACGCTTCCAAGCATTGTAAACAATATATGTTACTGTTACCCTGTGAAATGATATTTAATTTACCATCCTCTGAAGGATTGAGGTCTCAGTTAGCCTTTCTGTGGTTCCGACTAATGGCCCGCAGATCTCAGCGGTGAGTGTTTAACTCATGGAACCACCCTGCTGAATATCCGCACCTGCAACCACCGGCTCAAATTAAGCACTAACTGTAGGATTCATCATGAACTGAGCAGGGACAGCGCAGTCACTTTACTGGCTGTCTTGAGTGCAGAGGCACAGGTGCGAAACACTATGGACCAGGCCTCGTGATCTGCACAAGTGGCATGTAGTTTTGCCGGGATGCTGGGAATTTTTGTACCAATATTTGGACCCTACCACTAGTAGAAAAATGTTATGTTTAGCTGATTTATCAGTGCAAATTTGGATTTGTAACTGATCGTCAGTGCATCGTTCACTGAAAAATGTTGTCAAAACCTGTACACAACTGTCCAGCAGGTTAATTACACATGATTTGGCACTTGACCTGGTTCTCAATAAAGCTCCACCCCTATGCCCCTCTCTACCTGAGTAAATGCGCTCTTCCGTATCTGTGCAACCCTTGTGGTAGGGTGTGCCACACATGGCTTCCACCTTGTAACCAACACAAAGCGTACTGAAACAGCTAGCATGCACTATGAACAGTATTTCTAAGGTGCCAACATACCTCAATGAACTAATACTCGTCATTGACGTCTCATGTGTATGGATCACGCAGGCAAAACCAATTAACCCTTCCCAGGTCGGTTAATTTGAGTATCGTTAGATTGGATACATAATGCTTAGAAACGGCAGAAGTGGTATAAAGCGCTTTGCAACTAATATTGACGTGTACACGAGTGAAGTTGAACTGATGTTGCAATTTACCAATGAACCACAGGCCGGTGCTGCAACGCTGGCTTTGCAATAGCACAGTTCACGTGCTTGGAAACTGATACTTTTTTGTATTTACAATATTTTGTCAGCCCTTTGTCTATCTGACCTCTACCTTGCTTCAGAGTGAATGAGGCTGCTACTGAGGAGCTGCTCTAGAAGTAGCCATAATCAACATATTTCGGTGCCATACAAGACTGAAGCTGGGGAACCAGGTTCGGGTCTGGCAGGAGGCTCAAGCATACTATAATTCTGGATAAATCACTTAGTCTCCTTGTGCCTAAAAAAGCAAGTGTTTGCAATGCAATAGGCCTCACATTACTGAAAGTTTGAGCTTTTGGCATGCATTATTATTTGTAACGCCAATAGGTCAAACCTTCAGTAATGCGAGATCTATTGCATTGCAAATGCTTGTTTTAAAAGACCACATCCCTGAACACAGACCAAGCAGTAGTACACATTAAAAAAATAACATAAGAAAAACAGCTGATAAGACATTTGACATTTTCCAGTTATTTAAAAAAAAGATGCACTAGGTATTCTTTCTTTTTCTTAACTTACTTGATGTTTATTTAAGAGCGTGGAGTTCAGAGGCAGTCCAGGCTCCTCTTGCTGGCCCCAGTGCAGGGAAAAGAGCAGAGCTGTAAGGGAGGGTCTGGGGACCTCTGGGCAGGCACGCAGAACTATTTCCAGGAGAGGCTGGTGGGGCTGGGTCAGCTGTGGGTACATCGACCAGCCGCTACAGCAGCCGCCGTCCTCCTATTTTCCTGTTTTGGCTGGGTGGAGAGCAGATTTGCAGCAAGCCACGAATTCCTCACTTTTGCCCTTTTCTTCTTTTCCAGGTGCCGTCGATCAGTCTGCGTGAGCCCGAATATAAAGGGCAGAGGAGGTCAAGGGCGGGGCCACCAAAGCATCCTGATGTGACCATTGTAATGGTCACAGTGGGGGCAGGCAGGCAGGCAGCGTCCTCACTAAATGAAGTGTGAATCACCGCAGCAGCACGGTCATCAGAGGTAGCAGTTTTCGCGCTAACCTAAGACTGATGGCCATTTCAGTGTTGCTTTGCAGGCCGCTAGATACAGAGGGGAAGGGGTAGGAGGTCGTGGGCACTGCAGAGGTCTTCCTCGATGTGCACCACACAGGCTGAATGAAATAGTTATCATTTTTAAGTAGGACTATTCTTGCCATCCCAGGACGCTTTTTTAAAACAAAGAAGTAGGGGAACGGACTGAAATAATTTTTAAAAGTAGGGGCACGCCGTGCCCTTCTGATCCCGCCGACTTCTACCACTGAGTGTATGTGACATCAAGGTGATGTGACTTTTTTTCTTAACTTAGGAATCCTCTTAGATGTGTTTCAATTTGAACGTGCATAGGCTAATTAGTACATCTGACTGGCTGTGTACGTAGCTATATATTCAAAATGTGAGCACTGAAAATGGTGCATTTAAAATTCCACTTGCCCTCCCGTTCAATTTTTTGTGGGGTGTTCAAAGTTTTTTGAAAAATGGTGCAAAATCGCACAGCAGTGTTTATTTTACACAGCATTGCAGAATGTGGTGTATTATGTGGTATGCTTGTGCAACCTTACTGTGTAATACACTCGCAAAACTGTCTTGGGTCCAGTCAGGCTCCTTTGAAGAACGTTCAGCTCAGCCCTGGGTAGCTGTGGCTTCGAGCAGCAAGGCTTAACCAAAGGAACTAGTGTAAGTCATTTATAGACATCAAACAATGAAATGAGAAAATCTGACAACAAGAAAAAAACACCAATTGATAAAAATAGATTATATTTTATGAATGTTTAGACACCAAGATGAGCAAAATCAACCGGAGGGTTTCGGAGATATAGATTTTTAAGTAAAACCTACATTTCAACTTTTTACTCCAAAGCGCAAACAAGCATTGGTAACTGTGAAGTTTAGAAACTTTTGAAAAGTTTGCAAGAGTTGTGTTCGACCACTCCGGCCCGTGTGGGGAGACCAAATCCAGCAGGGAGAAGATCAGAGGCCACTAAGGAGTATTTGGACAGTTACCTGGTCACCAAATCCGTCCCAAGTCCAGTTCCACACTTTACATCTAGATCACTATAGACTTCAGTGAAGTGGTCTGGGTGCTGTGCTGTCGATGGGGGTGTCCTTGCGGTTATTGCTCGGTCCACGGTTAAGGTGGGGGGACTTTGTGAGCAGGAGTCGAGTACTTCAAAGTCCTCTTTGAGACAGTAGAAGGCCAGCTGTGGCTGGGCCACCGTTCTTTATACACAGCAGCGGTATCCTTTGGTGAAGACTGGTGTCCCTTTTTGGCGACCAATCTGGACTCAGATGGCACTTGGTGCAACTTGGTGCAACTTTTGACCGTCGAGGATCGGTCTCTCGGGTCGCCCAATGGCGGTCAGTGGCGATTTTCAGAATGTAGTTACTGACTTGCCAGTGTGGCTTCTTCAGCTTTGATGGCCCTGGTGCTGGTTCCAGGGGGTCATTCGACTGATCCATGGATTCACTTCTCTGGTCTGGGGCTCGGGAGCAGCTTTTTCACAAGCTAGGAGTCACAGGCACAGTCCTCTCTTTACTAGCCAAAGGTGCGGCTGGTGCAGTCCAGCAGTAAGTGCAATCTCTCTTGCCAGGTCCAGGAGTCAGCAGGGCAATTCTTCTTCAGTCCTTTCTCCAGTTCAGTCGTGTTCTGAGGTTCAGGGTGCCATATTTATGAACAGAAAGTGCCCTGGGGGATGATGCTGTCACTAGCCAATGGTCTGCCATAATCCCTCCTGCCTTGTGATGACTTCTGGCTATGTGTGGCATCTAGCAATCCCAGAGGGCACTATTCTGCCCACTCCTAAGATGTTTGAACCCTTCCTTGGATGTTAGGAGCTTGGCAGCCCACCCTAGAGGTGTGGCTACCTGTGGGCTACATGCCCACGGGAAAACCGGTTTGAGCACCGGTTTCCCCTCTCTTTTCCTGCTGCCAGTCTGTCTACCTGAACAAAGTGGCAACCCTTTAGGAGTCTAATCGCCATTTAACCATCAAAGTCAGCTTCGCTTTTGAAGCTCGCTTTTTTGGCCAACACCCTCAGTGGTTTCCTACAAGGGGGAGGTAACACCTCTCCCTGGAGCAAGCTTCTATTCTTCCTGAGCCTGGGAGTCTTTCACACTATTCCCCAGGAGGGCAGAAGGCTGTCTGGTTGCCAGCAACTGTGCAAGGCCCCTGGACAGATTGGGCAACAGAGTGGCAACTTTCTAAAAGTTGCCTTTCCTTAAAAGTAAAATAGCTGCTTTATATCTGGCCGGTATACATGCTTGCTGTGCACACTCCTTGGGGATGGCCCGTCCAAAAGTAATCCAAATGTAATCCGCAAAAGTAGTTCTGTTGCAAGTATACGTTTAATGCAGACAATATAAACTTATGAAATGAAATTTGTACTTGTAAAGCGCACCCATACCCCCAAAGGGGTGTCCAGGCGCTGTACGCATACCGCTGTGGAACCCTTCCTGGCTTTTCCCTGTGAAATGTCCACTCCTGGGCACCCCCAGGGTGAAGCCAGGCATCCCAGCGCTGTTGGGGAGATTAAGCAAGCTATTGCCCAGAGTTGCAGAGTGGGACCCATGATTAGAATAGGCACCGAGGCGAGAATTATCAGGTCCGAGGAAATTGAGCCCAAGACCCGCCGAGGCGGGAATTGAACCCTGGTCCCGGGCCAGATCTCTGCATCAGGGTCTGCCGCTCTAACCATTGAGCCACACTTCTCCACTTAAAGTTTTAATTTTCAAATGTTGAATCCAAGAATCTTGTCCATTAAAGAAACTTTGATTTTCTTTATCAAAATGTAAAACAATCAGGTTCCAAGCTCCGTTCCGAATTATTTCAGGCATCACAGTGCCTTTCATCGGGGAAAAGGAGCTGAAAATGAATGATGTAACAATGATTAAGGAAACCTTGAAAACAGTCTAAATAAAATATAACAACTGACATGTTATATTCTCTAAGCAATATGTATCAAACTCTCACCTGAAATCAAAAAGACAGTAATGCCAACCAAAAAAGGCAGTCTAACAAACAGTATATGTAAATGCTTCTATGTCATCAAAAACATCTAACACCAACTCGTGCCGACCTGATCCATACTAAAATTATTAAAGCCCCACTGCCAAACAAAAGCAGAACGTTAGTATAGTGCTCAAAAAAGATACTTCGTGCTGTAACATTGCCTGAAAGAAAAGACATGAACCACCAACAAACCCATTTGTGAATGTGTTGGAAATGGCCCTTTTTGCAGGGTTATCCCCAAACTTTTTGCTTCTTCCTCCTACTTTTTCCTGACCTGTGGTTGTTGGCGTTAGGACTCTGGGCACTTTACCACTGCTGATCAGTGCTAAAGTGCATATGCTCTCTGTGTAAATTGATGTTGTGATTGGTTCTCCCTGATTGGCATATTTGTTTCACCAGTAGGTCCCTAGTAAAGTGCACTGAGTGTGCTAGGGCTGGTAAAACTAATGCTACTAGAGGGCATGCAGCACTGATTGTGTCACCCACATGAGTAGAACCGGAAAAGTTGTCTCAGGCCTGCCACAGCAGTGCCTACGCGCAGTTTGTTAACTGCCATTTTGACCTGGCCAGTGTACCCACTTGCCAGGCATGACCCTTCCCTTTTCTTACACATAGGACACCCCTATGGTAGGCCCAAGGTACCCCCCTGGGCAGGGTGCAGTGTATGGGAAAGGTAGGACATGTACTTTTGTGTGTAACACGTCCCAATAGTGAAATACTGCTAATTTTGTTTTTCACTATTGAAAGACTATCTTGCCCATAGGACAAAATGGGGAATGCTGTGTAAAATTTTACCAGCATATCTTCCCATAGGAGTGAGATAGAAAATTGGAATCTGGTATCCCTGAACTCAGAATTTAATAACACATCTTTTAGTAAGGATGGTTTTTAAATTCTGTGTTTGAAAATAGCACTTTTAGAAGGTGGCTATTTTCCTGTTCAACCTTCCTGTGTGCCTCTGCCTGATTGTGGATGACTGTCTGGCTTTGGAGTGACAGGGGCTGGGGTGGCTCCAGGAGTCTGGGTGAGTCAGCCTGGGCTGAATAGGCCGATCTGCATTTGGAGTGGTGGGAGGAGTAGTACCTGTCCCTGACTAGGGCTGTGCCTGCCTTCCACAAAAGACTGGCTTCACCTTCTGCTGTGTGTTTGAAGACCATGGCCCACACTGACAAAGGAAGAAGTTGTGCACTGGCAGTGTGCACCCAGAACTGGTTTGGACTGGGTTCAGGACCCCTCAGACAAAGAGAACAAAGATATTTTGGGGTATAAATATTAGAGTTGAAACCCCTGAACTTTAGACTACTTCGTGATCAAGAGGAACCTTTTGCCAAAGAGGACAGCTGAAGAGACTGAGGAGAAGTACTGCCCTTGCTGTGTGTCTGGGGTTGGCCTGCAGTTTGCTGTTCCTGCTAAGGAGAGGACAAAGGGACTTTGCTGTGTGCTGTGTCCCCCCTGCTTGAAGAAGGACTTTGTTGTGTGCTGTGTCCATCTGTAACCTGAAGAGAAGTTTCCAAGGGCCTGAGGAGAGCTGGCCTCCTGTTGTGGAAACTCAGGAACACCAAAGTTTCCAAGATCATCCTGGAATCAAGAAGAACCTTTGCTGAGGAGAAGAGCGGAAGAGACTGAGAAGAAGGACTGCCCTTGCTGTGTGTTCTGGGCCTGACCTGCAGTTGCTATTCTGCCAAAGGAAGGAAGAGGACTTTGCTGTGTGCTGTGTCCCCTACTTGAAAGGAAATCTCCAAGGGCCTGAGGAGAGCTGGCCTCCTGTTGTGGAAACTCAGGGACACCAAAGTTTCCAAGGTCTCTGTAACGCTGTGCGCGTGTGTCTGGACACAGCGTGTAACCTTCGTGAAGCCCCGCATTGCTAAGAAGAGCTTCACTCGTGAGATCGCCTCTACGCCACTGAGTGCGTGTGTCAGCACCCAGCTTGTGACTGCGAGGAGTTTTGCAGAAGTGGGACGGATCGGAGGGTCCCGAGGGTCCCATCTTACCATCTAACAAGAAACCCATATCTGATTTTGCACTACCCACCAAACATGATACTCCTAGATAGGCCCCACCAGGCAGGCCCTGATAGAATGTCTTAAGTTGTCCACTATTCTTTCATCCTCTTAGCACATCTCACATAGGCCCAAGCCCACCTTCTTAGATACCTATACAGAGGCCCAAACATGCCATTTTAGATACACACACATAGGCCCAAAAAGCCCCGTACCTCTTGCTATCACTTTTTTTAATAAAACAGATCTCGTAGGCTTCACTAAGCTGACAGCAGAGACCTGTGCCTTCCACTGCGACACCACACCAGCCCCCTCTTGTAAATTTCCACAGTTACGAGAATAAGATTAGCCCCCACCTATTGAGGAAATTGAGGAACTAGTTACTTCACAGCATCTGGCCCAGTCTGACATCCCCTCCGCCTTCTTCTGCTCTCTGCCATTGCAGAACGAGGAAGTGAGCCTCGCTCCTTCGCAGCTTCACTGCAGCTCCCCCCCGCCCCTCCTTTCTCTGTCTTCGCAGTCTGCTCTTCAACAACATCTGTCACATTGATCGTTATTATTTTTGAAATGCATTTCATTTATTTAATTATTGTCTATTTGTTGTCCATTGTGTCTGTTTTTTGTGCTTCGTTTCCTTAAACATTTATTCGCCCTGCAGTCCCACCACAGTTCTCTCCCCGCATTCCACATCTGTTGCTGACCTGCCAGCTCCACACTCATTTAGCCGAGTGGCAGGCTGCCAGTTACTATTGTTGACTCAGTTGCCCCCCACTTTTCCTCAGAATTAGCAGCAACTGTGCCAGGTAGCTGTTGTCTGGATTGCCTTGCCTTTCAAACGTAGCCGCAATCCCGCTAAGTAGTTGCACTTACCTTCAATACACATTGCACATACATTGCGCCTCTTTTTTTCTGTCTCTCACACCTTTTTTGCCTACCACTTGTCCACGCCAATTGGTAGCCAAGGGGGGGTGGAGTTGTATCTCCATTACTCCTGTCCGTTCCCTTAAACCCCCTCCTCCCCGTTATGTCCCTTGACCCCACGCAAATTATTAGCCTTCTTATTCATTCAGTACGTGGTACTGCTACTGCGGTCTACCACACCACCCTTGACCGGTTTACCCCCTTACACGCCATCAAAGTGACGTTCTTGCAGTTGCTTGGAACATCTTAGGGGTCACCTTCACACCCACTACCGAACTACGCCTTTCACTCTTGTCTCTCATAGACTTACCTCCCTCAGCCACCGCTTCTTCCCAGGCACCACCACCACCAGACACCACCCGCCCGGATCTTCTGTGGCCTGCCCACTCCTCTAATTCATCTTCGCGCTCCCCACCATCTTTAAGTTTTTCTGTTTATTTTGCTAACTCTCCCACTGTCGTTAACATAGACGGTGAGTCCAATACTGACTCTGCGCAGTCCACGACATCCTCTGAAGAGGCAACACTCCCTAACCTTACCGCCCCTGCTTCCCCCACGGTATCAGCATCAGCATTTAGTACTGCTCTCCCTCAACCACTGTCTCCTGCTAACGAGTCCCCATTCCTCGTGGCACTCCTGCAGGACTATTCAGTGGATCTAGAGGACTCTGCACCAGACGTCCTCATTGTGCCTCCCCTGGCAAGCCCACCTCTGCATTTCCAGTCGCTGTAAGGAATGAGTGCCCCGTCTCCTGATAGTACAGCTTCTCCCATTTTTGTATATCTAGTCAATAATAACGTTGTAGGTCTTTCCACTGGGCACCCATCTTCCTTTTGTCACGTTACACCCTTAGCAAGCACTGTCCTTCTCACTATATTTCAAGTTTTAGGGGTTGACTATACCCAGGCACAGCAGATAACACTTTCACTAGCATCGTCCTTTCCGCACCCCATTGTCACTAAAGTCAAAGAACAAAAACATTGCAAGCACTGACATTTTAGGGAACACTCTAGTCCCTTAACTATTATTGGTCCCATGAACAGGATTATAGGCACCTCTGTTCATAAAACACCGGCTTGCATTTACATACGCATTCGCCTAATAGCGCCAGGCTTGGAGATACCTACCACACTAATCACATCCTATCCACGCAACCCGCTACAAAGCAAAGTAATTGCTGGTCTCTCTCGTAACCAGCTCCAATTCCCTGACTTCTCCCCTAACGGAATATACACCGGACCACAGGAACTGGACTTAAGACGAGCATTATATCACATTATTAGTAGTGACATAGGAGAGGAACTGATAAAAGACGCCATTCCTCCTATTCCTGACATTCAACACTCTCCTGCCACTGAACCCTCGCCTGCCACCTAACTACATCCCTTTCTAAACTAGTGACATTCACCCTCAAAGCATTGTGCTTTTAAAATAACACTCATGAATGGCATAGTGAGCTCTACAGTGTATAAAACGTCTACCCACTTTCACATCTTTTTTATCATACGTCCCCCTGGATCGCTACTTACTGCCATACTATCTAGCACGTGGCCAAGGCACCCTCTCCAAAGTTATATTGCTGAAGCTTGCTTTGACGGCCAGCTTCGCTTTCCACTTTATACTCAAGCACAAGAGCGAGACTTGCAGGACGGGGTGTATGATATTGTCATTCAGGCAGTAGAGCAAGAACTCATCAGAGACATTGTCCCTAGCACCTGAGAAAACGCGCTCCTGTAATTCAGGCTTTGCCTAGAGCGCCCCGTGTTAGACACATCAACATGGCCACTCCACTCCAACATGTTTTAAAAACATTCGGAGCCCAAGAGCACCATATACTAAAGCACTGCCGTGAGCTACATAAGCGTACGGTCAAAATGAGTCATCCTTGGCCCTCAGAGGGAAGCTTTGATCCAATCATACTAGAGCATGCCACCACCTTTCTAGACACCAAGTACTCTGGCACTAAGTTACAGAAGAGAAAGGCTACTTTAGATCTCTGGCGCATTTTCAAAGATAAGGCTCAAACACACTCTGACTCCACACACCCAGCTATACCCAATGCTCCGCCCCCTCCGCCTTACCACTTCAGCGGTATGTATACCGAACGCACTCACAAAGAACAACCAGAGCTGCCAGTCACCACTAATGATTCTCCGGCTGCTGGCTTCCAACCGCTACCAAATGAGGCATCTTCCTCACCACACCTCGGTCCAGACATACACATCACACAACCGGAGGAATTCCAGATTTCCCACACATCACCCAGTCACCCGTACCACTCCATGGACCGACCACTGACTCCACCCATGCCCCCCGGTGATGTGTACCCACGCCTGACTGAACGTCAGAACATACACATGCCTGTTACCCATGGTACAGTAATGGAGACAGCAGTATCAGGTCTCCCAGGTCTCATAGATGCACAGCTGTCACTTAAATTTACACCAACTATCAATACTGCACAACCCCGCCCAGTTGAACAGGATGAGGAAGACTCTGACTCTGCCTCTCAAGCATCATCTCGCCACTCACGTACATCTAGCAAAGTCTTCCGTGACATTGGCACTAAAGACGACACTGTCACTAACCCCTTCCTTGACACCAGCACGCACCTGTTCCCACGTTCATGCCTCCCACCTCAAACTAGCAATCCTTTCAGTGTTAAATGCACCATTCGGTGATGGACCAGGATCTGGCCTTATGACAGAGCAGCGGCAGCTCATTGAGTTCCCCAACCCACCATTGCTGTGCATAACTGAGGGACAGCGTGCCCCCCTCACAGGTCCCCTCACAGGTCTTCCCTCCTCATATGACAATTATAGACAAAATGCAGACTTGAGCAAAAGCTCCAGCCTGGAAAGTATTTCACCACAGCACTTTGAAGAAGAACAGTCACACATGCATCAATCGCCTAGCCACACAGAACAGGTAAACACAATGAGACGCTTGTCATTTAAATTAGAAAACATGAACAAAAACATTACAGACATGATCTCGAAGGTCAACTCTCCAGCACCACCCTCACCCACGCTGCACCACCTCGTGCAACACCACCCACAGACAATTATCAGTAGGAATGGGGAAGGGAGTATACAATATCTCCATAATGAGCACCCCCACCACTGTGACGCTGCCGCCTCTGGAATAACACAAACAGTCACCAACACACACCAAGCCCACCAGTCCCCAACAGCATTAGGGCGGGAGAAGACACCACCACTGGTGCTAGAAGGCCACAATCCAATGTTTGGTGGGATCCCAATATATTGTGGACTCCCACAGGAACAAGACAGAGTGGTAAGAAGGAAGGTCTGGACCACCGAAGCACAGAAACTTAAAGTCCTGGGAACACATGGACGCCCAGACGACATACTATATGATGTCTCGGGCTCTGCTTCCTTGCGTACCACTAGGAGGATGAATAGACGCAACATGTGTCTCAGCAGATCAAGCGTACCAAAAACTAGCAATGATCTTACTCCCAATGAGATAGTGATACTAGGGGAAGCCTCAGACTATGCAGTTAACCCTTTCTCAGACGATTTGGCAGGCTGGTCAGAGCCCTTAGCGCCCCAAATGCTCCCTTGGCCAAGAGAAGGCTCTTTTGAGCCTCAGTACATGGCAACAGCAGTTGAATGTATCCTCAAAGGAGTAGGAGATGAGGATTGGGACTATGACTACATGAGGGAGAGCCTGAAGGTCTGGCAAAAATATGCTCGCCAGCATGACTCTACAGGACCCACAGTGCAACGCCCTGGGGTCACGCGCCAGATGCCACTGCTGTACAAAAATGTCACTGATCCCCCATCTATATCCCATGGTCTACATTAGACAAAGAAAATGTCAAAAAGCAACTCCCACCCCTCACTGAGGGTGCGGGAAAATGAATTGCAGCTTTTGAAAATTGCACCACAGGTAACAACATAGCTATAGGAGATGTAAAAAGCCTGCTGATCTCCCTCATGGGAGAAGACGCAGAAGATCTCTTCACACTTGTCCATGCCAATCTTACGAAAACAAACACCAAACATGATGGTGTTTCCTTTAATGAGATTAGAACACTAGCATGCACTGAGTTGCGCAGGAAATTCCCTGATGTTCCTGACATTGGGGCTCTGTTGTCACAGACCATGCAACCAAATGAAGACCCTGCCAACTATCTTTCCAGAATGAAAGAAAAATGGCACCAGGAGTTAGGGCAACGATGGGACGCAGCTGGAGGGTATGGGAGATTATTTTATCACACAATAAAGAAAGGTTTACCCACTGAAGTGCAGGAAAAATTAGATGGCATTGTAGCAATGGAATGCAAGCCATGGGCTGAAATACAAGACCACATTATACATTACTGCAAAAAGAGACAGGAACAGGAGAAGATTAGACAGCTGGCAATAGAGAATGCCGCTGCAAAATTAGTACAGCAGAAACTCAACAAGAAAAAAGACAATACAGACACAGTCATGTTTGCAGCACCGGTCACTCAAATGACAGCAGTAACATCCTTCCCCCAGGCTGCCATGAATGCTCTTGCAGGCAACGCCCAACCTGCCCCACAACAGGTTCAAGCACCACCTGCCGTATAATACATACAAGCCCAACCCCAGCATGCCATACAGTATGTCCAGCCACAACCACAGCCAATGGTACAATACATGCCAGCACCACCTACTTACAGCACCAACACACAGCCCTATTACAATAACAGACAAAATATGAACAGGAACATGGGTGTACCAGGAAGAGGGCGAGGGATGGGACAACAAAGGTTTCCACAACAGCCAGGACAAGGGACACCACCGATCATCTGCTACTATTGTCAGAAACCAGGCCACATACAGAGAGATTGCCACAGTAAAATGCGTGATATGGGTCAGCAATATACGGGTCCTGGCTACCAAGTACAAGCACCATTCAACAACAGCAGCGCACGCAACAACACCTTCAACAGCCCCAAATACTATACTATGCACAACCATCACAGCAGCAACAAGTGCAGCTCCAAGCGCCCATAATGGCCCAGGTTCAGCCAACAGTCCAACAAATACAGGTTCCAATGCAACAGCCACAGCAAGTACCTGCTTATCAGGTGGTCCCCCAAACACAAAACAATGTACCTCTAGGAGGAACGATTGTTGCCTCCAACAACCCCTTTACCCAGGGCACCATCCAGCAATATCAGGCTGGAGGATACACTGGCTAGGACAGCCCACAGACAACTCTTTTGTGCCCAATTTTGTCCTGCACAAGCAATACTGAAGAGGACCATATTGCAAGTGTTGTGATAAATAACAAAACATATAGCTTTCTTGTTGACACAGGTGCCACATATTCCTGCATTACAGGTGGCCCTCTGCCCATTTCTAACAAAACAGCGGACACACAGGGATTTTCTGGGGCAATAGCAAGGGTCCCTTTCACCAAGCCAGTATCAATGGAGATAGGAGGCCATGTAGTGGAGCAGCCTCTGCTCTATTCACCCAGGTCCCCAGTCAATCTTTTAGGACGTGACCTCATGGCCAAATTAAACATGACCATCCACTTTGATGACAACGGAACAATGATTTGCTCTATACCAGGTTCCCCACTAACTAGGATAATGGCAGTCACTGCACAGTCTTCCTTAGATAGCCAGGTCAGAGCACGCCCAGTGGATGAGCACGCCTTCTCTGCAGCTGTCCACACTATTGTCGCCACCACTCCCGAATTACAAGGCCGCACTGTTCAGTTACCAAAAGAGTTCCTTTTCAGACCCCAAGTACCAGACTCACAGGTATTAGACAAACACTTGACATTTGACATCTGCGCCCTTGAGGTAACACCGACCTACGGCGCATTTCTGGCATGCGATGACAACGCTCATACTTGGGCTTGTGTCATTTTCATTGAGCCTAAAGGGTTGGTCCAAGACATTTCAGATGCCCAGTTATTTGGATCCCCTGAAGACTACTCCAAGACAGAGATTATCTATCAAAACAATGTGCCTATCTCAGTAACAGTGGAGATTAGGACACCAACAGTCACCCCTAGCTATGACTCTGCCCGAGAGGCAGATCTGGCTCAAGTTCCTGCACATCTTTGGACAACAGGCCCAAACGATGTAGGCCTTATTAGCTCTGCCACGCCATTTAAGATAACTCTTAAACAAGGCGCTATCCTGCCCAGAATAAAACAGTATCCATTGTCCAAGGCAGCGGAAGAGGGCATTGCCCCTACCATACAAGCATTGCTGGATCAAGGAGTAATATATCCTTGTATCTCTCCTTGTAATACGGCCCTTTTCCCTGTGCGGAAAGGGAAGACAAATCAATGGAGGCTAGTTCATGGTCTGCGCGCCGTTAACAACATAGTTGTACCCGAGTTCCCCATTGTCCCAGACCCCTCTGTCATCCTCACGAATGTCCCCCCCGATGCACAGTACTTTTCTGTCATCGACCTGAAAAATGCTTTTTTCAGCATTCCCCTACACCCAGACAGCCAATACCTATTGGCTTTCACATTCAGAAATGTGCAATTAACATACCGAAGATTAGCCCATGGGTACTGTGAGTCCCCTAGCGTCTTCAACAGGGTTGTCAAAGAAGACCTGTCCAATTTCCAATGTGACAGCACCTTACTGCAATATGTCGATGACATACTGCTTTGCAGCCCCACAGAACAACAATGCAGGAAAGACACCATCTTCTTACTCACCACTCTAGCACAAAAAGGATATAAAGTTGACAAACAGAAGTTACAGTATTGTCAGAAAGAGGTACACTATCTAGGTCAGCTACTGTCCGCATCAGGCAGACGAGTCACTCCAGGTCGAGTTGAGGCAATAAAAGGCACTTCTGAACCCCAAACAGTTAAAGACATGCAAAAATTCCTCGGCCTGGTTAACTATGTCCGCCAGTGGGTCTTTGATTTCGCAACAATAACTGCCCCATTGCTGAAAGCTGTGAAAATGGGCAAAGACAGACACAATAAAATTTAGTGGACACCTGAAATGAGAACAGCCTACACCCAGCTCAAAGATGAGATAACAAATGCACCAGTGTTAGGATCACCTGATTACACAAAAGAATTCTACCTATTCACTCACTGTGATGGTCTAGTCATGACTGCAGTACTCACTCAGAAATACCCCATGGGCCATAAGCCCATTGCCTACTTCAGCGGCATGCTGGATGCTGTCATGAAAGGTCATTACCCCTGCGAACAGGCCCTTGCTGCCGCAGCATTTGCTGTTGAGAAAACTACCCCCATTGTAATGGGTTCCCCACTGACTATGTACACCGAACATGCCGTCTTTGCAATAATACAAAAAGCTAAGACAACTTTAACAACACAAAGAGTGTCAGGTTACGAAGTCATACTCCCTCTCCCCGGTCCACCGCAGCTCTTCGGGCTGATTTAGTGGAGGGAGAAGAGGCGGAGACAGTTTTAATTTTACCCTCACTTCCTGTGCTCAGTGTGGAGAGGTGGGCGCTCTAGTTGTCAGGCCCTCTTTGATCGGCCTGGCCTTCCCGCCTCCCACACTATAAAATAATCATATGGCGCCGTCGCGCAGCGGGCGCGCCGAAGGCGCGCCAAAGGCAAGCCCGTCTGCGCCAGTCCGTGCCTGGATCGGGCCTAGGGCCAGGACCTCTGGTCCAGGCCGACCAGAGAGTAAGAGGAGGGTAAGATTATATTCCAGCGAGCAATTAATGGCCATTCGTGGTGTCAGTAATTATTGTAAGCAGGTTTGTCCACTTTTTAATTTGGAAACCCCCTCCAACGATGTTACAGGTTTATGTCCAACCTGTGGGTTTAGATTAGAGGCTTATGACAGGATATTCATAGACCCCATGGAAATGGGATTTAATTCGACAATCCCAAAAAACCCTAAAAAGAAGGATATGATCCATTGCGCATTGGTCAACGCGCGCTCTCTCCCTAAACATAAATATGAGATAGCAGAATTATTAGATAAATGTAATCTGGACCTGTTATTCATTACAGAAACATGGGCTGACCTCTCAGCTGGCCCAGATTTTTGTATTGTTACTCCTGAAGGCTTCTCGGTCTACAGATGTGATAGAACCTGGAAGAAAGGAGGAGGACTAGCACTCATCTATCGAGATGAGTTTTCAGTTAGGACTGAGGTGATTACCACTGCAGTCTGTGAAGCATTTAATTTTAATATAATGCTTACTAAACAACAGTCCTTCAAGGGAATCCTTTTATACCGTACACCAGGCCCCAGGGGAGATTTCCTATCAGCTATAGGCAACCTACTGGAACCGGGGGCGGATGAACCCAATTTCACGATTCTGGGAGATTTTAACTTCCATTTGGAGGCCATCACTGATAGAGAGTCTATAGCCCTCATTTCAGAACTAGAGGTACTAGGACTTTCTCAAAAAGTGAGGATGCCTACTCACTCAGCTGGGCACACACTAGACGGTTTGTTTTCAAACAATGATCATATCTCTATAAGGAAGATTCTTCCCCTGACATGGTCTGACCATTGTGCAATTTTATTTGACATCACGATACCTCAGTCCACCCACATGGTCACAGGCTCTAACCCTTCTAAGCAATTTAGGGCCTGGAATAGCATTGATCAAGTCAATCTTAAACAACACTTAATAGATTCACAACCAGAAGCTGTGCCAGACCCTGAACTGGCTTCTAATAATTATACTGAATGGCTCCAAAATACATTTAGTAGATTAGTACCTTACAAAACAGCTTCCAAAAATAGAAAGACTCCCTCGGCGCCATGGTTTACTGATGCACTTAGATTGGAGAAACAACAGTGTAGAAATCAAGAAAGACACTGGCGCCTAGAATATGATGACACTGAAAAATACGTTATAAGGCGGCTCTGACAAAATACAAACATCTTATAATTAAAGAAAAAAGTATTTATTATACTAGAAAAATTGAAACCGCACAAAATTCAACCAAACAACTGTTTCAGGTAGTGTCCAATCTGACAGGGCCAGTGGTGAATTCCACTAAGGATGCTTCTCAATCACTTTGTGATTCCTTAGCCAGCTACTTTCAAGACAAAGTAGGCCAAATATATTCCAATTTCTCCGCCCCTATGGCGGACCGGAATCAATTGGTGGATAATAATAGAGACAGAGATACACCCATTTTTATGGAATTTAGACCAGTGTCGGTGGAACAGATTACTGGTTTAGTCAACACAATTAAATCAGGCTCTCCGTCTGACCCATGCCCCCCACTAGTCCTAAAAATGATTCCGGACCTGATAGGCATGAATCTAGCGAACATTTGCAACTCCATGTTTTGCTCAGGCACTTATCCGTCCATTTGGAAAAAGGCTATCATTCAGCCACTGTTAAAAAAAAGTAATCTTGACCCGGGAGAGACCAAAAACTATAGACCTATTGCACGTCTACCTTTTCCAGCAAAGATTTTCGAGAAAATTATGAACATCCAGCTGGCGCAGTACATTGAAGAGAATAAACTGCTAGATGACACTCAATTTGGCTTTAGGAAAGGCCATAGTACGGAGACGGCACTCATTAAAGCATCAGAAGAAATTAGAATGGTACTTGATAGAGGAGGTGCCGCAGTCTTGGTGCTTCTGGATTTATCAGCAGCTTTTGACACGGTTGATCATGTTACTTTGATCAACCGTGTCTCAGCCATAGGCATCGGACGGAAGGCTAAAGCACTTCTGGCCTCCTTCCTCTCCAATCGAACCCAGTCAGTCAGTATGGGTACTTTTCACTCATCAGTTTTCTCTCTCCCCTGTGGAGTCCCTCAGGGATCGTCGCTAAGTCCGACTTTGTTTAATATATATGTGTCGGACTTGGCACGAGTAATAAAATCCTTTGGGATGAGTCTTACGTCGTATGCCGACGACACGCAACTGGTGCTGGCAGTGCATAAAGATGGAGAGGCGGTGGCAGCGAGTTTCCATGATGGTATGTTGGCCATTAGCTCATGGATGGCAAATAACTGCCTTAAACTTAACTCTGAGAAAACCGAGGTAATGGTCTTTGGGTAACCTTGCCCCGGGGTGGTCTCCAAACTGGTGGCCAGTTGAGATGGGATTACCCCCCACTCCTGTTAAGAAGGCCAGAAACCTAGGTGTTATATTTGATGACAGCCTGTCTTTTATACACCATGTTAATTCAGTGGTCTCTTCAGCTTTTTATGTCTTAAGGACGATAAAGAAACTGTTACCTTTCATCCCAATTAATACTGGTAAAACTCTCATTAGTGCTCTGGTTATGTCAAAGGTCGATTATTGTAATGGCCTGCTAGTTAACGCTCAAGAAAAAGTTCTAAGTAGGCTGCAACTGATACAGAACGCAGCCACCAGGACACTAACAGGTACTCCAAAGTTTAATTCAGTTACTAAAGTGTTACGCCAGCTTCACTGGTTGCCCATAAAAAAGAGAACTAAATTTAAGGCGCTGTGTATCGCTTATAAGGCAGTGCATGATGCAGGACCTGAATTCCTGAAAAAAGCCTTTTTAGCATATATGCCTAGTAGAGCCTTGCGTTCAGCAGATGCCAACCTTCTGATCATCCCCAGAACCAAGAAAGTTAACTGGGGTGATAGAAGATTTATAGTGGCTACAGCTAAACTATGGAACTCGCTTCCCATACAAATTAAGACCAGTCCTACATTGTTATCTTTTAGGAAACAGGTCAAAACTTGGCTCTTTGAACAATAGGTAACCGGTCCTCTGCTACTCTTTACAGTCCATAGCGCCGAGACACCCAAGGGTATTTGTGCGCTCTAGAAGTTGTTAAAATAAAATAAATAAATACTGTCATTACCTTCTCTGAAAATTGTCAAATGCCATACAGTAAACCCTGCCACATATTTTGCTCATCCAATAGCCACCTCAGATGATGACACCCATGATTGTGCCACATATTCACCAGATGAGTCAGGAGCAGCAAAAGAGGATCCCTTGCCAAACAGTACTGTATATTTTGTTGATGGCTCCTCTACCATTGATCAAGAGACAGGAGTCAGGTACACAGGAGCCGCAGTAGTTAAAGCACAGCAGAATGATTCCTCTGATTCCCTAGACATTGTACAGCAACTTACATTACCATCACATTATTCTGCCCAGGCAGCTGAACTGGTAGCCCTCATAGCTGCCTTAAACATTGGAGCTGATGACCGTATTACAATTTATTCCGATTCTGCATATGTCACCACAATAACACACTCCAGCATCCTCCGCTGGAGAAGGCGCGGCTTCCTTAAATCAGATGGTACACCTGTCATTCACAAGACGTTACTAGAAGAACTTATTGAGGCCCTTACACTACCAGCTGAAGTAGCCGTAGTTAAATGCGCAGCGCACACTAATGGCCAAGATTTTGTATCCAGAGGTAACGCCCTGGCAGATTGGGCAGCTAAGGCTGCAGCCAGAGGCCCCCCAGCAACAGGCCCCCCACTTCAAGCAACACCAGAAGTACCATTTGCCCCATTTTACTTTCCCAAACATTACCTCCCACAGAGCATGACAATAGCAATGAAGGTATTTCAAAAACACCATCCCAATTAACAACACGATTTGACATTGACACAACACAGCAATATGATCACACTGCACAGTTACACCTCAGAGAAATGCAAGAAAGTGCACCAGATCAAGAGAAAGAGTTATGGAAGAAGAGGGGAGTACAACAGGACTCCGCCGACTTCCTTTGCAGACAGACAGTAACAGGGAAACCTGTGATGCCACAGGCCTTATTACAAGTGGCATTGGACCAACTCCACCTTCCCACACATGTCACCCGAGATAACATGTCCACCACCTTGCAAACAGACTGGTTCATCCCCAATGCCTATGAACAGATACAATTGTATGTTAATAAATGTCTCATTTGCCAACAATATTCCCCAAACTCGACTCTCAAAACAGTTGCTTCCACCATTCCTAGACCATCTGGCCCCTTCAAAGAGCTACACATTGACTATGTCGACATGATCGACCGCTGCCAAAATTACCGCTATCTCATTGTAGTAGTGTGTCCATTTTCACGCTGGATCGAAGCTGGACCTTGCGTCCACTGCGATGCCAAAGCAGCTGCCACATTCCTACTCCATGATGTCATTACTCGCTGGGGCGTTCCAGACGCCATCCGTTCCGACAACGGAAGTCATTTTTCAAACGCCATCTTTTCCTCCCTGACCACAATGCTAGGCATTAAACACAAACTGACATCAGCTTATCACCCACAAAGCAACGGCATTTGTGAGCGCCTCAACGGCTTGCTCAAAAATAAAATAAGCAAAATAAGCGCAACAATAGGAAAGAAATGGCTTTATTGCCTACCCATAGCACTCTTTGCACTAAGAAACTCCCCAAGTTCGGATCACCACCTCACGCCCCATCAGCTTGTCACTGGACGATCCATAAATGTAACAGTTCCGTCCACACGCCCTAAGACAGATAGTGAATCATCACCAGAGATAGTTAGAGCAGAACTTTACCAATACCTGTGCCAACTAACAAGCGCAGCGCAGTTCCTTTCTACCCAGGTATCCAAGAGGAAAGACAAGGGCCCCACCGATCCTGAGCTCCCACCGATCCGTCCCGGGACACTGGTCTTCGTCCGAAAAAACGTCAGGCGTTGGAAGGATCCTAAGTTCGAAGGTCCCTTCCAGGTGATAGACTCATCACCAACTGCAGTGCGAATAGCCGAGAGGAAAGCATGGATCCATCGCAGCCACGTCCGCCTAGACCCCGCACCACCACCTTAGCCAATGGACTAGAGGAGGGACGGGACATACCATTGGTGCCACTCCATGAAGACAGCGGGCTTCCATCCTCCTGTGATGAAGAAGACAATGAGCATCTCGTACTTACAGTCGAGGACGATAATGAAGATGCAAAGTTATGTATTTCACTTCTCTTAACATCTTGTTTTATTGCTGCAGTGACTTTGGCAGTTCTCAATTGGTACATGTTTTATCTTACAACTATTGGCCAGTATTATTTTGCAGATGCTATCACACCATCTTCAGGACAGTCAGTTGTGCCACCAGACAGAGACAACACCGAAAATCCGCCACTCCCACATTGTACCACTGATAGCGCACACACTAGCACACACCCCACATCCACAGCTGCTGATCTGATCCCAAGCAGTGCTACTACCCCATGGGATGGTATTCTGGATCTCACAATAGGTCCCCAATTGCCCCACCGTTCCCCTTCCCGCACTAACCGTAGAGTTAAACGAGGTAGGCCAAGGTTCTGGAGGACCCGTAGACCAAAGCCTGAGGCCACACAAGATTGGGCCACCGCTCTTCAGGACACAATGGTTCACATTGCACACCTTCATCCAAGGCCCAATTTCCATTCCACACGTCCTGACAAATTCGATCAGGATCATGGAGCCCATGATGCCCTGTTAGACAACATGTGGTACCGGCATATGTCCAAAATAGGGAAAAAGGTAACAAAAGAAGCATGTTTTGTGTGCTCACACATCCCTCATGCAGTAGGCGCAGACAAAATGATTTTCCCAAAAGAAGTACCACCCCCAATCGCCAAGTGTCTCCTCCATCTGTTCCTTTGCCGTATATACGGCGAGATTCAGCTTCTGTCAGCAAGTCTCGATACTGCGTTTGCAAACACCACGGCATGGGATCATAATTATGTCACGTTCAGAATTGTGACTGACAAACAACAATTTGAGAAGGGCATGGAGGATCTGTATAGGATGCAAATATCTAACTCCTTAACACAACATTGGGAGCGTAGCTTTGCCTATTTACGCTACTTCACCTTTACAACACCACAAGCAACATGTCATCCACAAATAGACCAAAGCCCCTGTAAATACAGGCCTGTGCTACGTTTGCGGGCCAATATCTATTTCAACAACAAGTGGCACGGTCCACACAACCTGAAAGTAGAAGGTACACCTTTAGTAAAGACACCACCTACCAATGGAAGAGAGCATATAAACTAAAACATCCTCTCCTTTGCTTCCTAGGTAACGGTACCCGCACTGTGGGCAGCAACACTAACTGTAACACGACAGTTTTTAATTTGGACCTCCAAGACGGCACCGCCAGCCTTATGGACATCTTTTGGGCATGCGGAGAACGCATCTATCTCCAGTTGCCTCCTCAATGGAAGGGTCTATGCACCATGGTCACTATGCATGAGCTGCATCTCGTTGTCCCGGCATCCAACATTTCCCAAGTGCTTGAACACCCCATGACAGGTGATGTCACCCTGCTTCACCGGCACCGAAGGAGTGCTCAATATTTTGCTAACGACGCCATTAAGGAAGTTCCTGAAGAGTTTCGCCTGTTCAATGGCGCCCAGGAATTCTTTGGGGGCCTGTGGCCCATCTGGCAAACATCTGCTAATGCCCAGTGGCTGCAGGTCACACGCTATGAACTAATGACTCTGATCAACAACACCCGAGATGGGTTCAACGCAATACAGGAAGAATTACGGCCTATAAGGCTTATGGTTCTAGAGCATAGATATGTTCTAGATCAGCTCACAGCTATGCAGGGAGGGGTATGCGCTTCCATCGGGACGAGCTGCTGCACGTTCATACCATCGAATGACGCAGCCAACGGGTCGCTCGCTAAGGCCATTGAGGACCTGGACAATCTGGGAAAAAAGATGCGTGACGAGGGCGGTGCCGATGCAGACCCTATTACGAGCTGGTTCAACTTGGACTGGATGCCTTCATGGCTATCTGCTATCTTGAAAATTGTGTTACCTATTTGTTGTGTCATCATGTTAATGTGTTGCGGTGCACAGGTAATAATTAAGTGTGTCAACAGATGTAGCACCAAAGCAGTAGGGATGAATTACGTTAAAACAGGAATTTATCACAATGCAGACTATCAGGACATGCACCGCGTTCCTGGGGATGGGAATGGGCAGATCCACGTACAACTCATAGAACAAGCTGCCCCTGATGCTTCTCCCAACACACCCACAGCTCCACCAGTTCCACCATATAGGTACACTTTGAGGGAGGAGCATGACGCTCGCGAGTATGACCAGTTAGTGAGCAATGATGATGGAGAATATGTTACCATAACACCAGAATTGCCACCCCCGGCTGCGTGCCTGTACGGTAATGACCCACTCAGCATGCACCAGACCCCAGAGGTTCCTGCAAAGTATTATATCCGAGATGTGTTCAATAATGAACAAGAGCAGGGATATGAAGGAGGGTCCCGAGGGTCCCATCTTACCATCTAACAAGAAACCCATATCTGATTTTGCACTACCCACCAAACATGATACTCCTAGATAGGCCCCACCAGGCAGGCCCTGATAGAATGTCTTAAGTTGTCCACTATTCTTTCATCCTCTTAGCACATCTCACATAGGCCCAAGCCCACCTTCTTAGATACCTATACAGAGGCCCAAACATGCCATTTTAGATACACACACATAGGCCCAAAAAGCCCCGTACCTCTTGCTATCACTTTTTTAATAAAACAGATCTCGTAGGCTTCACTAAGCTGACAGCAGAGACCTGTGCCTTCCACTGCGACACCACACCAGCCCCCTCTTGTAAATTTCCACAGTTACGAGAATAAGATTAGCCCCCACCTACGTGACATTCTGCTGGTACATCTGGCTGTTTCACAAGCAAGGTTTGCGATATTTTTAGTTATGAAACTTTCCGCGCTTGCTTAACTGAAACTGGAAAGGCGGCAACGTGACCAAGAATTAATATATAAAATATTAATTCTGAGCATTTTACGGTAAAAATTATCCTTTGTTTACTTTTTGCGGTCAGGAGCACTGACCATCTGCTAAAAGCGTAGTTTCACCATGATACCACTTCTCGGTTTTATATAAAACTTTCCAGTTACTGTAAGCGGGCGGTCAAGGGCCCGCGTCAGAACTCACGTCAGAGGTGGGTGCAAGTTCTGCATTTAACCATATAAATGAGCTGTGCCCAGGGTGCGGCTCCGAACTCTTTTCACATCAGTGCTTGGCTGCATTGAGAGGGTTCCCGATCGATCATCCTTGTGACTGGGCCTAGAACTTCAACTTCCAAGGTGGTAATACTCTTATCTGATTATTTTGCCTATTGGCTTTATCAGCCTATCTGATTATTTTGCCTATTGGCTTTATCAGTCTATCTGATTATTTTGCCTTTTGGCTTTGTCAGCTCAACTAAATATTAGCCTTTTGGCTTTGTCAGCTCAACTAAATATTTAGCCTTTTGGCTTTGTCAGCTCAACTAAATATTAGCCTTTTGGCTTTGTCAGCCTATCTAACTCAGCTCATTCTAACCCAAGCCATTGCATTTATTTTAGTTTAAACTGCGTAATCTTGAATGGTGTTGCTTTCTTAAAAAGAGATTAGCCTTCTAGGCACTAGCCTACCCATCCTCTTTAAAGTCAGGGTTGCTCTTTAGGCAGCTACTCATAGCATAATATTTAGACATATATTTGCTTCTTTTGAACAACTGATTTATAACATTGTCAATGCATTTATTTTTCATTCTGCTCATGTGTTGATGGGCAACATTTAAATTGAATTGTTTTCTATGCTTTTGAACTGCTTAAATAAAGAAGTCACTGTATTTTACATCGTGGTTCTTTCTTTCCAAGAGAACGAGCAGAACAGGGGTCAGGCTCTCTGGAGTCGGTAAGCAGAAGGGTGTGGCCATCCAAAAAGACCCCTCCACCGCTGCTGGGCCAAGTCGTCAGCGAAGGGAAAGCCGTGCTGTGTTCCTCGGCTGCGAGGCGTTGCCTGGCAACCGGGATTCCCCCAAGACGTACCGCCGCCGAAGAGGAAGCCACCCAGCAGGACGTCAGCTCCGAACCAGAGAGGGAAGCCGCGCTCGAGTCCGGGAAGGCTGCCCCGTTCCCCCCGGGAAAGGTCCTCGAGAAGAGGGCTCACGTCCAAGGACCAACCAAGGCGCGGACAGCAGCGAGAGACCAGGTCCCCAGGTAACGCGCAGATCAGCACTGCCGCTTGTCGAGTTGCCTTGGGCGGGTTGGGAGTCGGCGGGAACTATTTGGAGCATTGGTCTGGTTGGCGGGCCTGCCGGGGACTGTGCGAGCGTGATCCCAGCCTAATATCTGAGCGGCCGCTTGTCGTGTGGCCCTGGGCGGATTACGTGATGGCAGGGCTGTTGTGAGCCCCTTGTTCTAGTTAGCGGGCCTGCCGGGGACTGTGCAAGCATTTACCAAAGTGGTGGGGTCTCCCTTCTTGAAGTGATACGTACGGCCCGTACCGGCACATCAGAAGAGCTGCGGTACCGGGGCCTGTTCCTCAGAATCTGTTTGGTCCAGCATTTGGGGGCATACTTTTGCAATCACTGACCGTGGAGCCAGCAGGCTCGTGGGGGAAAGTCCCGCAACCACAAGAGCGCCGCGTGCAGGTGCTCAGGAGAACTGATTGGTGATATTTCATTTGATTATTACAAGGAATACAGAAACTACAAGTTTGCTTTTTATAATAACCTTCCAAAGAACATTTCAAAGAATAACTTCCAGTGTGTATGTTGGATTTTTGTCGTTTTGGTCTTGTGAAACTTAGATAAAAATACTTTATTTTTCTAAACCTGTGTGGTGTCCATTTGTGGTGTTATCACTGTGTTACTGTGAGTGTTGGTACAAATACTTTACACATTGCCTTGAGGATAAGCCTGTCTGCTCGTGCTAAGCTACCAAGGGGGTGAGCAGGGGTTATCTAGAGTGTGTTTCCCCCTTACCCTGACTAGAAGCAAGGGTCCCTATTTGGTCAGAGGTACCTACGTCTGCCAACTAGAGACCCCCATTTCTAACATTGGTGGTCAGCGTTGAGGATTTGAACATGTATTTGTACTTGACCCACAGTGATTGGTGTACATCACTAGTTTAGCGCAGACCACTACGCAGCCACATACTGTGCTTTGTTTTTGGTTCTATTTTTGAGTGACCCTTAAAGCATCCACGCATCATGTCTCAGAAGAGTAAACCAGCAAGTGGGGTTGCAGAATTGGAATTTGATATTGAGGCATTGCTTACCTACAAAGTAGATCAACTGAAACAATTTTTCAAAAATTTTGGATGTCCCATGAGGAGCAGCTCTAAGAAGGAGGAGCTGCAGAAGGCCTTAAGGGCCTGGTGGGAGGCCAAAGAGGGTGAGGAGACAGGTGATGCAAATGTGGATGAGGATGCGCAAGGGGATGGTTTCATATCACAGGATCTGCCTGTGGGCAGACCAGCCTCCAGGGCTGGCAGCAACAATTCCGGTAGGAGCTTTTCCCCAGAGGAGCTGCAGGAGAATCGAAGGGTCAGAGAACATGAGCTGGAAGTTTTGAAACTCAAGGCTCAGGCAGAGGAAAAGAAGTTGCTTATTGAGAGAGAAAGGATGGCAGAGGAGAGCAAGAAGATGTATGCCCTGGAAGAAATGAAATTGACCTTGGCACATGAATTAAGAATGAGGGAGCTTGATTTGGAGCTCGAGAGGCTTGAGGCCATGAGTGTCTTAGCCAAGAAAGAGGAAAAGTGTTTAGCTCAGGAAGTGAGCTTTGCTGAGTTGGAGGTGGAGTCCAGCTCAGATGGTGGCAGTTATCTAGTGCTGAGGGAGAAGTGCACACACCCAGAGAGTTGGCGCCTGACTTGAGGGAGGGGGTTAACATACACCAGGGGGTTCAGGTTTATGAGATAGTTCCAGTGGTGTGCAGTGTCCCTGAAGTAGACTGGGGAACTGACACAGGGGATCATATTCCTAGTGGTGGGAGGGACACTCTGCTGACTCTAGATGAGAGGTGCAGGGAGAGGGGTTCCCCCATGGTAGAAGTCCTGGTGTGTGAGTGTGGAGACCGCCCAGAAGAATGTGGGTTGAGTGACAGAGACAGTCAGACACTGTCTTGCCAATCTCAGGAGAGTTGTGTGGGGTACTTGTGTGAGGCACTGGATGGTGAGGCAAAGGGTAGCTTGGTTAACAACTTTGGGGGGCTGCGTGATTCATTTGTTGGAGAGCATATTTTAAGTCCCTGTTTTCCAGAGCTATGCCAACGCCCGGCGGAGTGTGAGTTCTCTGATTCCAGGGAGCTTGCGCTTGAGACAGACCTTTTGGTGGATTCCAGAGGGTCTGAAGAGGCTTTTGGGAGTGATCCTGAAGGGGGTGGCTCAGGTTTTCCCCAACCAAGTGTGGTAGGGGCGTTTTGTGGTAGCCCAGATAGGTCCCAGTGTAGTGGGAGGGGTGTATGGTCCCACGTCCTGTCTCATAGGAGAGGGAGTGGGAGTGTACTGTGTCCCAAGGTGCCCAAAACCCAGTCCCAGGACCGGGTTGGTTCCATAAGGGAAAGGCAGGAGGGTGGCCTAGTCTGTACCGGGAGGCCATTTCCTGAGGGGGATCCCAAAGTGTCAGGAGAACCTGGAGCATCTGTAAACGGAGCTCCAGCGGTTCTGGTGTCTGGCGGTGCCGCTCCTATGTGGAGGGTGCAGAAGTTCAGATGGAGGGTTGAGAGGGGGAGAGAGTCCCCAGTGGAAGAACCAGTGGGTCAGGGGCCAGCCATAAGGGCTGAGTCTCCTAGGAGTGACCATGGTGACACCACTTCTGTCGTGGGGGGTTTTCACGCACTGTCAGATGGACAGGGGTCGGGAGATCAGCGCCAGGCAGACTGTCACGCAACGCATGAGGTATGTGTTACCCTCAGGGGGAAGCTGTGTGCGCCCCCAGAAGTCCTGGTGTGCCAGTCAAGTGTTCAACCGCAGGGTTTATTCCCTGGGTTGGGAGGCCAGGTTCAGGTTCTGCCTGACCTGGAGGGAAGGACATCTGTAATTAGTGTCCCTACCGTTTTGTCTTCTAGGGGTACCCCTCCAGGTGGGAGGATGCAGAACTCTGGAAGGGGGTGCAGAGGGAGGGAGTCCTCGCCTCTGACCCCGGTTAAACCTGAGGGTTTAGATCCTAGGTTGGGGGACCAGTTGCAGGAGAGAGGTCCTGAACTGATGGGAGAGTTGTGTTCTGAGGGTGCCTCTCCTGGGAGGAGAGTGCGGGACCCCAGAAGGAGAGGTAGGGGGAGGAGAGCCTCACCCGTGACCTCTGGTCAGCCTGAGGGTACAGACCCTGGGCTGGTGGGCCAGTGTCAGGATGCCATCACTGACTTGGCAGGAGAGAGAGTGGAGAAAAGGTGCCAGGCACCTGGGGCTACTGCCCCCCACTTTCTGATGCCACAGAGGTTAGAGAGGCCTGAAAGGCATGAGGCCTGGCTCTCTTCACTGACAGCTGTCAGTGGCCACTGTGGCTGGTTGTCCTGGTGGACAGAGTTGCCCCTGGGAGGGGGGCTGGAGACACACCCTGGGGGTGGACTGGGCCACACTGCTGCGTTGGCCAGGTGGGTACTGTCTACCAGTGCGGACACATCTGTGAGCAAAGTAAGCTTAGGCGCTGCACAGATGGGGTCCCCAGGTGAAGAGAAGGGTCCCCCATGGGTTAGCCTAGTGGGGCCTGAGAGTATAGAGAGAGAGATCCAACTGGGTTCAGGAAGGCATAGAACAGGAATAGACCCCTGCTATTCGGGCCAGGTTCCGTGTTCTATCGCCCCAAGCAGGGAATCCCATTGAGGTATCGATTGGTCTACCCTGGCTTTAGGCTGGAAGGGGGTTGTGTTGGAAATGGCCCTTTTTGCAGGGTTATCCCCAAACGTTTTGCTTTTTCCTCCTACTTTTTCCTGACATGTGGTTGTTGGCGTTAGGACTCTGGGCACTTTACCACTGCTGAACAGTGCTAAAGTGCATATGCTCTCTGTGTAAATTGATGTTGTGATTGGTTCTCCCTGATTGGCATATTTGTTTCACCAGTAGGTCCCTAGTAAAGTGCACTGAGTGTGCCAGGGCTGGTAAAACAAATGCTACTAGTGGGCATGCAGCACTGATTGTGCCACCCACATGAGTAGCCCTGAAAAGTTGTCTCAGGCCTGCCACCGCAGTGCCTGCGAGCAGTTTGTTAACTGCCATTTTGACCTGGCCAGTGTACCCACTTGCCAGGCCTTACCCTTCCCTTTTCTTACACATAGAACACCCCTATGATAGGCCCAAGGTACCCCCCTGGGCAGGGTGCAGTGTATGGGAAAGGTAGGACATGTACTGGTGCGTGTAACATGTCCTGATAGTGAAATACTGCCAATTTCGTTTTTCACTATTGAAAGACTATCTTGCCCATAGGACAAAATGGGGAATGCTGTGTAACATTTTACCAGCATATCTTCCCATAGGAGTGAGATAGAAAATTGGAGTCTGTTATCCCTGAACTCAGAATTTAATAACACATCTTTTAGTAAGGATGGTTTTTAAATTCTGTGTTTTAAAATAGCACTTTTAGAAGGTGGCTATTTTCCTGTTCAACCTTCCTGTGTGCCTCTGCCTGGTTGTGGATTGACTGTCTGGCTTTGGAGTGACAGGGGCTGGGGTGGCTCCAGGAGTCTGGGTGAGTCAGCCTGGGCTGAATAGGCCGATCTGCATTTGGAGTGGTGTGGTGGGAGGAGTAGTACCTGTCCCTGACTAGGGCTGTGCCTGCCTTCCACAAAAGACTGGCTCCACCTCCTGCGGTGTGTCTGAAGACCCTGGCCCACACTGACAAAGGAAGACGTTGTGCACTGGCAGAGTGCACCCAGAACTGGTTTGGACTGGGTTCAGGACCCCTTACACAAAGAGAACAAAGATATTTTGGGGTATAAATATTAGAGTTGAAACCCCAGAACTTTAGACTACTTCGTGATCAAGAGGAACCTTTTGCCAAAGAGGACAGCTGAAGAGACTGAGGAGAAGTACTGCCCTTGCTGGGTGTCTAGGGTTGGCCTGCAGTTTGCTGTTCCTGCTAAGGAGAGGACAAAGGGACTTTGCTGTGTGCTGTGTCCCCCCTGCTTGAAGAAGGACTTTGCTGTGTGCAGTGTCCATCTGTAACCTGAAGAGAAGTCTCCAAGGGCCTAAGGAGAGCTGGCCTCCTGTTGTGGAAACTCAGGAACACCAAAGTTTACAAGATCATCCTGGAATCAAGAAGAACCTTTGCTGAGGAGAAGAGCGGAAGAGACTGAGAAGAAGGACTGCCCTTGCTGTGTGTTCTGGGGCTGACCTGCAGTTGCTATTCTGCCAAAGGAAGGAAGAGGTCTTTGCTGTGTGCTGTGTCCCCTATTTGAAAGGAAATCTTCAAGGGCCTGAGGAGAGCTGGCCTCCTGTTGTGGAAACTCAGGGACACCAAAGTTTCCAAGGTCTCTATAACGCTGTGTGCGTGTGTCTGGACACAGCGTGTAACCTTCGTGAAGCCCAGCATTGCTAAGAAGAGCTTCACTCGTGAGATCGCCTCTACGCCACTGAGTGCGTGTGTCAGCACCCAGCTTGTGACTGCGAGGAGTTTTGCAGAAGTGGGTCTGATCTGATTGCAGCGTGTCCCGTCACCGCCGCTGGCCCGAGTCGTCAGCGAAGGGGAAGCCGTGTTTTGTTCCTCGGCTGTGAGGCGTTGCCTGGCAACCGGGATTCCCCCAAGACGTACCGCCGCCGAAGAGGGAGCTGGCCAGCAGGACATCAGCGCCGAGCCAGAGAGGGAAGCCGCGCTCGAGTCCGGGAAGGCTGCCCCGTTCCCCCCAGGAAGCGTCCTCGAGAAGAGGGCTCACGTCCAAGGACCAACCAAGGCGCGGACAGCAGCAGGAGACCAGCTCCCCTGGTAACACGTAAATCAGCACTGCCGTTTGTCGTGTTGCCTTGGGCGGGTTGGGAGTCGGCGGGAACTATTTGGAGCATTGGTCTGGTTGGCGGGCCTGCCGGGGACTGTGCGAGCGTGATCCCAGCCTAATATCTGAGCGGCCGCTTGTCGTGTGGCCGTGGGCGGATTACGTGATGGCAGGGCTGTTGTGAGCCCCTTGTTCTAGTTAGCGGGCCTGCCGGGGACTGTGCAAGCATTTACCAAAGTGGTGGGGTCTCCCTTCTTGAAGTGATACATACGGCCCGTACCGGCACATCAGAAGAGCTGCGGTACCGGCGTCTGTTCCTCGGAATCTGTTTGGTCCAGCATTTGGGGGCATACTTTTGCAATCACTGACCGTGGAGCCAGCAGGCTCGTGGGGGAAAGTCCCGCAACCACAAGAGCGCCGCGTGCAGGTGCTCAGGAGAACTGATTGGTGATATTTCATTTGATTATTACAAGGAATACAGAAACTACAAGTTTGCTTTTTATAATAACCTTCCAAAGAACATTTCAAAGAATAACTTCCATTGTGTATGTTGGATTTTTGTCGTTTTGGTCTTGTGAAACTTAGATAAAAATACTTTTTTTTCTAAACCTGTGTGGTGTCCATTTGTTGTGTTATCACTGTGTTACTGTGAGTGTTGGTACAAATACTTTACACATTGCCTTGAGGATAAGCCTGTCTGCTTGTGCCAAGCTACCAAGGGGGTGAGCAGGGGTTATCTAGAGTTCGTTTTCCCCTTACCCTGACTAGAAGCAAGGGTCCCTATTTGGTCAAAGGTACCTACCTATGCCAACTAGAGACCCCCATTTCTAACAGACTGGACAAACACTTTGGGCCTGATTAGGAGTCTGGCGGCCAGAGGACCGCCAGACTCAGGGGGCACGGCGGTGGCGGTCCAGCCACCGCTGCACCAGCGGTCCGACCTCCGTATTACAACTTTGGCAGTCCGACCTTCATTGCACCGCCACAACTGTCAGGGAACTGTGTTCCTTTGTGGTGGCACGGCGGTGTGAGGCCGCAATATGCTTGGCAGAGCTGCTGTGGCCCCACCAAGCATATTACGAGTTTCCTCACTGCCAGCGGTCTCATGGAGGTATTCACACCATGAAACTGCTGGGGTTGAGGAAACTAAGGGGCCCCTACAGAGCTCCCTGGTGGCCCAATGCCACAGGATGAATGCAGGGGGCACATGGTGTGCCCCCCTGTCTGCATGCATGCCCAGTTCATGCACAGCATGGACTTAACAGTCCATGCCGTGCAGGAACTTGCTTTGGCGTTCCCATTGTAGTGCCTTTTTTAAAGGCACCGCCGTGGGAATGCCAAAGGACCGCCCGCCAGACCAGGAGATAACTCCAGCGGGTGGCCGGCGGTCGACTTTGGCGGTGCGGGATTCGGGCGGTGGCGTGCTGCTCCGCTCCTGTACTGCCTAAGTCGTAATCAGGCCCTTATGCATGTGTAACTAATTGTCACCCATGAGTTAAACCGCATGGCACATGTTGCCACAAATGTGTCAAAACCGGAGATGAAAGGTGCTTGAAGTCAAGTGTGCAACCATTGTATCACCAAAGAAACTCATTTATATTACCGCTTGAGCCACCGACATGAAGAAGTATCCTTATTGCGCGGCTCCCTTTATGTCATTTTTGTACGACGCAAATGAGAAGTCCAAGCCCTGTGATCCATATGGCGCCATATTGAAATGGGTGACAAAAACTGATAATTATAGTAATGAACAGAAAAAATCTGAGGGGGAATCCCAGAGAAAACTTGTGAAGAAAAATAAACATGAAAAATAAACATTAAAAAAATGAGTAAATTTGTGAAACGAACGTGTTCCCAAGTAAACATGCAAATGTAATATCCAATCCCTGACCACTCCAGAAAGCCCCATAATGAAAACAAATAACGGACAAGTTAAATGCTCGAATGAAGCAAAAAACAGGAAGTAAAAGGATGTAAAAATAAATTGTGCAATGACAAATGTCAATTCAAATTAAAGTAAGAACATTACATATGTACGCTTCATAGATGTCTTCCACCAACAATGATTATTACATCAACCAAAGCACTGAGTTAAAAAATTCTCCTAGACAGTCATAAAAAGCATGTAATTTCACGGCTGTCATTTAGTCCAAATGATTACAGTATTCAACCTTTTTATCCCAAACATTTCTCTGTGCAGCAACCTTTTGTTATGGTCAATGCCCAAGAGCATTTCCACCACTTCCACAATCTTAAACCGCAGTTGACTGACATTGTGTTTAAATTTTAGCCAATGTACGGCTACACTTGAGTATTCCAAATGTAGGCGAATGTTACTTTTACGTTCAGTTAATCTCACTTTGATTTTACAAGTTGTCTTGCCTAGGTATAATAGGCCACAAGGAAGGGCACTTCAAAGAATAAATTCAATTACTGATACTGCAATTCGACAAATGTTTCAGAGAATTTCTTTTTGCCCACTATGGGGATGAGTCAACGTTTTCCCAACGATGACGGTGTTAGAATGGGTGTAATTTTGACATCTGGATGTTACTTTATTGCCCATATCTCATGACTTGGTGTACTGGGGTTTCAAAATATCTTTAAAGTTTCTTGACCATTGGTAAGCAAACAAAGGCCTTTCCAAAAAAGATCTCCAAAGTCTTTTTCACTTCCCACCTTTTGGAAATTATATTCTTAATTTTTCTGGAGCTGGTGGAAAACTAAGAAACACGTGAATTTTGTTTGTGGTTGTTTCGGGTTTTATAACAGTGATTCTCTACTTTTGGTTTGTAATCGGGTTATTGACTCTTTAATCACTGTTTCAGGGTAACCCCGTCTGGAAAACCACTCAACATATTTCTGTAAAGAATATGCTAAAGAACTTTGTTCAGATGTTATTCTTTTAATTCTCATACACTGAGAATAAGGTAAATGTTTTTTGAGAGCAGCGGGATGAAAACTGGAATACATCAGGCTGTTATTCCTGTCAGCACTTTTTCTAAACATCCTTTTTTGCAATGATCTATCCTCCTTGTATATTTCAAAATCTAGAAAAGCGATCTTGTCTTTTTCTGTGGTGTGATACACCAAGACTCGAACCTACTCCCGAAGTTCCAAAGGCGGCAGCTTTGGCCGTTACACCACATCCTCTCTGTTCGAGAAGCTGAGTCCAGAAACTTTAGTAGTTTACTGATAATGGAGTATGTCTGGAGAATAAATCAGCATCTGATAGCTTCCTTGATTGTCCTTATGTTTTCATCATTTAATAACTGATGCAAGTACTTTTTCCGCAAATCTAAAAGCTTGTGGCAAGTACAAATTAAATGCATTAAGGTTCTGGGTATACATGTGAAGTGGCTGAAATTAAACTGTTTCTTTGCCAACTGGAACGCAAATGGTGAAGGTGTTATAATGAGGTTGATAAAATAATCTTTAAAAGTTCTCCAAGTTCTTCAAAAAGGAAAAAATGCCTTGGCAAAAAGGAAATATTTTAAAGATAGAATTAACAATGCACCCAATCTAGAAAAATAATTATTCAGAATTCAGAATTGTGTATAAACGACAAAACCTGTAATCTGAGGCACCTTCTCTCCTGGACTCTAAAGAGTTTTACAAGCAAATAGGGGAGAGGAGTTGGTCTAACGGCTAGGTCGGACCTGAAATCTGGGGAACTGGGTTCCAGTCTCGGAAATAACGCTGAACACAACATCCTGAGATTCTGGGCAAATTACTTAATCTCCCCGTACCTAACAAAAACAAGCATTGGCATAGCCAATAGGTCTCGCTTTTGGGACCTTATAAGTGTTTAGCCATGCAACAGTTGATGTTGTTGCACCAAGGATATTGTGCTGGATAACTAAACACTTATAAGGTCCCAAAGGCGAGACCTATTGGCTATGCCAATGCTTGTTTGGTTTGTAATGGAGTAATTATATTTACATAGCGTTATTGCCATAGGTATAAAAAGCAAAAGTAAAAAACATTGTCATTTTCAACGCCAACAGCTCTAACTTTAACAAATGCGAGACCTATTGCATTTGAAATGCAATAGGCCTCGCATTTGTTGGATTTGGAGTTATTGGCATTGTAAATGCCAATGTTCTTTACCTAGCCATGTTGCAGGGTGCAGTAGCATATGTGCCCAAGGGACCTCTTTTGGCCAAGTAAATTTAACTACAGGGGCCCGGTAAGCGTGAGCCCGAGTCACAATGCCACCCCCTCCCCGTCCCCATTGTCACAGCCATGATGAAAGGTTCGTGATGGTTCTGCGGATGTGGGAAGGCCAGTAGGGTGACTAACCTTGTCAATGATTTGTAATACTTTTTTTGAGGAGTAAATCTAGCTTTTTATTAAAGATGACTGCTTGGTAATGTTTTTGCTAAAGGGCAAATCATTTTCTATCTTCCGTGAATGAGGCTTTGTGCACATAGTTATTATTTTCAGATGGGAATGAAACACTGAAAAAGAAATATAGGAGTTGCATGTGCTTTTCATTTTCCCCTCCTGCTTTGAAAGTCGCCTCAGAAGCTAAGAAAACCTCAGCTGGCCATAGGGCAAGGTGATGGGGGAAGATTTATGGAAAATGCTTATGCTGCATCTAGCTGGCAGCTATTTTTAGCGAGGCTTGCATTTGCCATTTTTGAAAGCTTACAAAAAGGGAAACAAATAAGCCCAGTCAAGAGTCCTACTTTTAAATTCAACTCCCTTTACTTGGAGACATTGTGGTTTGGGCCTGGTGCAGGGATGATTTTTTGTTTTAATGAAATGAGAAGTTTGTTCCCTGAATTCGTGGAGGAGAGGGGGCACAGGAGATTTCAGGCGTTAGTTTTATTTTCCTTGTGATGAGTTTGATTATCTTGGCACGGCTGTACTGGACAGTGCCAGTTATGCACAGCTTCTTGGGGCATTTTAGTAATTGGCCTATTTAGGGGCAATTATGTGAAATTGCTACACGGACTTTGCCGTATAAGTATTTTATTTGTTACTTACTATGGTAAGCAACATCTGTAAATATCCCTTGAAGAGGACAAAATGACGGTGATGCAAAGCTTCTCTTAGGGGTGTGTATGGGCTGTTTTTCAAGGAACCTGGATGTATATGGAATACGCAGCCCATATGTCAGTAACTGTGCTCAGGCTACACAAAGGGTGCGATTTTGGGGATTTTCGTATTCGTTTATTTCTTAGTTGAAACTGGGATTAGACTGCATTGAGTCGGGTGAATACATTTCTATAACCAGCACAATTTTATAATAATCAGATCTATTGGAAAGTAAACATCCCCTGCATTTCTTGCTCCACAGAATGAAGAACAAAGTGAAACAGAAGTGGAGCAGCTGCCAGTGGCTCCAGCAACGTGGAAAAATGCCTGCCATTTGCGCCACACAACACTGGCCACTAGATGTCCCCATAGCACTATCTTATTCCGTCAGTACCGTCCCAAGTCAAAGTCCGAGAACCACGGCCTGCACGAGGGGGGCGAGACACAGCGCAGGCACGCTAATTAACAAGCGCGACAAGCAGCGTTTACCTTACGGGAGCGAGTAGCGGCGGGCACGATAATTAAAAACACATGGCGCTGCTGCTCGCTCCCGCAAGGGAATCGCCAAACGTGCACGCGTTGCAATACAAAGCAATGCAACATGTGCACGTTTTTGGCTCAAATGCTGCATCGATTCCAAAAGGTCTTTTTTCCTATGCAGCGCATGCGCGCTGCGTAGGCGAGACCTAATGAATGTGTCCTCATGTAACGCAACTGGTGCTATGTAAAGCGCTCTGATACCCGATACCTTCGGGTCAAGTTCGCGCTCTGTAAAATAAAATAGCCTATTTTTTTAGGACAAAATTATCAAGTGGTTCCCAATCTGTGCGCCGCGGCGCCCTGGTGCGCCCTCCAAAGTAGCCAGGGGCGCCGCGCTTCAAAGGTTTCAGATTTTCGAATTCGTCATAAATTGCCGGTAACATCTTTGAAATGTGCAGTTATTTAGTAAAAGCATAACACCTCTGTCCACTAGGTGGCAGCAGAGCATTCCTTATTGAGAGTGCAGAACCTAATGTTACTGATTTAGATGGATTTCTCGTATCTGCTGCTTAAGAAGCCAGCAACCAAATGCGAGGAAAAGCCGAGTGGAAAGATTATGGTGAGCGGAAACCTGGCGTGAACGGGGGAGAATGGGACAGGATAGGGAGAGAGAAAAGGGAGGAAGGTGGGAAGCGAATTTTGGGAGAGTGTCTAAAGCACAAAGAGAAAAAGGGAAGGATATCAAAAGTTTCCTGTCTGTAACAACAAAGGAGGGAAGGTTAAGGTCTCACTCACGCAATTCTGTCAATATATTTGACAGAGATTTATCTAGTCCTGAGTTACCGCCTTGGTCACTGCAGAGCGCCGGATAAGTGCTCTTGCACTCAAGCAGTCTGGCGCCTGGTTTGAAGCTGTGTGCTAGAGGCAAGTCCTCAGGTTTCCCGTAGAAGTGCTCAATCTGGGGGAATGCGGGGTTACCCATTGAGATTCTTTCACCTTAGGCACTGTATGGTGGGGATTGGTGTCAAAGGCCTATTGCCCCCTGGTTTTGGGTGGTATTCTTTCTTCCATTGAAGTTCAGCTCTGAATCAGGCCTTAGGCCTGCCTACATCCAGGGGCAAAACAAGCCCATTTATTTTCGAGGCTCGCCTTTGAAAGCATTTGGAGCTTAAGGTACTCATAAACAGAGACCCTGAGCCACTGCAAGTGCAGGAGAATGGTGCCCACCCACACATGCCAGGGCCCATCACAGCAGCCAATCATTCCTGCCGATCTGCATGTGTATTGTGGGAAGGATGTGACTGTCATTCAACACGTTCAGTCCCAGTCTAAAATCTTTCACTAGCAGAGGGGTACACCGTAGGAAGAACACGCTGCCACAATAGCTGCTATGGGCATCGAGCATGCTAAAAAGGCATTGGCTAGTGACCGGGCAGAGGCCCTTCAGGAGCGCTGCAGAGTTTCTAAGGTGTCTCTAGACCATCACAGTGATCTAGACACTGCCTTAGTAAAACTGGCTTTATATATGTCATTGATGGTCAGACAGCCCACAGCATAGTTTTAGCTACAAAGTAACCACAAACATTTACTCTGAGAACAGACTGCAATATTTGGCTTCCTGAAGTTATAAAGTACATTTTCCTAAGGCAAATTAAGTCATTTTTCCTTCTTATAAATATAAAAGAATTGACATTTATTGTGTGTGATAAATGTCCCAACTGAACTAGGTGTTCCATCCCATTCTACATCCGTCCACTCCACCCGCAAAAAAATGTCACATAATAATAGGGAGCCGAGGCCAACGATCAATAAGCCAAGGGAGCCATGGGTTGAAAAAGTTTGGGAACCACTAAGGTTTCACCAATTGAGCTGTTAAGGCTTAACAGCTCAAATGGTGAAACCTTAGTAATCGAGTGGGGAGTGGTCCGATAAAACCACAACTTAGAACACACAGTATCCTCCACAACACATCCATTATTCTTTGCTCATTTGATGCAATCTGTGACTACCCTATTCATCCTTTCTACAAGTCCATTCATTCGGGGGTGATACAATGAGCTCTTCTAATGCTTCAGACCAGACTCAGCCAAGAATTCCTTCATGTACGCCTAACAAACTGTACACCATTGTCTGAAATCAGATATATATGAAATCCTTCCCTTAAGAACATACTTTTCAAAATGTCAACTACCTTCATAGAAGAGGGGTCTGCCATGAGTCGAACTTCTGGCCATTTCTTATAGTAATCAATAAGAACAATGCATACCACAGCTGTGCTGGTAGGAAATTAAATGGTCCAACCATGTCATTTCCAATCTCGTTCCAAGGACGATCAGGGTACTCTATCGGTTCTAAAGGTGGAGCTTGGATCCTTATCCCCTTTTTAGAGCTTCCACATTTAACACAAGCCTTGATCACCTCCTCTACATCACTGTCCATTGCTGGCCACCAGAAATTCATTCTAATGCTCTTTTTGGTTATTGTCGACCCTCTGGACCAAATCTCATCTAATGTTAGGAGGGGGAACAAACCTGTCTCCTATTAAATTGACACCTTTTTCAATCGATAATTCATCAGCAATCTTAACAAATGGTTGCAAACTAGTCTGTACACTCTTTACTTTGGGCCAGCCATCAACTATAAAATTCTTTACTTGGGCTTGAATCAAATCTTCTTTGCTCCCCTTTCTCCTTTTCTCTTCAGAATAAGCACTAACCTTTGAGATATCAACAACTGCAATAAAGCAATTCCCCGTGTCATCCTCATCCTGAAATTTCTCTACCTCCTTCATGGGACATCTGGATAGAAAATCAGCAGTGACATCCCTTTACTAGTTATGTGTCTGACATCAAAGTTGTACTTTAACAACTTTGTTGTTAGTCTTGCTATATGTAGTGTTGAATTCTTAACAGTTTCTCCAATAAGGATATATACTAAAGGTCTGTGATCTGTTAGAAGCATAACATTTTTTCCACATAGACATGGCATAATTCTTTCAATAGCCCAAAAACAGGCCAACAGTTCTTATTCTATTATGGAATAATGTAATTCAGAATCTCTAAACCCTGGAAGCAAAAGAAATGGCGACCTGTTTTCCACCAGCATTGTTAGTGAGCACAGAACCAACCCATACATGCTGGCATCTACTGTTACATGGATCATAAGCTTTAAATGCTGTAGAATTAGTCATTTTGCTCTTCACACATTCAAACGTAGGTTGACAATTCGAATTCCAAACAAAAGCGACAGATTTTAAACAAATTGTCATTTTTGTGATTAAATCAGGAATGAACTTAGAATAAAATTCACAGAGTCCAATGAATGAACGCCGCTCATCCTTATTCTTTTGTACAGGGCAATCCACCACAGCTTGAACCAAACCTAGTTTCAGCCTTATACCAGCCCTATACCATTCCTTGAGATTACATGACCCAAGAATTCAATGGATTTCTTCCAAAATACACACTTTTGTTTTTTTTACTATAATACCCTTCTTGGTGAAAATGTTGAGAACCTTACGCAATGATGCATCATGCTGCTTCAGTGTCTCAGCAAATACTTGCACATCATCTTGGTAAACAACCACTCCTGGAATGTCACGAAGAAGATGGAACATGATTCTCTGAAAAATTGATTCAGTTGATGCAAGCTCGAACGGCATACGACAATACTGAAAAGTACCCATATGAGAGTTAAATTCAGTGAAATGTCTGTAAGAGTCTTCTAATTCCACTTGATGATAAGCGGCTGCCAGATCTATCTTCGAAAACCACTCAGCACTTTCAAGTCTTTCTAGCAGCTCATTGATTTTTGGCAGGGGTTGTGACTCCAACTGCGCAAATCCACACATACTTTCATATCCTCATTACACTTGCAAGCTACCACCAACAGAGACAACCACAGAGAAGACTCTATACATTAAATTACTATTTTCTCCTTTAAACTCATTAACTCCTTTTCTATGTCATTTCTCAAACTGAATGGAATTGTTCCTAACTTCTGTTTCATTTAAGGCCCTATGTTTAACCTTTATTTTGTGTTTAAAACCCAAGATCTTGCCTAGGGTGTCTGTAAACACTTTAGGAAATTCTACTGACAGTGTGTCATGGGCAGATTGTTATTTCACCACCAAAACTTGTTCTTCCGGTCCTGATCTAAGCACCATGCCAAAATATCCTTCGTAAAACCACCTCAGAATGTTGAGGCCCTTCCTGGCCACATGAATTTTTCCCTGAATTTTACGCCCTCTAAACTCGAGAATGTCCTCTATGTATCCTTCTGAAAGTATTCTCCTGCCTTCGTATAAAACCTGGGATGTGAATGGAGGAAAATGTTTTCTGTCTCCCCATTTTTCAAAAAAGAGATCCCAAGTAATTATTGTGATCCTTGCACCAGAATCAACTAATACATGCAGTGTTTTCTCACCAACCCCAAAGTCCACATACAGGTCAACACATTCTAAAGGGTCCGCTTTGATCACCTCATCTGAAACTACCAAATCCATATTCTCGAAGTCCTGGACAACATGCTCTAGTGATGGTGCTTGATTTTTTCAACACAGGCTACTCTAGAAGATTGATGCCGACCGCTCTGGCACACTTTTGTGAAACAACATATCTTAGAGCAAATTCTACATATTACCTTTCTAGCGGGACATAGTCTATCATCCGTTGTGTGAGGTAAGTTGCCACATGTAAAACAAATGTTCTATAATTTGAAAATCCCTCTGTTGTTAGGATTAAATTCTTCCTTACTAGCACCCTTCATACTAACAGCTCCTACTACCACCCTTTGGGCATCATTTAATTCCTTTAAGTATATCTGAGAGAGCTCTGTGCTCTCTGCAACTTTAATAACTTTATCCAAGGAAGGATTACCCATTGTGGGTAGTTTCTGTTGAATATGTCTATCATGCCAAAAGCCAATAAATTGGTCATTAAAGTTTTCAAATTGACATAGAGAACTGAGTCAGTGCAACTCACTTACATATGTATCCACATTCTCATTTTGTGACAGTGCCCTCTTAAAGAATTTGTAACGCAAAACCACCACATTAGGTAGAACGTCAAACCTTTGTTCTGATTTCTTAACTATTTCTTGGTACTCATCCAACTCTTCTCTATCCACACCTTCGTATTCTGGTAAGTGTTTGAACACTTCTCTGCCTTCAAATCCAAGAGAATGTAGCATTAAGAATGTCTTTCTTTCTGGATGAAAACGAGATGCACCAATAGCCCCTAAATACATTTCAAAGGCGTCAAACCACTACCTCCACAGTATGGGGGGAGTTTCAGGGATTTCAAGGAATGGTGGTAGTGGATTCACTGACTGCATGTTGTGAATGTGGATAACGAAGACCGACCGTATGGGAAACCTGCCTATGACAACACACCAGTGGACAATCTTTAGATTAAATCATACCACATAATTGACGATTAGGTGTATGTCATATGAAGTAATAGGAGTTTCCCACGAAAACTCATTTCTTTCTTGTGTGTGAATGTGTTGCGTGTATGAGATGGTTATGACTGGTGAGTATGACTGATGGATGGTTGCCAGCGGGGTTACAGCTAATTCACTTTATGATGTTATTTATTGCACTGTGTATGTTACTTTGTCCCTGTCCTTAGGTAAAATTGTGATGTAAATATTGTAGGTTTTGTGTTTGTGATATATTACATGTTGTTTTTTGTTCACCTACAGTATGAAATGATTGTCCAAATGTTGTCCAACTAAATGGATATGAATGAAAATAGTTACATAAAAACATTTTATAAAAAATATTTTGTATATTAAAGAATAAATGTATTTTTGACAAATTAGTCTGGTTTAGCTCTGTGCTGTGGATCTGCCTTGAGTATGAGCCCATTGGAGGCCACCTACAAAGAGATATAGGTCAGACAAGAGTTATTTTTTCTCAGTAATTGTGGATAATGAAGTGACCAACCTGTTAAGATTCTTAATAAACCAAAAATAGTACTACGTGGCTGATCACAGTGTACATAACCTTCAAAGTTTCTCCTTGAAATTGTTTTGGTGTGCCTGTCAATGTCACCGCAAGCACAGTTGAATGTGAATATGCTGGGCAACTTTATCTCCAAGCAAATGATGTAAATTAGTAACTGACAACTCACTTGAGAGAAGGTGTGCTACTCACCGCAAGCAACAGCGAATGTGAATACGCTGGATCACTTTACTTCCAATAATAGTGAATGGCAAATTGCCCGATCTCATAAAAAGGCTGCCATAGTGCCATGACCCTTGTTCTCTAAGGAAGATAGAACTTGTTTTGCTGCTAGTATGGCCAATGTAATCCCAAACAGAGAACGTGAAAATTGCTAAGCTTATGGGCTCTCAGGGTTGGTCAACCACAAGTAGTCCTCCACCTCAGCTATGCCTCCTCCTAATCTCTGAGCTGAGGAGGCGTGGCCCTGAAGTTGTGCAATTCCTCTGGGCCTATGATAGATAGGCTGTCAGAGGAGGAGCATGTCCACCAACAGCAACCACGGAGCATGTGCGGAGAGCATTGTCGGACGGCTGCACAGTGCTGTCGGGTAGCTGCACAGAAATCTTCTCTCTGCTGATGAGGGAAGAGGTCTCGTCTTCGGCTTACGATGCATTTGTGGAGAGGGCAGTCAGGTTCCAGCATCATAATCTTCGGTGGAGGAACTTGAAACTGTCGCACTTGAACGGCACAGAATTCTTCAAGAAGGTGAGTTTATTCAGGAGTTATGGTCACACAGTCACAGCCAGACAGGGCACAAACCTCTGCCTTCAGTCCTCTGCCCAACCGCCATCCTGTGGAACGTTACCCTTGGCAACAAAACCTTCATCTCTAAACACTCCACGAACATCAGGGCATAACAGGCGGTCTCTAATTCTTTCCAGTGGGGGGTACATCAGAGGTGCCTTTTTTGTCCCCTCTTCTTTGTTTGCTACATTAATAATTTGAATTTTTCCTTGAAAACGGTTTGTAATGCTGTCCCTATGATTAATAATGTTACTATCCCTGTGTTACTATTGTAGTGTCCTGCCGGACACGTTCTAGTGTTCGGCAGGAAGCTGTAGTCCCAGCCACTCCCTCGAGGGCTGGACACACTTGCACCCCCACACCCATCCATCACGGGTGTCACGAGTGACGTGGCCCCGCTAATAAAAGGGCCCGGGTGCACGTGCCCGTGGCCAGTTATCGCACCATACTATCCGGTGTCTGTGTCCGTGCTTCCACACCATGTGGGCCTGAGGCCCAACACTACACTGGCGACGAGGCGGGTAGCTGACCCCGCAGGCCTGCGGATCTGCCCTTCATCGTTTCGCGCGGAGGAGGAGAGAAGCCCGGCAGGCGGCACCCCGGCGCGCTCTTTCACGCCATCCGTGACGGAGGTGAGGTGTGTGCCTCTCGTGTCACCCAGTCACGCCTCCTTGCCCTGAGAGGATCAGCGCTGTCTGCACAGGGGCTCGCACATGGCCCCATCGCCAACACGACAGCCATAGCCGCGCTGCAGAGGACGAAGGACACCGAGTACCTGAACCGGCATCACGAGGGAAGTCTCAGGAGGCGCCCGCAGACACACTCACACGGCCGCGGATACAACCCTGGTGCCGCCGGCCCGACAGCGAGAGGTCAGTGGCCACCGCTGCAAGCCCCGAAGCGCCCACAGGCTGTCCCGCACTCCGTGTCTGCACCGCGAGCGAAGTGGGAAAGAACTACTCCCAGCGACCGCCCAAGTCCCGGGGGAGCGCGACAAATCCCCCTACAATGCTCGAACTGTGCCCGCAGCTGCACCGGGGAGGCCACCCCCACAGTAGCACAGTCCTGTGACCCCCACAGGCAACGGTAGGGAGACACGCGAGGCCCCGCCCTACTCGCTCTTACCACGCAACCAGAAGCACCGGACAGTCCCTGCTCATCGACGGCTGCCCAGAGAGGAGGTGCCACGTCAACGTCGCGGGAGGCCCTGCACCGGTTGCTCGCGGCGCGCCTCAACGCCCGCGAAGAAAGAGGAAGCCGCCTCAGCCAGCGAAGCGGTGATCCCGTAGGCAGCGCCACCTAGCGGCTGCCTGCCTGAGCCACACCATAAGCCTCCCTCACTCGCTCACTAGCGAAAGCACACGCAGCAGCATGCTGCCATGCCGGCCGGCATGAGCGTCGAAGCCGCACTGCCGCCGCACATCAGCAATTCTACAAAAGGCCCCAACTCCTGCTCGAGGAAGCAAGTAAGTCCACGCACCACGCTTTGCCAGGTCTGACGCGCCCCACAAAGGGCAGAAAGATGGTAACCCCCAGCAAGAGACATGCACAGGACACGCTGCGAAGGAAGTGGCGGGCGAGCCCAGTCCCCACACCGCCGCTCCCTGGTTGCCCACCGCCAGTGGCCCTCCATGAGCTCACATCTGCGGATGCCCACCGCAAGAAGGTAAAGCTGCCGCTGCCACCAGCATTGGCGTCAGCGTCACCCGGTGGCCAGCATTGCACGCTACACCCACGTCTGCGCACACAGAAGCAGCGCCACGTGGAGGCACTACACAGCGCTCTGCACCAGCACCCTAAACCTGCAGCAACTAGGGCAAGCCACCGGAACGAACACAGCGCCACCATGTGGCTCCCCAGAAGTAGCACGCTGAAGACCGCACATACTACCTGGTCAGGTCAGATAGCAAGCCGTGGCCGTGCCCCCACGACCGGCGGCCACGCAGCAAAGTAGGCCGGGGGAGAGGCCCTGATGCCCCACTGCCCTGCCGGAAGTGGCAGGATCAGCAAGAAGAGTTTGCCATGTGATCCTAGCAGGAGGATCCACACCGGCACATCCAAGGAGTGGTCCAGCACTCTGACTGCCCACCGCGACCGACGTCAGCAGGCCAGTGGCAAAGGTAGCTGCACCGCACCCGGCAGACCAGCAGTACCAGAGCACAGCACAGCGTCCTGCTAACCGGCAACAGCAGTCAACAAATCCCAGAGTGCACACCGCCACCACAATGAAGACTGCCTGCTCACACCCAATTGCCGAGACGGACAACACCAGGCACAGCAAGACGTGCCTGTAGAGAAGAATGCTCATGGAGTGGCCCTCTACACCCTACAAGCGGAAGCAGCAAGGACACCCACCAAAAATCAGCGAATGCCCTGTACAGCCAAAAGAGCCACAGCGACACAGGAGAAGAAGTCAGTGGCAGTGGAAATTCTTCCATGCCCACCCAAAGGCCCCAAGAAGTCCAAGACACAGACCAGCCACTCGAGCCAGACGACGACACTCACCGCAGTAGGAGCGCTACTGCAGACTCCACGCTGCCGCAAGACGCAAGCAAGCGGAACAGACGGAAACGTCTCAAGGGAGCTGTCTTCATCGACAGCACAAGAAAAGACTGGTGCAGAGCACGCACCACACGTGGCTGCCCAACGCCACCGCCGGCGCAGAGATCGCGTCATTTGCTCCTCCCGGTGTACAGGCATCACCGCAAACCACACCCCAGGCACACCACGTGCCAGAAGAAAGCGTCCCAGAAGAAGACGGAGCGCACTACGTTAGGTGCGCGCAGAAGGCAGCGCCAGTGAACCTGACGCACGGGCGAGCGCCCAGGAGACAGAGACATCTCCACAAGGGAGCACTGCTGAACGCAGCACAGAGAATGACTACACCTCTACTGCACCAGCGAAACCCTGCAGTGTGCCGAAGACCACACAGAGTGTCCTCCCTCGTACTGCCTCAAGACGGAGTCGGCAGTGACCCACGACAGGCAAGAGAGGAGTTGCACACCCCACGTGGCAGGCCGCCACAGCGACAGGCGCTCCGACAACATGGCGACACGTGACCGGATGTCACGTCGCACAGCAAGCAAGGAGCACGTCACACGAAGTGACCAGTCCCGACAAGCACGCCGGAACAAAGGCAGAAGCAGGCGCCACGACAGCGCCGCCTCGAGGTCCCAGCGCAACACCCTCGAGAAAAGAAGAGTGACAGCCATGTCACACCAAAGGGAAGAAGAGTGACAGCCCTGTCACACCAAAAACCGGACGAACACAGGTGTGGTGAAAAGACCAACAGGAGGAGAAGACCGAGGACTCACACAGCAAGCCAAGAACACACCCAGACACACCAGACAGCCTCCAAGGCGGACCGACGTCCCTGGACACAGCCTCACGGGAGAACCGAGCACAAGCCGCAGCAAGCGCAATCCGCGTCTCTCCCCAACACTTCCCCAGGCGACCTGTCCATCCCAGAGTGTCGGCAGTCCAAGTCAATGGCATCCCTGCTCCAGGCTGCAGATGCCGTGGGTGGAGATCAGCACCGAGTGTCCCTCTTCACACCGCCTCAAGATGGAGTCGGCAGTGGCCCCCAAGTCAGGCAAGAGAAGATCTGCACACTCGCCGTGCCAAGCCGCCACCAAAGATCAATCTCAGCATGACGGAGACACCTGGCAGCTAAGTCCCTCCTAACTTTCAACTCTCCCAGCAAGTCACCACCACCTGTCATTCCGACTCACCACCGGGCTGGCCTCCGCCATCATGCCAGCCCTCAGCACAAGCGTCAAACAACATCACTCCTAGAGTACCAATGGACTGGAGTCCCCCCTGGTTGCCACACCAGCCGACAAAAGAAACCAGAGGCTACCTGTGAACCTGGCACACACACCTGAACCGCGGCAGCGAGAGCAAGTCTTAACCAAGACCCATCTACCCTCGCGGGTTGTGCGTGAGACTCAGTACCGGCTCCTCAGTCATCCTGCAGCTGCCCCCAGTCGGCACACAAACAACCCCCAGTGCAGTCTTCCTGCAGTCCCGTAGCAACCCCGACAACAGGCCTCCCCAGGCGGGAGAGCGAGAAGAGACATTGCCCCACCGACGGGTTATCGGTTACAGCCAAGCAGTTCCTCAGAGACAATCGATCAGGCAACACTTCCAGGAACTCTCACCAGGGACTCATCCATGTTCATGACGCAACCCACTATATGAACTGTTAGAATTCACCACAGACCATCCTTGACGTCAACAGAGCGGAGCCATGCAAGACTGCAAGACACGTCGTCATCTGTGAGCCGACGGTATGCAGTGGACGTCTCCATGCCAGCGGTCGTGTCCTGAGCCCCTCAGGTTAAACTACGAGTGCCCGCTGAGATGGTCCTGCTGCAGGCCGAGTCCCCGGCCCATGTCTGATGTCTTCCCGCCACCTGACTCAGAAGACTGATGGACCCTGTGGTAGTTCTGTGAACTGTTTGTTTTGTCCCCACAGGTTTGGACTAAGGTTTTACTTATTCTTCAATAAAGTTGGGGAGGAATGTAGTGTCCTGCCGGACACGTTCTAGTGTTCGGCAGGAAGCTGTAGTCCCAGCCACTCCCTCGAGGGCTGGACACACTAGCACCCCCACACCCATCCATCACGGGTGTCACGAGTGACGTGGCCCCGCTAATAAAAGGGCCCGGGTGCACGTGCTCGTGGCCAGTTATCGCACCATACTATCTGGTGTCTGTGTCCGTGCTTCCACACCATGTGGGCCTGAGGCCCAACACTACAACTATATGCTCATGACGCTTTATTGACTGCCTTTACCCCTTGCGCTTTGCGTTGCCTTGTAAGTTATTTTATACAGTTCGTGGCAGACTTTGATCTGTCAATGAACTTTACCAAATCACATACAATGGTTTGAGGTCCTTAACTAACTTATATGCACACATTAGCCATGGGCAATCGAAAACTGATCGAGTAAATAACTTCCCATAGCCAGGAGTTAATTTTGCTTCCTCTGAGAATTTGGTTGACTAATATTCCAAATCGTCAACTGAAGGTTTGTCAGTGTATGTGTACTCTTTTTAATTTGCCATGCCCGGTGGTGGCAAATCTATTTTACCTCTGCTAGAGATTTATAAAAGTCAAAGCCTTCCAGTGGCTTTATAGGTGCTGGAGTGTGGGGATATGCTAATTTTTCAGCTCCTCCTTCCTGGTCTCACTTAATGAGTCATGAGCAGTTAGGGCTCTCCTATTTTGTAGATTTTGCAGAATGGACCTCAATCTCGCTTGGAATATCAATCTGGCAGAATACAGAAGCTACCCTAAATCATTCCATCATTGAAGATTGTTTCTTATGTGAATCTGCACATAAAATATCCTGGCTCGCTTATATTAGACACAGGATTGTTGAGTTATGGCGCCTGTCCCTTTTTGATAATGCACCATATGTTTATACTGAAGACAGAAACAATTGTAAAACGGTTATTTTGGGATAGATGATATCCCAAGAGGGAAAATGAAGAATTATGTAAGTCCACTGTTAAGATTTTTGCCTTCTTACAACATGTTTTAGCCTTGAGCCATATTTCATTAAAGTGTCCGGGCAATGGGAAAGGTCCCTATTGTTTCGTTTTAGAGCCAGAACTATGAATTAATTCCTCAAGGGCAATCTCTACTGCACTCTACTTTTTTCTGCAAGTTTTATATACATTTTATCAAGCAATTCCTATTACTCATTCTGAAGAAACATACAGTTCCTGTTGAGTTGCCAACCATTTTATTTACAGATATTAAATGATGGAGACGTTTGCTCCAAGATAGAAAATTTCCTTAAATGTTTAGTTTTTAGTCGCATCTCAATGCTTTAAAAAATTCAAATTACTTTTTTTTCTCATGTAATCATGCATACATAATTATGTTTTTTTTATTGTATGTACTTTTATGTATGTTGTTGATATGCAACTAAAGTTGATAAACGAACAAATGAACGAGGTAGCCATAGTAAAAGTGGTTTTTACCATTGCGTTTTTATTGCCTTATTGAATCTAAAACTAGTGGTTTTATTGCCTTATTAAATCCATCCAAAACTGAACTTTTATTAGTTCTTAACAGTCCACAAGGCCTTAACCTACTTGACTGGCCTCATGAAATGGGTACATGTCCTATACCATCAAAATCAGTATGGATGTTGGGAATAATTATCAACTCAGACCTGTCTCTGAAAGAACTAGTAGCTAGTGTGGCCAGGCTTGCTATTGGCAATTAAAATCTTAAAATGATGGCACACGGGGCGTGGCCAGCAGCATGGCAGACTAGACGTGTCCGGCCGGAGCTCCGCAAGCCCGACAAAGATCCTGGTAAAATCCTGTGCTCATGAATATTTTCAAGCCCTGCGCTCACAACCCTGGTGTTGGGGAATAAGGTGCGCACTTAGAGTGGGAAGATAGAGCTCCATGTAGCTCCGTGGCCGCCGGAGAGCCGAAGCGCTGAGGAGACCTCGCCTGGAAGGCAAGATGGTGCCGGGAGTGATGGCGTAGCGCAAAGGGCGGCGGAGCAGCCTGTTACTGCAGGACCAGACCGAGCTGTGGTACTGGAGAAAGCAGGGAGGTAACCGCGATCGTCTGCAATAGTATTGGTGCGGGGGAGGTCCTCTTTCCCCCCCCCGTCCTTGAGAACTGACCCACTGCAGACTGTGTGCACGGGGGGCTCGCTGCTGTGCTGCGGCCCCCGGTCCGGTTGCGTTCGTCGCCTGCCAAGAGAACACTCGGAGGGGGAGTGGAAGCTGAGAACGACGCGGGACACACATAACAAACCTTGGTGGTGTTGGCCCTCCTTCTCTTCCCCGTCAGCGAGGAGGACTGCGGCTGAAGGTTGAGTGCCGATAGGAGCACCCGGGTGGCGGGGGTGAGACGCTCGAGTGTCCTAAGAACGCGGCACGAGACTGCTCATTCTGGCACTGAAGTAACCACAAGCAGCGTGCAGTGTGCAGTCCCGTCGGAATCAGCCGCAAGGGGAAGAGTGAACACGCGCACTGGGCCCATGAGAGGCGGCGTACCGGTGTGCACGGAACAGACCCTGGTGCGTTGCAGGACCGGACCCTGGCGCTGTGAGAGAGGCGCCGAGAAGGAGGCTGGCACGGTGAGCGGAGCGGGGAGGCAGAGACAGGCCGCAGTGTGCCCGGTTGAAGGGGAGCGCCGCACATGCGTCATGCGGAGAGCAGCGGCCCTGGGAGGGGGGAACTGACAAGGGCACACATGGCTCGACCCTCAGGGCATGCCGAGTGGGCTGAAGAGGGACAACATAGAGAGCACCGGCCAGCGCGAATGTGACGGGAGGAGGGACCCCGCGCTGGGAAGTCCGAGAGGCGGAACGGCATTGAGACCCTGTGAGAGAACAAGAAATATACGCAGGAACGCCTAGGATAGGGGGACGGGCCCGGGGGGGTGGGGAGAGATCTGGACCCCTCACGGTTGGTGCCTGAGGACTCACGAGCAGGAATTGGTAGAACGCACCACTGGCCAGGAGACAGAGGAGCCTGCTGGAGAAGTGGGACAGTGGTGAAGTGGACCCGACAGGAGGCAACGGGTGGTGCCAACAGACGCAAGGAGGGACAGTGCCGGGGAGCACGCCTTGAGATGGAAAGCTAAGTGGAGACTAGCAGTCTAAGTTGGCTGGCCTTGCAGAGAAACGCAGTGCGGTAGAGAACAATACCACAGGGGGAGACGAGACCCTAAACCCACAGCCGGGCTCCCTGGTAGAGTCGAACTGGTGGCAGTCGGCGGTGCCGTTAAAAAGTTGGGGACATTGAGAAAAGCGGGCACCGATGGCGCGAGACAAAGACCCTAAAACGCAGAAACAGGGGAAGCTGGACAAATTCGCCAAACCCCTGCAGGGGACAGATCCCCACACGCCGGCCTCCATGGACGCTCCGGACAATAACGTTCTCGTTCAAGCAATTCGGTCTTCTAGGGAGGCGCTGGAGGGCAAAATTGATGGCATTTAAATAGACGTCAACCTACTCCGTCAAGACCTACGAAATGTCTCCGAAAAAGTCACGCAGGCAGAACAGCGCATATCAGAGGTGGAAGACACCACGCATACACTCCGGAAGGAGGTCACAGAATTGACGGCGGCCATGAAAGACGTGCTATGGAGGGTGGACGATGCTGAAAATCAGGCACAGAGAAATAACCTCCGCTATATTGGCTTTCCGGAGGCCATTGAGGGAACGGATGCTGGTGCTTATCTGCGACAATGGATACTGGACTCACTCCCAGAGGTGACTTTCTCGCCGTGCTTCATCATTGAAAGGGCACACCGCATACTGGGGGCTCGGCCTCCGGTAGGCGCGACACCAAGACCGCTGATAGCGAAATTCCTCAATTATCAGGACCGTGACCTAGTCCTCCAGGGAGTTCGAAAGAAAGGGGAAATCCGGATGAACAACACCAAAATCATGGTGTTCCCAGATTACTCATGTGAGGTCCAGAAACAACACAAAAAGTTTGACTCGGTCAAAGACAAATTGAGGCCGATGCAGATCACCTACATGCTCCTCTTCCCGGCTAAGCTTAAGGTGATATATCAGGCAAAGACCTTGTTCTTTTCTACACCTGAGGAGGCCTGGCACTTGATCGAAGAACGCCTTCTGCTCAGGGCCACCGGGGCCCAACGGCCCTTTAGTGGGAAAGCACCGATCAGATGCAGCAAAAGGCCCCGGACACAGAGGTTTGAATGGAGGGACGGCGAGACGTCACAAAGGGGACATAACAGGGCAACACCATATGGCGGCAGAGGGGCTACAGGCCGGACACCGAGAGCCTCGGACTCGGAGAGCATTCCCCGGAGGGACCTGCCTCACGGACAACCCGGAAGAGAAGAAGCAACTCAACAGAGATCAGCGGACTGTACCGACCAGGAAATCACCACAGACTCGGAAGAGGATCATCCCCTTATGCAGAACATTAATCTCCTAGAGAACCCAGGAGAGACAGGCACTGCAAATGGCGCAGAAACACAGACCCGACAGGAAGACATTACTGAATGATGAGCAGTGTTGGGCGCAGAGATCTGAAAGGGCAGTAAGCAGACTGAAGGGCTCGCACGCCACCCCACGTGTGTAGTTCTTTTCTTTGGTGTATTTGAGATTTTTTGGGTTCGCTCCCCTGCGTGTTTTTTCCCTCCCCCCCCACCTTCCCCCCCTTTTTTTTCTTTCTCTTTTCTTCCTCCCCCCGCCTTTCTCCCCCTCTTTGCTTGGTAGATTGTTTGTGTCTTTTCTTTATTTTGGAATGTTCCTTGTGTTTGATTTCCTCTCCGCACTGGTTTGTTTGGCGGAAAACCTCCTTGTCTCAAAGACAGTCTGAGACGCCGCAGTTTGGGACTTTGGCCGTCTGTTGGTGTGCGGGAGGCATATAGTTTTTCACAGAGTGGGCTGGGGGGAGGGGGAGGAGTTTGAACGTTTAACAGTTGGGGGGTGGGCGACAGACCTCTCCTGATCCATATACAACAAAGTTGGTCAGTTGACCCAAGGGAGAGTCGATTGGGTGAGGGGTGAGTGTGGGGGGGCTGGGAGGGGGGATGGGAACGAGGGGTTTTTGCAGTTATTTGGCAAAAAATAGAAATGTATTGGTTGCAACTACACAGAGAAAGCGAGGATGGGGGAGGGCCAGAGCGAGAAAAAAAGTTCGACCAGACTTAGTAAGAATGACACCTAATCAGGCCCCATATTCAGTTTTATCGTGGAATGTCATCGGGATGGGGAATAAGGTCAAACGAGGGTTGGTGGCGGCATACTGTAGAAGGCTAAAGCCTGATGTGATTCTTTTACACGAAACGCACCTAAAGGGCACGAAATGCGTTGTTTTGGGCCGTAGAGCATATACAACACTGGCTCATGCGGGGTTTTCCACAGGGGCAAGAGGTGTTGCCATATTAATAAGGAAAAGTCCACCATTCCGGATAGAGCGCACCTGGATTGACCCTAATGGAACATATGTGGCAGTGAAGGGGCTTTGGGACAGACGACATATCACATTTATTAGTGTCTACGCACCCCCTAGGTTGCAGAAGCAAACGATGGACAAACTGGCTGCAGTTATTCTCGAAGCCGGTTCGCACACCCACATTATAGGAGGGGACTTCAACGACGTGATGGATCCTACATGGGATCGCACGACAGTCCAAGCGGGAGGCCCCAGGGAGACCCCACTCAAGAGATTCGCAGATACACTGACACTCACTGATCTGTGGCGTAGACAAAACCCCCAGAAAAGGGCCTATTCTTTTTACTCAGGCGCCCACAAAGCCTTTTCGAGACTGGATTATATATTCACCCTGGCAGGGGAAATAGGGGAGGTACAAAAGATAGAATACTTAGCAAGAGGTCTTTCAGACCACTCGCCTTTGTGGCTCACAGCGGGGGCTCAGACACAACGTCAAGCGGGAGAGTGGAAACTGAACTCGTGGGAGCTACGGGACCCTCAGGTAGCTGCGGAGATTAGAGTAGATACGGAATTATATTTCCGTGAGAATATAGGGTCAGTGGATTCCGCCATTACCTTATGGGAGGCCTATAAACCCGTCCTTCAAGACAGAGCCCAGAATATTATAGCACATAAGAAACGTAAAGAGAGTGAGGAGGTAGTGAGGATTGAAGCGCAGCTCCTGCAGACAGAATCGCAAGCCACCGCAGGCGGTGACCCCTCCCTGTTGAGAAGACTGAAGCTCCTTCAACAAGAATACCTTGCGCTAGCCAAAAAGGATGTGCAGCATGCAATACAGGCTATGCATAGGCGACTGTACGATGCCAGTGACAAAACAGGAAGATTGCTTGCATGGCTTAGCAAAAAGGAGTTGGAAAGCAGGTGGGTAGCCCAAATACAGACGGAAGCTGGACAGGCCCACGTAACCCCCGTTGCAATAGCACATGCCTTTGACGGATATTACGAGGCCTTTTATGCTAAACGTTCACTGGCAGACACGGAGCTGATCCAGACATATCTACAATCTATACAGCTCCCTAGGTTAGGCACTAGTGAATCACAGACAATAGAGGAAAAACTTACAAAGGAGGAAATCGTAGAAGCCATAGGCCAGATGAAAACGGGGAAGGCCTCTGGTCCCAATGGGCTCCCCCCGGAATTTTTCAAACAGGACGGGGCACTTTTTAGCACACATCTCCTTCAGATGTACCTAAAGGCACAAAAGCTAGGCAATCTCCCCGAGGACCTGAGGACAGCCACTATTGTGGTGATACCCAAAGAAGGTCGGCTGCCACAGAGTTGTGGTTCGTATCGGCCCATCTCCCTCATAAACATGGAGACTAAAATATTGGCCAGGATTCTGGCCAATAGACTTACCAAAGTCATCACCGGGCTTGTTCACATGGACCAGTCAGGCTTTATGCCTAAGAGGTCGACGAGACTTAACCTTAGAAGAGTATGTAACTGGCTAGAGATAGTACAGCATAGAACTGACCCACATCTCATACTGTCCTTGGATACTGAAAAAGCATTCGACATGGTCCACTGGCTGTTTCTCATGGCAGTCCTGGAAAGGCTGGGATTTTGCCCCGAGTTCAGGAGGTGGATAGCCACTCTGTACGAAGGACTGTTGGCAAGGGTTAGAGTCAACGGGGTGACATCTCGGAAATTCCCAATAGAAAGAGGCCCTAGACAGGGCTGCCCCCTGTCCCCTCTGCTTTTCGCAATGGTTTTGGAGCCCCTTGCCTGTGTCATCCGAGCGCATCCGTACATAACTGGTTGTCGTGTGGGTGACAATGATGACCTCGACGAACGTATTTCCTTGTATGCCGACAACATACTATTGTATGTCACAAACCCCGAAACGACGCTCCCTAATATTATGGCGAGCTGCGAGGAATATGGCACGCACGCGGGGTACAGAATTAATTGGGAAAAGTCATGTATTTATCCGGCGAGGCGGAATGCCGAACATGTTGTCTACCCAAGCCAGCTACAGGTCGCGCTCAGTGGAATAAAATATTTAGGTATTTACGTCACTCTAGATAAGATGCTGGCGCTGGAGCGTAATCTCTATAAGGTGCTTGGGAAATTTCGCTCAGATGCGGAAAGATCGGCATCCCTGCCACTGACGCTACTTGGCAGAGCGGCGCTCTACAAAATGATAATACTCCCAACATTCTTATATGTTTTGCAAAATACCTACCACCTGATACCAGAAGAGGTGTTCACCAAGATCGACGATATTCTGAGAAAGTTTCTCTGGGGAGGGAAGCCCCCTAGGATAGCACTGGGGAAGCTACAATGCAACCAATACAGTGGCGGCATTTCATTACCTGACCTTCGGGCCTATTACTGGGCGGCCCATCTGATTGTGGTGAATGAATGGGCATTCGGAGAGAGGGACCACCCCACATATGCGCTTGACCACACACAGTTTCTCAAAAGACCTTACTCACACTACCTTTATGGGGGCAGGGGAACCGCAAAGCTGTTGCCAGCCATGTAAATTGTGATAATGGCGTGGAAGAAAGCAGAGAGACGCATGAAATGGGATGGCCGGGTGACCAGGGAAACCCCGCTTTGGGTGGGAACACGACTTAAAGAATTTGCCAAGCTGACAGGCTTTCGGAAGTGGGATTTGGTGGGCATTTCTCAACTTAAAGATATAGTGTATTGTAAAGAACTGGTGACGTTTTCACACCTCCAGAAAGAATATGACATGAACCAAACGCAACATTTTAACTACCTACAATTGAAGCACGCATGGCGGGCACAACATATTGACATTGAGGGCCTCCCTGAGTATGCCCCGTTGGAAGGACGGTTACTGATGGATGAAATTGGGGAGAACCAGTGTCCTGGACGTATAGGACAGTCATAAATAACACACCGGACCCTTTATGAAAGCTCAGGTCAAGGTGGGAGGCAGATCTGGGGGAAATAGAAGACTTAGATTGGGAAATGGCGCTGATGCATCCCGGGAAAGTAGCTATTAGGTCACGACTTCGACTGATCCAATTTAAGTATTTACACAGAATATATTATGATAGAGCCCGACTACATCGGATAGGTAGAGCAGAGTCACCCAACTGCTTGAAATGTAAGACCACGGAAGGGACATTTTTCCACACGATCTGGGGATGTACACAGGTACAGATATATTGGGGAATGCTGCTGAAGGAGTTGGAGCTCATTTTGCAGGAATCGATACCCCCAAATCCCATGTTTATTTTGCTGGGCATACCTACAGAGATTGACCTCCCTAGAGCTAAATTAACGTTGCTCCAGTTGGGCTTGGTAGTAGCCAAAAGAGACTTGGCAAGGACATGGGGTGTCGCATCTAATCCAACACTTGAAGAATGGCGAAGGGGAATGGATATGTATATGCTGGGGGAGAAAACGAATTACAAAGCACGGGGGTGCCCAAAAAAGTTCTGGAAAATATGGAAGTCATGGTTGGCGTATTATGGTCTCACGCTCACAGACTCGCAGTAAACTGGAGGTGGGGGGGATATGTGGGGGGAATGGGAGGAAGAAGGGGTCCTGTTGACAAGAATTATTTTTGTACTATTGGTTATTTATGTGACAATATTGCTGAACTCCGCTCTGGTTGTAATAAAGGAAGAAATAAGATGCTTTGAATATCTGACTTGTCTCTGTAATGTAACTAAGAAAATGCAAATAAACACATTCCCCCCCAAAAAAATGATGGCACACCCTCCCATGCTTAATTGCACGGAATCCAACCCCCTTGAAATTTATTTGAGAAGCAATGGAAAACTTTTATTTTCTAAGTAGACTGTCTCAAAATTCAACGTGCTATTAAATATGGTGCAGCAAGAGCCAAGATACTGCAAAGGTAGTAGCGCTATATAAATACCTAATCAAATATCATACCCACAAGTATGATGAAAAAAGACAAAGGGTAGGTATAATTGTATAGTAGCACAAACTTGAGGAGCTCAGCGAGCACAGGAAGAAGAGGTTAATACTATGTATAAGAAATGGGTGGGCAAGGAGGCCGTGCCTAAATATAACATACCAATTAAGAAACAGTAAACATCGAGTGGCTCTGAGTTTGTAGTACACAAGTTCAGGAATTGTCCCCATATTGTCTCAAAAATAGGCATCTAGTGCTGTCATTATAGATGAGCCTTTCAAACAATGCAATGCAAGAAAGTTTAGATAAATACATCACCCTGGGGATGTACAAATTGCAAAAAATGAAGTGACTTAACCTCCTTAAAGACATTGTTAAGTTGCGTAGATTCTATGTATGATTAAGAAAAAATGTGATATTTTGTATCGTTAATTTGCGATATTGCTGTTAAGATTGTATTTTATTAGATTTATATTTTTTATTATCACCTTTTTCCTATCTTCTTAATTTTTACCTTTTTTTTCTTTCTATTCACAATCTCCTTAATTTTCACCTGGATTTTCTTCTTTCTACTATTGTTCTCTTTTATATATCTTCATATTTTTTAGGCAATCCTTTCATTGTTATGTAATGAGTTTACATTTTATTGCATTTTATTCATATTTTTCTACTCACATGTTAGTTTTTCTTGTCTTCTAATGGATCGCCATTAAATTTATGCTTTGTTTGTTGTATTATTTATCCTCAATAAAAATAAAGTTCATCAAACAAACTAAAGGTCACAATGAGCACATTGACATTTAAAGCAAATTTCCCTGGTATCTGGAATCTGATCGAAGCGGTTACTTTTATGTTAAAAATAAAAAGCTAGTGAACTATGTTTGCTAGAAAGCATTTATCTGGTACTTTACAAACATAAAAAGGATCCAAAGCCACTCACAGCCAGAGATGAGCATAGAAATACTGAAGACTTTGTGGCTCTTAAAATTGCATTGTTGATCATTTGGCAACAGTGTGCCCTATGTATTGATGTTTGTTTAGCTAAAATTGCTATATCTAATACACTTTGATTTAGCTTAAAAAAGAAATCACCTTGGGACACAATTCCCATGCACCCTAAAGCAAAAAGCAGCTTTACCTTTGGCTGGTGCCTTGACGGGGGGACGGCATTAACCACATGGGCTAAGCCACGCCTAACCTAACACCTGATTGTCAGTAAGGTTGTCAATAAGGTGCTGCCTCAGCTACACTGGAAACTTCTCCCAGATTCAAAGTCAATTGCCTTCCTCCCTTTCAACGGGCTATCAAAGCATGCTTATGTTCAAAAGAGACCCTTAATTTAATCTATATAGTGTTGGCGAGTCAACACTAACTGTCATCAATGCATCCATCAAACTTCATTCACCACATTCATCCAACTAGCGAATAGACTGGTTCCCACTTGGGGAAGTTGGCTCAGTAGAGCCACCTCCTTCTCTTGAGTATTCAACTCCTGCAAGCCACCTAGAAGGTACGAGCCATGCCAACACATCTGCACCCGTGGTGTAGTTGCAAATTTGTCTTTAGGATAGTGTGGGCAACAGGAGTGTAGTGTACTGCTGGACACGTTCTAGTGTCTCAGCAGACACTGAGTTAGTAGCCACTCCCCTATGGGAGTGGGCACACTTGCACCCCCACACGCATCCCTCACAGGCGTCACGAGTGACGTGAGCCTGTCAATAAAAGGGCCCGGGTGCACGTGCTCGAGGTCAGTTATCACACTAAACTACCCGGTGTCTGCGTCAGTCATTCATGTCATGTGGGCCTGAGGCCCGACACCACATTGGCAACGAGGCGGGTCTGACCTCGTGTGCCCGCTGCTAGGCGCTTCGTCGTTCCTCATGGGGAGGAAATGCGCCCGGGATGCGATATCCCCACTGCCCTGAGGCTCGGGCTCGACACCGTCATGAAGTGACACCTGGTGACTGGCTGCCTCCTATCTCCTTTGGCTCCGGTGGAAAAAGAGAGGAAACGCAGCCATCCCGCACCGGGGTGAGCGAGTGCCCTGCCAAGGAAGCAATGAGTGAGCCTACTGCCGCGCTCAGGCTGCCGCTGCAGCAGGTGACGAGCCCGGTGCCCCTCGACTAGAACCCCTGCATCAGTCCCGAGCACAGGGGCAGCCCGAGGCGTCGGCCGGCTGAGGGAAACATCGCGGCCCAGCAACATGCTGCAAGTATATGCTCCCTGGTTCGTTCAGTAAAGCCCGCCGCAGAAGAGTGCCTGCGAAAGCTGATGCACGAGAGCAGCTATAGCGCCAGAGGTAGGGCTGGAATTGCCCCGCATGGGAACATTGCGCCGCCACACAGAACTGCCACATGAGCGACTGGGGCGGGCAAAAGTGAAAGGAGCAGCGCAGAGCCATGCCATGCCCCCCTTACCTTCTTGGGCGTTTGGAAGCCGTCTCGCTCGACGCCTGCTGCCCCGCGAAGGGGTAGCCGCAGCGGAAACGCTGTCTTCCAAGCTCTGGCCCCAGGCAGCGACTGGCCTGCGGAAACCGGCCCAGAGAGTGCTTCTACCTCCTGCCCCCAGAGGCGGCCCATAAATAAAGGAACCCGCCTAACTCCGACATCACGCCCGCGATCGGAGAGACGAATGCTGCGGCTGAGAAACATGCGCAGCACCACCTGCTGGTCCCGCACAGCACCGGCATCCCTGCCCAGAACGGAAACCAAAGGGTCGCGAGCTGCAGGTCCTCACCCCATACCCTCTCACTGTGTGAGAAGTCATCGGTCTGTCGGGGGAAGTGCTACAGCCAAGACGACTGCCCCGCAGCAACTGTGAAGCTGCCGTAGCACCAGGAAAATCATTGCAGCACCACCTAGCTGCGAGATCGCTGCACTGCACCAAAGAAGTACACGGCCCAGTATCGAGATCTCCTGTGTGGGTCGAGACCCCAGATCTAGGAAAGACTGCCCGGGGCTGTTGACCAAACTCTGCAGCGCCACCTAGTGGCCATCCTCACTGCACCCTACCTCGCGAAGCTCTGGAGAACAGCAGGTAGAGGGTGCTGAGGGCACCACACGCTCCCAGTGGCCACCTGCTCACATGGCCAGAAGAGACTGCTTGCTTCCTGCTTACCCAGCAACACTCAGGTGAACCAAGAGCAGCTTCCCCACAAGTCCAGCAGCCAGACTGATATCCTAGCCTCCCTGATGCACATGGGGAGCTAGCCTGCGCAAACGGTGGCAGTGAAGGACGCGACCACTGCAGTGCCACCCAGCGGCATGCAATCAGACCAGGATAATGTCCCAAACAGGAACTCACAACTAAGCAGCTCCTGAGAAAACAAAAGGACCCACAGCGCAAGGGAATCTGTCATAGCCCTGACCTAAATCGAGCAAGCTGCCGTCACCTATATCTTCACACCGGAAAGAGTAAGCCAACAGCCTGCCACCCTGTAGGACCTAACAAGTTTCAAGAGGAGCACTACCTTGACCCTGCCCCTACCAGCCAGGACGGAACCAGGGACATAGCCAAGAAACCCCAAAGCCACCTCTTCTCTGAGAACTGCCCAGAGCCCACAAAAGTCCCAAACAGAACGAGCGTGGCACACGCCCCCGGTGGCTGTCAGACGCCACCACCAGCACGGAAACTGCGTCACCCGCCCCGAGTGGCGAACGGCCATCACTGCAAGAGAGCCGAACAGACAGCAATGTAACAAGGTACCCCTCCACACCAACCGCACAAGAAAGACTGGTGCAGAGCGCGCACCACAAGTGGCTGCCCAACGCCACAGCCAGAGAGGACATCGCATCACTCGCTCCTACTGGTGAACAAACACAACCGCAAGCTACAACACAGGCACACCCAGTGCCAGAAGAGAGCGCCCAAGGAGAAGGCGGAGCGCACGTGGTCCGAGGCGCGCAGAAGGTCCCGCAAGTGAGCCGGACAGCACGGGCAGGCGCCCGGGAGATAGAGACATCTCCACAAAGAAACACTGCTGAACGCAGCACAGAGAACGACTACATCTCCACTGCACCAGCGAAACCCCGCAGTGGGCCGAAGACCACACAGAGTGTCCTCCCTCGCACTGCCTCAAGACGGAGTCGGCAGTGACCCACGACAGGCAAGAGAGGAGTTGCACACCCCACGTGGCAGGCTGCCACAGCCACAGGCGCTCCGACAACATGGCGACACGTGACCGGACGTCACGTCGCACATCAAGCAAGGAGCACGTCACACGAAGTGATCAGTCCCAACAAGCACGCCGGAACGAAGGCAGAAGCAGGCACCACGACAGCGCCGCCTCGAGGTCCCAGCGAAACACCCTCGAGAAAATAAGAGTGACAGCCATGTCACACAAAAGGGAAGAAGAGTGACAGCCCTGTCACACAAAAGGGAAGAAGAGTGACAGCCCTGCAACACCCTCGAGAAAAGAAGAGTGACAGCCATGTCACACAAAAGGGAAGAAGAGTGACAGCCATGTCACACAAAAGGGAAGAAGAGTGACAGCCATGTCACACAAAAGGGAAGAAGAGTGACAGCCCTGTCACACCGAAAACTGGACGAACACAGGTGTGGTGAAAAGACCAACAGGAGGAGAAGACCGAGGACTCACACAGCAAGCCAAGAGCACACCCTGACACACTAGACAGCCACCAAGGCGGACCGACGTCCCTGGACACAGCCTCACGGGAGAACCAAACATAAGCCGCGGCAAGCGCGAACTGCGTCTCTCCCCAATGCTTCCCCAGGTGACCGTCCAGTCCCAAGCATCGGCAGTCTACGTCAAACGGCATCCCTGCCTTGACCACAGATGCCACGGGTGAACATCAGCACCAAGTGTCATTCCTGGCACCGCCTCAAGATGGAGTCGGCAGTGGCCCCAAGACAGGCGAGAGAAGATCTGCACACTCGACGTACCAAGCCGCCACCAAAGATCAATCTCAGCACGGCGGAGACACGTGGCAGCTAAGTCCCGCCTGACATCCAACTCTTCCAGCAAGTCACCACCACCTGTCGTTCCGACTCACCACATGGCTGGCCACCACCATCATGCCAGCCCTCAGCACAAGCGTCAAACAACATCACTCCTCGAGTACCAATGGACTGGAGTCCCCCCCCCCTGGTTGCCACACCAGCCCGACAAAAGAAACCAGAGGCTACCTGTGAACCTGGCACACACCTGAACCGCGGCAGCGAGAGCAAGTCTTAACCAAGACTCATCTACCCTCGCGGGTTGTGCGTGAGACTCAGTAACGGCTCCTCGGTAGTCCTGCAGCTGCCCCCAGTCGGCACACAAGCAGCCCCAGTGCAGTCCTCCTGCAGTCCCACAGCAACCCCGACAACGGGCCTCCCCAGGCGGGAGAGTGAGAAGAGACATTGCCCCACCGACAGGTCATCGGTTACAGCCAAGCGGTTCCACAGAGACAATCGATCAGGCAACACCTCCAGGAACTTTCACCAGGGACTCCATCCATGTTCATGACGCAACCCACTAAATAAACTGTTAGAACCCACCACAGACCATCCCGGACGTCAGCAACATGGAGCCATGCAAGACTGCAAGACATGTCATCATCAGAGAACTGACGGTATGCAGCGGACGTCATCAAAGCCAGCGGTCGTGTCCTGAACCCCTCAGGTTAAACTACGAGTGCCCGCCGAGATGGCCCTGCAGCAGGTGGAATCACCGGCCCATCCCTGACGTCTTCTTGCCACCGGACTCGTAAGGCGGATGGACCCTGTGGTGTTTAGTTGACTGTTTATTTCTCTCCACAGGTTGAACTAATTGTTGTTGTCGTTCTTCATTAAAGTTGGGGAGGAATGTAGTGTACTGCTGGACACGTTCTAGTGTCTCAGCAGACACTGAGTTAGTAGCCACTCCCCTATGGGAGTGGGCACACTTTCACCCCCACACGCATCCCTCACAGGCGTCACGAGTGACGTGAGCCTGTCAATAAAAGGGCCCGGGTGCACGTGCTCGAGTTCAGTTATCACACTAAACTACCCGTGTCTGCGTCAGTCATTCACGTCATGTGGGCCTGAGGCCCGACACCACAAGGAGGTATTAGAATTACCTGCATTTGGAGCTGCAGTGGGCACAGAAGTAATCCTAGCTGCCTCTAAATCTAATTTCTGAAATTACAGGGCATTTTAACTCTAAACACCTCTGTTCCATAAACGGTGGTTTACACTCCATATCCTGTTGCTTGATTTTAAGCTTTTGCATCCACTCTGGCTTTAGGCTCAAGAGTGGCCATATGTACCCTTTTTAGGTTTAGGGCCATCATTACCAGTGGCCTGTGAATTCTGATTGGGCTGGTAAGAGGAGTTACCAGCCACATCAAATTATAGGATCTGTAGGGACACCATGGATCCAATGCCTTTCATCTAAAGATTTCAGCTTCTAAAAGTAGCTGACATCTAACTCCAGGGACCTCAGAAGGCACTAGATTGCTAACAGAGAGGTAGGTACCCATTGGGACCACAGGCAATCATGGTTGGAGCACCACCATAGGAGTGAAGCTAAGAGAAGGGACAAATGAGCGATCTTGCTTTGGGGAAACTGGACTAACACTAGTCTCTTTCTCCTCTGATCTGCTGTCGCCAGCAGCTCTCCATGCTGCTCAGCATCAGCGAAAAAATTAAAATAAATACGAAACAAGGTGCAATTTTGCAATTGCTGTTGCCATCATTCTGACAGCATGTGCATGCTGCTTCACCACACATGGGGGCACCTACAGATCCAAGATTGCAGGTGTTGTTTAGATCAGTAAATGAAACAAAAAAATAGCATAAAAACACAAATAAATAAAAGAACAGTGTTGCTGGTGTGAAAAGTGGATATGGGGAAAAGTAGAATACAAGAGAGAAAACAACACAGGAGCTGGGGAGAGAAACACACGAGGAAATGAGCAACATCAAGCGTGGGGGTGAGGGTCAGGGGAAAGATATACACAAGAGACAGTGAGCGAGCAGCACATGTGGGAGAAAGCAACATAGAGCTTGAGGGAGCAGCAGATAAGGGAAAGAGCTGTAAAAATGCATGCACTCTCATAGAGTGTTTAACCAAAGGGAAAAAAAGTAGTTTGCTAAAAGTGAGCAGTTGAAGAATAAAAGTCAGCTAAGCAAATGCATAGTAAAAAGGCTATGCTCCAAGGGAGGGACAAATACAAGAAGAGGAAGGCAAGCCATTGAATAAGAAGCAAGAAACTGAGAGTAAAAATAAAGCCAACCAATGGTAAACAACAGGTGGGCTGAAAGCCCAATATAGATCCTTGGTAATACCAAAATAGTTATTTCACAGCCAGACAGCTTGTGCTGTCTAATAGGTGAGACCTAAAAACAGCTACAAATTATGTTTTTCTACCATTAGAAGTTAAAGTGGGGAGTGTTCTATGCTTGGAGGCTACCAGCTTACATTCATGTTTATATTCATTTATGGCCAGCCAATCAAAGAATCCCATCCATAAATTTGTTGTTTTTGCATTTGACACCCTAAGTGCGCTGGGTATGCGAAGACGTGGGTACCGAGCTCACTGTGCCATTGGAAACCAAGCTATATCTGGCTGAAGAGCCCTAATAAGGGTGAAACTGATCCTGGGTTGCTTGTCTTCCGATTCAGGGAGGACTTGGCCTGGCAGGTCAGGCTGCACTGTTTCCAAGAGGAGCAGGGTCAAGACTGATTTGCATATGGCTGGGGCCAAACTGAGGTGGCATGGTGGGCAAAAAAAGATGGATTAGGATGCTACTTGAGCAATTGCCAGTGGCCGAGATTTATTCAAGGATTCCATCCATCACCTTGTTGTTTTTGCAGTCAAATTTAGAAAAAGTAATATTTACCCAAACAAATCCAGAATCACCAAGCCACTGTCAAAACATCTTATCTAATCACTCCTGGAATTAAAAATCACACCAAGCAAACATCTGCTTGATACAACTGTACTTTGATCAACACATATAGAAAAGGTGAATTGCACAACATAAACATTGAATTGACCCACTTCCCCCCAAAAACCATCAACCTCTAAGGGCCAAATTACGAGGACCGCCAGACCCGTGGTGGCGAGGCAGTGCGAGGCACCTGGGGCCCGGTGCATGGCTGCCGATCCACCCACTCTAAGGTGACTCAGAGCTGGGTTTCCAGAGCTGCTGGTTCTCACCGGCAGAACAAAGAACAGCACACACCCAGCGCCTCACAGAAGTGTCTTGTAATCCCAGATCATCGCTGCTGCCTGAGAATGCTACACTGGCTCCCCTCCAGCCATCTGTGATATTCCGTATTACATGTGCATTGTCAGCCATTGTAATTTGTAAGTTTTCTATGTTCACCTTTTTTACTTCATAGTTCTGGAACCTAGTTACCTCATCTCAGCTTAGAATGTATTTCTTGAATTCTGTAGAGCAGTTATACTGTTGGACTCTGTAGGTGGAACTAGCAGGATGAGGTGTTACCCTTTACATGAATAAAGAACCTTGAACTTCAACTTTACTTGTTTGGAGGATCTTTACAATGGCGACGATCTTTGAGGACCCACCTTACTTCTAACCTTCAATCACCTCAACTCTTTCACCGGACAAGACTTCAACAAGACTCTGAGGAATCAATTGGTATTGTATTCCTATCCGTTTTACTTCAGAGCAACTCTCATCATTTTCCACTCCACCGCTCTTTCTTTTCCTGCCACTCGCCTTTTATAATTTAAACCCTATTTGACATTTATGACTCTCTGTGTCATCTTTTAGTTTCTATTTAACGCCGCGCCGTAGAGACCATCGCTTTCATTTAGCTTGCAATTGAACTTCCAATAATCAATTTGTGTAACTCTAGTATTTCATTTGATAAAGAATTCCCTTTAGTTTTTAAAGAACAGTTGGGATGTCTAAAAGATTACTCTCACAAAATCATTTTGAAGAAAAATGCTGTGCCCGTCATCAGTAAAGTTCGAGGTGTTCCCATCAAGGTGAAAGAAAATATGAAGAGTGAGTTAGAAAAACTACTCAGTGCAGGGATTATTACAGAGATTGAAGCCTCAGAATGGTTATCTCCTGTAGTCATGGCTCTTAAGAGCAATGGAGAGTCAAGACTTTGTGTTGACTTGAGGGAACTCAATAGGTGTGTAGTGGTTGACCATTACCCCTTACCTAATATCTCAGAAATGCTTTCCTTGTTAGAAGGAGCGAGATTCTTTTCGTCATTGGATCTAGCATCAGCGTACCATCAGGTCAAACTACACCCAGACTCACAAGATTTGACGGCATTCATTACGCCCTTTGGGACGTTCAAGTTCCTTAGGATGCCTTTTGGGCTAATATCTGCCGCCGCTGTCTTTCAAAGGATGATGGAACGTTTATTTAGCAAGATCAAAGGCATAAAGATATACCAAGATGACTTGCTTGTCTATGGCTGCAACAAGAAAGAACACGATGACAGGGTAAGGCAAGTTTTAAGGATACTGGAGGATAATGGTCTCACTCTCAAAGCCAAAAAGTGTAAATTTAATCTCACTGAAATAGATTATCTTGGTCACAAAATTTCTGGTTCGGGGTTGGAACCTAAGAAAGACCTGGTGGACACCATAAGTCACTTAGCCAGTCCCAGTAACAAAGAACAAGTAGTAAAATTTCTTGGGATGACCAAATACTATGCAAAATGTATCCCCAATTTTGCATTCAAGACACAAAATATGAGACTTCTTCTAAAGAAAGGGATGACTTTTACTTGGAATGATGATTGTGAAAAGGAATTTGTGTTGATCAAACAATCATTATCTAATGCTGCCTGTTTGAGCAGTTTTCAGCCCAGTCATGAAATTATCATTATGACAGATGCTAGTTCTGCAGGTTTGGGTGCTGTTATGTTACAAAACCATGGAGGTATGGTGAGAACTAATTTGTTTTTATATTGAGGTCTAACGTGAGCTGAACTCAACTATTCAGTGGTTGAGAAAGAGGCCCTAGGTATATATTGGGCAATAAGGAAATTGCGCAAATTTCTTTGGGGAACTCATTTCACTATAAAGACTGATCATAAACCCCTGAAGGAGATTTTCTCTAAAAAAGGTCTTGACAACATCTCCTCTAGAATCAGAAAGTGGGTTGTAGCTCTTCAAGAGTTCAATTTTAGTGTACTTTATGTGCCTGGTGTAAAAAACAATTTGGCGGATTGCTGTTCACGTTTGGTAAACACAAGTAATACCATAGTTACTGACTTAGAAGGTGATGGTGATGAATTTGATGATTTTGCTGTGTGTCTTGTCAATGAGAGTATCATCAAGAGGGAAGTCTGGGAGGATGAACTATCTAATGATGTGTCCCTTCAATCTGTGTGTGATGGGATAGCAGGTAAATGGGTTAAGAATGCAAAGGTAGATGAAACTCTTAGTGGTTTTTTTCGAGTTAAGGATGAACTAGCATGTCAGAATGGAATTTTAATGAGAGGCACAAGGCTTATTCCACCAACCACTTTGAGGTCGCAACTGGTAGATTTTGCTCACCAGAGTCATCCTGGCATTTCCAAAACCAAAGAGATCCTTAGACAGACTTACTGGTGGCCTGGGATGGACACTTTTGTGGGGAGGGTTGTTAGAGATTGTAATGAATGTAACAGATGTGACAAGATCTTAAAACCACGTGTACAACCCATGTCTTTGAGAACTCTTCCTAAAAATGCTTGGGAGGAAATAGTTATTGACATCCTAGGGCCTATCAAACACACAAGTACAGATAAGTTTGTAATAGTTCTCCTTGATGTTTATTCACGGTGGCCTGAGATAAGGATTACCAATTCAATAGAAACCAAGGATGTTATACGATTTCTGGACAACATATTTGAGAGGGAGGGTTTTCCCTCGACCCTTCTTTCGGATAATGGTGTCCAGTTCACTTCCAAAGAAATGGTTGGCTTCTTGGATGATAGAGGAATTGTACACAAAAAATCAGCACTTTATCATCCGGAAACCAACGGTATTGTTGAAAGGTTCAACAGAGTTCTTAAAGAAACCATCCAGAGAGCTCTTTCAAATCATACCTCTTGGGAAGTGGAAATTCAGAATAAAGTTAAAAACTACAGGTTAACTCCTCATTCTTCAACTGGTAAGACTCCCTTTGAACTCTTTCGGAAGCGCATACCTTCTACATTTTTGTGTCCTTCTTGGATAACTCAAAATTCTTCTAGTTCTTTGTATGTAAACAAAGAGAAAGAACGCATTAAAAGAGAAATTAAGAGCATGTGTATGAATAAAGAGATTTTGGACCAAAGGAAAGCAGTTAAAAAAACTGTGGTGAAGGTTGGGGATTTAGTCAAAATTCTCAGCCCCCGCAAGACGGTTCTAAGTTCTTGCCTCCCATGAGAGTCATCAAAGTGTTCAATAATGCCATTAGAACAGAAGACCATAGGATATGGAACTTGAATAGAGTTGCAAAGATTCCTTTTATTTCTTCTGATGCCACATCTAAGAAAGGTTTGATATCAGATAAAAATGTGGTACGTGAGAAAAATGTGGTACGTGAGAAAAATGTGAGAACACGTGTCAAGCCTAAATATTTAGAAGATTTTGTATTATGTAATATTAACTTTTAGCTTTACCCTTTGCTATTTTTCAGTTTGTTTAGTTATTGAGAGAAAGATGTGTGATATTCCGTATTACATGTGCATTGTCAGCCATTGTAATTTGTAAGTTTTCTATGTTCACCTTTCTTACTTCATAGTTCTGGAACCTAGTTACCTCATCTCAGCTTAGAATGTATTTCTTGAATTCTGTAGAGCAGTTATACTGTTGGACTCTGTAGGTGGAACTAGCAGGATGAGGTGTTACCCTTTACATGAATAAAGAACCTTGAACTTCAACTTTACTTGTTTGGAGGATCTTTACACCATCTCTTTGAGTCCAGGGTCCTGATGTTTCTTCCAGGATTTTTGGCACTGTGCTTTTAACCAACTTTAGAACTGGTGGCAACTAGAACTAGCCACTGAGCCATGGAGACTAATAGACTTGACGTGCCTGACTCTAAGATGGCTGCCAAAACCACACTCCTCCTACCTTGCCATCCTTGCCAGCGCCTACCACCCGTCTTTGGTTTCTAGCCTTCTGATCCCCTCCTGATCCTCACTCTTCTCTGGCGGAGCCCTAAACGCATACATGGCCGCTTCCCAGTGGAGCTGCACCGACAGCTATAGGGGAGATTGGCCCTGGCACCCGGCTATGGCCGTCACCTACCCAGCCGGATCACGGACATTTGTCTCGTTTTCTTCCCCGCTGCTGTCTCCTTCCTGTGGATTACCTGCTGTCCCTGGTCTTTCCTATCCTGACTTTCGTGTTCGCTAATTTACTCCTGTATTGTTTATTTATCCATTATGTAACTACTGTGAAACTTTTGTAATTTGTAACTCGCTGTGTCCTTATGTAAAGCGCTCTGATACCGCCGGGTCTAGCCAGCGCTATATAAAACTCAAGTAAATAAAAAAAAAAAAAAAACTGGTCCAACCACCCCATTATGACTTGGGCGGTCGGACCGCCCTGGGACCGCCGACGCTAGTGGCACAGCAGTCAGAGGCCGCAATATGCTTGGCAGGACTGCCGCGGTCCCGCCAAGCAACGAGTGACATGGAGGTTTCTACTCCATGTCAACCCTGGCGCAGAGGAAACAAAGGGGTCCCTAATGGGCCCCCTGTGCCTCCTCCGCTTGTGCATGCACACAGGGGGGCATTATATGTGCCCCCTGTGTGCATGCACAAGAGTTCCTGCACGGCATGGACTTTTCAGTGCATGCCGTGCAGGAACCTTGTGAGGCGTTCCCATTGCGGTGCCTCTTTCAAAGGCACTGCATCCTTTTAAAGAGAGACCGCCCTGGGAATGCCATGCGGCCCTTCTGCCAGACTACAAATAACTTGTAATCTGGCAGGCGGTGGCAAGCCTCGGCGGAGCGGGGGCGCCGCGATGAAGTACCGGCAGACACAGAAACGTGACAATAAAAGAAGGTATGCAAAGCACACTGCATATGAAATGTGGTGCGAGAAATGATTAAACGTGCCAAACAAGTGAGCGCATAATTCAATTGAGCAGGAGGCCCTAAGGCACAACCTGCAAACAGCATAAAAGCACAGAAGCAAGTTTTTGCCAACTTCAACCCAAATACCTATATGAATGTTGTCAACCAGCCTAGGAGGCAAGCTTGCCAGAAAAGTAGGCTCATTCAAGGAGAATACTCCTTGACAACAGAGACCCAAAACAGCAGCAATTATTCAGACTGGCCAGAGGCACCACCAGCAACCTTATATGCCTCATAACTACCTACATCATGCACCTAAACATCACGCTGAACTTCTATTTAACTGAGACAAGACTGCTAGGCTGCTATGTGCACCTCAACACCATGCCAGTCATACTCTTAAATGAGTCACGAGAGGCACAATTGTAATATCATAAATATTTGTCTTTATGACACTGGCAACTCTCAAAGGCTCCTCATCCACTTGTGACATGGCATTTCACCTTATGGCAGACACCATTGCAAATACGACAAGCACAGAGGTATTTCTACGGTATCACTAGCTTTCCCATCTACAATAAGGTCATTGATTATCAAAAACCTCTCAGATGCCCCTTCGTCTGGCACAGTTTCCAGGTTCCTGGCACAATTCTGTCACACTGAATGCCACACATAAACCCAGATACAGAAAATGGGTCCTAATTGGGGGAATTGTGCACACAGCCACCTATGACGCTACGGCCCAAATACTCCAACTATTCGTGACACGCCACTTGTCCGCCAAAGGCGACAAAAGCTACAGCGAGAACACATAGCTGCTGACAACCTACCACAACCCTCCCACCAGGAAACACGTGTCCAGACACAATGCACCATTAAGCGAGCTATTGGTGTGCTCCAAGATCATCTACATCAAGGAATATCTCACTGCCAAACCTGGCCACTGAGAGCAGAGTGCATCACCAACAAACTACCAGTCTTTAAAGTTCAAAAGGAATCCCAGCCCGAGCTAATGCCACAACCACTCAGGCATAGGGCATTTAGGGGCACATGCATCAAACGTCTCATTTGCGACTCGCATTTTGCGATTTTTACAGAATCGCAAATTGCGAGTCGCAAAATGCGATGCATGAAAATATTAGCAATAATTAAGCGAATCGCTAAAAATCGCAATCGCAATTAGCGATTGTGAAATACCGACTCGCTATTTGCGACTCGCGAATTGCGACTCGCAAATTGCGACTCGCAAATAGCGAGTCCCAGAATACTATTCACCAGGATGATGTCAGAACCAGGAAGTGGCCACACCCATGCAGTTAGCTGTGTGCTGAGAGTGAGGAGGAGGAGGCAGACTACTGGAGAATTGCTATTCAGAAGAGTTTGTGCTTATTTAAACTGGTGCAGGCAGCAGCATGGCTAAAGAAACACCCGTGAAGGAGAGAAAAAGGCAGAAGAAGTTCAGTGAGAAGGAATTGGAGTCACTAATCGAAGAGGTGGTGAGGAGCCATGACAAATTGTTTGGGAAACTTTCACTGCAAGTCCCAGAATCTGAAAAAAGGAAATTGTGGCTGGCAATGCAAAGGAAAATTAATGTAGTGGGAGTTGCTCACCGCAGCATTGGAGATTTGCGCAAAAGGTGGTACAACCTGCGTAGTCGTGCCAAAGAAAGGGCTGTGGATCGGCTTGCGGAAGCAAAAAAAACTGGAGGTGCCCATCAACCCAAGCCAGCCCCACAGCCATGGAGGACCTTGTGGAGTCTACCCTGCAGCCGGAGGCAGTAGTTGGAGTCACAACAATAGATTCCTCTGCACCACCCAGTACCTCCCAAGGTAAGATGCATGCAACTTCATCTCCACATTTCAGTGTTAGCTAACAGACAGTGTAAATCAGATCTGGCTTGTGCAGGAAATAGTATTCCGGTCCATGTTTTACTTATGACACACCAATGCATTATGGGAATTGTAGTCAGCAAAACCACAAGGGAAGTCTGGTGTCTAGCAAACAAGATAAGTTCAAATCCATTGTGCCAGGGAAGTCAGTCTACACACGCACACTGTAATTCAAAATAACTTTATTTGACAAAACTTTGTACAAAAACAGGAAACGTCCTAAATGCCAACTAATCATGCACTGTTCCAAATCACAGATGCACGTGACCAAGAGTCTGAGGACAGTGATGGACATGCACCACCAGAGAGTGAGTCCCAGTCAGAAGAGGACATAGCAGTCTCACCAGCACCCACAACACCAGCTCCAAAAAAACGCAGGACCACTGTGGCCCCATTGCCAACATTGGAAACAGAGGATGAGGGACAACCTGAGCCCACAATAGCACAACCAGTGGATACACCCACATCCAGACCACGCAAACAGCTGCGACGTGGGAACATGCGATCTCGGAGAAGCAGGGCAGCAGCACTGGTGAGATCTGGCGCAGGCGAGAGTTCCACATCGCAGGATGGTCTAGAGAGGGCCATGTTAAGGGTACAGCGCCTGCAGGTGAAATACATGCGTTTAATGCAGGGACACCTTTCCACCCTAGCATGCAAAATGGGGGACATGAGTGACAGCATCAAACATCTAACTACTGCTGTGCAGGAAGGTCGCAGGGAAAGCAGAGAACAATTTGGGGAGATGACTGAAGCACTCAGGGACCTATGCAAGGTTCTAAAGGAGGATCAGGTGTCCAATCGCAGAAGACACACCTAATTACTTGGACACATGGATGGGTACACTAGGGCCACCAACCGTCTCAGTACTGCTACAGCACAACTATCCCGACGTGCAATAGCCATGCAGTTGGAAATGAGCCATTGCTGCGGAGATGTTGCCAAGGGACTTGTCCAAGTCACAAATGCTGTGGAGCAGGTGCAGACCAATGCTGTCGCTGGCAGTAGTATAATGGGGGGGGGGTGGGAAGTGAGGATGCCTCCAGCCACAGTAGCAGCTTGGCACCAGTGCCGGACTCCAGGAGGCACAGCACACGGAATACAGCAGGATCAGAGAGCTCACAAAGGGATGTGTCTGACCCCACAGAACGGGCAATGGGAGTGAGAGGACGCAGGAAATAGTGTGGCCATGTCCACAGCAATTGTTACTGGTGAGGCAACCAGTAACTAATTTTGTCTGGACTGAAGTGAAGTACCATGACATACCAGCATGTGTATACATCATTATATTCAGGCTATGCAAGTGTGCATTAACACAACAGTTTACATTGTTTTAAATAAATCTCATTGGCAAAGTAACAGTGTTGTGTTGTGTTGGATTATTACTCACATCAAAAATAATTCTGTGTGATTTCTGCATGTCGCATTCTCCCTTCAGCTGCACTTGCTGCACTTCCTGCATGTTGTGGGTGTATGTTATCCTCTTCCTCATCAGGGTCACTATCCGATGTTTCAAGTGGTACGCCTCTGGCAGTTGCTATGTTATGCAACATGGCACATGTGGCAATTATCTTACAACAGATGCCTGGCCTGTATTGCAAGGCACCGCCAGTTTTATGGATGCAGCGAAAGCAACTTTTCAGCAGCCCAAAGGTCCTCTCTACCACATTTCGCGTTGTCCTGTGTGCTGCATTGAACCGGTGTTCACTAGGTGTGCTTGGATGCAGGTACGGTGTCAAGATAAAAGGACGCACAGCATATGCGCTGTCACCTGTGGAGAAACAGCATATATTTTAGTCACTGTGATCTTTCACCATAAATTGTAGATATGCATGAGACAGTGGAATGTGTTTCCCAAGCAGGAATCCTTCTCAAAATTCACCCCCAAGTAGACGTGTATGTTTGCTGCTGTGCCTAAAGATATAGGAATCATGCGTACTACCTGGGTATCTTGCCACTATGTCCGTGATGATGTACTTCGCATTGCATATCACTTGTATGTTCAGTGAATGATATGACTTTCTATTCCTGAAGATGTACTCATTCACTGAGGGTGGACATATGGCTACATGTGTCCCATCTATGCAACCTATTACATGGGGGATGTTGGCTATCTGATAAAAGTCCATTTTAGTTTCAAACAATTCCTGTGGGGTGGTTGGGAATCTGATGTGTTGGCGCATCCGCAGCAACATAGCTTCCAGGAACGCGTTGAAGAAACGCGAAAGTGAACTTTGTGACACTCCGCCAGCTGTAGCTATTACCCCCTGGAAGCTACCAGATGCTAGGAGGTGCAGGGAACACAGGACCTGCACATGGGTGGGGATGGCATGTGTCCTGCGAGATGGAGGCTGCAGTAGAGGGTCTAAATCAGCAATTAGATCATATATCATTGCTGCATTCAATCTATACTTCTCATAGATTTCCTCCTCAGTCTGCCCCAACAGAGTAACGCGCACTCTGAAAATGCGCTCCTGTATCCTCCTCCTCTGTGCTGCTGCTCTTAGCCTCAACCTCCTCGCCATGACGTAGAGCCCTGCCATAGTGAAACATTCTGAGGCCTTCTGGGCCTGTTTAAACACTTTCCTGATATTTCCCACCTGTTCTGAGTGTTTTCACCTGGTTACCACCTAGTTTGATTTGGTGGTATTTTGCGAATGCAAAATTGCGAATCCTTATTTTTTCGCTATTTGCGAAATGGTATTCGCTAATAAGGATTCGCAGATTTAGGTAATCGCAAATTTGGAGTTCGCTAAATTTAGCGAATACTTGGGATATTCTGCGATTTGGGTTGGTGCATTGCATATTGCTATTTTGCGATCGCAAACGCTCATTTTTTGCGATTCGCACTGTTTGCGATCGCAAAATAGCTTGATGCATCTGGCCCTTAGACTGGAAAGTTGGGGTCTACCTATTTAGAGTTTGAAGTACATGAAATGCTTTGCAGAGAAACACAGGGACAAAGCAAGATCTGCCCACTCCATGGTATGAAACCAGGCTACTTGACAACATCTCCTGTCTTGCTGGGTAATAAGTGGGACGTTTTCGAGCTAAGGTGTTTTCCAGTGGCTAGTGAAGACACAAGTTGCAAATTGAAAGTATAATCTTGGGCACAACTGAAATTATGCCATGATTGTATTATGATTTGTTGATTTTCTATTGATCTCTTAAATTACCTTGATCTGAAACATTGCTGCAGTGCATATTTTCAATAGTTTGTACCGGTTATATTTCTAATTGTTATCTGTTTTAAAGAAAAAATATTTTTAATACAGCTTTCACGTGGTGATCCTAGATTTATTCAGGTATTGTGCTTGTTCTGTGCAGCATGGTAAAAATAATTTTTTTAATGTGTACTTTTGATGATAAGAATGATAAATGGCAGTTTTCTGGGATGCTCATGGCTCTTTACTGATTTAAAAAACCAACATGCTGAGGGCATGCCCTGTCTCTTTTGAGAAGTATAAAGTGTGATACTGGACATGCTCTAGTCATGAATGAAGGTGTTGTGACATTGAGGATATGATTTATGCTCCAGACGAAAACGTTTTCCACGTTAGAGCTGAAGGAGCAGGGTATTTTGTAAATAAAACCTGCTCGGATTAAACCTCCTATTGTGTGAAAATTATTTTAAAAAATTGTGAAATTAACTGAGTAAATATTAACATCCTGTGTTTTGGAAAAGAAACAAGAAAGGCAGTAGCGGTCCGTGGTAGGAGTGCCGGCCGGGCGGTGACGTGGGGAGGGGCAGGGTGGGGGGTAGTAAACCACGGATTACGGCCGAATACAGGTAAGTAAACATTTAAATAAATAAAACGAATTTCGTTGTGAGCGCTGCAACGCCAAATGCGATGCAGTGCGCGCAACGAAATTCGTTTTATTTATTTAAATGTTTACTTACCTGTATTCGGCCGTAATCCGTGGTTTACTACCGCCCACCCTGCACCTCCACCGCCCCACGTCACCGCCCGGCCGGCACTCCTACCACGGACCGCTACTGAAGAAAGGTGCAGGAAAATGACAAATGGTTTATGTAGGCCACAAATGATTTCTGCATGAAAGACAGCAGAGAAAGAAAAAATGTTATCTTCATGAGCAATGTGAATGAAAATGTGTTAACATGAGCAATATAATTACATAGAATAATAGTTAAAAAAAAAAAATTGTGTTTGTATTAGACTAATGGAAAATTTTAAATGAATAATGAGATGGAACCTTTATTGTGAACAATTAACCGAGTCTGTTTATTTCTCCTAGAGAAAAACTGGACGCTTTACAGAGAAGGCCTCAAATCGTAGTTAGAGTTAATTTGCATTTTAAATAGAGAATGCAGAAAAATGTATTTTGTCCTTCACAGTGATTATTGTGTTCTTTCCTTGTCGAGGGCTATGTGTTTGGAGTACCAGTGGAACTTCCTACTGTCCGAGGAAATGTTTAGTTTTGTGGATAACTGTGCTAGTAAACTGTACCAAAATGTTTTCAAATGTGCGCAAGTCTGGGAAGGAGAAGATTTGATTTCCTTTGCTGAAGGATGATGATGACGGCATGCCTCTAAACAAAGAACTTCTGGGAGTAAAGAGCGAGCGACGGAAGTGGTGTGACCTAACATCCTAGGCCTCTGAACCAGTGAGAACTGAGAATTTCCTGGATTTTATTACTAAGATAGGGACGGACTTTAACATTTAGGGTATAACTAGTAGTGTTGGAAACCATGTTTTAGGAGAAGGAATGCTTTTTGACCAGGCGAGGCAATGCAAGACGTGTGTGGCGTGGAGAAAGGAGAACAACTTCGTGTGAGCTGTCGCCTTGAGTTCCTTTTGGCTGATGCTGTCTGAAACTGACTCTTTAACTTTGCTTCTCATACCTTTGTGAGGATTACCCCAGCTTTCCCTTCCGGCCAGAGGGTTAGCTTTTCCGACTATCAGTACACTGTGCTAAAGTTTTCTTAGGGTCGTATGATATTATTTATTTATTTATTTATTTATATATTTATATAGCGCACTAATACCAGAAGGCGTCTAGGCGCTGATATCCAATGTCCACCCTGCCGTGGGGGATCGGAAGAAAGAAAACTAATCACTGCATGGCTTTAGGCCTGAAAAAGCCATGTCTTCAGACTCTTCCTGAAGGATATCAGGTCTGATGAATTTTTTAATGAGCATGGCAATTGATTCCATAATCTGGTGGTAATGTATAAAAAGCTTTTCCCACCCCAGTTAGAAAGACGTGCCTTGGGTGCCTCCACCAGCCGATGGGAGGCAGACCGCAGCATTCTGGGAGGCGTATACCAACGAAAGTGGTCCATCAGATAGGCAGGACCCTGATTGTGCAGCGCCCTAAAGGCGATGCCGAGTGCCTTAAACTTAATCCTCTTTTCCACCAGGAGCCAATGGAGGGAATTAAGGGCAGCCTTTGCAGACGCCTATTTAGGTTGTTTAAATAGCAGGCGGACGGCTGAATTCTGCAAGATTTGCATCTTGATAAGAAGGGCTTTATTAATACCAATCAAGAGGCCGTTGCAGTAGTCCAGCCTAGACAACACTAATGCCGAGACTACTGTTTTCTGTAGGTCAGGTGGTATAAAGCAGAAGATTTTCCTCAGAATTTTTAGGATGTAACAGATGGCTGATGTAATTGCATTCACATGATGGGAGAATGAGAGAGTGGTGTCAAAGATGACTCCCAAGTTCCTAGCCTTGGAGACTGGAGTGGGGAGAGGGCCAAGTTCACTAGGCCACCAGTCTGAAGACCAATGGGAGACATCTCTGCCAAAGAGAAGACCCTCCGTTTTATTGGAGTTCAGTTTAAGGCAGTTCTCAGACATCCATTTGCTCACCTGTCTCATACAGGCAGGTTATTGCATTGATTTTGTTACAATGCTCTTATGTTTCTATTTCTACCCACTCACTCATGCTCCTTAAATGAGATGTTATTGTGAATTACTGTATTTGAATTCTCTTGTGTGACGGTACTGAGATTCAATGCCGTACCTTTGTTTGACCATTTCATATGCTTTTAAAAAGAAATAGATAAAGCAAAGTAATAGATAAAACTGAGTCTGTCATTATTGATAATTGTGATTAATTAGATTTATACATTGGTGTGTATATAGTTTTGCTTTGTAGAATATTCCCTTTGTTGTAGGTCCTCATGAGGGGATATTATCCATCTTAAACCTTTGCCAAATCCCTGTCAACTCTCAAAAAGGTTCATCGGAGGACCAGTTATAGGTATGGGCCAAAATATAGTTATATAGGTATGGGCCAAAATATAGTTATATAAAGAAGGATAGGGGTTGGTTACATGTAGTGAAATATTTCACCCCCCTTCCGCTGCATCAGTTTTTGGTCACAGAATTAGGATGGTTAGTGTAGATTGATTATATTGGCAATTGATTAAGATGGAAATTATTACTTGTTATTAACTTTACGCACTTTTTGTAGTGGTCACACCGGTTGACCTTAAAAGAATGTGTTAGCAAGTCCGAAGTAGGCAGAAGATCCCGGGATAAGCCCAACGGCGTGTCTTTTTGTGTGTCATACACTAAGTAGAATTGCGTTGTCTGCTGTTGATGCAAGTATTGAGCAATAGCCGTATTGTCAGTATTGCACAGGGAACTTTGAAGTTAGTATAGTAGAGACTTATTTGGGTACCTTTAGAAAGCGCATCTGGAGAAGTCCTGAAAGTCTTCACTTGAGTGAGAGTAGAATCACGCTGGTTGAGATTTTACTAGTAGCAACAGAATTCTTAGAGTGTTTGTAGCTATCTTCTTTTAGTGGAGCAGACAAGCTGAATGGTTCACTTGAGTTCTAATCTTGTTTGTCTAAAAAGATTTTGTAAATTGTTGCCGATGATTTTGTAAAGGGGAGGGTCAGTTGTAGGAGTTATATTGACGTCACAGAAAGCAGCGCTGTTATTGGTTAGCTAGTGGGAATCATCACAGAGAGTGATACATTGCTATTTGTTGGTTGGTGTGAGTCACGCTGGTATTGGTCAGTGTGAACGAATCGGATTTGTTAGAAGTACGGAAGAGTTCGTGAATAGGTTTTAGCGATAAAAACAAAATGAAGTTATTAAAATTGTTGAAGACTTTGTTTAGAAAAGATGAGCCTATACCCATTAGAGAGGGAATCTCTGTAGCTCCCGAGGGTACGCCTGCTTCTTTTATGTCATTAGAAAGGGGTTACCATAGGTGTACATGGGTGGAAAATTGTGTGAAGTATACAGAGAGAGATGGTATTTTGGCATTTCCAGAGTATGGTACTTTTAACACAAGGATTTTAGAAAATTTGAGATATCAGATGAATGAGTTGAAACCAAGTCCTAGACCTATGCAGTATGAAGCGCTTGAAGAGTGGGAACATGAGGCGTAGAAAAGAGATAAAGACAGGACTGAGAATAGGCAAAATGGAGAAGAGATGTAGTGGCAATGGGTGAAGGAATGTATCCAGTTGTACTAGTGGAGAATCAAGAGGGAGGAAAGTGTAAAGAAAAGAAGAAGAATATTCCAGACACGGAATTAGATTCAAATCTAGTAGATGATGAGTTGTTGAATGAGTTATTAATGAATAGACCTCCACCGTATCAGGAAGAACAAGAGAGATCTTCACTGAGTGCTCCATTAATTCAGATACAAGTTCCTCAAGGGAAAAATACAAGTGCAGTAAGTCAGGTAAAAGGAGATTTAATCAAAAGAATTAATCAGTTAAATTTGAATGCAGATGCTTTGTCAGTTCCCGTGACTATTGGTCCTATAGTTCCATTATATAATAATAAACAAAGTGTTTCACAGGTAAATGCTCTAACAGTTCCTGCAGTTCTAGATAAGACTTTTATTCCTGTAGCGAATGACAGGATCAGTAATGGTGCAAGTGAATCAGAATCATTAATTGATATTTCTGAAATGTCAGTGGAAACTCCAAAACGTGGTGTACAAATTGATCCAAGGAGATTACTACAGAATACGAAGGGAGTGACACCTACAACAAGAGGGTCCTTAGGGCCTTCACCAGAGGAATTGGATGAGTGGATTAGAGGAATGACATCTAACAAAGTTAACATGGATGTGGGTAGATTAAAAGCAGATTTGGAAGAAATTATATTAGATACGATTAGTCCAGAGAGATTGAGTAGGTATCAAGAAGAAGAGTTGTTATTCTTGTGTAAAAATATTACAATGAGAGCTAGAAATCTTCATGAGAAATTTGCTGAAGTTGCACAGACATATGGCGTGGATATAGAAAAGTTAAAGGCCTTAGATTTCAGTGACAAAGATCTGGAGAGTTTTAATGCTTCAGGGAAGCGTTTGCAAATTAAGGAGTTATTTAGCACATTGAGACGATGGGGTGAGTTGGATCGTTGGAAAGGAAGATGGGCTAAAAAGAAGGAAGAAACAGCTGCAAATACAGGGGTTTTATCAGTGTTTCCAGTGAGAGAAACAGGTGCTGAAGCGACTCAAATGATATATCCCATGAGAGAAGTACCAGGAGGTGGGTATGTTCATGTCCCATGGTCGAGACAGGATATATTGTCTTTTACAAATGAATTTCCTAGATTGGAGAGACGGACAGAAGGAAGATGGTGGGTTGATTTCCGCCAGGGCTCCACTCCGCTCCGTTTCCCCACCCACTAATGCCTCGCGGCTGCTGTTTCCCTGCAGCAAGCTGAGCGGCTGGACATGGAGAACGCTGTGCTGCTACATTGATTTTTCTTCACCGCTTTTTCTTCAGAGACTAAGGCCAGATGCCTCTTCAGTTTTGGCTGTAAAACGCTGTGCTGTGACACCGATGTGTGCCACTAATTCCCAATAGAGTGATTTCGGTTACTGAAAGGAATATCGCTGTCTCCTGCCGCCTGTTTGCTCTCTTCAGCGTGCTGCTCCCTTGCTGTTTCTTGGGTCCTTTTTTACGGCAAGCTTGTAGCAGGAGCTAACATTTCTTGCGCTCACCTTTTCTTCTCTTTGATATTGCAGCTGTGCGGGAGGCATACTTTCAGCCATACATACCTTGGTACTTTATAGTCGGGTATTTTGGCCAAATCTTAACTGCCAGAACCCGGCTATGGCGCCCCCAAAAGCCATTTTTTCAAGAGGTGCACGTGGAGCCCGAGGGGCAGCAAAGACTCGCGCTGAGCACGAACCAGAGGCGGACATTGCAACAGCTGGTGCATCTGCACCTGTGGCCTCGGCAGTCTCACACTTGGGTCGCCCTATCTTGAAGCTGCTAAGGACTGGCGCAGCCCGAGACCTTGTTGAAGCTGTTTCTAAGGAATTGGTACCAGGGGAAGAATCCCAGTTGGCGGAAGTTTTGATGGCGGCAGCAGTCACAACTACAGTGCCTACTATATCTCCTCCCCTATCGCCCCAGCTGCAGGATCACTCTCAGGATGATGAGCAAGCATCCTGTACTATTGAGCGGATGCTGGAGGTCTTACCACTCTCTGACCTGGGTCTGGTCCCACCGATTCAAACTCTGACCTCGGTTTGTGAATTACGGGGGGGGCAGCACTGCACCAGCTATTCAAGATGTTTTCGCAGAGGGCGTGCTGGACACCCCAGAGCCTACAAATGTAAGTACTGCCCCTGATATGCCACATCTATCTTGGAAGAGTAACAATGATGTTGATTTGCCGTGCCATGCGCCTAGAGAGATGTTACACGAGGATTCACGTGGAAAATGTAATTCTGGGAGGCAAAGTGACAATTCTAAGCCAGGGGTGATCTTAAAAGATGTGGCTTCAAGTGACCATTTACTTGCTCATGGGTGCTCTCAGGTCACTGCTGCGCAACCTGCTCAACTTATGGATAGTGCTTTGCCTGCAGTACAAGGAGCCGTGACTCTAGCTCAAGATGGGCTGTCCTCGATTGATCAGGACAAAGCAAGGCTGTCCAGGAAAAAGAAAAAGCCCACGGATCAGGTCACTACCACTGTACGTCAATTACTTAAACCTGTGAGACAGCGTCAGCATGGCAAACCAGGCGAGTTGGTCACCAGGAGTAGCCTACTGAAAAAAATGGGTAACTTCCAAGGGAGAAGTCAAATCAATTATATCTCGGCTGTCCGCTACGTTCCCTAGGGTAGAAGTGGAAAAACACTGCTCTCAGCAACAAGCATCACTGGCTCCACACTCCCTGCATAAATGCTCCACTCCAAACCCTGGGTCTCCCTCAGATATATCGTCATAGAATCTATCTGACCAATCTCTTCTGCTTTTGACTAAGGTGGGGCATATGGAGGAGGCTCTACAAGAGCCATCTTTAAGATCAATTATGTCGGTCTTACAATCTCAATGAGCTGAGGCACAAGTTTATTATACCCAGGCAAGAGCAGATAACCTGCAGATGCAATAGTCACTTGAAGAGGTTTCTGGGCAGATTAGTAAACTTACAACTGATGTCGCCGACCTCCAGGAGAGGGTCCCCTGTAATGAGGAACAAGCAACGACAACACCCAAGTCTATCGAGAATCACGAGGGCCTACTGAAATCTCTTCAAGCTAAGATTGAGGACATGGAAAATGGACATAGGCGGAACAATCCGAGGATTTTTGGAATACCGGAAGGTAAAGAGGGCTCTGACCCCCGGCAATATATGGTTCAGTTGTGCATGAAGGCTTTTCCTGATCTCAAAGATTGGGACTGGAACTCAAAAAATATAATGCGCACATCGGCTTCCTCTCAATCGTAATATTTCCGGTACCAGAATAACGCAACCCAGACCTATATTGATATACATTGGGAATTTCCTCCTCAGACAAGCTATCTCTCTTACAGCTCAACCTACGTCACCAGTCTTAATTGATAATTTGTTGATTGTTGCTCGTTCTGACCTATGTAGATCCACAATGGACCGGAGATGGAAGCTTCAGCAGTTCATTGATCCATTTAAAGCAGCAGGCGATCAAGCCTTTTTGCAGGAAACTGCCAGCCTCAAAATTATGAAAGATGGTCGGTCCCAGATGTGCTTCTCGAAGAGGAGGCGGCCCAGGCCTTGGCCTAGGTCAGAGGGGCAAACAATCATATGCCACTATCAAATAATGTATGAAATGACAATATGTTATAATATGCTATAATGGCACCAAATTTCTGTTTTTTTTCTCTCTTCTTCCTTTTTACTTTCTACCTTTTCTTGTTTTTAGGTCTCGCCTAGGCAGCGCTTGCGCTGTCTCTTCGAGACATGCTGTATTGAAGTATTTTTGGGAAGATGCATCCACTCTCCGCCCCTATCTTGTATTGGCTTTTGTGACTGTCCTTTGTAAATGTGGGGTTTTGATTTGTCAATAGGCTTATTAGTCCCTCCTTAGTTACCTACCTGTCTCCTGTTGTTACCTCCCATGCAGACTGGCCATTTTACATGTGTCCTGACTCGGGAGCTTTCATTAGTAGTCCTGAGAACTATTTACTTAATGTATCTACCTCGGGAGGAAGGCAGCTGCTAGCACTGCACTTTCCCCTCCCATGTTATGTTTTTCCCCTCCCATGTTATGTTTACTTTGTGGCCGGCTTATTTACATTGAATTGCTCTGGCACAATTGTTTTTTTTAAATTTTATCTGTCTCTCCCCTCCACGTGTGTTGTGTTTTTATATTTGTCTCTCCCCACCCCCTCCAAGATCTCCGTTTATTAATTCATGATTAAGTGATACAGCCCACGCCGAGGCACAAACCCTGTTCTCCAGCTCTAAAGTCGGCAGCGTTATATGTTGAGCCACCTCCTCGCTTCGATTCTCTGCACCGTTTGTTTCAGTTGGTTTCAGATGCTACATTTGCCGTGTTTTTTAAATTATATATGCTGTACAACTTGTAAAACGTGAAGGACTAAGCAAAACCCATCATAACTGCAGTTTTTCGGGAGCAGTAGACGTTCGCATTGCACATTTCTTTAAGCCGGAGAGAAAATGCTGCGTCACGTGTTCTGTATTATCGTGCTTGCTGCGAGCCTGTTACCAGCGCCCCTAAATATCAAGCTGCTTTAACTAGTTTCTTCAGTCTGTAGTGTAATAGGAGACTACCAATTATGTTTGAACTTGATTGTGTTGTGTGCGTGTCTCTAATGAATGTCTTCCTGCCCCGTGGATTAAGAAGCATTTGTAAAATGTATTGGTCAGTAAATCTGAGGGTCCTGGAAAACCACGGGCTCTTGATAGGGAAACTGCGTTTGCACTTCATTATACCAAGCCTCGCAGGCAACTCTCACAAAAAAACAAATAGCAAAATCCCAACCCCCACCTAGCACTACAATAAATTCCTCCACCCACCAGTCCCTAAACCAGCAACAGCCAAACCTCCGTAACGTTTCTCACACCCCGGGGTCTGTGTATTTTTTTTTTAACATCAGCCCTCCCAGGCTCTTCCTCCTCCTCCCCCCACTCCTAAGGTTCAGCTGCGTCTTCCCGGGATCAAACTCAAGCTGTGCAGGAAGATTAACCCTTTCAGGCGGCTACTTTTTCTGCACCAATTCGAACTGTGCTTTAGTAGAAGCCGCATCCTCTATCTGCAGTAATGTAATGCAGTAAGCACTCTTTGACATTTTATTTTGCAGGAATTTTTCTCTTAGAAGTAGTAATTTTACTTTAGAGGTATCTTTTAAGCAGTGTGAATTTCCATGCGTCTTTTGTAATTTGTAAGTATCATTTCAAAATGAGTCTGTTGGGAAACGTTCTTTTTTTTGTGGGGAGGGGTGGGGGTAACATTAAGGTAAACAGTGTGCGTTGTGGACTAGTTACATTGTGCTTAATATTTGATTTTATTAAATTATTTACACCTGTACACACGCTTATTTATTTATAAATAAAGAAGCTTTAAAAAACATGATATTCAGAAATGTCGGCAGGGCGCAACATTTTTCATGTTGTGGCCAAAGTTATTTGTTCAATTATCAGAAGTGGGGAGAACAACGCACGTAACAGGAAGACATACAATGGAAACCATTGCTCCTGTAACGTGTTTGCATATTGCACGCCCCTGTATAATAATTGTTGCTAGAGCTTATTACCTGTAAAAGAATTTTGAGCACAATTAATGTGTTCGTTTACAGAAAATGCACAAAGTCCTTCCTTTCAAGTTCATGGTACACAAGTTTGCGAAAAATTAAACATTTACAAACTATACAGTAAGCATGATTATAAGGACCTTGACTCTGGCACAAGGCCAAACAACTAGTAACCCAGCTTCCCCATACCACTAATATTTTCGTTTGTTAAGGTCTTTAAAAATGCCCATGTCAGATAGCAACAAGAAAAAGTGGGGAACCCAATTGACCCTTGGAGGCTTGGGTAATGTATTTACTGATAAGTAACTGTGCCTGCAAGGGATTTCTTTCAATGTACTTAGTTCGACAATTTGAAATATAGAACAATGTTGGTAAGTCCCAGCTAGTAATTTACAATTGAACAATCAATAATTCAATTAGTTCATTTGTGTCACAATAATTCTACCAGAGATACTCTTCGAACGGGTGTGAGTTTTTCAAGATACAAACTTTTTTAATATAAACAAAAAAGGGGTACAAAAGACTGGAACAATACACAATGACCGAGGGTAACAGATGATATGCAATAATTTATACCTCAGGGTCATTAATGTGAGTATCTATCCCAAACAAATACATAAACGGAAAATGAGCCTGAACAGTACAGAAATCAATTCCTTTAGGAAAATAAATCACTGAGGAAATAGATGAGGTTGTCGACGTTTCGGTCTTTTTGGTGTATGCATCCTTTAGACCATCTTCAGGACGGTGAATTAAAAGTGTTGTATGACCCTTATGTGTATTCCAAATGGAATTCCTAATCCTGGCTAAGTCAATAAATGGTTAAAATCTTCCTGGTCATAGACTCCGGAAAGAAAGCTATTCAAGAGCTTAATATATGTCCAAACAAATTGTAACACGATGACCAAAGCAATCCACAGGGATTTGCTTGTGTTAAAGCTCGCATCAGTCGAGCTGAAAATGGGGCAAGGCTCCTCCGACGAACCGTTATCACTGTAGACGGCGTCTGTAATGAGCAAGCTTTAACACAAGCAAATCCCTGTGGATTGCTTTGGTCACAGTGTTACAATTTGTTTGAAAGAAATCCCTTGCAGGCACAGTTACTTATCAATACATATCAGATAGCAGCATATACTTTGTTAAAAACATTAAAGGGCCTTTTGTAAAGCAAATACGACTAAAGCGGCAAATTATAACACAGAAAACCAGGTTACAATCATTACTTCAGCTCAACATCCTGCTATTGTGAATCACTTTTCTCTCTGGTTACCTAAAAATATGTTACATTGTTACTGACAATGTCATTTCAATCTTGGTGTCACCAGAACATATAGTGATCTTGTGCAAATCATACAGTTTAAGCCACATTCACTGTTAAGACTTTTCGAGCTATGAAACTATAATATAAAACCTCTTACCACGTAAAAAAAAAAACCAGCTTCTAACAGTATGCAGGAATACCTAATTTTTATTACCTTGTATATTACCCCATACTGTTACAAGCTGTCTTTTTTTCTATTGGAATAGATTTTATATTACAGTTTAATAGTCCCTAAAGTCTTCACAGTTAATATGGCTTAAACAATGTGATTTACCCAAAATTACCATATGCTAGTGCGGCGCCAAGACTTAAATGAATTTGTCAGCAACAATGTAACACATTTCCCCTTTTTAGGTACATGGATAGAAAACTGATTTGAACATAATAACAGGATGTTAAGCTGAGATCGTGATTCTAAACTGGTTTCCAAAGTTATCATGTGCAGCTCTAGTCATACTTGCTCTACAAATGGCCCTTTAATATTTTAAACATAAAGTGTATGTTGCCATTTTGATATGGGCATTTTTACATTTTAAATTTATATAATTAAAACAGCACCTCTATCATACTGTTAATAAAAAAAACAGCTGTAGTTAACTCCCACTGTTTCTCCCCCCAAAAAAATCTCACTGCCTCTTTCTTTATCTTGCATTTCTATACCTTCTCTCTCTCTTCACTAACCCACTCATTTCTCACCATATCTCTCAAGCTATCCCTCTATCCTATCTTTTTCTTTTTCTTTCGTTCTTCGCACTATATACCTTATTTCTTTCACAAAATATTTGTTTGCTTCCACTAATATACCCAAACAACTCTACATCTCACTTTTGCTCTCTCACTTTTTTCTCTCTATTTGCTATCTCTCTACTGCGCTCAAAACGCAGTGCCTCAGGCTATTTCACTTGCTACCACACTTTTCCACCCCACACAATTCCATTCCATACCATATACATTAAACAACACATACTTTCAATGCACAATATAAATTCCCACTGAACACCACATAAATCCACAACACACTACATACAAACCACAACATACTTACACTCCACATCATACCACATAATTCAAAAACATACACACAATTCCACACCACACAAACCAATTCAAATACATACCACATAATAACGTGCAGCACAACAAAAATCCTGACTGCAAAATTACAATCAAGTCCATACCGTAGATATACACTCGCCATACATCCAGTATTTAACACATAACACCCTTCATAAAAAAACTCAACAATATTCCACTCAACAACTTTCCACACGCTACCACATATTTCTACACCACACAATTAAACACAAAATTGAATTAAAAACCACATACATTCCACATCACACAATTTCACTACACAACACATATTTTTACAAAACACCACATAACTCTTTTACACACCACATACATTTAAACCACACGACAAAATTAATATGTCAGCCTACAAAATACAACACAGCACCATATAATTCAGCTACAGTACATAACACTTCTTAACACACAATACCACTCCACATAATTCTACTACATAACACACATTCACACTACACATCATTCCACTACACAGTCCACATAAATACACTCCATACCATAACACATAATTACACTCAATACACTTCCACTTGGTGCCACACATTTTCACAGCACACAATTCAACTTCAAAGCCCCAACCCAAGTAGCCTCTTTGCGACGCCGGCTGCAAACTCATTCATAGAAGCAGAAACGGTCCTGGTGAGTCCGCACAGCTACAGCTAAAAAAGATGCACTTTTAATGCTGACATCTATTCTCTTTAAAACACTGTTGCCCTCCTCCTCACGCCATCCGATCTTTTTATCACGCTACCTCTGGTTTTCTCTTAACCCACCCCACCGCCCTCCTCCCGCTGTACATACTTTGTTCCCCACCCTCCTCATTTGTGTTGTTTTCTGGCCCCAAATCACCCCCGCTATTTTAAAGCATTGCGCTTCACGTTGTGCAGCAGCACTGTCTGTAAAATTACAAAAAAACAACAACAACAAAAGTGCTATTACGCGGTCAATGCTGGCTGCGTCATAGCACTTTTTCATTATTAAGTGGCAGTTGTACTCTTGTCTACAATGCAAGCATTGTCTCCAGATATAAATATGATTGTTTGTTGACTTATGACCCTCGGGTCTCAATGGTCAATCAGATCACAGGGAAGTGTCTCAGTATCTAACACTTAGAACATTCTTAAAGCCTTTATAAATTTTGAAATATTTATACCAGTACGCTTAAGCACACCTCTTTTATAATCAGGTTCTTCAGTTTACAGTGGGGCTATAATCCCATACCATCCTTTGCCAGCTCACGGTCCAATAACTCAAGTGTGTTAAAGTTGCAAACTCACTCTGTATAGTGAGTGCTCCAATAATCACTGAAATAGTAGTAGATTAATTAAGGCAAATAAAAAGTAACTCTGTGAATATAATTTTTATTTGTTCATTTTGCCCCAAAATCTTATAAAAGAGCCTTCAGCCACCTGTGTTCTTTTTATATATATATTTTTTTATTAAATAATAGGTAGTACCTGTCACCTGCTATACATTCCATCCTACATTTTAAGATCCCTTCTTTTTATTTTTATTCATCCATTCACATCCCTTTACATTAACATAGCCATACCTTTACTGTACAGTTGCTATAAAAGCTTATAATATAGTGTGAACTTTCTTTCTTTAAATGATCACTCCACTGCAAACAAAAAACATAAATAAATACATTTGCCATTTACAATGCCAATAGCTCAAACTCCAGCAAATGCGAGACCTATTGCATTGCAAATGCTTGTTTTTGTTTTTTTGGCTTCTGTCACTATGCTATTCTGCTATTTCATTTCTCAAACTACGACATTCTCAGTATGGGTGGGTGGGGGTTCCGGGGTGGGGGGCTCTTTTGGGCTGTTTTCCACCAGTGGCTCTAGAGTGGGGTGATTCCTTCCTTAGGGTACAGGGGAGGTTGAGGGGCCTGTGTGGGGTGGTGTTTGCAGTGGGCATTAGCATCCAAATCAGTGTCACGGATGATTTCATTCAGTTTTTTCAGGCTAATCAGCCCACATGCACAGGGTGGGGGGTGGGAGAAATCGGTCATAATAGGTTTAATTCAAACAGGATGCTTATTTTGTTTTTTGGATATCTGGGATTCACATCTGAACATCCAAATATAGGAACTCAGATTATGTTATTTTTTTAGATGGCTGAGATGACTAAGTTTAAATGTATGTGTTAGAATGTGTCCGGGATTAATGCACGGTCCAAGCGACAACTGGTACGGAAAGAAATTGTACATTATAAACCTCATTTGTTTGCCTTAACAGAGACCCACTTGGCATACAAAGATAGGGCCCTACTTAAGGATCTAGGGTATAATACGGTTGGCTGTACAACACAGTCTACAGCAATTTGAGGGGTGGTGATGCTCTCATCAAAAAAGTTTCGGGGCCAGATATTAAAGACCGCAGCGGACTCTAGGGGGAGATGGGTTTTGGTACAGCTGCTTCTGTACTCTCTGAATTTTGTATTATGTGTTGTTTATGGACCAAATACTGAGGACCCCGAAATATTCGATACACTTTTCCTGGAATTGTTGAGCTGGGCAGGGGAATTGGTTTTAATGGGGGACTTTAATTATGTAATGAATTATGGCATAGATTCTACTAATCGTAGGGCTATTGTGCATAAACCTAGAATTAGGCTTTCCTTGAATGACTTAATTCATTTATATGGCATCTGTGATGCCTGGCGGACTTTATATCCAACAGATCCTGGTTACGCTTATTATTCCCATCCTCACAAACATTACTCAAGAATTGATATGGTCTTCATTAAGTGTATGTGGCTTGAAACTATGGAAATGTCAGTATGCCCACGGATAGTCTCAGACCATAATCCGATTTACTTCCAATTTTCTGTGGATTTAAGTTGTGATGGGCCCATCACTCCCAGGTTCACCTTCCCTCGCCACTTACTGACTAATGGGGACTACATCAATTTTATGTCAGCGTCTCTTAAGGACTTTTTTACTACTAATAGAGGGTCAGCTTCACAATCAATAATATGGGACACTATGAAGGCATATGTCCATGGTATTACGTTTCAATATATAGTCAAACTAAATAGAGCCACCTCTAATGAAGCAGATTCTTTATACCAAATGGTCCGCCACCTTGAACTCCTTCATGCACTTAAAATACACAAGGTGCTATTGATGCTTGCCAAATATTCACTCAACTCTTAGAGATGCTGGACGGTGACTGAGGAAACAGATAGTTACTAGATTTGTCAAATATAAGAGTCTCCAGTATGTATATGGGGAAAGGGTCGGCAGAGTATTAGCACACCAAATTACAGAAAAACAAAGTAAGGGTAAAATTCAGGTCATCAAGGGACTAGACGGGAAGCTTTATTCAAATGTTACAGCTATCTTCGAACAATTCTCTCTGTTTTATGGAAAACTATATAGCCAGTCACAAGAGTTCGATCAACGTAAATGCATAGAATATATTCAACGTTGCAATCTCTCGTCTTTAGCAGAGGACCAGTCAAAGGACCTCCAGTCAGATATTTCAAGGCGGGAAACTGAGGCTGCACAAATGGCTTTGCCCTCAGGCAAGGCTGCAGGGGAAGATTCGCTACCCATTGAGTTTTATAAGTTATTTAGGGATTTATTAAGTTTGGAATTTACTTTTGTCATTCAATTTATTCAGGCAGGAGGGCCAGTTCCAACAAGTTGGAAAATAACTAACATTGTGGTCTTTTTTAAAATAGCGAAACCTGCTGTGGATTTGGGCTCATATCGGCCCATTTCACTCATTAACACTGATGCCAAATGGTTCGCTAAAATCTTGGCTTTCCTTTTTAATTCAGTAATTCCAGCCTTAGTATCCCCACAGCAACATGAATTTGTCTCAGGGAGGGATACTATTGCTCATATTAATACAGCAATTGCTGCCTTCGACATCGCCGAGAAGTGTAATAAGAATATGGGCATGATATTACTCGACGCCGAGAAGGCATTTGACAGTGTTGCATGGGACTGCTTATGGATCTCGTTGGCTGCCTTTGGTATAGGGGAAGATTTTATTAAAATGATTCAGGCACTTTATGAGACACCACACGCCTGGGTGACAAACGCCTGGAGCTATTCAGGATTGTTTCGGATCGTTTGTGGGACAAGGCAGGGGTTCCCACTCTCCCCCCTCCTTTTTCCCTTGTATATGGAGCCCTATTTACAATCCCTTTTTAGGAATTTAGATATCCAACCATGGGTTCTCGGGGGCCAACAATTGAAACTAAATGCATATGCCGAAGATGTGGCAATTTTCTCCTCCAATCCTGCAGTAGCAATTACTCAGATTGCTCTTGAAGCACGCATATTTGGCCACTTCTCTGGCTACAAACTGAATTTATCTAAAACCCAGGTTCTTCTGAATTTTTCTCCCGATGTTCCTATTTCTGGGACCACTACTTCAGCGGTTTACCTAGGTGTTAGGCTTTGTCCTGTGGCTTCTAACATAGTCAAATTAAACTACAAACCTTTATTAGCAGCAACTATTGCTAAATTCTAATCATGGAGTAAGTTACCAGTTACTATATTAGGACGGATAAATATCATTAAAATTAATATTCTTCCTAAATTTCTTTACTTGTTTAGGGCAATCCCACTAAGGGTTCTGGATTCTTTTTTTAGAAGACTTGAAGGTGCAATAGGTAGTTTTATTTGGGGGAACAGGCGGGCAAGGCGCGCTATCCGACTTTCGAAAACTTCATATAATAGAGGAGGTTACTCACTTCCAGATTTTAAGCTTTATTTTTGGGCCGCTTTTACTGGACAATTGTGTAGCTTATTGACTCATGTTGAGCCAGATTCTGTATCATTCTGCTATCGGCTTGCTCTTGGTCCCGAAGCTAGCCTTTTCTTTTATCAACGGAATTATCCCAACTACTATAAAAGGGTCCGTTTTAAGATACTTAAAGATATTATTTTCAAATGGAAGGGGATATGTAAGAAATATTCTGTTGGTTTTATTAACGAAGACACTCCCATTTGGGACAACCCTGCTTTTCCCCTTTTTTCCCAAGACTTAACTTGCAGAGTCTGGGCAGATTGCGGTATTATAACAATGGGCCAACTATTCGATCTAGATAGTTTTAGAGCTTTTGCTGAGTTACAAGATTCTTTTGGGCTACCCCGTCATTCTTTTTTAAAATATCTTCAATTGCGGGATTCCTTGCGGGCGAGTGTTAAACAAGCTCAGGATATCGACAGATCCGGTCTCTCTTCATATTATTTTAAGCCTGGCAGCAAACCCACTATAAGCACGGTGTATCAAGCATTTCTTCAATTTGCTGTGGAAGATACTCCATTATTAGCATCAAAATGGAGCAGGCTTTTATCGTCTGAAGTATCGGCTGAAGAAATTCAGCGGGCTTTAGATCTGCTAGATCGCTCGGTACACTCTGTCCACCTTATGTTACAACAGTGGTGCACGCTGTGTTTTTTATATTATACCCCAGATGTTATTGTTAAATGGGAAGCAACTGCTTCAACAGGTAGTACAGACAGAACAAGATGCCCTAAGTGCAATCTCTTTGCGGCTGATGTTCTACATATTTTTGTACTCTGCCCCTGCTTGCAAAAATTCTGGGAAGGGGTGATAAATTATATGTCATTAATTTTGGACGTGCCCGTCAATTTATCTGTTAAGGAGAAAATGATGGGTATCAAGTATGATTTTGTTGGGGGTTCTCAAAAATGTTTTACAATCATGATGGCCTCTGCCCAACTGTGTATTGCGAGGGCATGGACCTCAGGGAGTGCTCCTGAGGACTTTGAGTGGCGAACCCTTATCTATCAAATATATGAATTGGAGTTTGCTTTGGCTAGAGCAAGGGGTCTTTCTTCACTCCAAAAATTTAATAAGATCTGGAAAAATTTTAGACGAGATCTTTTATATGTCGATAATGATTAATTGGAAGCTGAAATGGTTTTATACATGGTTTTATGCATATCCCTGTTATGCTATGCCATGTACCTTAATCTAATCTTGGCCAGTTTTCTAATTTAATCTATTTTTTGTAATATTGGAGAATTTATGTATGAACATGCTAATGATTAATTGTGACTATTGACACTGTTTTTATTTTCTATATTATAATTTTATCCTGTAGGAATTGTCATTAATTGTCTATCTTATGACCAATAAAAATGTATACATAAAAAAAATTTAAAAAATTATTTCCTAGATTGAGAGAAAAACCAGTGGAGTGGTACAAACAAGTAGAGAGGTTTGTGAAAGTTTCAAAGGTCTTGTGGAAGGACTTAGATGGTTTGTTTGATATTGTAGTTCCAGCTGATTTGTGGGTTGAGTATAAAATTGCAGTGGATTGGCCGAAAGAAGAATATCCAAGAGATGCAAAAACTGGAGCACCATCTGATGAAGTGGTGAAAAAATATAATCAGGTCATAACCTATTTGAAGGGAAAGATTTTGCCAAAAGAGACAGATTGGGTTAAAATAGACAGAACTACACAAGAACCAAAAGAGACAGTGCATGCTTACTATGAAAGGCTTCTTCAAGTGTTTAAACAGTATAGTGGCATTGAGAATATCACTTACAAGGATATGGGTCATATTGTATACAGGTTTGTGTTTGGTTTGAGACCAGAAATTAGCATGATGCTTCAACAACATTTAATCTGTTGGCAGAGTAAGTCGATTGATGAGATATTGCGTTATGCGAAATATTGTAGTGATGATATTAAAACGAGACACAAAAAGTTGAAAGAGAACTTAATGTGGGCTCAGATGAAAGCAGCACAGAAAGGTGGGTTTGTAGATTTCTCTCAGACAGGTTTTCAGGGAAAAGATCAGGTTGTTCAAGATACTCAGAATACTACTGCTACAAAAGGTGGTGGAAAAGGTAGAAATAATAAAGAGGATATGAAGAAGAAATATCCGTGTCATGCTTGCGTTAAATTTGGACATTGGAGATGCAAGTGTAGGAGTCTGTTGACAAATACAGGTGGTACAGGTGTCAATGATATGAATCAGATGCAAAATCAGAATTCACAAGTACCAGATGGGAGAGGACAAGGTTTACAAATACCTCAAGCTCCTATGCCAAATCAGAATATGAATGGTCAAGTACAGAGATACAGTACGAATATAGGTTTTCACATGAATGAATCAGTAAAACAAAATGTACAAGTGGCTTCACAATATTGGTTGCAGTGCCAAGGGAGTGATTCAGATACATCTCAATGGCGGTGCCTGAGGGGGGAGGAGGAGTGCGTGCTTGGTGCATCCCTAGAGGTAGATCATTGTGGTCATTTTGTGGATGGAGAAGTAGAAGGTAATGTGATTACATTCCTTGTAGACACTGGCGCTACCCGTACCACTGTGAGAACTGTGGAAATTCCTAACCTACCCCTCTCAGGAGATAATATCCAAGTTGTAGGCGTTTCAAATCAATTGATCAAAACTCCAGTGACAAAACCAATGAAAGTGCAAATTGGAGATTTTTGAGATTTGCATCATTTTGTGGTGTGTGATACAAGTCCAGTTAACGTTTTGGATAGAGACTTCTTTGGCAAAATGAATTGCGCCATCTACTTTACACCAGATGGAATAGCATTCCTTACAAAGGACGAGGATGTTGTATTCTAAATGGTAATGCAATGGACAGAGGTGAATGATTTGTATCCTTTATCTACAGCAAAGGATTTGTCTGTTGAATTGAGAGAAACTGTATTGACTGATGTGTGGGATTTTTCAGGGAAAGACATTGGATTAATGAAAGGAGTCGATCCTATTCAAATTTCAGTTAAACAAGGTGCAGAATTTCCCAAAACTCCATCTTACGAAAAGAGTCCTGAAACTATTTCAGGAGTAACGCCTGTGATTGAAATGATGATTGAACAAGGTATTTTAAAAGAAATATTAAGCAGTCCTTGTAATTCACCTATAATGGGAATTAAGAAACCAAGCGGGAAGTATAGAATTGTCCAGGATTTGAGGAAAATTAATCAGACAGTAGTACCCAAGATGCAGAAAGAGATTCGAATGTTTTTGGGAATGGTTGGATACTGCAGACAGTGGATCAATGGATTTTCATTGACAGCCAAGCCATTACAAAGACTGACTCACAAAGATGTGTCAGATCTGATTCAATTGAATGAGGAATGTATGAAGGCATTTGTTGAGTTGCAAGACAGCCTTTGTCGTGCACCAGCATTAGGAATGCCAGATTTCAACAAGGATTTTGCATTGTTCTGTTATGAAAGAGGCGGATGTGCACTCTCAGTTCTAACACAGATGCATGGAACAGCACGTCGTCCTGTGGCATATTTTTCAGCCACACTTGATTGTGTAGCTTCAGCTTTACCAGGTTGTTTGAAAGCAGTTGCTGCTACTTGTATGGGTTTGGAACAGAGTGAAGCAATTGTGATGGGACATCCATTGAGGGTGTATGTACCACATTCTGTTGAGATTTTGTTGACACAAACTCGAACACAGCATCTTACGAGTAGTCGGTTGACAAAATATGAACGAGTGATTCTGGGAGCTGAAAATGTGACAGTGACAAGATGTACAAATTTAAATCCAGCTTCCTTGTTGCCAAATCCAGATTGTGAAATGGTGGTGGATGAAGCAGACCATGATTGTTTGGATGTGACTGAATTGTGAACAAAGCCAAGACCTGATATAAAGGATACTCCATTACCTGAATCAGATTGTGTGATGTTTGTGGATGGATCTTGCTTGAGAGATTAAGTGGGTACCTTGTGAGCTTTCTTATGCAGTTTGTACAGTGGCTAAAAAGAATAAAATCTGCACAAATTTCGGATTTAGTAGCACTAACTAAAGCATGCTAATTTGGAAAGAACTGGAGAGTAACAATATTTACTGATAGTCAATATGGTTTTGGGGTTGTGCATGACTTTGGATAATTGTGGTCTCAATGTGGTTTCTTGACCTCTTCAGGTTCACCAATTCGAAATGGAAACTATGTAGAAGACCTACTGTTGGCACTACAATTGTCCAAAGAAATCGGGGTTGTGAAATGTTCAGCACACAAATCTGGCAGTGATTATATCACAGTTGGTAATAAGTATGTTGATGAAGTTGCACTTTTTTGTGTGCTAAATTCGGTTTCAATCAATAAAAAGATACAGAAATCTGATGAAAAAGTGTGCAAACTGATGTTCTTATCTGTTGAAACATGGGAAGAAATTAGGCAGTTGCAAGAAGAAGCAAGTGTTGAAGAAAAAGGAATTTGGATCAAGGCAGGTTGTTCACGTAGGGAAGAAGATGAAGTGTGGATGTATCCTGATGGAAGACCAATTATGCCAGATAGTCTGTTGTGCCAAATGGCGAGGTTTTATCATGGTCCTACACACATAGGTATAGATGCTATGATTAGGTTGTTTAAACAATCATGGTTTAACCCTAAGTTTAGGGTCATTGCAGAGAGCCTTTGCCAGAGGTGTGTCACTTGTCAGCAGCAAAATGCAGGAAGAAAGACAGTTGTTAGTTGTGGACAAATTGGAAAAGCAGCTGGTCCGTTTACACGATTACAGGCTGATTTCATAGAACTACCACGATGTAATGGACTAAAATATGTACTGGTGATTGTCTGTTTGTTTTCTCGGTGGGTGGAAGCCTACCCAACAAGACGCAATGATAGTCTAACAGTTGCTAAATTGCTTCTTAGAGAGATCATCCTAAGATTTGGATTTCCAGTCTCTTTAGAACCTGATTGAGGGACGCATTTCAACCATGAAATAATTCAAATGATTTGTTTAGCATTACAAATTGAACAAAAATTGCTTTGTGCCTATCGACCAGAAGCATCAGCTGTGGTTGAGCAGGTCAATGGAACCATTAAATCAAGACTTGCGAAGGTGTGTGTGTCTACTGCACTGAAATGGCCAGACGCATTACCACTAGTCCTGATGAGTCTGCGAAGTATTCCTAATAGAAAAACTGGATTGTCTCCGCATGAGATTATCATGGGCAGAGCAATGAGACAGTCAATAGTTCCAGCGAATCAACTAATGAATATAACTGATGATTTGGTACTCGATTATTGCAAAGGATTGGCTAATGTGGTGCGTTCTGTGTTTCATCAGGTTGGAAAAGTTGCAACCACAACACAGCAAGAACAAGCTCACGACTTGAGTCCTGGAGAGTGGGTTCTTGTCAAGAAGCACATGAGAAAGTCGTGTTTGGAACCGCAATGGCTTGGGCCATTTCAAGTGATACTGGTGACAACGACAGCAGTGAAGTGTGGTGGCTTGCCGAACTGGATGCATGCTAGTCAAACACGAAGAGTCCCAAGTCCACTTGAAAGTAAAGAATCAGTTGAAGGTGATCAAGAAAGGAGAAAAGAAGGTGATCAAAAAGAATCTGAACAGACTGAAAATCAAGTAAAGTGGGCACCAGATACTGGGTCTCGTGAGACTGCCAATGTCGATACAGTGAAGAAATTGATTCCAGAACGAAACAGTGAAGAGGAGAAAAAGGAATAAATTTAAAGAAATATTGAGACAAGTCCTGAACTAAACGAAACTGAAGAAATTTAAAAGAAAAAAGCAAGAAAAGGAGATATATGGCCAAGAGGAGTTAAAAGACTGAAATACACTTTGAATGAGAGTGTTCCAAATACAATAGTTGAAATAGCTGACCAAAGTGATCCTGAAGAAGATACAGTTCGAAGAACAAAAAGAGCAAGAGTTCCGAACAAGAAATACACAGCACCTGAATGGACACATTTTTGGTTGCTGAAACAATTGATCTAGAAGACAACAGTGGAGAAGATATCGAGCCAGATCAGAGAATTTGCTATGAGCCACCTGAAATGAACTGTGTTAAAAATTAGGGTGCAGAAGATAGAAAACTGTTCTGAAGAATACAGAAAAGAAACTGAAATTGAGACTGGAACTGTGCTAAAAGATTGAAAGAAGACTCAAATAAAAAAAAATTAAAAAGAGGGGATTGGAGTAGTCTTGGAGAAGGTCTTGGAGTAGTTTCGAAGAGATAAAGAAAGACCTGAGGAGACCTAAGGCTTAAAAGTGCTTGGATACACTTACTTTATCAAGTTTTAGTTTTTTTTGTTTTTTATTAGTTTAAAATGGCTAGGATTCAGGAGACTGGCAATCAGAATCAGGGATCAATTAGGCTTAAGTGTATTAATGTTTGTTGTGTATGTGTTTTACTAACAATGGTTGTTTGGTTAAAATTAATAGTTGTTGTGCCTTACTTTATGTTTCATACTAAGAGTAATACTACTAATGCTTTAGTAGATATAAAGACGAATGTGGGAAAAAGTCTTAAAGAAGACCAACAGACTAACATTAAAAGATTAACTGGCAAATTACTTACATCAAGATAATTCTATTAATGATTTTTCGTTAAATGTCTTTACTAAACTTCTTTATGAATATGTTAACACTATGGATGCTAGAGATTGTTATGTGTGCATGCAATTACCGTCTTCTGTGTCAGAAGGGGTGACTTATCACCACCTTCCCCTAACATATGGAATTTCGTGTAGTGTACGTACAAGTTTGTTCTATGAAAAGGGTCAAATTCAGTACTTCTATTCGAATTTAGATTTAGTATTTTCTGAACTTCCTATTCGAAAGAATATGAATGTAGTAAGTAATGCGAAGAATGCAGAGTATTTTGGATAGTTTTTCCGTACTACTAAGACAATAGATAATGTATATGCCCATAGAACTAACTTAACCTGTAGTTTACAGAGTGAAGAGATTGAATTCAATAATAATGTAGAAGATAGAAGAGAAAATTTTAAGAGAAAGGCAGCCAAGGAAAAGAGTCATATACCTCCTTGGGCTCATAGAGAGGGGAATTGCAAAAAAGGTGAGACGTATGCTGCAATGACTAGACTGACATCATAGAGGGAAGCTTTGCTTACTAAGACAGAAAAAGGATTATAACAACTATTTCATTGGTTCTAGTGAATGTGATCATACCTTCCTGATTACAGGAGGTTGGGGTTTTAAGGGTGGTACAGATCCTGTTTTCCCTGGAATTTATTAGGTGTGTGGTAAAAATGCCTATTATAGGTTACCAGCATGTTGTTATGGGAGTTGTTATGTGGGAATTGTTTTCCCCAAGGTGTATCGTGTAGATAAGATTAATGGAACCAATGAAAGGAGTAAGAGTGGATTAATACGTTGCAAAAGGGGAATTAGTGCTGCAGAGATTGTGGGTGATATTTTTGGAGCATTGATACCTTCAGTTGGAGTAATTTTAAATTCACACAAATTTTGAAAAGTCTGTAGCATGTTGAAAATTCAACAGTGCTGTACATATATTCCTGACAAAAGTAAGAATCTAGAGGGATATATTACTAATATTACACATTTACGGGAAGATTTAACTGAACTGAAGGTTGACGGTGCTTGGGAGAAACTTGGTAAGGGTTTCTCTTCTATAGGAGACTAGTTTTTAGGTCTCGCCTAGCGACGCAGCGCCATGCGCTGCTCGCCAGGCGAGATCTATTGTTGCCGACTTGCTTTGCGATGCGGGACAGGACAGGTGCACGCGTACGGCAAGTCCTGGACAGGAGATGTGCACGCGTATGGTGCGAGCAGAAGTTGTAATAACGCCGCAAGCCGTACGCGTGCACATCAACTGTCTGTGCTGAAGCTTAACAGACAGGAGATGTGCACGCGTACGGCTCGGGGCGTTATCACAACTCCTGCTCGCACCATACGCGTGCACATCTCCTGTCCAGGCGCGGCGCACTTCCATGCACCACTCACCGGCTCTTCAATTCTGCTCCGGCTGCATCATGCGGCATTCACGAAGGCGGGGTGGGCTCCCGCCGGACTTCCTCTACTGCTTGCAAATGCGGGGTGGGCTCCCGCCTCGCTTCTCCGACACGCGGGGCTCCCTCAGCTCACGGGAGCCCCGGACACTTCCGGACTGCTGCTCTTCCTGGAAAGTAAAGGTACAGCCGACCGCGCTGGTTGTTACGTCAGCCCGCTCGCGCGCGCACCCAGTAACACCCGACCAATAGGCCTACGAGGATAGTAGAAAATGGCGTTCTTATTGGCCAGGCGGCCCGTCATTCAGCAAGGTGACGCTTCGCTGCTAGGCTCCCGCGCTGATCCCGCCTATCTCTTCCAGCGCCGCTTCCTCGGCTCTCTCCGCTGCGGACACCGGGCGGCTCTTAAAGGGTGAGCGGGGCGCGTGCCTGTTCAGGGGGAGGAGGCGTCCGTGATGTCATAAGAGGCGGACGACCAGCGCAGGTAAGACCCGCCCGGGGTCCTAGGGGCCCGTGCCATGCACCACAGGCGGGGGGGTCGTTGTGTCTGTGGGGAGGCGGGGGTGCTGTGACGTCATGAGATCCATTTAAAGGGATCCGCAGTCCTATGAAAAAAGGGAGGGTTAAGACGGCAGAGTGGGCAGTGTCCAGGAACATTCTGTCAATGAGGTAAACAATGAATGTCAGGATTATGTCTGCTAAGGGGGGGCAGTAAAAAAAAGGTAGCGATGACGTCATCGTGAATTGACAGGTTATCAAGGGCAGCTATCAAAGAGGAAGGTGGTAAGGTTACAATTGCTGTAAAAGAATGACATACATATAGTGAAAAGCGTGCACTGAAGAGCTCCTTAAGTGAACAATGATGACGTCATGAGGGTCTGACTTATTCCTGAAAAAGATGAGGCATTGGGTCAGGGTTCAGGGAAGTGGTTGTGAACGAAGCAAGTGCAAAGGATTCTACAGTTGATTAAAATGGGTTGGATTTTATGTACCTGTGGTCACCTGTTAATCACGACAGTGATCTTTACCTTTAGGATCCTTTTTCTAACTCCATAGTTCAGTCTTTACTTTTCCCACACTGTCATCAAGTTCTTCTTACCTTGGTCATGTTTCCTTATTTATTTGCGCTTAGAAGGTCGAGTCTTGATCATCTGTAATTTTGGCTCTGAATTTCAAAACTTGAGGTGTCATACACGCAGTAGTACTACTAAAAGGCGCAATAGGCATTCTCACCCTTTAAAAAAAAATTTTTTTGTAATATCCTATGTGAGTTTGTATAGTGGTTAATGTTGTATTTATGTTCCCTTAGCGCGGTTGAAACCTATACACCCTATCTTTTTCTCTTAGCTACTTGTAGATTGTCACAACGAGGTTTGTTGACATGGTATTTGGATTGGTTAGAGGCGATTTATATTGGTGAATAGGTCAGTGTATTTTTAATAATTGGCAAAGATTAGAAAGGGAAAACCTGTAGAGAGAAACTGTTTAGTGGCCCCGCAAGGCTTACTCCCCATTAACGTTACCCTCTCCTTTCATTATTAGTATACAATTATACAGAGTGCGTCCAAGGAATGCACAGTTTGGGGCATGCAAAACATAGCAGCAATCTATAGATTAATATCAGTACTGAAATAATCTGTTATTTCCTATATGTCAATTAAAAGTTTGCAAATAAGAAAAATGGAAGGTGCACAAGAATAGGTCCTCAACGTATTAGATATATGTGCACAGTCAAAGAACACATAGTCTCAAGGAGAAAGGTCCTCCTCCGATCACTCCACAGAAAGTGGCTACAGTTTGTGTGCAGTAACAAAGATCAATCAAAGTCCATAGTTTATGATCCTGCTCTTTAGAAGCATTTGGTATGCTATCATGATAAGTTGATTCATAAGGTCTCTACGAACTATAGGAGTTGAGCCTTGATTCCTCAGATAGTTAAAATTACTGAAAGTCAACATGTGCTTCAGGGGATGACTGTTCCATATCCTCACAGCGCTGAATGGAGTTTTGCTGGCGAGTCCGAAAAAAATGTGGGTCTGCACTTTTGGAAATGATGCAACATGTACAATCTTAAGTCACAGTATTTTCAATTTTTTTAAAAAAACTTTTTGTTGAAATCAAAGCTCATCATACAGATCATCATGGACATAAACAGTGAGCGAAAGACAATACAACATGTAATAATAGCCTTATGCGAGTCTGCAATCAGGATGGCACTTGTACGGCCAGTGCACGCTTCATTGGAAAATCATAATTTTCAGCACAGCACATAAAGACCTCCCACCACTCTCAACAACAGCGCCACTGGTCAGAACCCTCTGAAGGCACACCAGGCTCCCCATACCTTTTCCCACTTTTTTGGGGCATCCCCGACTTTGGTAAACCACTCGTTACGCCCTCTGGCACCAGTCGAGATCCAATTTCCTATCTTCAGTGCTGGGGGGAGTACTCTCACCGCATGCCTGGGCTTCATTGCGCTACGCTACCTCTGCTGCCAGCCAGATCCTCTGCTATCTCGGCCAGGTACCCTCTCCTAACACCATTAAGAGGAGCCATTTAGCATTTAAGGGGACGGGTGAAGACCAGACCCTGGACATTAAAGCAGTGACTCCCTCCAGAAGTCCTGTATCAGTGGACAGTCCCATATGATGTGAAAGAAGGTGCCTGCCCTCTTGGTTGCATCACCAAAGGCACAGTGATATGTCTCTCTACCTATTTGAATAATAAGATCTGTGTAGGATCCGAGTTGGACCAGCCGAAATCTGGTTTTGATTGCCCCGGGCTCGGGACAGCCTCCACCCAATCATCATCATCCAAGTAGCCCGGATCAGCTGTCCATGGAACTTTCCGTATTTCCAATGGGTCAGGGGAATTGTTAAGTAATTTTTTGTAGATTGTGGATATCCCTTTTTCGGGGATGGGGTCAAGGATCAAACGGTCCTCCAGTGGCAATGCCTCTGGTAGTGCCTCCCTCTCTCGAATGTAGCTCTGCAACACGTGCCCCAATCGGAGGTATCTATAGTACTCAGCCTCCACCATCTGAAATTCCTGACGAAGGGCCTCGAAATGTATCATGGCCTGACCCCTCCAAATGTTGCCCAGGTGTTCTATCCCTATTAATGCCCAACCTGAGAAACCCACTATGCCCCAACCTCATGGAGCAAATCACTATTCCACAGAGGGGTCTGGCAAGTGATCCTGCCAGTTCAGCCCAAATAGCTGTGAGCCTCTCTCCACACATTGACCACCGACTTCGTGTGTGTTGGCAGGTCCAGTTCTATCTTTTTACATTAGAGAATCACCTCATATCCTGTGAGACCCTTGGCATCTCGATCCACACAGTATGCCGGTTACTGCTTATCGGATAGGCCCAGTCATGAATTACAAGCAGCTGTGCCGCCCAGTGGTATTTCCTGATGTCAGGGACTTCCAAGCCACCATCGTAGACCCCTTACTGTAGCTTCCTGAGCACAATACGTGGGGCCCCAGCCCCCTAGAGGAGTAGTCTGACTTTGTGGTCCACTTTTTTGGAAAAACTGAAACGGGACCCGGGGTGTTCTGAAGCACGTATAGGAGGCGTTGAGAGACCATTTTATAGAGGGCAGCCCTGCCCATCCGAGAGAGAGGTATGCTTCACCAGTGACTCACGTCTCCCCGGAGTCTGTCCAGCTGAGGCAATACATTTCTGTTCATAGACTCCTGAGGGTCGCGGGTTACCTAGATGCCAAGATATTGAAATCCCTCCAGCACCACCGGCGACACGCAGTCTGAGGGGAAACCGTGGCACCGCACCTGCCAAAAGACAAGCATTTGCAATGCAATAGGTCTCGCATTTACACGAGTTTAAGCTATTGGCATTGTAAATGACAATGCCTTTTATGTATGTTTTAAAAACGAATCAAAAATAAAAGGCATTGTTATTTGCAATTTCAATAGCTCAAACTCGCGTAAATGCGAGACCTATTGCATTGCAAATGCTTGTTAACATTTGGTGATAGCTTGTTATGGAGAACACTAATACCTATTACTGCTACTGCTACTAGAATACTAATGCTGTTTTTAATATATACGTGTTGCAAATGTAAGGGTATATAAAACACTAGAAACAAAAAGAAGAGCCAAGAAAAGAAAGAGAGAAGAAATAGAAATGGAAGACAGGAAGAGAAATTATTATGAGGTAATAAAAGATATAGATAGGGTTCGGTTGAAACAAATGAGAACTAGTATGATGTAATACAATCAGATTGTAATCAGATTTTTGGATTTTTGATGGCTTAAGTAGCCATCAAAAGGGGGATTGATGGAGCAGGGGTTTCTGTAAATAAAACCTGCTCGGATTAAACCTTCTATTGTGTGAAAATTAATAACACAAATTGTGAAATTAACCGAGTAAATATTAACATCCTGTGTTTTGGAAAAGAAACAAGAAAGGTGCAGGAAAATGACAAATGGTTTATGTAGGCCACAAATGATTTCTGCACGAAAGACAGCAGAGAAAGAAAATGTTTTATCTTCATGAGCAATGTGAATGAAAACGTGTTAACATGAGCAATATAATTACATAGATTAATAGTTAAAAAATTGTTTGTGTTTATATTAGACTAAAGGAAAATTTAAAATGAATAATGAGATGGAAACTTTATTGTGAACAAATAACCGAGTCTGTTTATTTCTCCTAGAGAAAAACTGCACGCTTTACAGAGAAGGCCTCAAATCGTAGTTAGAGTTAATTTGCTTTCTAAATGGAGAATGCAGAAAAATATATTTTGTCCTTCACAGTGATTAGTGCGTTCTTTCCTTGTTGAGGGCTACATGTTTGGAGTACCAGTGGAACTTCCTACTGTCCGAGGAAATGTTTAGTTTTGTGGCTAACTGTTGTGACCTAACACCCTAGGCCTCTGAACCAATGAGAACTGAGAATTCCCTGGATTTTATTACTAAGATAGGGACGGACTTTAACATTTAGGATATAACTAGTAGTGTTAGAAAAAAAGTATTTACGACACAGGGCAACGCCATCTGAACTGTGGTTCTCGGATAAACCACTCTGCCGTAGGCTAGCACGCAAGTGGAGGCATAGTTACAAAGACAGCAAAAGAGAAACTCAATCAGAGAGTGTAAGAACATGATTCTAGAAGAAAAATCTTTCTATTTTTCAAACAAAATCGACACTGCCAAAAACTCCACTAAAGAGTTTGTAGTATCCTGTTCGTGTTAACATCCTTTCATCATCTCCCTCCCTGCTCAGCCCAGTGTGAATGTGCTATGTGCTGCGTGGAATGTTGGTGTGATGATGCGGATTGGAATGTTGGGGTGCCTGTAAGGTGAAGTGTGACAGTAGGACCATGGGCTGAGCAGCAGGCAGGCTGCTCCTTGTGGGGCTGCTACACAAGAACTCATCTTCTTGTAACTTATCTCAATAAATCCACTAAACCTACATCTTGCCTGTTGGACCTCATTACTACATATTTTGGCGACGAGGATGGTGACTAACCCATTTGTTACAACTGGACTAAATGGACCTAGCTATCAAAGGAGGAACTAAAGATGAAGCTACCTACAGAGCCTACAGATGCTGGCAACGTAATGTACATTACCAACAGGAGGTATTTACAGAAAAGCACAAGCTTCCAGAAGAAAGCAAGAAGTCGTTCACAGAATGCCAAAGATGTCAAAAAGAAAGCAGTGACTATGAAGCGCAACGCCTTGCAGCCCCACCAGTGCCCTTCCATTTTCAACATCAGTCTGGAGTAACCTCACTACAACTTTCTGGCAGCTGTCTATTCACCATGTTTGTCTGCTGGTGGTAGGAAGATGTTTCTGCGGAGGTTCCGGCTGAATTCTACATTGCGCAAGTAATGGTATTTCGTGACGCACTTAGCGCAAGGAAATTTTATTCAGTCTACATCCTGAAGGAGTTTACAGGATGATTGGTGTCAAGTCCTTTTCGAGATGTGTGACAAGCTTCACAGTTAACAATGGCATGTGCACTGGTATGGAATTTTCGACACGCAGTGGCATCAGTTTTTTGTTTTTACTGTGTCTGTCAGCGATCATATTGGCTGACGCTATAGACTGCGCAAACTACCGTTTTGTGGCATGTTCGTTTATATGCTGTCTACATTGTGTGATCCTGAGCACATTCAACATTCTTTCCTAAGGAACTGTAATTTTTAACTGCAGTATTTAGTGAAGGCATATGGCTGTGGAGGAATCAATGTACACTTATCAGGAATTCATATTTCTCCACATTCATCGCGTTGACTGAGGTACCGGTGGACGGAGGGGACTATTTTCTGTGTATTTCACACAAACTGTGGTGAGTTGCTCGATATTTTTGTGTTCTCCCCATCTATTACTATGTTCTTCCGGAACAGTGGCCATTTAAACCGTTATTTGGCTGTTAAAAAATGCGCATGCATCTTACCTCATGCATGTAGCTCCGCGGGTCTCCTCGAGGATCCTCTGTGACGACAGGCCCTTCCACTGCGTCAGAACTGGCTGAGTGGCACTGTTGGTGCTCTAACGTGCTGGGAGCCATCCGGCACAGCGCATTGTGCGTGCCGCCATCTTGTGATTGGTGACAGCACACAACCAGCGGGGCTTGGTTTATCCCGTTTTTTGCCTTCACGTGCAGCGCCATGTACGAGCCGCATTCTTTCTTCCCTTTGGTGGTCATCAAAGAACCATCTGTGTTCACCCCCATGTTTGGTATGTACATGTTTGCTCTGGAACGCTGGCACATCCGAGGAACTGGAACAAGTTACTTTACCAGACACGTGGTGTATTTCGTGAGTACATTTTGTGGCTGTGGTTGGCCCACTACAGGCTCACTATGTACTGCATCGGCATGTTTTATGTGGGTGCCAATCACCGGATTCTAAATGCATGTTGGACTCCTTCTATGAGCTTCCAGTCCACGCTGGAGTTACATGACAAGGTTAGCTGTCTGCTATGTGTTGGGTACTCGGAGCGTGGCTGTCACGAGTGTGATTCCTGTCACAGCTCGTGACTGTCTCGCTTTGTGCCGTGTGTCATTGCGTTCTTTGCCTTGTGGCATTTTTCAAATGTATGCGGTTTGGGGAAGTGAGAAAAGGGGATGCGGTTCGTCATTCTAAGCTGTGACTGAAACCTCTTCACTGGAATAAATGTCATCTCCATCCCAGCGCTGCCGTGTGTTTCCTGTTATTACGGATATTCATCCTTACACTGGCGACGAGCGGGCACGCATCCACTGCCCTTACATTACGCTACTTTAAAAAATTTAATTTTCGTTAAAATGACTTCCCCACAAGACCCGACAATAGACCCAGATATTCAAATGGTGAGAGAATTAATTCACAACTGCTCTGTTACAGATGTGGAAGTAATAGGCATCCAGCTAATTTCAAAATGTGTCCTGCCATGGAGAAAATTTGCACTAAATGTAACATGAAAGGGCATTTCTCCAAGTTCTGTAAGTTCCCTCCAAAAAAAGTCAATTACATACAATGTCTGGAAGACGGCGATGACTCATATCATACCGTAGAAAATGAAATTAACACTGTCATCAATATGTGTGGTGATACAGGTCTCTCTAAATTTCCATCCTGCTCTATTTCCGTAGATAACGTAAATTTGCAATTTTAGTAGATTCATGTGCATGGTACACTATTATATCCTCTGACATTTTCCATGACAACTGGCCTAATAGAACTCTTTTCACACCTGATGTGTCACCTAGTGGCTATACAGGAGATAAAATTGAATTAACGGGTTTCTTTAGAGCTCACTTAGTTTTTGCAGGACGTCACGCATTCTGTAAAGTTTATGTTGCCAAGTCTGGACAGTCCCTATTAGGATGGCCCCACCAAGAGAAGTTAGGAATTAAGCTTGATCCCAACGCTGACCCTCCAGTTTACTCCATCTCTCCTCAAAAAGTAACTGATCAACTTAATTTAAACTACATTAAAGGATTAATTGAACAATTTCCTAATGTATTTAGTGGGAAACTTGGGAAATATCAAGGGTTTGAGCATGCAATAAAGCTAAATGAGAACGCAATACCAGTTCGTCATAAAGTAAGAAATGTACCCCTATCATACAGAGACAAGTTAAAGGACATGCTTAAGGAATTATGTGAGTAGAGCATCATCGAGCCCATTGAATCATCTCCTTGGGTTTCTCCCATTGTTATTTCTGTTAAATCTTCTGGCGAACTGAGACTGTGTGTGGACTTGCGCAGCTTAAACAATGCTATTTGGGTGGATGCCCATCCTCTGCCCAACTTACACGAACTGGTATCGACCTTAGCAGGTGCTCAAGTATTTTCGTGCATTGACCTGGCCAGTGCATACCACCAAGTTGTATTAGCTGAAGAATCAAAGAATTTGACAGCCTTTATCACTCCTGAAAGTCTTTTTAGGTTCTGTCGTATGCCTTTTGGCCTTGCCAGTGCAGCCTCTGTCTTCCAGAGATTAATGAAGGACACCTTGGAAGGCCTCACAGGCGCCATCGCTTTCCAAGATGACATTTTAGTATATGGCAAGGACAATGATGAACATGATCTTAACCTAAAAAAGTCATAGCTGCTTTGTCTGAGAAGGGTCTCACTCTCCGTCTAGATAAATGCAAAATTAAAGCATTGGAGGTAGATTATCTTGGACATACCATCAGTGCAATGGGAATCAAACCCAAACATAAACATGTTGAAAGCATTGTCAATGCTCCTGTTCCTGTTTCAAAAGATCAGCTTGTAGCTTTCCTTGGTTTAATTGAATTTTATGCAAAATTCATTCCTAATTACTCTTCAAAAATTGATCCTTTCAGATGTCTTCTTAAAAAGAATGCTAAGTTTTGTTGGTCTAATGATATGTCCCATGCCTTTGAGAAATTGAAAAGTTTTATTGTTAATGCTCCATGTCTTAAACCATTTGTATCTGGGAAAAAGATGTATTATTATGGTTGATGCCAGCAACACAGGACTTGGGGGTGTGTTATTACAGAGAGATAATGGATTGTCGCATATGCGTCTAGAGTGTTAAAAGATTCGGAGAAAAACTACTCTGTTATAGAAAGAGAACTCCTAGCCTGTGTGTGGGGGGCTGAACATTTTAGAACCTTTTTATGGGGAACGAAATTCACTATCAAAACCGATCACAAGCCTCTAGTTTTCCTTATGGCTCCAGGAGGAGGACGTTCCATGTCAGCACGTTTGGCTAGATTGGCCTCAAGGTTGCAATCATTCCAGTACAAGATAGAGTATGTGCAGGGGAAAGCCAATATACATGCTGATTGCATGTCCAGATTACCTGTTGTAAGTGAAATAGATACAGGGGAGGATGAGTGTGAAGTTGCCTTTACCACTTGTGACATGAATTTGTTGTATGGTGAACAATCTAATTTGAGTGAAGATTTGTGGGTTTCAGAAATGGAAAGGGATGCAGAATTAAGAAAAATCAGAAGTTACATAATTCATGGATGGCCTGATCAAAGAAGAGTATCAGGAGATATGATGAGTTATTCTAAGATTCAAGATGAGTTGGGTATTGAAAATGGTCTCGTTATGAGAGGTGACAAAGTTATACCACCTTTTACTTTAAGAGGCAAGATTATGGAAATTGCTCATGAAGGGCATCTGGGTATATCTTTCACCAGGAGACGCATCAGAGAAACCTTTTGGTGGCCTGGCATTGATTTGTCTGTTGAACATTTTGTACGCACTTGTGACAAATGTGCAAATAGTGACAAATCAGCGGTTGTGATGCGAGCTGAACCCCATCCGGTGGATTTTCCTTCTGGTCCATGGGTAAAATTAGGGTTAGACATCATTGGTCCTTTTGGGGTTCTACCCAAACAAGAGAGTTTCGGTATTGTTTTGATCGACTACTACTCGAAATGGCCAGAGGTTAAAATGGTCAAAGAGGTAACTTCACGCAGTGTCATAGAATTTCTTGACGAAGTTTTTGCAGAGAGGGTATTCCCCAAGAAATCGTTACGGATAATGGACCTCAGTTTGTGAGTAAAGAAATGGGTTTGTTTTTTGAGAGGTGTGGTATTATCCATAGGAAGATAGCTGTTTTCCATCCCGAAGCCAATGGTCAAGTGGAGCGCTTTAATCGCGTGGTGAAGGAGGCTATTCAGTTATCAGTTAAGGGAGAGTTAAATTGGCGCAACGCCCTACAATCCATGCTATTGGCTTACAGGACTTCACCCAATTCTGTTACATTATTAAGTCCTTTTGAACTTTTAAGAGGACGTAAACCAAGCACCAAATTAGTTCCTTGGTGGTTAAAAAAAAATATGGGTGAGAATCAAAATTTGTCTTGTGTAGATTACGATTTGATTCGTAACAGGGTTGAAGATTACAAAAAGAGAATGAAGGAACTCTTGGAGAGAAAACTTGGCAGTGTGAGTAAACGAACAGTGGTTATTGGTGATCTCATTCGCATAAAAAAAAAGGAAGGAGTTTGTAAGGGTTCTCCCATTTGGTCGGCTCCAAAAAGGGTTATAGAAACCTTTAGGAATGCTGTCAGGATTGAAGGTGGGAGTGTTTGGAATCTCAACAGGATATCTTTGTTTAAGAATGCGGTAACTATGCATGAAGATTCCAATAGCAATGTGTTTCTTGATGTTGGGCCCAGTGATGAGCTGAGAAACACAATCTTGCCCTGACTAACCACGATTTTGTCCCCACCAGAGTCACACGTGATCATCGCCTTCCTACCAGATTCAAAGATTTTATTATGAAGTAATGTATTACCTGTTTTTTTTTGTTCTTTCTTTTGGCTAAATTTTACATTTTATTATATTCTGCTTTCTTTTCCTGTTTTTTTAAAGGGGGGAGGTGTGTTGGGTACTCGGAGCGTGGCTGTCACGAGTGTGATTCCTGTCACAGCTCGTGACTGTCTCGTTCTGTGCCGTGTGTCATTGCGTTCTTTGCCTTGTGGCATTTTTCAAATGTATGCGGTAAGTGAGAAAAGGGGATGCGGTTCGTCATTCTAAGCTGTGACTGAAACCTCTTCACTGGAATAAATGTCATCTCCATCCCAGCGCTGCCGTGTGTTTCCTGTTATTACGGATATTCATCCTTACACTATCCCTGCTAAGCTTGTCTGCTTACGAACTCTAGTGTGTGACACAGGATTGCGGTGACACGCACACCCTAAACTTTGACTGTCAGCATTTGTTTTTGTTATTCCGTTTATAAGCCTATTGTGTATTAGGCTGAGATTACAGTATAGTTTCTATGTTTGGCATTTACACCAAACCGCAAAGGAACTGCTTTTCGGCTCACATATCCTGCATGGTATTGTTCTAAGCAATTTGGTCGCACATTATCTTAAATTTCCAGTCACTGGGTACACACCTTCTTCATCAGGGAATGGCTTCTTGGTTCATTTTGCTTGTTTTACATTACACTTTACTCTCCCTTACATTATGAATGGGAATGGGTACTGGCCCCATTCTCTCATAGTACTTTTGCCTACACGGGTGAATTTCTCTTTTTGACGGTTTTATGCTTTTAACCCTCACATACGGTATCTTTTTATGGGTCTTAGTCCCATTTACATTAGCTACCCACCCCCATGTCTGGGGGTAGGGTATTGGTGGTAGTTCCATTTACATTAGCTACCCAACCGTATGTCCGGGGTAGGTTATGGGTGTTAGTCCCATTTACACGTACCAGCTTTACATTAATATCCTTACACAGGGTGTGTCTTATTGGGTGTCAGTCCCATTTCTGCTAGCGTTTATCCTCACACGAGGGTTGTCGTTGTGGGTGTTATTCCCATTTACATGATTCACGTCATTAACATTTACTTTAGGAATCCTTGGTTGGGGTATAGTTTTTTTTGTGTCTACACTTAGACTTTGCTGTTTATTTACTCGTAACGTTATGCATATATTGTATTACATTTTGAATATGAAAATGGGGGAGGATGAGTGATACTTCTTGTATTTTTATTAATCTTCTCTGTTTTCTTTCTTGTTCAGTTTTCCTCGTGATGTTATATCTTCTTTTCATCCTTGGAATCTGGACTATATTTGCTGGTGGACATCTTTTGTCCATTGTCTCTCCCTCATAGTAGTGTAATCCTATTTCTTCTTTGAATAGGAGGATACTGTTCTTATGTTACTTTGTGAGTAGCGGAGTAAGGCAACCGTACTAGTTTTTGTCATATTGTGCCATGCCTTCTTCCATGCCTGTCTGGCCAGCGGGTGTGTGTGGGGGTTAAGCATAGGTGCGCTTATGTCATTCAGCTATATGTTGATCCTTATGCCTTTTTATTTATTGTAGGGGAGGATGGGATTTAGCCATTGTTTATATCTTATCTATTGCTCCCTCTTCTTTTACTCCTACCCATCTTTTCGCTCTTTCCTATTTGTTCATTCTTATTGCATTTATTCAGCTGCATTTGTGTTCCTCATATTTAGTCCTTCTTATGGTTTTTATTGTTATATCTTCTTTCAGGTAACCAGATTTATGCTTCTGTTATATAAGAAAGGGGGATATGTAGTATCCTGTTCATGTTAACATCCTGTTATCATCTCCCTCCCTGCTCAGCCCAGTGTGAATGTGCTGTGTGCTGCGTCGAATGTTGGTGGGATGATGCGGATTGGAATGTTGGGGTGCCGGTGAAGTGTGACAGTTGGGCCATGGGCTGAGCAGCAGGAAGGCTGCTCCTGGTGGGGCTGCTACACAAGAACTCATCTACTTGTAACTTAACTCAATAAATCCACTAAACCTACATCTTGCCTGTTGGACCTCATTACTTCAGAGTTCTTTAAGACAATTAAACTATTCGCAAATGTCCCTGGAAATAAGAATACAAATGTAAGCCAATCATTTTGTAATATGTTAGCCTTATTTTTTCAGGCTGAAGTTGAAGATGTTAACAATGCTTTTATGGCTAAATCTTTGTCGACCTCTTGTTTCTCCAATGAGGCATCCTTACCTTCCAATCCTGAAACGTTAGTTTCCTTTTCACCACTTATAGATGAACAGGTACTTAGCTGAAATAAGACCATAAAATCAGGCTCCTCAAATGACCCATGCCTCTAAAAACGCTTCAGAAGGTCCCAGAAACAATATTTGCTCACCTAGTTGACATTTTTAATGAAATGTTCTACTCAGGCTATTTCCCCAAGGCCTGGAAAAAAGCCTTTATCCTAACCTTGGTAAAAAAAAAAAAGCCAGTCTTTCCAATGCAGTTACTAGTAAATATTGGCCTATATCTTGTTTGCCTTTCCCGCCCAAGATAGTCAAGAAAGCTATGAATCTGGAGCTGTCTTCCTTTATAAATGCAAACAATCTGCTTGATTCCACCCAGTTCAGCTTTAGAAGCGCCCATAGTACAGATCCTGCCCTGGTCGTGGCAACAGAAGACTTAAGATCTACTCTTGACAAAGGAGGAAATACGACATTGATGTTTTTAGACCTCTCTGAGGCATTTGACATGGTCAATCACAACATACTGATTGACCGTCTCTACTCCTTAGGAATCAGGGGAGCGGCTTTAGTTCTTCCAAAATCCTTCCTCTCAGAAAGGGAGCAACTCATAGCTATTGACAAATTTGTATCTGATCCCTTTGTGCTCCCATGGGGTGTGCCATAGAGATCCTCCTTAAGCCCCACTCTTTTCAACTTATATGTCACCCCACTGGCCAGTCTTATAAAATCGTTTAGTTTCTCAGCAATATCCTACACTGATGATATCCAGATTGCGGTCTCAGTGTCCAGTAATCCCAACAACACTGCAGCCAGGTTTCATTATTGCATGCTGCATATTGGCAACTGGATGGCAAATAATTGCCTAAAACTGAACTCGGGAATGAAAGAGGTTCTCTTGTTTGGGAATATTACCTCCTTCTGGTCTCCTAGCTGGAGCCCTCAGGAAATGGGTGCACTGCCAACACCTGTCAAGAAAGCAAGAAACGTAGGAATTCTTTTTGACAACAGGCTGACATTTGAAAGCTACGTTAAATTGGTAACATTCTGGGGGGCGTGGCTTACCATCATGGCCGCGTAGACGTCTTTCTCCTGAGCTCCTCGCGACGGCCCACATATTGAAAGAATCCTGATTAATCCTGCCCTCCCTAAACATCATACTCGAAGTATGAAGTTGTGTTGATTCGTGCCCACAACATCCGAGAAAGTAAGAAGAGCGGAGACTACAGTGCGACGCTACTGCGAAGAAGACAAGGCCTCCCGAGGAACGGGGCGCCATCTTGGGTCTGTGGAATCTTGCAGGAGTGGAGTGCTGGGGAGGCCCGGGGCTCGACCGGGCTGCCGGTGCTCTGCTGAGTTCACTGATGGCTGCGGGGGCACGGCTGGGAGGGCGGCAGTCCCGCTCCTACAAGGGAACTAAAGCCTGTGTTCCCGACACACCGGAGGACCGGGGCGGAGGAAGGAGATCTGGCGGGAGCTGCGGTCCGACTCCGAGACCCCGGAGATCGATTGTGGTGCGCTCCGGTGGTTCCCTGGGGCTGCCGGCAATTGGGGAAGTGCGCTGATGGCGCGATCACGGATACGGAGGACCTGTAGGCATGCATAGGCGAGATTCTGTGTTCCGGGTGGAGTGGGAGGCTCGGTACGCGTCACGGCTTACCCCGAGGCCCCGGGATCCCACGTCGAGGACAGTGGGCGGCTGCTGGAGGGGCCCAGTGTTGGCGGCTCGGTTAAGTGGGGAGCGACGAGAGTGCCACACCACAGGGAACACTTGCGGGGCTGCCAGGGGATGATTTGCCACCAATTAACCAGCAGGGGAGTATAAAAACTGGCGATTGCACAAGTGAGCGCGAGGCTATAGAACTACCACTACATATGGTTGGAGGAGAACAATTGGAGCCGGGTGCGCGCTTGGCATAGCGCCTGTGAGGATTTGGCTCAACGCCCGAGTGACGGCAGACGGAGGGTCAACAGATCTGGCTATACAACCCTTGGCAGGGTTGCAAAGGTGGTCGCGGCCCCACAGCATCACGATGCGCGACACCAGCCTGGGGTGAGCCCAGAGGTCTCCAGGAAGATACTAGGCAGGTTGGCACTCGGGCTCGGGGGCTAGGAAATGTGATGAGCCACAGCACGAACTGCCCGGAGACATTTGTAGCTATAATACTGGGGAAATTCGGATCCGTGGTTGGGTCCACGAGAGTTGCTGCCTAGGCCACATCACAGCAACGGCTACGGCCAACTTCACTGGGAGGCTACGTGGTGCGGAGCGTGAATACTGTCCCATATCAGGCTGGCTGTATATTTTCATCGCTTTAAGAGACACGCTGAGAGTTGGATCCCCATAACCGGGGCAACAAAGAACACTCCTACGTGGGGTGCGGATTGAGAAACCGACGGTCCCCATGGGGAAGGACAAGGCCCCCAAGGCACAGACGAACAAAATCTCCAATTATGCGCAACCATTGGCGCATGGACTGGAGCAGAGGGAAGACACTGCCATCTGTGATCAGGCGCTCCCGGAGAGGAGCGAGGAGAGTCCCCCCACGCTGGCGGACGTGATCCAAGCCATTCAAACGACCAGGGACGAGATGGTCAATAGAATAGATGCAGTGGCCATAGATGTCAACTTATTGCGGGCCGATCCGAGGAAAGTTTCGGACAGAGTGGCCACCACTGAAAAAGATGTGAGTACATTGCAGAACGACATCAAATCTCTCAGCGCCACAGTGGTTGAACTAAAAAGGCTGGTAAAAAAAATTGGATGAGAGGGCGGCGGACTCCGAGGGGAGATCACGGAGGAACAATTTAAGATTTATTGGATTTCCCCAAAAAGCAGAAGGCCCCTCCCCGGAACTCTTCCTGGAGGATTGGCTCACTAGAGTAATCGCTCCCAAGAAACTCTCTAAGTTTTTTAATATCGAGGGCGCACACAGGGCTCTGGTCCCGCCTCCTAGGCCACTGGCACCACCTAGGGCCATTATTGCAAAACTATTTAATTACAGGGACAGGGACTTCCTCCTGCTGCTGTCACGCAACCGAGGTCAGTTCCTTTTTGAGGGACACTCCATTTCAATATATCCGGACTACACCCAGAGAGTGCACGATCAAAGAAAATCTTACATCGTGGTCAAACGTAGATTGCGCGAACTGAACTTGAAATATAGTCTCATGTTCCCCAGCGAAATTGAGAGTCGAAAATGAAGGACGCACGTTATTTTTCTATTCGGCAGAGGATGCCAGTGAGTGGCTGGATACCAGGGGAGCAGGGGGGCGACGCTTGGCCTCATCCAAGGAGTCCTCCGGGAACCACACTATGACGGATAAACTGCAAGACCGTAGGCGGTCAAAAAGGCAACATTGGATGGACTCGACGAGGGGCCCAGGCCGGATTACAGTTCTCCAAGACGGCACATTGCAAACGTCCGACACTGAGACAGTGCCAGAATCCATTGTGGTGACACAAGACCCAGAGACAGACATTGGAGAGCAGGGGAGCGGACAAGAGTGAGGGCGCCCTGAATCCTGAGGAGCGGAAGTACAGATAAGTGGCAGTAATGGCGAACACGCACTGATGTGGAACTGTATAAACATGGAGCATGGGTTGTTAATGGCTACAAGAGACTTACTACTAAGAACTCTCTTTAATTTGAATGGTAGGGCGGGAGTGGGCGGCCGCGGGGCAGCGACGCCCCTCACCAGAGTTTGGCCCCATGAGGGACGCTTGAGAGCAATCTCGATCCTTTGTTGAGTTCAGATCTCTTGCACAGCAACAGGTTCTATATAATTACCCAAGGCTTGCATCAAGCCCGGAATAGTACCTGGGCTACGGCTATTCATGCTATGGTCTAAATGGAAATCCGAGGGGTGCGTGGTGGGAGGTTTGGGGCAGTATGTGTTGAACTTTGCACTGGATTTAATGCTAGCAGCGGAAATCACGCAACTGCCCAAGGGGAGGGAAGGGGTATGGGACAGTTCAGTTCTAAATGTTTTCTTGGTTAAGGGGGTTTGCACACGGTCATGGGGGAAATACGCTACTAGGCAATGTACAATGGTGCTAGGGGAACGAGATGCATAGAGTAGAACAGTTCTGGCACAATTAATCGAACGAACTGGCACCGATGGCTGCACAAACTTTGAAACTACTTAATTGGAACATTAGAGGTATGGTGGGTCTGGAGAAATGACGCAGAGTGTATGCTTTTTTGAAAAGGTACAAAGTAGCGATTGCAGGTTTGCAGGAGACGCACATATGGGGGGCACTATCACGAGTATACGCAAAAGATAGAGAGAGCAGATATACGCCACTTCCTACTCAGGATTTGCATGAGGGGCCCTGATATGGGTGGCTCCGGGAGTCCCACTCCAACACTTGAATCATGTCCTGGACCCCGAAGGGAGATACGTGATCCTCCATGGAAAATGGGAGGGTAGGGAGTTGTGTATTATTAATGTGTATGCCCCGGATGTAGACTGCCCTGATTTTTTCCCTACTATCCTGAAAGCAGCTACACCATATACAGGGGCCGAGATTATCCTTCTGGGGGATCTTAACTGTGTCTTTGATGCGCATTTGGATAGAGAGCCCCCAAGAGGTAATACTATGCCCTGCATGCTGCGATCACTAGAAATGCTAATGCAGGGTATGCAACTCAGAGATGAGTGGAGGGCTAGGAACCCATTGACGAAAGTGTTCTCGTGCTATACCCCAGCGGCAAATACATTTAGCCGCATCGATCATTGCTGCCTCACACCTGGGTTGTCTGTGGATACGGAGGGCATCTCATACCTTCCCCGCTACATATCGGACCATGCACCGTTGTTGCTCACCCTGAACAGCGGGCCGGGTTGTCCGGCCATCCTGCTTTGGAGGCTCAGGGTGGAAGCGCTATCGGATCCACCCTATGCTACTATAGTTTCAGAGTCCCTGCAACATTATTTTCACGAGTATTGGGGGTCCACTGCCACCAGATCGACTGAATGGGAAGCCATGAAGGTGGTTATAAGAGGGCGTGCATGAAGAACACATATGGGGTGAAACAACAGCTGGATAGGGACATTTCAAATCTCGAGCGCCAATTGCAGAAGCTGGAGGGTACCGTACATAAGACGCAGGCACACCTGACTGAGTGGACTAGGGTACGTGGGGAACTTCTAGATGCCTGGGCTAGACTAGAAAAATGTACATACACGTCATATAGGCTGAGGTTACATATGCAGGGGGACAGATCTGGGGCACTGCTCGCAAGATTAATTAAAACAGAAAAGGAACAGACACCCATATTGCAACTACAGACTAGTAATGGGGCCCTACTACAAACACAAGGGGCGATCCTGAGGGAATTTGCATCACACTTGGAGTCTACCTACACGGGTGCCTGGCGGGTTCATCCACAGGAGTTGCAGGAGTTCCTGGATGGTATGGTTCTCCCCTCGCTAGACGAAACAGATGGAGAAGCCCTAGGGGCACCAATCTCCAAAGAGGAAATCCTCGCATCTATCCAGAATTTGAAACCGGAGAAATGCCCAGGGGGAGATGGGCTCCCGGCGGAGTTTTACTAGAAATATGCTCCCTGCTAGTGGATCACCTATTAGAGGTGTTCAATGAGGCTCTGGATTGTAAAACGTTACCGAACACTATGTCGGAGGCAGTAGTATATATGCTCCTCAAGCCGGACAGGGACCCCCTCTCCTCGAGTTTCTACAGGCCGATCTCCCTCTTAAATGTAGATGCCAAAATACTTAGTGGGATATTGGCGTCCCGTCTACTGCCGTATATGCCCCAACTGATCCACCCAGATCAGGCTGGGTTTATCCCTAAACAGAATACTACACATAATTTACGGCGCCTGGCGCACATATGGCGTGCTCCGAGCCTGGAGAATGAGAATTGGGCGCTGGGCCTATTGGACATTCAACAGGCCTCTGACTCGGTGGAATGGGATTACATGTGGGCAGTACTGGACAAAATGGGAGTGGGACGGCCGTTTATACGATGGATGCAAGTCATATATAACAGACCAACTGCAAGGGTGTACCTGCGTGGCCAGGTCTCAGAAAGTTTTGTATTACAAAGGGGTACTCGGCAGGGGTGCCCCTTGTCCCCGCTCCTGTTCGCCATCGCGATGGAGCCTCTGGCTATTACCCTAAGAACGACAATGGAGGGATGGGGGGTTCGGCATCATGTGGTCTCCATGTATGCCGATGACACGCTGGTATACTTGCGCCGTCCTGAGGAGGCAGTCCCTGTGCTCACAGCTGAATTGGAAAGGTTTGGTGTGCGGTCCGGCCTACGTCTCAACTCGGGGAAATCCAAACTATTCCCCATGGGGAACTTAATAGGGAAACATGAAAACGAGCTGCCCAACGTGGGGATGAGATGGGTACTAGACGGAGTACGGTACCTGGGGATTACATTAACGCACACTAGCACGGCATACCTAGATGTAAACATAGGGAGGAGAGTGCAAGGCATTAAAAAGTCTGTTGCCTTCTGGAAAGAGCTCTCATTGTCCATAATGGGAAGGGTAGCATTGACTAAAATGGTCATCCTGCCGCGATGTCTGTATACTCTTCAGAATTCCTTATATAGAGTCCCACAAAAGTTTTTTTCCCAACTTGACAGCTTGATTGTGGAATTGTTGTGGGGGTCCAAAAGGAAGAGACTAAAGCTGAGCACCTTGCAGAGGTGGTGGGGGCAGGGGGGTCTGGAGGTTCCACGACTAGACTTCTACTACATGGCCGCACAACTCCAGCACGCGGTGCATTGGTTTGATGAGCAAGACAACTGGGAGAGGCGACTGTTGGGAGAGGCGAGCACACACCGGGGGATTCCCTTCGGGGAGCTTTTTATGATGGGATCCAAAATACCTGGGTCTTTTCCCTATATAATAAGGCATGTTGCGTCGGTTTGGGAACTGTACAGAAGGTAGTCAAGAGATTACCATACGCCCCGGAGACTCCGCTGTGGGTGGTAACACCTTTCAAACGGATAGGGCAAGCAATGAACATTACTAAGTGGAAGGAGGGTGGCTGTCATATGATGGGAGATCTATACACTGCTGAGCGGTTCATGACGAGAGAGGAAGCAGAGAATGCATTTCAATTAGGCAAGGGGCAGTTCCTGCAGTATGCGAAGATCTCTGCGCTGGCCAGGGAATTGTGGCCGGCATTCCCGCAGGAGCCGCAGGTCACAACAGTATTGCAGATAATAACCACCCTGGCAGGGGGACGAAGATTGGTTTCACACATATATAGAGCACTCCTGGAGGATCTTCCCACTGATCCCCTTCCAATACACGCAAAATGGGATGATACATTGGGTGAGCCCCTTACAGCAACACAATGGAAGAAAGTACACGAAGGGGTCAAACAGATATGCTCTAATACACGATTTAAATTAACGCAATATAATGTAATACACCAGACATATCTCACTCCACAAAATATACCCGGAACGTGCGGACTCATGTCCCAGATGTAAGCATTCAGATGCACACTTCGTCCATATGTTGTGGGACTGTTCTGCGCTGGCGTGCTATTGGGGGGGCAGTGATAGATAGTCTGCAGACTGTCTCGGGGTGGACCATACCAGCCACTATTAAAGGGGTGGTGTTGGGGCTTTTACCCACGCCAAAAACCAAGAAACTCACTAGGAAATTCATACAACTAGGCCTAGTATTAGCAAAAAGGCGAATCGCAATTCATTGGCTGAGTCCAGATCCTCCCACAGTTGAGAGGTGGGCTAGGGATATGCAGGAGTGGGCCACCGCAGAATTAGTTTGGATGAAAAAAGTCAGGAGGGATGACAAACTTGAAGAAGACGCGAGGGCTTGGTACTTAATGATTACAGACCTAACCAAAGAGAAAGACCCTCCGGAGAGGGAGGTAGACCCATTACACTCCACTCAGGGAAGAAATGACCTGTTGGCGACACCCGAGGTCCCCCCTACGCCAGATAACGGCTTAGACGAGTGAGGTACACGATAGGAAAGATGGCTCTCCAACCTCAGGGAGAGCGTAGCAGCCAATGACCGGGGGTGGGGTGGGAGGGGGAGTGGGGACAAGTTCTAAGTTGTTGCTACTCTTGGTTGAAAATGTGACAGTGGCATATGCGATTTGTGTGATAATGGTTGGAGTTAAGCAAGGAAGTAACCAATAGTTTATGTTAAGTGGCCTTATATCCTTGTTGACCGGAAACGAGAATACTGTAATTGTTGTAATATACCTGTTTGGAAATATACTGTTACCACACAAATGACAATAAAAATATTTAAAAAATAAAATAAAAATCGGTAACATCCTCTGCTTTTTACATTCTTAAGATGTTTAGGAAAATGCTTCCATTGATCCCTAAGAAACTGCAGAAGACAGTGGTCACAGCCCTAGTCTTATCCAAATTGAATTACAGCAATGCTCTTTGTACCAACATGCAGATGAAACTTTTTAATAAACTGCAGATACTGCAAAATTCAGCAGCCTGGCATCTACACGGAATCCCCATGCATCAATCAGTATCCTTGGCACTTAAACAGCTGCATTGGTTACCTATAAGGACGTGCATTGCTTTTAAGGCTCTGTACATCGCCTTTAAAGAACTTCATAACTCAGGCCCTGAGTACGTCAAACACAGTTTTTCTTGGTACATTTCCTCTAGGCCATTATGTTCATCTACAGCCAAGAACATAGTTGTTCCCAAATTCAGAAAATCGTCCTGGGGAGGCAGAAGCTTTGTCACATCCACTATTACATTATGGAATACCCTCCCTCTAAAAAGAAAGGAAATGACATACCTTCTTTAATTTAGGAAAACTCTAAAAACCTGGTTGTTTTACCAATAGTTTGCCTTGACAGAAAGTCCCCTCACTCATTGAGCCAATCTCTCCACATTGACTAAGTAAAGCCAGTGCCAAGACGCATTCGGGAATTCGAGCACTTTATAAATATAATTTTCATTTAATTTAATTTCACAGTAGGGGGGAAAGAGGGCATCCCTGCCTCGTCCTTCTCATGATTTTGAACTCTGTTGTTGTTCTGCCATTTATGAGAATTTTGGCCACAGGATTTGTATGTATTCATTGAATTACTCTCCAGAAAATCTCTCCTAGGTTATAAAGTTTCAGAACTGCATTCAAATTGGACCAGTTTACCATATTGAACGCCTTATTGGGATTGAGTGTCAAAACAATTAGGGGGACTTCGAAGGTGGTCGCCAGGTCAGTTGCACATATCAGCTTGTGCGTCAGTTCCTGAAGATATCTACCCTTCATAAAACTCTCCTGGTCCACGTGAACCAGGTCCCCCGCTACCTGGCCCAACCTCTTGGCTAGAATGTTAGTGAAGATTTTATAGTTGCTATTTAAAAGCGTTATAGGTCTATACAACTCACAGAGCTTGGGGTTTTTCCCTGGCTTTAAGATTAGAGAACCTGCAGCCTCACCCCTTGATTGTGGCAATGACACCCCATTTTCTAAGATTTCGCAGAACATCCTGGTCATGATGGTCATGATGGGGGTTATTGTATTTCCTATAGAACTCATCGGGAAGACTGTCCGGACTGGCAGCTTTCCCTCTCTTGCTTAAATTGGCTGCCTGCCTGACCTTGTGTTGTCTAATCTCTTGATTTAGTCACACTTTCTGATCCTCCATTAATTTATTTAGTTATGCATTTTGTTATTGTACATTACCCTTCGTATGGCAGGGAATTTCAGTTGGGCTGTAGCACCTATCTTCTTGAACTCCTCTATTTGCTTCCCCAAATCCCACTGTCTGTTCAGGATGGTGCTTGAAATATCCGACCTGACCTCAAATGTGAGCCCACTTCCTTTCAGGGATTTTTGCTTCAGTGTTTTGTCCAAGATCTGCTCTTTTATGGAGTATGTCAGGAAGTTCACCAAGATCTTCCTTGGCTTGCTCCTTCTGGGGTGTTTCCTAAATGGGTCCCTGTGTATTTATTGGATATCACTAGCGAGGACCTCCTCTGAGACTACTGACAGGCCCCCTGACTTAAGAAGGACTATTATAAACCTCTTAATATCCTTCCCTTCTGGCACATTCAAGACTCTTATGTTGTTTCTCCTTGCACTATTTTCCAGTGATTCAAGTTTATCCTGGATCTCTCTGTTTCTCATAGTTGTATTGGCCTTATCTCCTCTCTGTCTTTTGTGGCAGCAGCTTTCAATTCTGCTATGGAATCCTCAAGGACATGTGTTTTTAGTACCAGCGAGTCTAGTTTTACCACTAGGCTTTCACACATACTCTGGATCTCTCTCTAATTTGTTGCGGAGATAGTAAACCAGTTTTTGACCTTTACCGGCAGAGTCTGTAGCATTCTTTCAATTGGGTCCCCCCCGGAGAATGGTGTCCCGATGTTGTGGTTTACAGGAGGGTGGCTTGTACAATTCCTTTCATTGCCAGTGCACGATCTCCAACATCATTCCCCACTCCAACCTCTTCTGCAAGCTCTCCAAGGTTCCGTCCCCCTCATTTACCTCCTTTTCCGACAATGCTTGGTATCTGTTATTTTGTGCTACATCGTCCATCCTCAGAATTCTAAATGCAGTGTGTAGGTTTTCACCCCCTTCTGGCTGCTGGGAAATTGGGCAGCTGGATCTGCTGCTTTTTAGATTAATAAGTTCACTCCTGTCAATAATACTATCACCTGCCTGCCCCACCAAATTTCCCTCAGTAGTAGGGCTGGGCAGAATTTTAAAAAAGGTCCTCAAAGGAGGGGTTACTCTCACCTGCTGTTGTTTGAGTGACTCACCCCTGCTCCTTTGAGTGGGGACTGCTTATAAGCTCACGTTTGTGCTGGTCATGAGCAAGGGGGTATTACACCAGCTCACTTGATTTACTCCTTTCACCCTATTCCTACTTGCTTTAACGATTTTTGTAGGCTCACATGCCTGTTTGCCAATGCCCTGTGGGGCCATAAATTGGAGTTTTGTTGTACTCCTCAGTACGGATAAGTTTCTTTTTTGTTGCCCGACCCCCCCCCCCTTCAGGGTAATCTGTCACAAGCCTACCTTTTCTGTAATTGGCCTCCATTCTGGGAGGGTCTTACTCCACTCGTACTTGCCTCATTTGGCTGCTACACAGTGCCCTCATTGTCCATGCCCTGGTTCCTTGGCGTCGGGCAACAGCGTGGATTCCACCAGAGGGGAATCCACGCTGCTGCCCAACGCCTCTTCCGCACTTCCTGTGCGACCTGCAGCCAGCGCTCCGTGTCTGCCTCCCCTGACTCCGCTGTTCTTGACGTGTCTGTCCCCTGGGGTGTGAGCAAGAGATACAGCCCGCACGTTCTGCAGTGTGATACCGAAGCCCATCATAGGTAAGATATTTCGGGAATAATCCTGCCGCACCTTCCTTTAGCTTCCCCATTACAAACCCTCGTGCGACCGGCTAACTGTCTGGATACCATGTTCTCCGAGCCCCTTTCGGGCTGTAAAGCTCAGAGAACTTTTTCCATTAATGGCTTGGATTGGAGTCGGAAGAGTAAATGTGACAACTTTAGTGTCCAAAACCTTCCCCTAAATGGTTGAAATTGGAGTGGGAATGGTAAATGTCACTCTTTTTGTGACCAAAACTTTCGACTAAATAGTTTAGATTGGGGTGGGAATATTAAAAGTCCTCCCTTTAGTGTCCAAAACCTTCGCTTAAATGGTTTAGATTGGAGTGGGAATGGTAAATGTCACCCCTTTTATGTCCAAAACTTCCACTAAATAGTTTAAATTGGAGTAGGAATAGTAAATGTCCCTCCTTTAGTGTCCAACATCTTCCCCTAAATGGTTTAGATTGGAGTAGAAATAGTACATGTGACCGCTTTAGTGCCCAACACCGTCCCGTAAATGGCTTAGATTGGAGTAGGAATTGTAAATCCAACCCCTTTAATGTCCAAACCGTTCCCTTTAATGGCTTAGAATAGAGTGAGAAGAGTAAATATGAGCCCTTTAGTGTCCAACAATTTACCCTAAATGGCTTACATTGGAGTGGGAATAGTAAATGTTCCCCCTTTTTGAATGAATGAAACAGGATTTATACAGCGCATGGCTACTCAAAAATAGTGTCCCAACACTATTCACAGTTAACAAAGAGGAGCGGTGCCAACTGACTAATGAGTAAAAAGCCAAGTTTTTTATTTCTTTTTAAACTGACCCTCAGAGTCAATTTGTCGTAGGTCTGAGGGGAGTTTTTTCCATGCCCAAGGGCCCAAATGGGAAAAAGACCGGCCTCCAACTTTTGAGAGTCAGACCCTCGGGACTGTAGCCAAGTGGCCATTAGATGAACCAAGTTTCTCTTAGGGCTATATTATTGTGTCCTAGTAGACAGACATCTCTGGCCAGTTTGATGCAGCAGTACATTAGGAACAGAATATTGAAAAGAATGTGTTTGTTCACAGGTAGTTAGCATGAGAGTTGGGGTCCCAATTGGTCAGTCCCAATGCATTTCGGGCTCTATGGGCCCTTCGTCAGGGGAATATTCAAAATCTTGTGGTTAGTACCCACGGATTCCCAAAAGATCCATAGTCGGAAGACCAATTGGGACCCCAACGCTCATGCTCACCCATGCTAAGCTTTCTATTTTTTGGGAACTAACATGAAGTTCACTTGTTTAATATTGAGAAAAGAATTTATGAAAAAGAAAGAATAAATTCTATTGACGGATCATATATGGTTTAAAGTGTTTTGAATGCGATCACTCCACTCATCTGGAGAATATAGCTGTGCACTGAGGGGACGTCTCCCCTAGGGTGACGCTTTCATGACAATAGTAAATGTGTGCCCTGTACTGTCCAACATCTTCTCCTAAATGGCTTAGATTGGAGTGGGAATAGTAAATGTAATTCCTTTGGTGTACAACATAACCCTTACACTTGTTTCAATAGTAGTGGAAGTAGTACATGTAACTGTTATAGTGTATAATATATTATATTGCAGTGTGAGTATTAGATATAAATCTTTAAGTATGGCATTTTTCACATATGTCATTAGTATTGACTTTTTTAAAGGATAGTGAATTACACTGTTTATGACTTCTATATGTTTTTTTATTTAGTTTTTTATATTGTATTTAATGTATACGTTTACAATTTTAAACACATATTTTTTAAACATATAAAAGTTTTTATTGTTAACTTTTTAACAACGTTTCTTATATTTTTTTAAAATACAAAATGTTTTGAACATTGTTTCACATATTGGTACTTTTCAAAATTTTTGCAAATATGGTACAATTTTTTAACAATATACATTTGTTATACATAGTTTTGGTAACAGGTTTAATATACATTTTAAAGTATATTACAAATAGTACTATATTATATTGTTTGTTGTTTTTATAGTACTATTTATTTTATACTTTACATTATTTATTTATTTTTAATAAATTTGTTTATTCAGTTTTCCATCAGAAGAGATACAAAGATATAACATTGCGGCATTATTACAATTTAACACAGACAGGTACATTTAGGAGTGTGTGGTAGGTCCAGGCAGGGGAGCCCAGTGCACATACTTTACATGAATAGTTAGATTTTCATAATACATGTATTGACATTTTTTTACATATTTTATATCATTGCTACATTGTTTTAAAACATTTTTTACAATTTTTGGTTAAAGTTTCATTGTTTTCTATAGGAAGATAATGTTTTATCTCAATGTTCATTTAGCTGCCATTCTTTTTTTTTACCGGCAACTGTACTGTTGTAGTCTTTTCCTGTCATTTTTTTTTTAAACTTCTTTTTATTAAACATGTGTCAGTATCAATATACATTTTTACAAAAGCAATGGTTAAAAGTACAAATTTATCATCTTACTTCAGTTCCCTCGACCTATGGATGCTTGTGAACAGTTTATAATATTAGTGGATTCCCCACTTGGGATACCCCCCATCCACCACCCCCTCCCCCTCTAGCAGTCAGGTACCCCCCAATTCCCCCTGTACACTTCCCAGTGTTGCCATACTTTCTCCCATTTTTTGGGGCAGCCCCAGCTCTCATAGATTGTCTTTTCAGCAGCACAGCACCAGTCCATATCTCTCTTCCGTTGTGACACTGTTGGCGGTTGAATAGCCCCCCAGGCCCCAGCAATATTTCTCTTGGCCACCATTGCAGCCACTAGCAGCCAAATTCTTTGATATTTGGGCCATATCTGTTCCCCAGAGACGCATAGCACATGTCACCTGGCGTCCAGAGGGACTTCCTGCTCAATCACCTCCGACATAATCCGTGTCACCTTCCTCCAATATCGCTGTATGATTGGGCATTCCCACAGAATATGGAAGAAGGTACCACTCTGAGTGCATCCCCTCTGACATTCCTCTGTTAGTATGTGCCCCAACTTAAACATGAGCGTGCTGGTGGCGTACGACCTATGCAGGATTCTCAGTTGGACAAGCCTAAACCTCGCCCGGATTGCCACTTTCCTAGGACTCTGCACCACCTCCGCCCAATCATCGTCTTCTAACAAGCCCACATCGGACTCCCAGGCCTCCCGCGTCTTTGTGAATAGGTCTGGGGAGTTATTGATTATCTTCTTGTACGTGCATGACAGTGCTTTCTCTGGAATTGGGTCTAAAACTAATCTGTCCTCTAACGGGCTATATTTAGGGATCTGATCCCCATCTTTGAGGTGTCAGCCCAACGTGTGTTTCAGTTGTAAATACCTATAGTGTTCTGTGTTCGCCAATTGATATTCTTTCTGTAACTCGGGGGAACGAAAGCACGGCCTGTCTCCGCCACACATCTCCTAGGCGTACGATATCTATCAACTTCCATTTAGCAAAGCCCTGTAATCTACCCACTTCCCGGAGCATTTCGCTGTTCCACAGAGGGGTCTGTTCCGTTAGTCTGTTGGCCCAGCCCAGAAATCGATTGGCCCTTGACCACACGTTCAGTACTATCTGAGTATGTGGTGGCATGTTTTCTTTCATTCCACGCCCATACAGTACCCCTAAGTAGCCGCTGGCCCCCATCGCCTAGTGATCCACCCTATACGCCGAGTCATTTCTGTCCGCGAATACCCAATCATTAATGACCATTAGATGCGAGGCCCAGTAGTATTTTTGAAGGTCTGGAATGGCCAGACCACCCTCATATACTCCCTTTTGTAGCTTAGCCAATGCGATCCGTGCACCCCGGCCATCCCATAACAGCGTTCTCAGTTCGCTATCCATGCCCTTAAAGAATTTATCTGGTATTGGACAGGGGGTGTTTTGTATGACGTATAGTATTTGTGGTAGGGACATCATTTTGAAGAGGACCGCTCTCCCCATAAGGGATATCGGTAGCGTCCTCCAGTGGGCTACGTCTCTTCTTAAGCGTTCCAACTGTGGCTGTAGGTTCCCCGCCAAGAATCCCGAGTCTGTTTTGGCTATCTGTATACCCAGGTATTTAAAGCTATCTTTAACCTGTAGTTTGGATTCTGCACCCAGTAGCGGAGGTGGCCCGCTCGATAACATGTATAGGAGTGACTTATCCCAATTAATCTGATATCCAGAATACCCTTCAAAGAGCTTAAAAATCTGCAGTAGTCGGTTGATTGTGAACCGTGCTCTCGTCGCATACAAAAGGACATCGTCTGCGTACAGTGATATCCTCTCTTCCCATTGATCCCCCGGTGGATGCCCGATATCACCGGATCCCCCCTTACCCACGCTGCGAGTGGTTCAAGCGCCAATGCAAATAAAATCGGTGATAGAGGGCACCCCTGCCTTGTACCCTTATGGAGAGCAAAAGAGCGGGACACCGAGCCATTCACTCGAACCCTGGCCAGGGGCTGTGTATACAGTAGCTTGATCCAGGACCGGAATTGAGGGCGGAATCCAAACCGTTTCAGGACTTCGAATAGGTAGTGCCACTCTATACTATCAAACGCCATCCGGGCGTCAAGAGACAGTAGCGCTGCCTCCACCCGCGGGTTGGTCTTTACCAGGTGCATCACCCCATAGAGCAGTCGAAGATTAAGCCTAGTGCTTCGGCGGGGCATAAAGCCCGACTGGTCTGGGTGTATCAGTGTCGTGATTGGCGCCAGAAGTCTGTTCACCAGTACCTTGGCCAATATTTTAACCTCCAAATTTAACAAGGATATCGGCCGGTACGAACTACACTGGTCAGCTGGCTTGCCCGCCTTGGGAATTACCACAATAATTGCTGTCCGCTGGTCAAGTGGCAAGCACCCCCGTTCTCTCGCCTCATTAAACATATCTAAGAGATACGGGGCCACAGTGTTTGCCGTGCATTTAAAGAGTTCCACTGGCAGACCGTTGGGCCCAGGTGCCTTTCCTGCCTGTAAATCCTGTATGTCACCTACTATTTCCTCCGTCGTTATGTCCTGCTCAATGTTTTCTCTGTCTTACTCCGAAAGTACCGGCAGTCTCATTTCCTCAAGCAGCTCACAACAGTCTGCGGCTGACCTAACTGGGTTTGTCTCATATAATTCCTCGTAATAATCGGCAAACACTCGTGGCAGGTCCTCCCCAGCGGAGTGTGCACTTCCGCTTTTGTCTCGTATTTCCGTGACCCAACTCCTTTCTCTGTCTCGTTTTTCGAGCCATGCGATCATTTTATTAGCTTTATCTCCCAGATCGTATACTCTTTTCTGTGTTACCAGTGCAGCCGATCTTGTGGCATTATTTGCCAACTCTTGTAGCTCGTGCCTCCGAAGGTCTAACTGGTGGGCTAATTCCTTGTCCGTCCTCCCACCCTCCAGGAAGGCAGCCTCCATCTCCATTATTGTCGCCTCCAACCTATCCCATCGCAGTCTCTTTTCTTTATTATCACAAACTATGCAAGCTTGGACATGCCCCCTCATAACTGGTTTAAACGCTTCCCACAGAGTACAGGCCTCCGCTACCGACCCCTCATTTTCCTGGAAATAGAGTTGAGCCCGTTCCCGTACTTTTTGAGCGTTTTCTTTGTTCTTAAAGAACCATGCGTTCAGTCTGGGTGGCAGAGTATAGTGACGAACCGGACCTCTCACCATTACCTCTACTGGGGAATGGTCCGAAATACCCAGTGGACCTATCCTTGCGTTGGAAAACCATACCTCCCATCCTCTATGTGTCAATATGTGATCAAGCCGTGAGTAACTGCCGTGAGCGGCTGAGTAGAATGTATATTGGCGAGTGCCCAGGTTATGCCACCGCCAGAGGTCTATCAAACCCATCGCCTCAATGAACGCGCGAAGTGGCTCCACCCCTCTCTCTCTCGCCGATGTAGAATCCCTATCAAGCCCCGGGTCCGTAGTAGAGTTCATATCACCACCCAGCACCAATAGTCCCAGTAGAAGACCGACCAGCAAGGTCCTCAGCGCTATGAATGCCTCGGACCGTGCCACTGGCAGAATGTAGCTGGAGACCATGTTGACTGCCTGTCCCTCCCAGTTCCCCGCAAGGGCCACAAACCTACCCAGGGGATCATGCCAGATCTTTTCAATTACCAGGGGGAGACTCGACTTGACCAAAATTCCCACACCTCGAGAACCGGATGTATAACCAGCATGTGCAATCAGCTTATAACCGTTTCTGTCTAGTGCTCGATATCTATGGCCTTTGAGATGCGTTTCCTGAAGTAGCACAATGTTTGGGGAGTGTCGATGCAGATATTGTAGCACTATGCTCCGTTTAATACGACTCCCCAGGCCGTTTATTCCAGGATAGAATTAGTAGACTAGTAGTCCCTTGTCGTCCCTCCCGTGGCCCCCCTGGTGGTATCTGTCCAGTTCCCTGCAGTGTTGCCCACTCATGAGGTACCATTCCTGTGCTAAGTACCCCATTCTATGTCTGACATGATGTATCAACCCAGTGCCCTGACTGTGTGCTGTGAAAAAACTGACAATAAAACTGTAAAAACATACAAAACGTAACATTCCCTGAAATACACTAATCCCCCTCCCTGCTGCCCTGCTGGTGGGTAAAGCAAACCCCACCACCCCAACTCGCAGAGTGCCTGTCGCCCAGAACAAGTAATCAAAAATGGGGTTAGTCGGTGCTGGGCTCCAATAGCCCCTACCCCGGGTCCCTGCCCCCCCTCCCCGAAACAGTATGTATGTTTCAATCCAGTAGCAACATTGATGACCTACTATGAGACCGAGGGCCTCCATACCAGAGAGTTCGTAGTTGCATTTACTTTCCCCAACCCCACCCGTCTCCCAAACAATATGACCTTATCTCCACAGTTCTCGATTCGAGGTATCACCGTGATCCCAGTTTCCAGACCCTCCATCCATCTCTATTCAGGCGGCCCTGTCAGTCCAACTCCTCTCCCGCCGTCCTGCGTCTTTCTCGCCATTTTCCTCGTTGAGAGTTTGGGCCCACACTGCGCCAACCCTCCAGCCACTCCTTGGCCTCCTCCGGTGAGCTGAAGAACCACGCTTTTCCTTCGGCCTCTACTCTCAACTTGGCTGGGAACATCATAGAGTACTTGAGCTCTTTGGCCCGCAGCTCCTTTTTCACAGTTTCAAAGGCACGCCTTTGCCGTTGTACATTTAGTGTGAAATCCGGGAAGAATCTGATCACAGCATTTTCATGCCTCAGGTCTCCATGTTGCCGCGCCGTTTGCAAAATAGCATCTCTATCTCGAAAATTGAGAATCCTGGTGATGATTGTCCGTGGTAGAGCGCCGGGTTTGGGCTTAGGGATGGGAGCCCTGTGCGCCCGCTCTATAGTGAAGAGGACAGAGAGACGTTTCGGCTTGAGATGATTCAGGATCAAGTCCTCTAAAAAGAGGTCGACGCTAGGTCCTTCCATACCTTCCGTCACTCCCACCACTCTTATGTTGTTTCTCCGTGCCTGCCCTTCCTGATCGTCTAGCTTAGCTGCCATGATTTCTTGTTGTTTCGTGAGAGCCTATACCCGCTCCTCCAAACTCTTCGTGCTGGTTTGTAGGTGGACCACTTCTTGCTCGGTGGCGGCGACTTTGTCCTACATCTTCCTGAAGTCCGCTCTCAGGAGGTTAACATCCACCGTCACGGCGTCAAATTTTAGGGTCGATCGTACCCTTGAGGTCCGCAATGGCCGCCATAATCGCGCTCAATGAGGGTTCTACCTGTTCATCTGGTTGTGTGGCCTGCGATGCCGCAGTCTGGAGCGGCACCGCGTACTTGTCCATTTTGTTCGTCTGCGCCGCCGCTTGTCCCTTGGGCTTCATTCGGGCGGGCACACCAGTACCTTGGTGTCCGTGCGGGGGGGGGTTCCAAGAGTCCCAGCACCACGTCTTGATCTCTGTCGCTAAAGCTTTATTTGACCCGGGTCGAATGGTCAGGATCACGGCAGCGTCTGGCTAAGTCCTCCTGTACTCGCCCATTCCCAGCGGGTGCGATCACTGGCGTGGGTCAGACCCTGATTGATGACGTCCTGTTGACCCTCACTTTGCTGCCTACCCTGAACTTCCAGTGTGTTCCTGCCGATGAGGCCGGGAGCACCTGTGTGGTCGTGTGTCCCGGTCGCCCAGGTCCCGGACCTGCTCGGGTAATTCCTGTCATGTGTCTCTAGTGTCACTCTATACTTGTCCCGGGTGACTGTCCGGTTTCCCCCACTCACTGTGTGCATTGTCCAATGATCGCTCAGGTCCACAGTCTTTTTTGGGGGTCCCTTGCACGACTCGTGGCTCAACGCGGTTCTTTGCCTCCTGTCACTAGTGACTTGTAGTTAGCCCAGCCTCCACATTATCGTCTATGGTGGCAATGCAGGGTCTGACAAACGACCGCGATGAGTTCCAGCACCAATGACTGTCGTGAGGGTAGCCACTCCCTGCCCACAGTCTATCCGCCACCCCACGTAGTCACCACCTTTAATGCCCGCTGTGCACAAAGAGTTCTTCACTGCCCGATTCTATCTTGGTCGCGTGTCCCCACTTTGGTGGGTGTTGGTATTCCCGCTATCTCACACCGGCCCTGGATGCGCTCCGCCAGGGAACTTCCGACGGTGTTGCGGTCTCTGTTCGTTGATGGCCGCAGGGCCTACGATCCGCTAACGCAGCAGCACCACTGGACAGACGGCCCGGGGGAGGAGTCAGGCCCCGCCCGAGTCCACCAGGCCCCGCCGCTTCTCACACCCTTCGCCGGTGTCCCACGCCGCCACAATGCCTCACCTCCGCAGTCTCTCCTCACCCGAGGCCACAAAGCTGCCAAACTGCTCCCGCCGTGGCTGCACCAGACAAACGGCCCAGGGGAGGAGCCAGGCCCCGTCCACAACCGCCGGGCCCAGCCATTCCTCTCGCCCTCCGCCGGGGCCTCACTTGACGACAATGCCGCCCCGCTGAGGCAGTCACTCGATTCTCTGCACGGTGGCCCCGGGCACCGCAGCGCCGTACGATGATTCCGCTCCCGCAGTCTACTGCCCCGCTCCGCACCTTCAGTCGTGTTCGGGAGCTTTCTTCTGGCTCAGTGAGTGGTGGTCCGCCACACAGGCCGGGGACCCGCCGATGTCACTGTACCATGAGTTTCCGGCTGTTCACTCGTGCCCCCGGTGCTCCGATTACAGTCACTGTCGGTTTTGTTGCTATTTGGCGGCTGGATGTGCGGATATTTCGGGTTTCGGGGCCCCGAAAGACGGAGCTCTTTTAGGACGCCACCATTGCCGTCGGCTCCGAAACCACGCCCTCTCTTCCTGTCATTTTTCGCTGTATTTTCTGGGAGCAAGTCACAGTTACTTGCTGCGGAATGTTGGATAAGGTAAGACCTTTTTAGGTTTTTTCAGAGGACTTTGGGGGTAGTATGGATGTGGGTAAAACTAGTTAATGGTAGTTATAGTGTCTCTATTTTGAGGGTTATTTAGTCGTAGTTTGTGTTCTGCTGGTTAGTAGTGTTATGCATTAGGCCTGCTAAGAGTTTCGTAGTAGTCTAGTGTTATTTTAGTTATTGTCATGTTGTATTTACAGTTGTAATGTAATATTTATGTTGAAAATAGTGTTTTGTGTGGGTGGGCATTCTATTTCTCTTTTACAGGTTGTTAGAATTAGGGTCTCTAGATAGCAGAGGTTTGCACCCTGTCCAAGTAGAGACCACAATCTTAGTCAGGGTTAGCTAGATACACACTTTAAATTAACCTGTGCTCACCCTCTGGTAGCTTGGCACAGAGCAGGTAGGCTTCACTTAAATGGCATTGTATAAAGTATTTGTGCAACACACACACATAGTAACACAATGAAAACACCACAAAAAGACTCCACACCGGTTTAGAAGAATAGAGAAGAATATTTATCTGAGTAAATCAAGACCAAAATGACAAACATCTAATTAGTAGAACTGGAATTATGAATTTTTAAAGAATAAACCAAAAATAGTACTTAGAAGTCAATAGTGCTAAAAGGTTACTTGAGGTCGTGCTCGACCGGGGTAAATCCAAAGTTCAGGCCGACCGCGATGGAGGGCAGGCCTGCTAGAGGACTCAGACAGGTCCCACTAACAAAGTACTTTGGATGGAGCAAGTCGTCGAAGACTCGAGGTGAGAAGTTGAGGAATCTCTGTGTCCTAGTCGATCCGTGGATAGAGGCGAGAGTCAGCGCTGATCGGCGGTGTCACTGGAGCTTCATTGACAAACCCTTTCTATGATGCAGGCACTGCATTGTCGTCAAGCCACGCAGACCACCGTCGTAAAGCTGTGCCGGCTGTGGAACCACTGTCGTCGGTCAGCTGCTGCCTCGGCATCGAAGGGAGATGCGGCAGTTCTGACCAGCGCTAAGTTGCTGCTGTGTCAGCGTTGATGTAGGAAAAGCTGCAGAAACCCACTTCTGAGGCCCAGGACTGGAGGGGGCACCTCGGGCAAGGGTAGGATTCACAGACTGAAGAGCCCAGCAGAATTGCAAGAAGTCTTTTATGACCCTGAGACTTCAGAAAACAGAAGGCAAGGCAGCAAGCCCTTCGAGTCACTCTGGGTTCAAATGAGATGGGTCCAGTCCTTGTCCTCAGCAGGGCAGAAATCAGCAGGGGCAGCTCAGCACAGCACAGCAGTTAAGCTGTTTCTTAGAATAGTCAGTCAAGCAGAGTGTCAATCCTTGTAGCACATCAGTCCTTACTCCTGGCAGAGTTCTTCACAGGTCCAGTAGTGTACTGATTTGGTAGGGTCAGAGCCCCAGTACGTATACTCAAATGTGCTTTTGAAGTGGGGGCGACTTCAAAACAGCTCCTTGAAGTGTACAGGTCCCCTTCATCCCAGCGCTGTCTGCCAGGCTATCTGTGGGGGGTAATCAGTCCTTTGTGGGGGGACAGAACGAAGCCTAGATTTAACTGTCAGCTCCCTCTCCCCCTTCCTGCCCAGGAAGGCTATCAGAATGCATATAGATGCAGATGAGTCCTCTGTCACACCCATCCTTCTTGTGTTTGTGGCAGTCTAGAGGGAATGCACAAAGTATAGCTGTCACCCAGCCCAGACGTGTATTGGAGACAGGCTAAGTTAAGAGCAGAGAAATGTCCACTTTCTAAAAGTGGCATTTCTAAAATAGTAATGTCAAATCCAGCTTTACCATTAAAGAGGATTTATCATTACCATTCCAAAGATATGAAACATGATTTAACTACTCCTTTCTAATCAGCAATTACAGCTTAAAATGGTTTTAAGGAATTCTCAATGCTAACCTATGAGAGGAGTAAGCCTATCAGCAGTGAAAACAAATTTAGCTGTTTGTCACTACCAGAACATGTCCTACCTTTTAGTTACACAGCACCTTGCCCTTAGGGATACCTAGCGCCTACCTTAGGGGTTACCTATGTGTAATAAAAGGGCAGTTTAAGGCTTGGCAAGTGGTTTTAAATGCCAAGTCGAAGTGGCAGTAAACTGCACACACAGGCCTTGCAATGGCAGGCCTGAGACAGGTTTGAAAGGCTACTTGTGTGGGTGGCACATATGGTATACCACTTTACAAGAACTTACGGGTAAACTAAATATGCCAAACAGGTATATACCAATGCCACCATGTTTAGCGGAGAACCACATGCACTTTAGCAATGGTTAGCAGCCGTAAAGTGCTCAGAGTCCTAAGGACAACAAAAAGATACAGCAAAAATTGGTGGTAAGCAGGCAAACAGTTGGGGAGAGCCCACCCTAAGGACGACAAGTCTAACACGTGTCCCCCCAGCAGAAAGTGGGGAGATCTACCCAACCTCTAGGGAGTTCTTATGACTAAGGCAGAAAAACCTCGACAGACCACCAACAATGGCGTGGTCTACTCCTGGTCTGTGCTCCACCCTGAAATCCATACCCTGTAGGGAAATGGACCACCTCAAAAAGTTTGGAATCTCACCCCTCATTTGCATGAGCCACCTGAGGGGCCTGTGGTCAGCCTGAATCAGAAAGTGAGTGCCAAACAGGTATGCCTCAACTTCTTCAGTGCCGAGACCACAACAAAAGCGTCTTCCTCTCTATAGCACTCCACCTCTGTTCCCTGGGGAGTAACCTCCTGGAGATGAAGGCTACAGGTTGGTCCAGCACCCTTCATTTAGTTGTGATAACACTGTCCCTATGCCAAGTTCTGAGGCATCTGATTAAACGATAAACTCCTTGGAGAAGTCAGGGACCCTGAGCACAGGGGCTGGGCACATGGCATGCTTCAGGGAGTCAAATGCAGGTTGGCATGCCTCTGTCCAAATCACATTTCTGGGCTGCTTCTTAGAATTCAGCTCTGTCAAGGGAGCAACAGTGGTGCCATATCCCTCTACAAAACCCCTGTAGTACCAATTGAGGCCCAAGAATGGTCTTACCTCAGTCTAGGGTTTGGGGGGCTCCCAGGCCATGATCGTCTCTATCTTGGCCTGGAGGGGCTGCACCTTACCCTTGCCCACCTGGTGTCCCAAGTACACCACAGCCCCCTAGCCTATCTGGCACTTACTGGTCTTGATAGTTAGGCCTGCTTGTTGCAGAGCCTGAAGCACTTCCTGGAGGTGAAAAAGGTGGTCATTCCAACTGCTACTGAAGACAGCTATGTCATCCAGATAGGCAGCTGAGAAAGCCTCCATATCAGCAAATACCTGGTTCACCAACCTCTGCAAGGTGGCAAGGTCATTCTTGAGTCCAAAGGGCATCACATGAAATTAGTAGTGGCCCTCTGGAGAGGAGAAGGCTGACCTCTCCTTGGCACATTCTGTTAGGGGATCTGCAGTACTCTAATGTAAGATCAAAGGTACTTGAGTACTGGGGAGCCCCTAACCGGTCAATCAGCTCATCTGCCCGGGGGATAGGATGAACCTCAGTCTTTGCCACAGAATGTAGCCCTCTATAATCCACACAGAACCTCAGTTCAGGTGTGGTGCCCGATGGGGCAGCTTTTTGTACCAGAACCACAGGACTGGACCAGGGGCTACTGGAGGGTTCTATCACCCCCACCTCCAACATCTTAGAGACTTCACTGTTGATGCTGGCCCTCACCTTATCCGACAACCAGTAAGACTTATTCTTGACTGGGAGGTTGTCCTCTCTGTCCATATCATGGGTATACAGGTGGGTAGTCCCAGGATTAAGAGGAGTACTGTTCCAACACATGGCAACTGTCCTTCTGCTGTTCAGGAGTTAGAGTGGGAAGGGAGCCTTACCCTTCTTTTTAATCACCTCATAGGGCCCAGTCCAATGGTCCCGGAGGGTCCTGGGTTCCACAGCTCCATCACCCACACTTTTTGCTCAGGCTGTAATTCCACAGTGGTAGGATTTTGTCATTCCACTCATTCATCACAGCCTGACTGTCTTCCAAGTTGTCAGAAGCTTGCTTCCACAACTTATCCATCTGCTTCAGAAGGCCAGCATGTAGCTCTCTACATCCTGGGGAGTCGTCCTGGGAGTTTGCTCCCACCCCTCCTTCACCAGACTCGGAGGTCCTCTAACAGGGTGCCCGATCAGAAGCTCAAAGGGGCTGAAGCCCACTCCCTTTTGTGGTACCTCCCTGTAGGCAAACAACATGCATGGTAAGAGGATGTCCCACTTATTCCATAGGGCTTCAGGTAGGCCTTTAATCATGCCTTTAAGGGTCTTGCTGAATCTCTCAACAAGTCCATTGGTTTGTGGATGGCAAGGAATGGAGAACTTGCACGTTACCCCACACTCCTTCCACATGGACTGCATGTATGCAGACATGAAATTTGTGTCCCTGTCAGACACAACTTCCTTGGGGAAACCCACTCTGGTTAAAATCGCCATTAGGGCCTTTGCCACTGCAGGTGCAGTCATAACATAACATATGTATTTTTAAAGCGCACATTCACCCAACGGTATCTTGGCGCTGAATAACAGATGTTTATGGTCCTCAGAGGGATTGCCTCTGGGTACCTAGTGACATGATCCACCAGAACCAGGATAACCCTGTTGCCTGATGCAGTCTGGGGATCCATAGGCCCAACAATGTTGATGCCCACCCTCTCAAAACGTGTGTCAACAACAAGAAAAGGTTTAAGTTTAAGGGGGGCTTTCAGCCTCTGCCCTTTCTTCCCACTGGCCTGGCAGGTTACAGAAGTTCTGCAGAATGCATCTGAGGATGTCCTAATCTTGGGCCAAAAAAAGTGTGGGACAAGCCTTGCAAAGGTCTTATCTTGGCCCAAGTGTCCTGCCAGGAGAATCTCATGAGCCAGCTCCAGTAGGAAGGGCCGGTACCATTGGGAGACCACAGGGCCCTTGCTGTCCCATGCACAGGTTCAAATTTATTGGCTCATTGGTCAGCTTACGAGTTTCAACCATTCTACTTGCCATAATCCACGGATTGTAATTGATTGTTTTTTTTTTCAAAAAAACATGGTGACACGGCTGTGAAGGCCAACGTTCTAGTCTTTCATGACCCCGGGTTCCTATATGAACTTCCGGGTCGCGTCTCTGACCGCTTCCGGCACAGAACGCGTACTCGGTGACCGATCGGATTGACAGCGTACTCGCGACAGGTATGAGAAATGCACATCTAAGGACCATATTTTTACAGCACTCCTGATCTGGCTAGTCTTCTCTCTGACAATGGTGCACAGTTTGTTAGTGGAGAACTGCAGATTTTCTTTGAGTCATTTGGGGTCAAACACCTTAGAAGTTCCTTATATCACCCACAAACTAATTTTCTTGTTGAGAGGATAAATGTGGTGGTGGGTGAGTGTATCAGGTAGGCAAAAAGTGGGAACCACGATGTGGTGAAGTCTGTGCATAGCATGTTATGGTTCTACAGAACAACACCACACTCAACCACCAAAGTCTCTCCCTTTGAACTATTGAGGGGTAGAAAAGTCAATACAAGTTTTCAACCAGCATGGATGGCTGAATGGATTAAAAATGAGTCTGATGTGGAACAGTTGATGGGTTTGGTAAAAACAATACATGAGCCATACACAGGTGAAGCAGAAAGGCTGGTATGACAATACGAAAGACGTTAAACGTGTTATGGTAAAGGTTGGTAATATAATTTGTATCAAGTCTGCTGTCCATCTGCCTAAAGGTAGAAGTAAGTTCAGTGATCCGGTTAAGGTGGAGAAAATCTGTGACAATGCCATTAAACTAAACGGTGGACACTGGTGGAATCTAGCAAAACTTGTTAAGGAGTCTCATTGTGTAGTAATAAAGTTGCCTGTACACTCCTGACGTCTCAAGCTCATTACTACAAACTGCTATGTCAACCTGATGAAATAAACTGTTTGCCAGGCCAAACCTTCCTTTTTAATCTTTATAATACTAATAAGTAACCACTTTAGTACCTTTTGGGCTCTTTGTGAACAGGATTGTCGCTCCGGGATTGCGCCGCTCGCATGGAAATTCAGTTCGAGCCTCTGTCCGCCCGTCTCCCCGCACAGCAAGCATTGATTACTGTGGAGGACCGCCACTGCGGAGCTCCAGCCCATCAGCGACACCCAGCCTGCTCTTCTCGTCACACCAACCACCGCCAGCAGCACTCTTCTTGCTCCCCGTGACCATCTCCAATGCGAACGGGACTCTAGCCACAAAACTTGAGTCGGTAAACCTTTAGCAGGACTAATCTGGGACTGTATCCGGCCCACATCTTCGTGGTCGGCCTGATCTTTTGACTTAGACCCGATTCAGCATGACTAGATAGCCACGGTTAGCACTATGTGCTTTTAGTGGCTATGTTGCCGGCTTGTTCTTTAAAAGTACATAATTCTGGTTCTAGTGATTGGATTTTTCTTGTTTTGGTCTTGTTTTGTTAATTCAATTACACTCTATTTTTCTAGCCAGGTGTGGGATCTTTTTGTGTGGTGTTTTCACTGCTTTACTGTTTGAAGTGTTGCATAAATACTTTACACATTACCTCTAAGTTAAGCCTGATTGCTCTGTGCCAAGCTACCAAGGGGTTGAGCGCAGGTTAATTTTGGGTTTGCTTGTGCCTTACCCTGACTAGGAGTTTGGTTGCTGTTTGACCAGGCCTCACACCCCAATCATCCAGTAACCCAAATATTAATATGGTCCATCCAAGCACACCTAATCCCTCTATTGTGGGGCTTTCTAGGAGAAATAAACAAAGTCCAACTGCCAATTACACCCAGTCATGTGACTCAGAACGGACTGCAGGCACCAAATAGTTAGGGCAAGAAAATGCCAACATTCTAAGAGTGGTATTTTCACTATTGTAACTTAAAAGCCGACTTTACCATTAAAGGGAGTTTTAAGTTACAAGCTCTAGGACACCAAACACAAAATGTTTACCTGTTCCCAATCAAACGCTAGCACTTAGTAAATGTAGTAAGGCAACCCACTGTCATCCTATGGGAGAGGTAGGCCTCACTATAGTGAAAAACAAATTTAGAAGTTTTTCACGACCAGGACATGTCAAAATTTTAATCACAATGCCCCTGCCCTATGAGGTACCTAGCTCCTACCTTAGGGGTGACTTATATGCAACAAAAGGGGAGTTTAAGGCTTTTGCAAGGAGTTTATTTTGCAAAGTCGAATTAGCATTTTAAAACTGCATTCAGGCTGTAGTGGCAGACCTGGGACATGTTTTAAGGGGTTTACTTAAATGGGTAGCACTATAAGTGCTGCCGGCCCACTGGTAGCATTTAATTAACAGGCCCTGGGTGTACGGTATACCACTCTATAAGGGATTTATTAGTAAATTAAATATGCCAATCAGGTGTAAGCACATTTTACCATGTTTAAAGGAGAGATCACTAGCCCTTTAGCACTGGTTAGCAGTGGTAAAGTGCACAGAGTCCTAATGCCAGCAAAAACAAATTCAGGAAAAATAAGAGGGGTGAAGGCAAAAGGTTTGGGGGTGACCCTGCAGAGAAGGTCAAGTCCTACACACTGCATACATTTTACACAAATGATTTTATTCTAAGGTAGAGGGAATAGTATTAGAAAATTGTGTTCTTGTGTTTCCGTGCAAGGCAAAATTAATAATATTTGGTGAATAACATTTTAATGGTATATGCTGAATATGTATGTTTTCCTCTCTTAAGATATTTCATTATAAATATTTGTATTTTTCAGAGCATTGCAGTGCATTTAGTACAGCTTGTAGCATCAAGCCAAACCCAACAGTCCACTCTTTCCAGAACACCAATGACTATGAGGAGGACATCAAACCTGGTAAGACCTTTGGAGCCACCAACTTTGCACCTGAGCAAGGCCTTCTTCAAAGCACCAATGACTGACCTTATTTTGAAATCTGCTATAAAAATAACAACTAAATATTTATCTGAAAAGGATATGCCTGACACAACTTTGCACCTGAGCAAGGCCCTCTTCAAAGCACCAATGACTGACCTTATTTTGAAATCTACTATAAAAATAACAACTAAATACTTATCTGAAAAGGGTATGCCTGACACAAAGAATATTACAAACCCCAGTTTGAGTCAGACTTCCTTGGTTTCTCTGAACTATGGCAGAAGGGAGATAACCATGATGAGAGTGAAGTGGGCCGACGTTTCCCTTCAAAATATTTGGTGAAGATTTATATCTGATCCTCCAAAATACCAGCTATCTGGATACTTCTCCAGAGTGGGAAATCCCTACTCCAGGAGTCTCACATTTTCAGAATATGCCAATTTTAGGAGGCAAATTTAAAAAGCAGCACACAATCAGTTCCTATTTTACATACAGGTCATCCTAAGGCACTCTTGTTTACTGTGATCCTAGGAAACAAATATAACATGTAGGTGCCCTATCAATTAGGCACATATGCCATGAGTAATCCATAATTTGCCTTTCTTTGCCTCATAATTCAGTCAAAATTGTCACATAATTTGGTCTTCGATTACAGCATAATTCCAGATTATTTATTACAGCAAAACAAGTAATCTTAAAGAATTGAATTTACTCACAGCACTCTAGATTTTGGAATGTAGCAGCCAATTATCCCTGAATCAATCAATATATCTTAGCATCAAGCGCAGAGGATAAGCTAAAACAAATAGTTGATTGCTGTTTAAAGCTTCCAGGTGAAGCCACTATCACAAACCTTGCAATTGACACCCATTTATTTATGATCTGCTTTTGACTTCACTGGTCTGCTATTTTTTACAGTCCTTCACTGATAAAAGGAGTGAGAATTCGGGTTCTGAAGCATTGCAAAAGTTGATGCTGCTCTGTCTCCTTCCCTTCATCTTTAGAGACGTAAAGTTAATGGTGGATTGGCAGATGACAGTGCATCATCTACCCCATCTTTCCCCACTTCCCTTGGGTGTCCTCAGACCTGGGAGAGGCACTGGCTTTGTCAATCATCATCTAAATACTGACTTCAGGTCTGTTCGTCTGTGGTACAGAGGTAATCTCGTTCCATGTGACCACTATCCTCACAAATCAGATCCTGCCTTATCTCACTGAGAGTGAAGAGTTCGGGATTGGAAAAGAAGGTTCAGAGTGAGGTGAGGGACAGCAGCAGGTTGCCAGGTATTGTAATTTTATTTTTTAAAGGGTTACTGAGGGAGATGGGAGAGGGTGGTAGAACTCCAGATATTTGTTTCTCCCAACTGTATTATAGGAAAGTGGGAGAAGTTGCCAAAAGGAAGTGAATAAGGGTGTCAGTATGCCAGATATTGTGTTTTGTAATAATAAAGGAGGGAGGGCATAGCGGTTTTGTTTTCCCATGACTCCTCCCCTTCTTCCCACCGCAGGGTATTCCTAACTTATCTTATAAGGAATTCTTATGTGGGTGAGAATAAAACATAACTCAACACTTTAGATGTGTACCTGTCAATAACATGGGGTGCTTTATCTCGTAGTTCCAAGTGAAGACAACAGAAGTTCTCAACTCTTTGTCTATGATGTCTTGTAGAACCCTTCCATAGAAATAGCCCCATTATTGATAACTACCCATCTATAATTCTATTTTTCTATGCTGGGAAATGTTGCTCAACATGCATGTGTACACTGCAAAGCCAAATTTGTCCAAATGTACCCTTGCCCTGAGGAGGTATGCCAAATGCTTATTCACTGAGTTCAATCAATCAAGTAGTATTTGTATAGCGTGGCTTATTACCCCAGTGGGTATCCAGGCGCTGTGCTGCAGGTATGATTTGAAGAGTCAGGTGAAGTGCAGAGGTGGAGGGGAAGGGTGTTCCAGGCTTTGACGGCGAGGTTGGAGAAGGAGTGTCCTCCGGTGCGGCTATGGTAGATGCATGGTTTCTGAGCGAGGGTGAGATGTGCGGAGAGGAGGTTTCTTGTTGACTGGTGGAAGATCAGGCGATGGTTCATATAGTGTGGTTCTTGGTTGTGGAGGGCTTTGTAGGTGTGGGTCAGGAGCTTGAACTGGCATCTTTTCTGGATGTGGAGCCAGTGGAGGTCTTTTAGGTGTTAGGTGATATGTGTCCTCTTGGGCAGGCTGAGGATCAGTCTGGCTGCTATGTTCTGGATTGTCTGAAGTCTTTGTGTGAGTTCGGTGGTGGTGCCGGCATAGAGTGCTTTGCCGTAGTCGCCCTGGCTGGTGATGAGGGCCTGTATCACAGTTTTCCTGGTGCTGATGGGGAGCCATCTGAAGATTTTGTGGAGCATGCAAATCGTGTGCAAGGAGGCTGAGGCAACGGCGTTGACCTGACGTTACATGGAGAGTTTGCTGTCCAGTATGATGCGAAGGTTGCGGGCATGGTCTTTCGGCGCGGGGGTAGGTCCGAGCTCCGCTGACCACCAGTAGGCGTTCCAAAGGTCGGTGTGTCTGACGAAGATTAGAACTTCCATTTTGTCAGTGTTGAGTTTAAGGCAGTTTAATTTCATCCACGTGGCAACGTTCTTCATGCAGTTGTGGAAGTTGGTCTTTGTTAGGGTGTGGTTCGCTGAGAGTGAGAGGACAAGTTGAGTGTCGTTGGCATAGGAGATGATATTGATGTTGTGCAATCTGACGATGTCTGCGAGTGGTGTCATGTAGATGTTGAAGAGGGTAGGGCTGAGGGATGAGCCTTTGGGTACTCCACAGATGGTGTGCTTGGGTTGCGAGACAAAGGGATGGAGGTGGATTCTCTACATTAAGTAGCCCTGCGAGGTGGGAGGGCTGTCCGGGACGTGCGAAAGCCGGGGGCTGGGGCGGCACAAAAAAGACAGTGAAACCGGCATGAGGCAGAGGGAACAACAAACAATAGGAAGAAGGAAAAAAAAGCGAGGCACACCACAACAATATACAATAGTAATGTGAAAAACAATATAAGACAGCACACAAATAAACAATAGCACAATAAAGTGTATTGAGAGCGTATTTGCAGCACAATCTTCAAAAACACAATAATACAATAGAAGTATTAGTAGTGGCCAAGCCTGGGGGACCAGGGCTCGAATTTGGGTGTAGTGTAGCAGGAGGGCCGGAAACGGTGCCTCGGTGCTGCTGCAGTGGAAAGCGGAGAGCAAGACCAAGCAAGTGATCGAGGGCTACTCCCTTCAGTAAGAATGTAATTAAAAGGGTGTAAGTGCTATAGAGATATAAGTCAGTGCTTTTAGATATTCCTGCTATGATAGAAGAATGAGGAATTTTGATTACTAACTGGAGGACATCATTGTAGATCTCATGTACAAAGCCTTTTTGAGATTCCAAACCCTGGAATTCACAAAATCACAGGGTTTGCAACTGCAAAATGACTTTACTTTATATACAAAAGCCCTATAACAAGTTGGAAAATTCTTGCAGACTCATGAAAAACCCACCTCGGGAGCTGACATTGTGATCGTCATCCCCGAAGGATATAAAATCGCCTGGAAGGACTGTCCAAACTGCCCCGGAGGCGGCATCGCCATTGCCCACAAGGCCAACCTCAGCCTGAGCACCTACATCGACGGGCCTACGGACCTCATGGAACACCTCCACTTCATGATGCAGGTCAACCCGACCACCACCCTACGTGGCACCCTCATCTACCGACCTCTCGGACCCGGCGCACCTTTCTCGATTCCATCACCTACATAATCACCACGCATGCCATCACCTCCACTCACTACATTATGCTGGGAGACCTCAACTTCCACCTCGACAGCCGCCAAGACCCCAACTCCATCTCCCTCCTGGAAAACCTCCATGTCATCAGACTCAATCAGATCGTACCAGGACCAACGCACTCAGCAGGACACACCCTCAACCCTATCTTCACAGCAGGAAACTCCATCTCATTCAGCCACACCTCCGAACTCCCATGGACGGACCACCGCTGCGTCCACTTCACCTACAGAGCAAATATCCCCCACAGACGCCCACCCCAGCTCCAATGCAGGAACTGGAACAAGATCTCCGACAACCAGCTCACCACCACCCTCAGCGGCTCCGCTCCCACCGCCTCATACAACGACCCCACCACCGCCACCCGTACCGGATCCCCCCTCAAGAAATCTTCCAACCCTCATGCCAAGAAGGCCAGCTGGTTCTCCACCGAACTCCAGGAATCCAGACGAACCTGCAGACGCTTCGAAACACTATGGAGGATCTCCAAATCCCCAGCGAACCTCGACATCTACAAAACAGCCACCACTGCCCACCACAAACTCATCAGACACTCAAGGAAGAAAGCACTCCAGGACAGAATCTCTGCCCACACACACAACAGCAAGGAACTCTTCGGGATCATCAAAGAGTTTGCTCAACCCAACAGCGAGTCCACCGACATCCCACCCTCACAGGACCTCTGCGACAAACTCAGCGCCTTCTTCCATCACAAAATCAAGACCATCTATGACAACTTCGACAACAACCTCCACGAGGAACCCACATCCACCGCTTCCTGCACTACACAGCCGACACTGGGCAGCTGGACCGCCCTCAGCATCGAAGACACCCTAAAGACCATGAGGACCACCCACAGACCCCTGCCCCCACCACATCTACCACATAGCCGCAGACATCGTCACCCCCAAGCTACAAAGAATCATCAATCGATCCTTCGAGACCACCTCCTTCCCCGATGACTGGAAACACTCCGAGATCAACCCTCTCCTAAAGAAACCCTCGGCGGAACCCACCTACCTCAAGAACTTCAGACCGATCTCCCTACTTCCCTATCCGGCAAAAGTCATTAAAAAAGCTGTCAACAGCCAACTCGCCTCCTTCATCGACGAGAACTACATCCTCGACTCCTCCCAATCAGGCTTCAGGAAGAACCACAGCACAGAGACCGCCCTCATTGCCACGACAGACCACATCCGCTCCCTCCTCAACAGAGGAGAGACTGTGGCCCTCATCCTCCCGGACCTCTCCGCGGCCTTTGACACAGTCTTACACCACACCCTAGCCAGCAGACTCCGCAATGCATAAATCCAGAACAAAGCCCTCGACTGGATCCGCTCATTCCTCTCCGGCAGAACGCAGTGGGTCAGACTCCCTCTCTTCATCTCGGAGCCCACACCAACCACCTGCGGAGTCCCCCAAGGATCCTCCATCAGCCCCACCCTGTTCAACGTCTACATGGCCCCTCTCGCTTCCATCGTCAGAGCAGATAAACTCAACATCATATCTTACGCAGATGACACACAACTCATCCTCTCACTATCCAATGAACCCAACATCTCGAAACACAACTTTCAAGAAGGAATGGAAACAGTCACCAGGTGAATGAAGAACAGCTGCCTACAACTGAACACAGACAAAACCAAAGTACTCATCATAGGCTCACATCCCGATGCCTGGAACGACACCTGGTGGCCCCCCACCCTCGGGAACCCACCCCCACCCACGGACCACGCACGCAACCTCGGAATCATCCTGGACTCCGAACTCAAAATGGACCGCCAGATCACCGCCGTCACCTCCTCCTGTTTTCACACCCTCCGTTTCCTATGTAAAACTTTCAACTGGATCCCCCTCGAACACAGGAAAACTGCCACCCACGCCCTCATCAGCAACAGACTGGACTACGGCAATGCACTCTACGCCGGGATCAACAAGAACCTCACCCGCAAACTCCAGAACATCCAGAATGCCGCCACCAGACTAGTCCTTAACCTACCGCGCCACTGCTACATTACCAAACACCTGCGGGCACTACACTGGCTCCCCATCGAGAAGAGAATCACCTTCAAGCTTCTCACCCACAAAGCCCTCCACACACCAGCCCCGCCTACATGAACCACCGCCTCCACGCACCCCAAAGATCCCTCCGCTCAGCCCAGCTCTCCCTCGCTATGATACCACGCATCAAGAAGACCAGAACAGGAGGTTGTTCCTTCTCCTTCCTCATGGCCAAGGCATGGGACACCCTCCCTCTCCACCTCTGCCAGACACCATCTCTCTCCAAGTTCCTGAAGGACCTCAAGACCTGGCTCTGCGACGAATCACCATGAGCGTCCGGCACCGCACGCACCCTGATGGGCCATGGAAGACCTCTGACGATGCTCCGCGAGTGCATAGGAGCCGTGCCCCGCCTCCCCCAGCACCTTGAGACCCTTCCGGGTGAGTAGCTGCACTTTGCAAACCCCTGATTGATTGATTGATTGATTGATGAAATAACTTTTACTATCCTTTCTGAATTCCAAATAGGAAGGTGCGAGAAAGGGGCATCCCCCTCCTGTTTCTGATTTGCAAAGGAATGTATCAGTGGTTCACAACCACAATTGTGCTGTCAGAACTGCTCAGCAACCCGCAGCCTCAGGTTACTCAACAACCAAGGCATCCCCATTTTTGGAACAATCGTCCACCCCCGAGCCCTTGCGGCCCAGTGACGCTTATCGTCAGCTCGAAGCTCTCTTGCTGTACATTTGGTGCATTTCCCCTTTCTACCCAGTCCTGATGAAGACCCCACCCTCAAGGTATCAACGTATCTGTATTTTATAGGGGTCGAAACGTTGACTTTTTTTGTTCTTATCAAACATGGATGACAGAGATTAGATATCTGCATTCTCCTCTGTGTGTGTTATGATTTATCATTTACATGGATGCCAGTCGTCTGGCCGGATAGGTTTCAAACTCTGCTTTTTGATGTATATATGCTCACTACCTTTCCCCTATGTTCACTTTCACTAACCCCTCACGCACTATCATCCCTTGCCAATGCACCTTTTCAATTGTTCGATTGATATTGTTATTGATACTGTTCTACAGATTGTGTTTTACCTTTTGGATTTGTTCCTAGACCTGTTAGAATAAAATGTACTGCCATTCTTGGCCTTATTCTAATGTGGTGTATGATTTTCATTTAGTTATATATGATTAATGCTTATATTTATGTTGTTAGACTCATTTCCACTGTGACGCTCTCTTTATGTACTGCCCTTTACCCGAGTCCAGTGGTCTTACGGGTTACCCCATTGATATACAACTCTGAAGTTTTCCAAAACAGGAAACTTTTTCATTTTTTTTTTTAAAAAGCTACATTGATTGCTTTAAGGAATAGAGGCTGATTTTATAAATAAAATATTCCCATTTTGGAAAGCAATCATAGGTATGGCTGTCTGCTGTATTTTGCAGGCCACCATCCCTATGACTGCAGACAATCACATGGGGTCACAAATTGTGTCCTGCCTTACTTAGGCATGTCGTTCTGCCACACTGTGGTTCGATATTTTGGATACCAACCTTCTAGCAAACTACTAATGCATTCGCAAAAAGATAGTGTGCAATTTGCGACCACTTTTTGTGGATGGATTAATAGTACATCAGGCCCTATAGTCAGGATGCTATGCAAGGCCTGGTGTTAGACCTGTCAGCCTTAGGGTGGTCTTTCCCCAAACTTTATGCCTTCACCGTCCAATTTTCCTTAATTCGGTTTTGTTGGCCTTTTTATTACATATAAGTCACCCCTAAGGTAGGCCCTAGATAGCCCATAGGACAGGGTACATTGTAATTAAAAGGTTGGACATGTACTTTGAAGTTTTACATGTCATGGTAGTCAAAAACTCCAAATTTGTTTTTCACTAATGTGAGGCCTACTTCTCCCACAGGATAACATTGGATTACATTAATGCATTTAGTAAGTGCTAACTTTTGATTGGGAGTAGGTGCAAAACTCATGTTTGGTATCTGAGGGATTGTAATTTAAAATCATTTTTAATGGTAAAGCTGGATTTTAAGTCACAATTGTGAAAATGCCACTTTTTGAAAGTTTACATTTTTTCCCTAACCATTTGGTTGCTTCAGCCTATTCCTAGGTCACCAGACTAAGTGTGAGTCGTAGTTGGCCTTTGTATATTCCTCCCAGACAGCCACACAATAGAGAGACTAGGTGTGCCTGAATGGTCCATCACTGGCAGGATGGGGGGCAGAGTTGGGCACAGCCCTTCTTACACATCAATAGTCTTGGCCCTGCTCACACACAAACAACTTCATGCTAGCCTTTTGTGCCTGTAGCTAGGCTAGAGCCATGGCAGGGAGGCAGGACATTTGAGACACTTTTGTAGAGGGAAGCCTCCAGAAGTTTTCCCCACTTCAAAGGAGGCACAACGGATAAAAAGGGGACCCTCTGACCCACTTTTCAGATAACTTCTAGACTTGTGGAAGACTCAGAAGAAGGACTGCTCAGCTGTCTTGCTGCCCTGCTGCAAGAAGGACTGCCTAGTGGCTCTGCTGCCCTGCTGCTCACCGGCAAGAAGGACTACCCTACTGCTTGAGAAAGGACACAACAAGCTACAATACCCTTGAACCCTGCACCAGGACTCAGTATGCTGTGAGTCCTGATCCCCTAAGTGGTGCCTCCCCTGTCCTGGATCCCTGGAAGTGGGACTAAAGGTGTTCTGCCAGCCCAGCTGTGGGCCCCATCAGAGGCAACCCTACGCAGGACCTCGCATTGCGGCCCTCGCAATGCCTCAATCTAACCGACGCAGCGCAACGTAACCTGACATGGACCTCGCAGTCCTCACAGCTCCTAAACGGAACCTACGCAGTGCAACGTGACTTGAAATGGACCTCGCCTTGCAGCCCTCGCAGCTTTTCTTCCGAACCGACACAGTGCGATACAGCTCAACGCAGGACCCTGTATCACACCTCAGAACTGCCGCTGCACATCGCTATGCCCCGCATCAAGGACATAAGGTACTATTCTCAGCAGACCTAACCTTGCCCCTGTATCCGGCACACACTCCATCACAGTCGGCCTAAACTTGTGACTTTGTCCTGGTCTGGCATGACCAAATAACTACAGTTGCCTCTTTGTGCATTTAAGCACTATTTTTTACCTAAGCATTTAATATTGCATATCTCCAGTTCTACTTATTAGATTTCTGTCGTTTTTGTGTCAAATATTTTTTTTAAATGTACTCTATTTTTCTAAATTAGTGTGGGATTTTTCTTGTGTTTCACTTGATTGCTGTTTATGTGCTGTATAAATGCTTAAAACATTGCCTCTAAGTTAAGCCTGACTGCTTTTGTGCAGAGCTGCCAAAGATTAATTTAGTGACTTTAGTGGTTCAGCCTGACGGGGATTGTGGTTGTTGCTTCAGAAGGGCTCACACCCTCCTCAACCAACAATCCAGTTTCCCACACCTGGACAATAGTTGCAATTTCTTGTTATGAACTCTTTTTTGTTTAACATAACTTGCTCCCTTACTGTTATATGGCGAAAGGTATGTTTTTGGACTGATTCAGTGATAGTAGTAGAAGTCAGGTACAGCTTCCAGTGAATTGTACTGGGTTGAAGGAACGGTTGCTGGTGAGAGGCAGTGTGCCACAGTACATGATAAACTAACCCAGCACTTCTTCATCAGGACCGAGGTGGGAGGCGTTTGTCAACAACTCTACAAAGTAGTACAAACTGAATAGCTTCTGAGTGTTTCCAGCTTGAAATGGCTGGTTCTGTATTAGGTGCTCCCATTATTCTGAAATAAGTGAAGGGAAACACAGTTAGGTGAAGGGGGTGCCCAGGATTTCACAAGTGAGGAACTCAGAATTGTAATCAGTCTGGGGGTTCCGAGGGTCTTGACTTAACCAAGGCTGTGTACTGGCTCCGCTTTTATTTAATTTGTATCTTGCCGAAATGTCTCCTGCCTTAAATAGGGTCAATTCCGTTCGCCTCTGGTGGCCGGTTTTAATGTTTCACACATGTATGCTGATGATGTTGTCTTGATTAGTTATACAAAGGTTGGTCTTCAGTATTTAATCAATACAACCGCTCAGTACGCTGCGGATCATGAGTTAAGAGTTAATCTTAATAAAAACAAAAACCATGCATGTATCAAGGTGTTGCAAAGTCATTCTGTGCCCTGGGCACCCCCATTTTTTTTGCTGACTGGTACTGGTGGTAACTGACTCTGACTGTCCCTGGGCTCTGCCTAACCAGGCACAGGGCCAGTGCCATGCTGAAAACACACTTAGAATACAGAGAAAACACCTACATACACTAGGGTACACTATGAGTTAGGATACCCCTATGAATGGCCGGACCTCCCCTATAAGGCCTTAGTACATAATAGGGTAGGGAGATCAAAACTACCTTTAAGTCCCTAGTAGGGCATGACAGTTTGGAGGCCAGCAGTCCCTTCTGCACTTGCATGTGTGCACTGCTGAGGCCTGAGGTCAGTTTAAAAGCAGCCCTGTGTTGTAGGACTGCTTTTAACATGTAAATTGTGCCCAAACTCGACTTTGGTGTTTGGGGCCCATATAAATTAATAAACTACAATATGTTGACATATTAGGTATCCATAGGGTCTCCCCTAGGTGTCCCAGTAGTGGGAGGTCAGGTAATTATAAGGAGGACCCTTATAAAATAAGTTTTATATGCCTTGGGTTTAATGAAATTGCACATTTCACCTCCCACATTGTAGTAAAGTGCTTCCCAATATTAACTTTTGTGCTAGGAGCACTGTGGAGTGAGGATCTGCAATATTTTTACATTCTACATATTCAGAACCCCTAAAGTCTCCCCTAGGTGTTCCAGGGGTGAGGGGTCCTGTAGATATAGGCAGGTTCCCTATAAAAGATGTTTTATAAGCCCTGGTGTTGAAGAAATTGCCTAGTTAATTTTCCCCATTGCAGATCCCCAGCCGCATAGGTTAACATGGCAAAAAGTTATTCATTAATAATTCCTGCCAGGAAATCCCATTCAAGGACTCACTAGAACTGTATTGACAAATCCAACAATATGCTACTGTAGAATTTATTCTAAAATGTACAGGCAACAAGTTATACAACTTTCTTGTCTGTAAGCCAAAATTCAGCCTTCCAGTGATCTGCCCTGATTGGTCAGAGTTAAGTGGATTAGCCAGGCTGCTTTGATGAGGTGATAAGTTGCACCCGGAGTGAAGGAGCCATTCCGGGATGACAGGATTCTGCTACATAGGAATGCCAGAGCAAGGGGGAGAGGTTGTAAACAATGATCAGCAAATGAAGGAGGAGACAGGCAGGAGAAGCCAGTTTAATTAACACCCCTACTCTTTGAACCCAGCCAGATGGCAGTCTTAAGGAAGGAATGTGCAGATGCCATGGGGAGGAAGTCTGTTGAGATGAGCCATCCTGTAGGTTGGTTTAGCTAGCTCTTGCCTCTCTGCTGAGACTTCAGCCATATTGAATTTTGGAGAAATAGTGCTTTCTGGGAGACCATTGTGCCACACTTTAGAGGAAATGGCTATGCTCTGGGGTGTTGTCCTGCACCTCATTGGACAGGAGTGCCCTCCTGTGTGAACCAAGAGAACAGTGAATAAGTATCTGAGAGGGGCAGTGCCTCTCAGATCTGCTGCTTGAAACTACAGAAGAAGAAGGATCCATGCTGGAAGTTTGATTTGCACCAACCAGGCCCTGCACTCTGACTGACTGTGCCTGATGCACAATCTGGAACTACAGCCCTATGGATCAAACCTGCTTCAAAAGGACTAACGAGTGGACTCTCTTCAAGCTACAGGTTAACAGAGCTCACCTGGACAATCACCACCAAGAATCCCCAGCCTGGAGTACTACCAGTGGATTTGTAAGGATTGTGTCCAAGTGGATTGTGTAATTGAAGTCCCAAACATTCAAGGACCATCTTGATGTTTCCAGACCCTTGAAGCAAGTTTTGGACACTTTGGGACCCTCAAAGGAACTTCAGGAAGAAGTTCCAAAAGTTTGGAAAACTTTGGAGCAACTTTGAAAAAAAGCTCCCTAAGTGGACCGACTTGACCTGGCCAGCCAAGCCAGCGACCCTCAACCGCGAGCTGGCCTGCCCTCCAGGTTCATCCCGCTGAAAAGCTCCCGAGGTCCGACTTTCAAAGTTTGACCGGGAGTTGGTCGTAACCCAAGCTGGCGAACCCTCACCGAATCCGGCCTGGTGAAGAGCATCGAGGGACCCCGGGAGAAAAAACTCCATAAAAGTTATTAAGTCAGAACGTAGAAAAGGTGACCGGGAGAGTCAAGCCGCCCACCTTCAACCGCGAGCCAGCCTGGATCTTTGCTTCGTCCTGCTGTAAAGCTCCGGAGATCTGACTTCCTTAAGTTTGATCGGGAGCTCGTCGCAAGGCAAGCCAACGAACCCTCACCGAATCCAAACTGGCTGAGAGCCTCGAGGGACCCCTGGGAAGAAAAGCTCCAGATTTTTTTAAAAGTTAGAATGTAAAATCTTTGAGCGTGACCTACCGCTAGGAGTAGCAGCGCAGGGCTCAATTGGGGTCAGCCTGAAACTTTGACTTTGTCCCGGTCAAGCACGACCAGATGTTCTAATAGGCGCTATAAGTTTCTATGTGCTATATAGTGCTAAATCTTTAAAAATTCATATCTACGGTTCCCTACATTGGATTCTTTTAGTTTTGGTGTAATTTTGCAGATAAAATTTCCTATGTTTATAAATTGGTGTTGGAGTTTTATTGTGTGCTGTGTCTTATTTATTTACTGAATTAGTGTTTTTAAATGCTTTACATTCCTGCCTTTGAAGTGTTGTGTAGTTCCTACAAATCTATATAGGATCTGAGCGTTTAGACAACATAAACTAAGGGACTGGTGTTCAGACTGATTCCAGGCACCCCAAAGCATATGTTAGTCTGTAGACCAGCTAGCTCACAGTGCCACTATGAGCCCCCCTTACCAAGGAGCGAATAGTTTCTGGCAACTATTGAACATGACAATCCTGACCCCTCAGGGATGGTGGAAACAGTACAGTACTTTTCGCTCAGTCATTCATGCTTACTTTGTCTCAGAGAGATACACAGAATAAACGGTGGGGACGTTTTCAATAAGTATATATTGAACCAGCGTCATTCTAGCATAAAATAAGTGTGCTGCAACAATCATTGGACATAAACAGATATATACTACTATGAGCACCAGTGAGTAAAGAAAAGGTAGAATTCTATCATAGAGCTAAAACAATGAATATATGCAGGCATATAGATACATAACAGAAATAATGCATACTCCTACAATGCAAACCCTAACTAGATGTACCTAAATGGACCTAGCATGTATGTAGGTGTGTAGCCAAGAATCCCCTTAGGATAGAGCCAACCCCATTACCTGATGTGGGAGAGTGAAGGACCCCGTCTTGGTCTCGAGATGGACACCCCGCAAGGGATATCAGACCAATGCGCGCTGGAGTGTCTGCGTGCAGGGACCTCACGTCTCACGTCAGCACAGAAGTCTTTCTCTTCTGGTTTGCCCAGCGAAGATGTAGTGCTTATATACCCGAAAGGTACCCTCAGGGGTTGTACCTAGAAATGTACTGTGGGCATGTCGGGCAAGGATGACGATAGAGGTGACCCTTAAACAGAGTTAATATGCAGAAGATGGTAATCCTGCTGGGATACTGAGAATCCTCATGCATAATACATGAGGCTAGTTTCCGGAGAAAACCACACGACAGTCATGTAGCACCTAACTAGGTAAAAGGTCAGCGCCTAACCCGTTATGTAGAACAATGGTAGGACAGATGTAAGTAAAAGGTCGTGTAGCTACCTAGGCCTGTATTGGGGTACATTGGGGTTCATAACACCCACTCCTCACCCGACTGGACGACATAAAACGAAATGCTAAAATATGCCTATTTAAAAAGCATAAAACATTGCTAAAATATGAGTTTAAAAAACATGTAGAAACATAGTATGTGTGAAAAAAATGATATATAGGTAAGAAAGCTCTATAAGTCGTCTAAAAATTCAATATTCTGAAAGACTAACTAAGCACGCTGAAAGCCATAGTGCTCAGTGAGAGCAGAAGAGGAAAAATAAAACAAAAATTATGTTTTTCGAATTCCAGTTTTAGTTGTTTTAGAAAAAAGGCCAAATTGTTCCCAGCACACGGAGAGCCAAATGTTTATGTGTCTTGTACAGGAGAGGCAACATCACTGTTGCCTGCCTTCGCAGATGACGGTCCCTTAACACCTATTGGATCAGGTCAAGGGAGTAAAGGTGATCTTCTCCAGTTCCCACGGCCATTGCTGAGGAAGCTTTCGATGCCTGTAAGCCTGGTGCAGAGCCGGTGTCCATTCCAACAGAAGCTAACGCATCCCGTGGTGGCTCTAAGAATGCAGACATCAGGATTGGAATACGCTAAGGACACTGCACTACATGGGCCTTTAACGGGTCCAGCAGTACATCCACGTCCGGAGACGCAACCGATGGAAGTTTTAGACAGATGTCCAACACGCATTCTTGTCCGCAGAATAAGCAGCGGAGTACAGGCAAGATGCAGTCATCCCAGACTGATCTGAATGACAGAAACCAATGCTCGCTTAGTTCCCGAAGCTGAGTTGTGCCCAGATGGAGTACCATGCGTTCACAGCAACGTCGCTCCAAGAGCGCGTTTTCCATCTCCTTGGTATTTGAGACGTCCATTGCGTAGCAGAAAAATTAAAACCAGGACACTCACTACAAGTAGCAGGATCAGCGGAAAAATGCTTCCAAATATGGAGTGTATCAAAGATGGAATAACTCCGAAAATCATCTGAAATGTACTTAATAGTCCAGAACCTATGGTCTTAAATAGGTGTACTATCCCACTCGTATCCGACATGTTAAAGATACGATGTACCATTTCCCCGAAATGGAGCAGGAAGTTAGTTCGGACTAAGGCCTGTATATCAGCTGAAGACCTTGCAACCTGTAGATCAAAAGTCTTGCGGGCCGAGGTTAAGGCCACCTCTTTCTGTAAAAGTATGGCTTTCAGTCTGCTCAGAGAACCAAACTGTATTAGGGAAACATTCACCGAAGGCCATAGCGGCGCCTCCCTGACTGTGTGGGTCGGTAGAAACAATACTTGCATACAACAAGTAACCCTGGAACTTACTGTATCCAGATATGCGATGCCTGGCTGCATCCCACAACAACCTTGATCATTCAACATCAAGTAACTCCCGTTCGAGAGTAGTTTGAACAACGGATGAATCACGGCATCTGTGGACCCTTTCAAGTGACCAGATAGGTCACTTGAAAGGATAGGTTTGACACCGAAGCGTTGCAAGCTCTGTGAAGCATAATATCCTGACAAATTAAAGATCCACCTAACGAATTCTCGCAGTCTGATCCGCTGAGAAAGACTTCAGTGTCACTATTTCTGCATATAAATCTGTACGGTAACTCCCAAGATTCATGGATGTATTCCTCACCCAGTGCTTCATACCTGCCTACCTGGTCGTACTGTAAACAATATTCAAATTGAAATGTTGTCACTGGCAATGTTATATGGCCATGGATTAACAATTCTGTGGAAGGTGATTCAGCCACGGTGAAAGGTAATTGGTCTAATTTTTCAATGTGCAAAATTGTATATTTTGCATCTCCGTGCCTATATTGTCTGCTGTTTCGTTAAATTATAAGCAGAAAACAGAGACGTACTGTTGATATATCGACAGGGCACGTGACCGGAGCGCAATGAATGTAACGTCCAGCTTAGTAACAGAATTGATCGTAGCTGTGATTGCCCATGTTGAAGAATGGACACATCCTGTTCCATAATATCTATAGCGGAAGACACAATGTTGCGCAGTGAATAAGTCCTTGATGTTAGTGTAGTCATTATAAAGTAATCACAAAAGTATCCCCTACACACCAATTTTTATTACTTATTGTGATATGCACTTTTCTCATTCACCATTCATCCATCATTAAATAACACCTAAATACTGAACCCAAATCTATGGTTAGCTGGAGAGGGATTAAGTGTCTATTCAGTTTTTGACTAGAACGATAATCGAAATAACCTCATGGATACACTAAAAACCTTCGGGTTTACTGAAGATCAATTCAATAAGATCATAGGGGGCAACTCAAAGAGTATAAGTACCTTGACCCTAACCAAGGACGATAATGATAAATGGAATTCGCTTTGGAATTTGAAGAAGAAGGTAATAAGGACTGAGTTACATTCTGAATTCTTAACTGAGTATTGCAAAAAGGGCATCATACCCACTGGTTTACAAATAAAAAATGAGCCAGGCCTATTTGTGAAAAATGAGAAATTCAAAGAGCACTGGACTTTAATAGCAAACCGTTGCAGTCGTGACTGGATGCTACTAATAATTGAAACAACACAAGAGATAATAGTATTGGAGAAGAAAGAGATAGAAAGCGTAGAAGCCCAGTTAAGAGACAATACAGCGCTGGATAATGCAAAAAAGAAACTAAGTGAGATCCAAGATGATATAACAGGCTATAGAGAATATCTGATAAACAAAAAAACTAATAAGCTACATAAGGATATCAATAGGTATAGCTTAGAGAGGGTATATCCATATCTCCAGAAGGATTACTATGAGAGAATGGGGGAGGAAGTAGGACAATCTAGAAGGAATTTCCAGCCCAATAGACGACCGATAAAAAACATGTACGTTTTCTGATACTTCCTACACTAGCTCCGAATCTGAGAATGAAACTTCAGATAACCAAAGATTTAACAAGGAGAATAGAGAGGGTGGAGCCAGCACTAGTAGAGATAACACACATCAGAGGAGATACAACCAAATCCCAAGAGGAAGGGGGAGAGGTCGGGGATCCTATCAACCTCAGGCCACTATTCAGAGAAATCAGTATATGAGAACAAGAAGTCAGAAAGACTGGGAATAATTAAGGATGATAAACCTCCCATTATAAACTTATCCTCTAGAGTGTTAGATCAGGCAGAAGTTCAGAGTTTTGGAAATATGGGGTAGAGAGAGATGTAAACAACCTTTTCAGAAAGATAAGATTGAAAAAGTTTTTTGATGGTAAAGAACCACGAGCAACGGAAAATAAGTCAGGCTTAAAATTAAGGTCGTCGTGGACCCCACAGAGAAATTTAATGGGCAAGGAGGTGGAGATGTTTGAAAAGGTAGTGGAAAAAGGGATAGAGGACCTTTTTAAAAAGATTTTAGAACAACAAACAATCTACCCAAAGCCCAAAGAGAAGCTTTAAAAAATCTGGCCATGTGCAACAACATAACAATAAAACCTGGGGACAAGGGAGGGAGTATTGTGATATTGGACACCAAGGATTATAACAGAAGAATGTACTCCCTTCTGGAAGTAGAAGCCCATTACAGAAAATCGAGCTTCAATGAGTGGAAAGAACTGGGTGAAAAGATTACTAGACCCTTGAGATTAGCCAGGGACGATGGGGTCATTTGCCAACAAGAATATTACTTCTTGAGGAATGAACATTCTGTAATACCAGCCATATATGGGTTTCCAAAGGTTCACACAGACACTAGGGATCCCCCCATGCGAACTATTGTCTCTAGTTTAACTTCTCTAACGGAACCTCTAAGCAAATATGCTGACCGTTTCTTGAGACCCTTCGTATTTGGACAACAGTCCTATATTAAGGACACAAGGGACATGATTAAGAAAGTTGAAGGCATTGATTTTAATCCAGAGACAGAATTGCTCGTGTCTTTGGACATTGAGTCATTATACACAAATTTCCCCCAGAAAGACACGATAAAAATGATCAGTAAAATGCTTGAAGATGATGAGGGTACCTCACTCCACATGCAAAATTTATTTGGGAATTTGTGGAGATGGTTTAATGAGGAATACTACTGCCAGACCAAGGGGACCAGCATGGGGGTGACCTGTGCCCCGAGTCTGGCCTGTCTATACGTAGGCAACTTTGAGGAGAGGCATGTTTTTAATGAAAATGCTCCGTTTTTTGAGAATGTTAAACACTGGTCACGATTTATAGATGACGTTTTTTTCATCTGGCAAGGTGAAAAAAAGCACTCTAGATGATTTTATCCAATGGATCAATTGTGGGGATGTGAACCTGCGATTCACGTCCACCATCAATCAAACATCATGTGATTTTTTAGATATCAGCATAAAAGAAGTCAATAGGAAACTTGAGGTAGAACTCTATACAAAACCCTCCGATAGGAATACCACTTTACACTACATAAGTAATCACCCAAGGTCCCAAAGGGATAATATACCCTTTGGACAATTTTTAAGAATAAAAAGAAATTCTACCAATAAAAAGTATTTTGAATATCATGCAGATCTCCTTAAAACAAAATTGCGGAATAGAGGATATCCTAACAGGGTGATCAGACAAGCATATAAACGTGCTAAATATTATAATAGGGAAAGTTTGTTTATTGATAAGGAAAAACAAGTAGATAAAGATCAAAGGATAGTTGCTGTTATCAATTTTTCGAGTATAAGCAACAAAATTAAGAACCTGATTAATAGGTATTGGAATTTATTGAATGTGGAAGGAAAAACCAATATACCAAAACCTATTTTCGCATTCAGAAGGAATAGGACCATTCGCAATGAATTGGTACATACATACAAGGAAAAACGTGGGGCCCAACAAGTGAGTTTGCTTAACGGTACACATGTTGAAAGAAATTTCCCATGCGGTAGCTGTGGAAACTATGAATCTATCATAAAAGGCACCTGTATTGAGTATAATGGGATAAAGCACCAGTACAGATCTCTGGTGAATTGTAAAACAAAGAATTTTATCTATCTGCTGATCTGCCCCTGTGGAAAAGGATATGTGGGGGAGATTAGCAGGGAGATGCGTATGAGACTAAACGAACACAGGTCAGCCATCAGAACTAACAAAAAGAATGCACCTCTGACCGAACATTGGCATGAGAATAGCCATACTGTAAAAGATATGAGATGGGTTATACTGGAATGCATTAGATGCCCGAGCAGAGGCGACAACTTAGAAACGAAAAGGAAAAGAAGAGAGCAGTTTTACATGAGTAAATTCGACACCTATAGATCAGGATTAAATAATAGAGAAGAATGGGAGAGGTTGACCTTTTAGGGAAGTTTTATCTGCACCCTGCAGATGCAACGTGACAGATCCCATTTTGATGTCAGAACAACTAGTAAGTAAGGTATGACTCGAGTTGTTGAAAGCTCAATGAAAAATAAGATAGAGAGAAACCAAACCCTGTTTTGAATATATTAGAATTACCAACTTGATATAAGGGAGCCTATGGGAGTCAACTCCATAGGTGTGAATAAGCTCTCGTTGAGTCTTATTTCTATGAGTTCGACCTTACACTAGGGAGGGATCTGGATGACATTGATTACTATATAGATCTTAGCTAAACTACAACAGGGATTGTTTTATTGCAATTGTAGTGACAAAGTATCAAAGGTGCTCCGCGTTGTAGAGAGCAGTGCATTGTTTCCACTCTGTGGTAGAGGCAGTGTAGAAAATTATATATAACAACACGGTATCTTCTGTAAATAAAATAATTTCTTTAAAAAAAGGCCGTAATATACAGATTTATACAACGGTGCCATAATTAAACTGGCTGGTAACTTTTGGAAGTAAAAAAGAAAAAGAAAAAATGAATAAGGTTCGTAAAATATAGATATATGTAAGGGGTAATAACATAACCCAAGAGGTATATATATAAAACCAGTGAGCATGTCATATTTTTAAGTAATATCAACGGCGAGAATTGAATATGGCTGGCAACCACAGAAGCGATAAATAAAGTTGTTGTGCACTGTAATTACGATTAGAATGGAGGTACAACACACTAAAAACAGGAGAGCAATAAAGTTTTTCTATTTTGACACGTACGTGTATCGGCAAAAAGATACACGTCAGTTCTAATTACGTACTGGGTGACGCCCGCTGTGATAATAAAAGACGGACTTTCTGTCGAGTCGGGGTTTCAACCATTGAACAAAACATACCCGATCGATTTGACGGGAACGGAAAGATTGAGAAAAAGTAAGTTAATGGAGGGATTTATTGTTTGTTCCTAGCGATGCTTGAGGTCATAATCCCCCGTATTGTAGGGGAACCAAAGCTGGGGGCGCATGCAGGCATAAGAAAGTCGCATAAACAGCCGCTGATACCTGGCGTTGAGGAGACTGAGGAGTGCTCAACAAAAGAGAGAAGAGAGAGCTGATTTAAGCACACTTAGAAGAGTGAAACCCTTTGACACAATACAGGGGGGTATGCGGGCATAATATATCAGTTGATGCCTGTTTTTCATGTACCTAATAGCGGGCACAAGTAATTTGGTGGCACCACTGCATAGAGTCCCACTCATCAAATGAAACTATGTCAGGGACCATCGTTTTTCATTAATATGCGTGCAGATTCTATAGACTGAAAACAGATGGGCATATTGACCAGCGCACAAATTAAATAGAGTATAAAAGGACTAGGGAGTGCAGGTTATAAGATAATCCAATCGCATAAGGCGTTTTATAAATATAACATCTCACGATGTTGATTGTTTCTAGATATCTGCTCTGACCAGAAGAAAACAATAAATGTTGTCTGAGACAGAGATGTGAAAGGAACTCATTTAAACTACCTGAGATCAATTATAATAAAGACTCCAGCAAACAATATACTACAAGGTGAGCAAAGTGCTTTAATTTAGTGGGAATCCTAATACCATTTATAAGTACCATAAGATTAAAATTGAAACATCTAAAATGAGATCATTCCATTATCAGATTCCCCTTGGAATATTGGAAAATACGTGCATTAAATATTTAAAGGCTGAAGGGGAGAGACTATTGAAGGGTTTTAATAGGTAAGACACCATCACCATGTAAAACATACTAAAGTTCCTGTACCAGTGAAAGAACAGTGACTAATGGCAGTCTGGTTTCTCCTACTGTAGGATTATTTTTAATCGATGATCATAATGCAGACCATGTGTCCTTCATGAACAATCGAAAAAGGTACTGAGATCAATTGTATATGTAACAATAGTTGGGGAGTAATATTCCATGGGCCTATGTCTAAGAAATAGGCACCGACAATGGAGTTATGAAAGGGTAATTGATAATACCCTGGTATGAGTACAAAATCGTATATGTAATAGGAGGTGGGGAGAGATGTCCCATAGGTCTATTTGTAAGAAGAACCACATGATAGACCAATAAAGGGGATATTGATAGTACCCTCAATCCTAGTATGTAAACATAGCATTCTGGGTGGTGCTTAAGAGTGCAGGGAGTGTGTATCCCTGATGGGGTTTGAATGGGAATAAACTGAACTCTATATATGTGATCATGTTAAGTGTATATAAGAATAGTAATTTTATTTTATGTATATTTTTTAGATGATTGTTATCAAATATTAAAGTCCTGAAGAAGGTGGTTTTATTGAACCAGATCCACCGAAACACTGCGTCGACAACTTTGTGATAATTAACGTTTGTTTTGCTTAAATTGTTTTGATATTTTGTATTGTTTTTAATGTGTACATCACATAGATGTGATTTATTGGTTTTAAAGAGATTTTAATCTTGTATTTTTGATGTATGAAACGTTTTGATATAGAAGATCAAAGGAGGTGTACAAGAAAGTACACACACCAGTGTCATCCTGAGAAACAGTATTTTTTTAATGAATTTAAGGTGGTTTTCTATATACACAATTATAAATTTAATAAATAATACACATTTTCGCATATATTTGGGTTCAGTATTTAGGTGTTATTTAATGATGGATGAATGGTGAATGAGAAAAGTGCATATCACAATAAGTATTAAAAATTGGTGTGTAGGGGATACTTTTGTGATTACTTTATAGTGAACCCTGTATCCTACAGTTGTAAGGGTACCTCTCAAGTTTTGAGGTTAGTGTAGTCATGCCATTGTCGACCACTGCCAAAGCCTTTTCTAGGTTAGCCCTATCAATTTCACGTAATCTCTACGCAGCCTCCTGTTGAGAGATCTTCCATACTTCATTGTAAATAGCAAATAAGAAGTGTTTTTGATGTGGTTTTCGGGGACCTAACAAAAAAATACCTTAGATCCATGTCATCTGAAAGTAAGGATAAGTGTTGTTTCACCTGGGACAGTGTTGAGGTTTTTAGCCAATCTAGGCATAACTTCCCAACACTGTATGATGTCACCACCCCCGGATGTTCCTGTTGTACATAGCGTTGGTCAGGCCTATGGATACTAAACCCTTCGGTGGTACCCCTGAATCTTGACTGTCACCTATTTGTGTCTATAGGCCAAACCAACCATCCCGTCCAATTGGGGTCTGATGAATTGTATGAACTATCATGTATAATGTCATCCAGCTTATCCTCACTATGCTGTGTATAATTTTGCCATCCCTCAAAGTGTGAAAGCAAGGGAATCCGAGGTGTGTTCAAGTCCTTGATATTGGCTAGTCCAAGACAGGAAGTTTGTTGCACTGTATTGTTCAGGAAGACAATCTGTTGTGGTATGAGACACGCTCTAAATAATGACTCAGTTCCCTGAACCTGACAATCTTTAGTCCCCCAGACCGATTTTGTGTCTATAGTGTCCCTCCAAAAGTCAAACCCTTGTCAAGACAGCTGGGAAATAAAGGTAGCAGAGTATATCTGTTTCGTGTAAGTAAGCATATTTTTCCTTGCAGGTGTAGGTGTAACCTTGTAATAATATGAGGTCGTGTCTGAAGTGTTAAACCCAGAAAAATAAGCAAACTTATGTGCAAACGTTTGTGAACTACCTTTCGGTGGTGTCTGGCAATGTTCCCATTGATGGTAAGTAAACACGTTACGTGGGATACTTGCTTTGTGCAAAAATTGATGACCATAATGTTGATAGCATTACATCGTGTCAAAATCAGATGTATCATCATACAATTCATTTTTGGAAAAAGCAGCACTTTGTTCTAAATCAGATGGCATGCTATTCACAGTTTCAAAGTCCCAAACATGAGAGATTGTACTGGAGGTAATGATATAATTCAAAGAAATTTTAAATACGTGCAGTATTTTCAAAAGTTCGGTGGAACCAAATACAGCATATGAAACCCTATCCCAAACTATTCCTTCAGGAATCGGAACTGCTGTAATGTTCACAAAGGACAGGTCTCTTAATTCACGATGAGATGATGTATGTGGTTTCAGGACCATGTTCACATGTGGTACTGCAGAGCGTTCAGGAGCAAGAAAAAGACCGTCACTACACCTATCAAGAGGACTAGGAACAGTAGACCAATTGCAATCCAGAGCTCCAGCCAGGGAGAAACAAAGTAAGTCTTTTTCAACCAAAGGTAGATATTAAAACATTTTTCTTTTCGGGGAAACAGGAGCTGGCGGCGACTCAGGTTCACTCGAATCCATTGAGAAGGTATCAAAATCGATGAAGTAGCCAGATGCTGTTCAATCTATCCTTGGTAGCTCAGCAGGTTTAGTTGAACTGGCAATTGACTCATTTTGAGGCATATTCACATAGATATCGGTATTAGGCCGAATTGCGATCTGTGTTTGATTTGAATTTTGTTGTTGTTCAGTTTCGATTCCATTCCATTGTTGGCAACTCCGTTACTTCATATAGTAGAATCTTTGAATGTTATTAGTCTTTCTGTCTGAAATTCCTGTATGGTAGCAAGAGGAGATCGACGGCTACCCAGGAGCCCACGCGGCCTATTATTCAGTATCAGCCACATAGTGTGGTTTGATCAGATCAATTGAGACGAATCTCTTTTCCTTCTTGCCGGCAAGAGGCGGAAGAAGTACTGTTCTTGTTCCTTCGACAGCCTGGACAGGTATGAAATGAAATTAAGGTTTTATAAAGCGCATGTATGCTGAGGCGTCTTAGCACTAGGGCTGTCATAAAACTTGAGCAGAGGGAGCAAGCAAAGGTTAAGACTTGGGTGCAAACAGCCATGTTTTTAGCACTTTTCTAAACAGCTGTCTGTTAGTTTGGCTTCTCAATGTAAATGGCAGAGAGTTCCAGAGTTTAGAGGCCAGATAAAAAAAGCTTCTGCCATCCCTTTGTACGATCTTCACCCAAGGGATGACCAGCAGAGAGGCAGTCGAGGACCTGAGATTGCGTTGTGGTATGTGCCATCTAATGAATTTGCTGAAGTAGGCAGGTCCGACACCATAAAGGGCCTTGTGAATAATGCACAGAGACTTAAATTGGACCCTCGCCTGGATCAGCAGCCAATGCAGATCTCGAATACTTTGGGACATCGGACTGAATTTGGGGATTTAAAGCAGTAGACCGGCTGCTGCATTTTGAAGTGATTGAAGCTTGAGTATGGTCATCTTTTTTGCACCCAGAAAGAGGGCGTTGCAGTAATCAATCTTTGATAACACTAAGGCTACAATAACTGTTTTCCTTAGATCCATTGGAATAAAAAGTATGATTTTTTTTAGGATCTTCAAAGTGTGGAAGCAGGACGATGTAATAAGATTGACTTGGTCCAATAAGGATAGCTGATCGTCTAGAGTAACTCCTAGACTTTTTACCTTCTTTAGTGGGGATGGACAAGGTCCGGCTCCTTCTGGCCACCAGGATGTGTTCGAGAAAGATGTATTTTTACCAAATAGTAGCACCTCAGTTTTATCGATATTCAGCTTTAAGCAATTGTCCTGCATCCATCTGATAATGTGGACCATACAGTTGTTAAATTTCATTGCCACGTCATCCGGCTTTGATGATTAAGACACCACTATTTGTGTGTCATCTGCGTAGCAGATAGCAGTAAAGTCGTGAGAGCGGATGAGTTTAGCCAGTGGGGTAACGTAGACAGAGTTGGGGAAAGTGAGAATCCCTGGGTCACCCCGCATGGCAGCGCATACGGATGTGATTTGTGTCCTCCCATCGCTACAGTTTGTTCTCTGTTCACTAGAAATTATCTTAGTATATTGGAGGCTCCGCCTGTGATCCTCATTTCAGATAAGAACCGGATGAGTACTTGATGGTTTACCGTATCAAATGCGGCTGAGAGGTCTAGCAAAATTAATATTGCCTTCCCTCCTCCATCTAGCTGGATGCGGATCTCCTCTGTGGCTGCAATAAGTGCTGATTCTGTGGAATCTAAAGGCTGGAATCCGTGTTGTGCAGGGTCCATTTTGTCATTTGACTCTAGGAAATGTAGAAGATCTTCGTTTAGGGCTTTTTCAAGAATTTTGGATGGAAACGGCAGACAGAAGATTGGCCGATAATTTTTAACCTCCGTAGGGTCTTGCAAAGGTTTTTTCAGGATGGGCCGTACTAGTGATTTTTTCCAGATGTTTGGAAAGGATCCTGCTTCCTGAATATTGTTTAGGAGGGGTGCAAGGTGGCATGCAATGGTACTAGGGACCATATGAAGGACCATAGCCAGACAAGGGTCCAGTGGGGATCTATCTAGATTTGTTTGACAGTATAAGCCTCTCCACTCGTTCGGTCGGTAGGTGATTAAACTTTTCCAGGCGAGCCTGTATAGTTACCTCGCCATGATCCAGGCGACCCAGCGCGTCTGGGCTGTCCCCAGCTAGATGACTGGAGAACTCGTCGTATACGTTTTTTACTTTATTGTAAAATAAATCTGCCAGTTTATCACAAAATTCTGTGTTGGGGATGAACTGTTTACCTTCATGAAATTTTGATAATGCAGTGACTGTTTTAAAAAGCTCTCTGGCTGAATTTATTGCGGAACTAATTTTCTCAGTAAAGAAGTGTGACTTTGCTGAAATTATTGCCCCTTTGTACTTTCCAATAATTTTTCTGAAATGTTTTTTTTCCACTAAGGAATATTCTTTCCTCCATATTCGTTCTTGGGCCCTGCACTGCTTCTTAAGTTCCTTTGGCTCAGGCGTGTACCACGGTGCTGATGGTTGCTTCCTGCGGTTACGTATATGTTTTTCAGGACGAGCTTGGTGACCGCTGAATCAATCCAGCCAGCAAAATTGAGGGCTGCTGAGTCGTAATCAATGTTTAGACAAGGAGTGTGGGAGCGTAAGGCTGAATCTAAGTCATGTGTATTTATTTTCCGCCATGGGTGAGTTGTAGCCGTACTATTGATGTTAGGAGCTTTGAGGGTCTCTCCTGGGATGGTTAACCCAAAGAATACAGCGCTATGATCTGTCCAGGCCACGGGTAGGGCTCTGTTTAAAATAATCCGCGCGTAGTTGGTGAAAATGCCAACGAGAGTATGGTTCCCTATGTGAGTTGGCTCAGTAATGATCTGGTTTAAGTAAAAACTCTTTAGACAGTCAGGCGTTCTATAAGAAGGCCCAAATTCTTTTTTGTCCACAATCTTTTCTCTGACCAGGTCCCCGATCTTTGGGACCCAGGCAGGTCTTGCCGGAACAGCTTTAACTTCCCCAGTGGTGGTGCGTTTTACTTGGACGTTGCTTTGTAATGCCCCGAATTCATTGAGTTCCTGTAAAACAGCCAAACGATCATTGATGTCAAATGCTTTTTCATCCGCCACTGTGCTGCCACAATCGAGGTCGGGCACCCACATTCTCGTCCCAAACAGGACCTCGTAAGGAGTACGGCCTCCCAGGGAGCCTCTTGGCATTTTATTAAGTGCCCTCTGGACCCCATATAGGTGATTGACCCAACTACCACCCGCGCCTAATACCATTGCTGTTAAAGATTGCTTTAAGTCCCAGTTTTTCTTTTCCACAATCAAATTTCCCTTGGGATGATACGGAGATGAGTACCACAATGCTACACCCAAACTTCCCATGGCTTCCTTTTAAGCCTGAGAGCTAAACGCGGGGTCACAGTCAGAATGTAATGTGCCAATTGCGTATGTCCCTATAAAGACTCACAAATCCTTTATAACAGATCGGGCGTCAGCCGAGCGCTGAGGCCAAACCCACAGGAATCTAGAGCATGAATCCACTGCCACCAAGATATACTTGTAAGCCCGTCAGATTGTAAGGGGCCACAGTGGTCCAAATAGACACATGCGAGGAGTATGTCTGATATCAGTAAAGGTGTCTGCGGTGGATGTGCTACGGTGGAACTCTTCATTTGCTGGCAGATGTTGCGCTTAAGGACAAAAGCCTTGGTCTGTTTAGTAAGACCTGGCCACCAATAACGTTGTTTCAGTATGAAACTGCCGCAGTGATACCTGCATGTGCTGAGCCCAGACCATCATGTGCAGCTAGTATTAAACCTAACCTGCGATCCATGTTTGGTATTACTCTATCCCCCATTCCTAGAATTTGAGCATACGGTATATTTTGTGCATCTAACTTGTAGGAGTACTTGTCTGGAAAACCTTTTGGCACGGCTGGCCTGTTTTTGCGTGAAGCGATGACAGCTACCATTATGTCTCCGTCTACTCTCGTGCGAGAACGAGTGATTGCAGCAACGGCAGCAGTTCGCACTGTTGCCTTGGCCGCTTCATCAGCCAATGAATTCCCTTCAACGTGCACACCAGCACCTTGATGACTCAGCGTATGAATCACGTGAGCCCGCAGCAAGCCTTTTTTTCAGCTCTTCCACTTGTTCCCAAAGCAGTTTATGCTTTATTGTGCAACCTTTTGAATCTTTAAACCCATTCTGGCCCCAATAGTGAAGATATTCATTGTATTACTGGACACAGTAAAACGAATCACACACAATGAGTGTGGGGAATTCTCGATCCGTATTTTTTAGTACCAGTACTAAGGCTTTTAGTTCTGCCAGTTGAGCCGTGCAACCCCCTAGAGACTACATCTGCGTATTGCTAGGACAGAACTTACCGTCCCGCATACGTCCCTTTACAATCACACAAGCTGGGCTGTATTGCTGTTTACTTCCTATGTCAGGCTGAGCAGACCGTCAGTGTGAATAATGTAGTCATACTGATCTAGACGCATCATTACATTTGACAGAGGATATTCCTGTACGTACTGCAGAAATGCTTGTGTTTTCAATGTAGAGTCAAATTTGTAGTCTACATCTGTTGCAGTGAGAGAATTAGCCCACTGTATCCATCTTAGATGCAGTGCTTTTGCATTTGGAATGCTTGCTTTTATAACAGCCTCTAAGGTTGGTATCGGAGTTACGACAATTATTCGTTTCCCCTGAGCCAGTGATCTTTCTCTCACTACAGCAATCTGTACTGCTGTCAGTTGATGCAAAACGCATTTCAGCGTTTGTGTACAACTGAGATTTGTATGCAATCAGTACAGTTTCGCCTTCATTGAAGGTGAGGTAAGTGTACCCAGATTGACCCGCGATTACACGGATCACCAAATTCGTCGTGTTTATACGTGGGTGTAAGTGTTTGGAAGCTATCATGTCAGTTTGTAGGGAATACAGTATTTCTGTATGTTCCTGAGTCCAGTGTTGAACTGAAAAATCAGGTCTAATTAAGTTGTAGAAAGGTTTCACTTTTTCTGCGTAATCCAAAATGTATGTTCGGCCAAAATTTAGAAATCCTAAAATGGATTGTAAGGTTTTCAGAGTCTTTGGAGGTTGGAGCAGCACACACTTTTCTAAAAAGTTAGCTGCAAGGCTTTTCCCTTCATTTGAGAGCTCATATCCCAAAAATAGGACATTGAGGAGGGAGATTTTTGATTTTTTAAAGTTAAATTTGTAGCCCACAGAGGTGAACCCCAGAATAATGTTGTTCACTTTGGTCAAATGATCCAATAATTCATCGTCTGTCAGATAGATATCATCTACATAGGACAATGCCTCCTCATCAACATTTTGAAGCAACTCTGTTACTCTTGCTGAGAACAGCCCGGGGCTATTCTTATACCCTTGGGGCAGTCGACAGATCTGACGTTGAGAGCCTAGGGCTGAAAATGCTGCCAAATATCTGCTTTTAGGCGCTACATTTTAGCAAATGAGTCCATTTGAGATATCTAGTGTTGTTTTGTATTTTTTATGCACAATGTTATTCATTAATGCGACACTGTGTGCATTTTGTACTGCAAATGTCTTTGTGCATGTGTTCAAATGCCTGTAGTCTAAGACAAGACGATATGAATTATTGGGTTTCATTACGGAAAACAAAGGATTATTCATGGAAGAGGTGCAATTCTCTATTACACCTTGGTATTCAAGTTGATCTAAGATCTCCCTGACTTGTTTTTTCGCGTCATGTTTTATTGGGTACTGTCTCTGTGGAGTTGAAGTAGTTTTTACTGGGATTACATGGTGAAGTGACTCAGCATCCCACCCTGCATGATTGCGGTATAATGCAGGAGCTAATGCTACCGTCCACTCCTGCGCGTATGAATGTTTCAGTGATTCTGGAACGAGGTCAGAGATGGCTGGTAAAATTACCGTTTCTCCTTTTGGGCAATCCATAACAAACTCAGGCGGCCAATCTTTTTCTGCTAAAAGAATGTTGTATCCACAGGACAGGTTCTCCCAAAAGAGACCTTTAACCTTCCTAGGTATTTCCCCCTCCATATGGAGTGTGATTTTGTATAACTGGTGTGGTACACTTACCCTAGTATCAGGTGTTTAAAACCGTGATATGTTCATTCAACACCGCTATTGTTACTTCTGCTGCGCTGTCTAGCATCGTCAGAGCCCATTCCCCGTTCAGAAGCTGAGTCCTCAGTAGCCTGGGCAGTTCTTATTTTATGGCCTGCAACCTTCTTCTTTTTATATTGAGGTTTTGATTTTGGTTTATCTTCTTTTTTGATATTAAAGTCTGAATTGCGATGCGTGTCTCTTGACTTTACGCAGGGAAAGAAAAACTAGCAACAAGTATACAATGGTCATGAAATTAGCAAGTTTCTAGGACAACATCATAGTAATTATTCAATAGACATTGTGCATCATGATTGATAAATAACTTTTTTCATATCAATTGGTTGTTTTATATCAAAAATCTTTTGATTTTCATTATATTTTATTATTTTCCTCAAATATCAAAAGCCTTTTTCATCTTGTAATTAAAATCATCAATACATCAAGTCTGAGATGCATATATACAATATAATCATATATTCATAAAGAGGACAATACAGTTGAGTTTTATCATTGGTTCAACAGTTCACATCAATGTGTATTTGTTAACAATAAAAAGGTCCAGATAATTCATGGACAGAAGGGAAGGTTGGCGGTAGATGGACTTTGTTCACTCTTCTGATCTGTGTTCTGACTGTCCTTCCCTCTCTGAGATTTTGATGAACCCTGAAAGGAACGAGAGGAACATGTATCAGTATCCTGATACCTGTCAGGTTTTTTAATGTTATCACGATTTCTAAGGTTATACCTCCTTTCGGAGGGCTCCTGCTGAGGAGACCCACCCCTTGATTGCGATCTAGTCTCGCTATTTTTTGTTTTTATTTATCCCATTTCTTTTTTGAAGAATCAGGCACTTGTTTGGTGTTATCTTTTTCAGGACTACCCATTACTTGTGGTTTCATAGCTCTGGCTCCCAAATAATTTCTACCTAATTTGGCGTATGTATCTTCGATAATTTTTGGTAATTCTTGCTCCTGTTGTGCAGGAGTGCATTCCCTCAAGTGTTGGCGTATAGCCACCGCTGCTGCCTCTCCTTTTATGTTTGCTAACATAACTGTAGATACCTGGGAAAAATTGCCTAATAATTTCATCCCCAAGTTCAGAGCAGGTTCTGCTCCATACTCATTCTGTATTTGTCTCAATACTTCTGGTATCACTGCTATTGTAGGGATACCATGAGTTCTGGTAAAGATGGCAGCGAAAACTGTACCCCAAGTAGTACAATCCTTTATCGGGGGATCTATTCCCATTGGCAAGCATATTGTCAGTATTCTGTGTTTTTCTTGTGGGCCTGTGTGTGGAAACACTGCCTCTAACTGTGCTATTTCCTGTGCTATATAGAATGGCATTTGCTCACGTTTAGTGGGCATTCTTCCCATAACAGCGTTCAGTGTTTGTGGGGTAATTTTAGTTGCAGTTCCTTGTTGTTGACCTGCTGGGGTAATTTTAGTTGGTTGAGGTGTGAGTGTTCTCATGACAAACTGTGTCAGATTTCTCTAAACTTTTATTATTTCTTTGTGAAGGGGACATAGGTCTGCTATTGGCAATGTGTCAACGTCTGGATGGGGTGTACAAGCCGCTAGGACCGGCCAAGTCGCTCAGTCTCTGCTGAGCGAACCCAGTCTCAATTTTTCTGTGGTGTGTGGAATGGTGCCTTTAAACCAGTTTATATGCTCCTGGTAACTGAGCGGAACTTCAATGTCCTCGTATGGACAATATTCTTCCGGTGTTTCATCCGGGGTGTAAGAATGAAATGTTTTTGTGCGTGCGTCTGCAGGTGGGAATTTAACCCATGAATAGAATACTTCCGTCCTGAATGACTCGTGTGCCTCAATCATGAACGTTACAGTCCCACCTAATGCTGAGACTCTACACTCTGCTAGTTTTAAAGTAAGTGCATTTCTGACATTTTCTGAAATGTTTATAGCACCTTCTTGCTCTCCTTCCCCTGCTGCATTCGCATGTAATGCTGCTGCTGCGTTTTCTTCAACAGACATTGTTGAAAAGACTGTCAAGGAAATTGAGATAAGGTTTTATGCACAATGTAGGGAACTATAAACCTTCAAGCTTGATAAACTTACAGCCAATACATAGGATATGCCTACTCAGCTGTGGCGGATTTTTCCCTTCCCACTCCAGACGTCTCTGGGTAGATGTGAGTAGGGGTCTCTGAGAAAGCACGACTGAACTACTCAGATTTGACCATTAAATAAGAACCAAACCAATGTTGGCAGCGCCATGTCGTGTAGTTCCTACAAATCTATAAAGGGTCGGCACGTTTAGACAACATAAACTAAGGGATTGGTGTCCAGACTGATTCCAGGCACCCACGAAGGATATGTTAGTCTGTAGAACAGCTAGCTCACAGTGCCACTATGAGCCCCTCTTACGAAGGAGTGAATAGTTTCTGGCAACTATTGAACATGACAATCCTGACCCCTCAGGGATCGTGGAAAACGTACAGTAATTTTTGCTCAGGCATTCGTGCTTACTTTGTCTCAGAGAGATACACAGAATAAACGGTGGGGACGTTTTCAATAAGTATATATTGAACCAGCGTCATTCTAGTATAAAATACGTGTGCTGCAACAATCATTGGACATAAACAGATATATACTACTATGAGCACCAGTAGAGTAAAGAAAAGGTAGAATTCTACCATAGTGCTAAAACAATGAAAATATGCAGGCATATAGATACATAACAGAAATATTGCGTACTCCTTTGATGCAAACCCTAACTAGATGTACCTAAATGTACCTAGCATGTATGTAGGTGTGTAGCCAAGAAACCCCTTAGGATAGAGCCAACCCCATTACCTGATGTGGGAGAGCAAAGGACCCCGTCTTGGTCTCAAGATGGACACCCCACAAGGGATGTCAGACCACTGCGTGCTGGAGTGTTTGATTGCAGGGACCTCAGAGTCTCGCGTCAGCGTGTCAGCACAGAAGTCTTTCTCCTCTGGTTTGCCCAGCGAAGATGTAGTGCTTAGAGTGGTACTCTCAGGGGTTCTACCTAGAAGTGTACTGTGGGCATGTAAGGCAAGGATGACGATAGAGGTGACCCTTATACAGAGTTATTATGCAAAAGATGGTAATCCTGCTGTGATACTGAGAATCCTCATGCATAATACATGAGGCTAGTTTTCGGAGAAAACCACACGACAGTCATGTAGCACCTAACTAGGTAAAAGGTCAGCGCGAAACCTGTTATGTAGAACAATGGTAGGACAGATGTATGTAAAAGGTCATGTAACCACCTAGGCCTATATTGGGGTACATTGGGGTTCATAACAGAAGTTAAGCCTGCCTTCTCGTAGCAAAGCTACCAAGGGTTGAGCATGGGATAATTTTCTGAGACATATTCTGAGCCCTTTATTGTGTTAGTGACATTATTTCCAGTGGTAGATGCATATTTACCACTACTAATAACCCACTTTCCAACACAAGTGGAATATCTTTACCACCAAAACTCTATATAGAAGGGAGGGCTTTGGAAACTGTATTAGAGTACAAATACTTGGGGGTGATTTTTTACTCTAGAGGTTCATTTTAGAACCAAAGTTTGGCAATTCAAATTAGAAATAATACTCTTTCTGCCGCTTTCTCTTCAATACAGAACTCCTTAAAAGGCCTGTCCCTCCAGCCACTCTTGCAAGTAATGGCCGTTTAACATGCCCCTTCTCTGACGTATGGAGTTGAGGTACTTAGAGTAAAAGCGGATAAAATAATAAATAATGCAATTGTAGGGACCTATTGCCTGTTTAATCTTCCTCCTCAGTCTTCGCCTGCCCAAATCCGCTTAGAGTTTGGCCTTAGGAGACAGTTTGTAAGTAGTTTGGGAGCGTATTTGAAATTCTGCTACAAGCTAAAAACATTATCCAAGACCTACGTTAAGCACAATTGTGTGTGAAGCGAAAAGTGACCCAAGAAATATTGCAGTACGTGATTTTTTTAACTTGGCCTTAACTATTTTGAGGCAGAGGAACTCTGGGCCTTACCCCTTTCTCAAACGTCATTCAATAGAGTTATAAACGGATCAGGAAAAAAGATTTTATCCCTAATGGATAAAGCTGTGCTGTCTGAAAGAGCTCATGTATGAATGGTTGTAGGCTCATATGGCCCCCTAAAATTTCAATCATACCTAGGGAGTTTGAACGGTCTTAATCCACAAATTAAAACTGCTGTGCTACCGACTTGGTGATTTACAAACTTGTTTTAATTCGCCCATCTGGAGGAGATTGTCTGAAGAGACATCATGTCGTCTTTGTGACTATTTTAAGGAAGACATTTGTCATATTGTCTGTACCTGCCCAGCCCTAATGGCGGAGAACCAAGTGTTGAGACAGTTTTTATAAGAAATACCATACGAACATGTCGACAAGCAATTAAAGTCTGTCTCCAAGGGGTAATTTGATATTTTGTGGAAATTCCTGAAGTTTATGTCTATTGCTGAGTCAAAACTAGCAAAGTTTGAGTTATGAAGGTAATTGTCAGTGGTACTTGTAGCGCGCAGGAGATGCCTATGTGCCCATTTATATTGTGTTTAAAAACTGATTTGAATTGGTGATTTATTCAGTTTTAATTTTAATGCTTTTATTCTTAACTCTGAATGTTATAGCTAAGTATGATTGATCATGCTAAACCAGAAAGTTTTTTTTATAGTTCTGCTATCATAAGAATAGTTTTAGTATGAAGTAAGAATTTTAGTAAAGGCACTTTGTTTTGACTATATTGCACAAGTTTGACATTAATGGTTATAACATTGCCTGCTTGGACAGTTTAAATGCAATTAAATTAATCTGGAACAACAAGGTCCATGCTCTGTAAAGCTTGAACATTCAAGCACTCTCCCTCCAACACTCAACTGGGCAAAGTTGGTAGGATTATATTCCATAGTGGGTGGTTTAAAGTTGTGGATCATTATCATGTGACATATGACTCAGGTTAACGATTTCTCTTTTGAGGTTGAATTAAGTAAATCTTTGGTATTCCATTTGATTGATGATGGATTTTATGATGTTATTTATTGATGATGTTTTATTTGGTGATCATATTGTGATGTATTGTAAATTTTAATTAACTGAACAATAAGGTCTTACTTTCCACTGACTTAACCACTAGTCACACCCCCTCCTACTCCACTCAACTAAGCAGTATTGGCAGCTTCCTTCTATACAATTTTATGAGACAAGGCAACTCCCACCCTCGAGTCGAGGATGTCAATAGCTCTATGGCACCATCTGCATATATATACAGTGCCAAAAGGTGACTGTAAGCCCTGTAATTCATGCTGATTGTATTGTGTTTCCTTTTGGATTAAGAAACGGAAACTGGGGCCCTCACTTCCAGTGTTTCGGGCAGTGGTCGAAGTGCATTCAAAAAAGTATGGGAACTGTGATGCTGCATGCAAATGGGGCTGGGGTGAGTGAGCGTGGGGGTATGGTCTAAGGCGTGGCTGAAAAAAAACAAAATATTCTGTAACTTTTTTCAGTCTTTTACCTTCAGGTAACTACATATAAAATAATGCACAGCTTAAATGAAAAAATTAATTTAAGTTAATCAGTGTAAAAGGCACCATCGTAGATTATGAAATCTTTATTAGTTTGTGCACTGCAGAGGTCTGTGTCTGTACCCAGAGAGCTACAGAACTAAACCCTGGTTGGTCAGCGGAAAATAGTGATGTGTGTATGTTTAGTGCTACTAGGTCCCAGTCTGTGACATAAAGCACTGTGCATACGTAAGTCATTATTTTAAACGTGTGTAACACACAGGAGATAGGCTGCTATACAGGCCCGGCTCCAGGAATTTTTATTTGGGTAGGCCAAGGGTGCTTTCGGGGGGGCCACTGCAGCAGTCACGGCCGGCATGATGGGGAGGGGTGGAGGGCTCGGGGGGTGTCGCGCTGGGGTTTAATTTAATAATATTAATTTTAATTAATCAGCATGGAGAAGGACAGAGTGTGCATGACTGGTTTGGGCGGCCCCAGAGGGCCGACCAAATAGTCTTTACACACTCAGGAGTGGGCACACCACTCCTCCCCAGCCCTGCTCGCAGAGCAGCCCCGCCCACCCGCAACCAAATATAAAATGGTAATAACTGAAAGTTATTACCATTTTATGTTTCTGCTTCTCGCACTGCGAGAAAGCAGTGGGGCAACGCTCCTCCGCCCTAGTGTAGGAGCCGCCCCTGCACTGAGGCCCAATTTGTTGCTTCTGGATGTAGTCTACAAGCCCTAGATTACATCATATCTACTTGCAAACAGTCACCATGATACCACGGATTGATTCTGTGTGTATACAGAGCATGTGGAGAGTTATTTGAAAGTAAGAGCAATGTCTGGACCTAACTGCAAACCCTCGAATTCCAGCAGGCCAGGCTTCAATACAAGTACTTGAATACCAAGCATATTATAATAGTTCAAGATTAACGAAGTCCCTATTACCACACCAAAGCCTTGACATCATCGTATTAGAAAGGCTGGCTATTTACTTGTTGCAATTTGTCCAACACTTATTTCTCTGCACAAATTTAACTTGATACATTTTTCTTTCTTGTCATCCTTTTGCGATGTACTTTCAAAGATACAAATTCTTGAAAAACAGTAATGCATTTGAAAAAAGAGAAATGAGTATTTTATGAAAACTGCCAGCAGTTTTCACACTGACCATTTCAAAACTAGCAGTCCAGTCATAGAGGTAACCTTCTATTATTCTTTGAAAACTCCCTTATAAACTCATCCATACATAGGTTTCTGTGAGCTCCTATCTCATGTGCTAAAATAGTCAAATTATGAAAGATAAAGCATCAATCTGTAATGCAATACAGGAGAATGAGACACCCATCTAGTTGCTGAATTGCACAATGTGAAACTAGAAATCCTGGGATCAATCCTAGCTTCCATGCTTGACCAAATTGTGTGATCCTAGCCAAACCTTTATTTCCCTGAGCCTCCTTTATTCATCATCACATAAGAGGGCACCTTCAAATACATGTGTTCTAGATGTGCACTGTACAAAACACATTTTCTGTGAGAACAAGCCCGAGCACTCATGCATCATTTGATGTATGAGTGCTCTGGCTTGTTGTCACTTGTAAGGTAGATCCCTAGGGGTCACATATCGGGGGTGTGGGTGATTTCCCCCTCCCTTGAGCACCATAGCAACTATTTACGTATTAGGATAATACCGCTAAGAGTGAGCACCAACACCACACGGGGTTCTATCGCCCAATACAGAGTTTATTTAAAAACACATTTTCTGTTTGATTTAGTCTACTATAATAGTGCTTCATCTGCACTAAGAATCTAAGCCACAAGTAAGGCACACATAACAACAGACTTGCCTTTTAGTTTACTACGGGCCAGATGTACAACCTTTTTTTGCAGTCGCAAAAAAGGGTGTTGGTATGTACAAACGCTATTGTGCAAGACTGTATTAGGAAGGGGCATTCCAAGGGCGTCCCTTCCTAATAGCGAGCCGCATTTGTATGTATCATTGTTTTGCGACCGCAATTGCAAAACACTCGAAGTTTACTACCTACTTTAAGTAGGGGGTAAGCCACTCGGAAAGAGGAAGGAGTCACCAGGGGATCCCTTCCTCTTTGTGAATGGATGCAAAAATATTTTTAAGAGCAGGCAGTGGTCCCACGGACCACTGCCTGCTCTTAGAAAATGAAACAAATGTTTCATTTTTCTTTTTGTAATGTATCCCATGTAAGGTCCCTTTGATGGGAAGAGGAGGTTTCTGAGTTGGGAGTATAAGGCAAGAAACACTACTCAGCCTCCCTCATTGCCAGTCTTCAGAGAGAATCTCTCTTCATTACTACCTGCAGAGACCCCGGACTCTGCAGCACACTCCCTTCCCGGCCTGATTATCCATTTTCTACCATCCATCTCCCGTGCACCTTAGCTCACAGCTGACCTTGGGCCCCAGCCCCATATCAGCCACCATACGACTCCATTTTCATTATTCCCGGTAAAAAACATTAGGAAAATTACCCTCAAACTTAAATCATTGAATATAACAGTAAAAAGAAATCAGCACACACTTTAAAATATATTCCGCAGAGGTCCTAATGACCCGACTGCTAATTAAATAAACAAAAACAGAAAGGCCATGACAGGGCTGGCTTTAGCGCTGGTGCAAAAGTCTTTATTGGTGCCCCACCACTGACCTCTTTCTCCATAGATACCTTTACTACCACCCTCCAACAGTGCCCTTCATCTCTCCATAGCCCCTCCCCCTCATGCCTTCCTCCTCGGATGTCCTCACTGCCACCCTCCAACAGTGCCCCACATCTCTACTTAGCCTCTCCCCCTTGTGACCTCCTCCTCAGACTCCGTCACTACCACCCTCCACCTGTCAAGGATTCTTCGTTCAATTCCTCGGGGTCGTGCTGATGCTCAAAGGGGGCCCACCTCTGAACCACCCCAAGTCTGGAATAGCGTTATACACTCAGACTATTGGGGTAATTGAGCGGGGGAAGGAAAGGGTAGGAACTGCCCGGAGGGAGATCTGTGAGGGTGACAAGAAAGAAAACAGCGTAAGACTTCTTTGGTCTGTTTTCCCTTACCCCCTCCCATCAATTATCACCTTTACACTACAACCCCTACCTGAAACAAAGAAAAGTGAAATGATGCCATCAGAAGAGAGCAGAGGGTGATGACTTTTTGCAGAACACCTTTCTAAATGAATACATAAACGAAAGAGAGCGCGTATTAAAGAAAGGTTCCTATTCTCCTCTAAGCCCTCACTGCAGTCTATATTTCTACGGGAGTGAAAACACACCTACCAAGATCATGTGTCTCGTATTCTGTGATGCCAAGATGTAGCCCCTCTATCCGATCTCTCTTCTGAAGGGAAAAAATATAAAGAAAGAACAACCAAAATCACACAAATCATAGGGTGTTCTTTAGACCCTGGACAAACAAAGCTTGACTTCTTAAACCATAGAGCGGAGCGCCTAGGAGTGTTAGTAGTCACACGATCCTAGCATCTCATCAGCAAATGTAGGCTTCAAAGAAGAAAAGTCAAACAATAGGCAAACACGGCCTGATATTAGCCCCTGCAATGTCTCGGAGCGTCTTTAACAAACCATGCCCACAAATCAGGGCTTTCCATAAGTAGACAGTATATGGAAAGGTCAAAGCCTGGAGTATCGTGGGTGCTTACTTTCCCTGCATGAAACCGGAAGGTAATCCTTGGTTTCTCCAACAGGGAACGAGCATCCCAAGCGCCTCATCAGGCACCTAAACTCCCCTGCAAGAGACTGCGGTGAAACAGCGTGTCTCATCCAACAGAGCAGTCCGTGGAGATGAAACGGAGAAGTAATCTCCGTTCAGATTCAATGGCGGCTCGGAAATGTGTGCGTTAGCACTCTTACCACCTGGCTTGGTCTGCAGGTTTTCGTCGAAGGAATCCCAGATACACATCCCGGGGTAGAGAATAATCGGCGGCGCTTCCTGGCTTCCGCCGTATTTATTCTTTTTGTTTCCGGCGAGGCGTCCGAGTCACATGAAGCGCGACTCGCATTGCATTCCGGTAGGTGTAGTTTTGTGACGCGGGTGTGCACACGGTTCGCGCAAGGGGGGGCAGGTAGTGTACCGGCGTTCGTGATCCTGACAGCACACCCCCCCCCCTTCCCCGGGACACTAACTGCCCGAGGGTTTCTCAGGGTGTAAACGATGGAACCTGGTCACTAATCTAGGCGCGTGCACCGCCCCAACCGGTTCCCAGGAATTTTCCTCAGGTCCATAGCCTTTCCAGGCCACCAAGTACCACAACTTTCCCCGTATTCTTTTGGCATCAAGAATACTCCGAACCTCATACTCTTGTTCTCCTTGAACCCAAACAGGATCGGGCTTTTTCTTCACCGGGCCATGTGAGGGTTTCAGGAGGGAAACGTGAAACACCGGATGGATCCGGAAATGGGTTGGCAGCTTCACCTTCACTGCCACTGGATTTATAAGCTTAACCACTTTGTAAGGGCCAATGAATTTGGGGTTAAACACACTGTACCTTTTGAATCTTATGTGTCGTGTTGACAACCAAACCCAATCCCCTCTTTTGTACAAAGGACCAGGTCTCCGATGTTTATCGGCTTGAGCTTTATATCTTTCTTTAGCCTTGAGCAGATTGTTACGCGTGATCAGCAATGTTTTGCGCATAAGCTGTAATCTTTTGCGTAAGTCTGGGTGACTGGTGTTAGTGCTAGGGACTATCAAGGGAGTGAACTGAGGGTGAAACCCGTATGTGCTGTAAAACGGGGTGAGCTGTGTGGAGGAGTGTTTGGCACTGTTGTATGCAATTTCCGCCACCCACCTCCAGTCCACCCACGCATCAGTGTTAGTATCAACGTAACACCTTAGGAACTGTTTGAGAGTTTGGTTCAGCCTTTCGGTTTGCCCATCGGTCTGCCGGTGGAAGCTCGTTGATAGCGAAGACGTTATTTGTAGTTCGGAGCACCACGTTCTCCAGAAACCCACAGTGAATTGGGCCCCTCTGTCCGAAACGATGACTTTAGGAAGGCCATGAAGCCGAACGATGTTGACTAGCAGCAGCTTGGCCAACTGGCTTGCTGAGGGTGCTTGTTTGCATGCTATGAAATGGCCCATTTTGGTCAAATAGTCAATGACCACAATAATGGCAGTGTTCCCTTGATCTGTGGGAAGTCCCACGATGAAATCCACTGAGAACCTTTCCCAAGGTGTTTCAGGTGTGGGCATGATTTGTAGGAGCCCCTGCGACTGTTGATGGTCGGATTTCATTTGAGCACATGTTGGGCATTCCCGTACCCATGTCAATATGTCTGGACGAACTGTTGGCCACCAAAACTGGCGTAGCACTTTCTCCAGGATTTTTGTGCCTCCCAGGTGACCAGCACATGGGAGATCGTGACACCACGAAAACACGGTTCTGCGTAGATTACTGGTGGGAACCAGTACTTGTTGGCCTTTTATGGGGAGACCTTGCCGCATCTGCCAATCCGATCTTCTCTGGAGCCAGCTTCTCCACGCAAACGTGCGTATTCCTGTTCGCACCTTTTGTAGGAAGTCATCGGTTTGTACGGCACACACCACTTTACTAGGTTCAATGATGGAACCCTCTGGTGTGACGGTATGAAGTGGGAAGGAGTCTTGCCTTGTGAGGGCGTCTGCCTTCTTGTTGTCCACGCCAGGGCGGAAAGTTACCACAAAATGGTATTCTGAGAAGAATAACATCCACCGGAGCTGACGGGGTGTGAGATGGCGAGCGGCCCACATGAACTGGAGATTACGGTGGTCTGAGTAGACTGTTACCCGATGCACCGCCCCCATCAACCAATGTCTCCACTCCAGGAAGGCGTCCCTGATCGCTAAGAGTTCTTTTTCTGCGATTGTGTAGTTCCGTTCTGCGGCGTTCAACTTCCGGGACATGAATGCAATGGGGTGAAGACACCCGGTGGTTTCATGCCGTTGAGAGAGCACTGCTCCCACTGCTACCTCGGAAGCGTCGTCCTGCACGATAAATGGTAGATCCGGGTTGGCATGAGTAAGAATCGGAGCCGACGTGAATGACTGTTTTAGAAGTTCGAACGCCTTTTGTGTTTCTTCAGTCCACAGGAACGGGGTCTTTTTCCGAGTTAACCTGGTGAGGGGTGCAACCATGTCTGAGAATCGTCGTATAAATCTTCGATAGAAGTTTGCGAACCCCAGCAGACTCTGGATCTCCTTTACGTTGTGCGGACAGGGCCAGTCAACGATGGCCTTCACCTTTCTTTCTGCCATGACCTGCCCAGAGGGAGTGAGCATAACCCCTAAGAATTCCACTGTGGTCACGTGAAACTCACATTTTGTGATTTTGCAGAATAGACGGTGGTGCCGCAGTGCTTGCAATACCAGGCGTACATGTACCACATGTTCTTCCTCTGTCGCGGAATATATGAGGATGTCATCTATATAGACCACGACGAAGAGGTCCAGGTATTTTCTGAGGACCTCATTTAGAAAAAACTGAAACGCCGCAGGGGCATTACAGAGCCCAAAAGGCATAACCAAGTACTCGAACAGTCCATACCTCGTTTTGAATGCGGTCTTCCATTCATCGCCCTGATGCATTCGGACCAAATGATATGCCCCTCTCAAGTCTAACTTCGTGTAGATGACCGCAGCCTGCACTTGTTCCAGGAGCACAGGGATCAACGGAAGCGGGTACTGGTTCCTTATGGTTATGGCGTTCAATGCTCTATAATCGATGCAGCATCTGAGATCTCCGTTTGCCTTCGGAATAAAAAAGAGGGGAGAGGCTGCTGGAGATTTGGATGGGCGTATGAATCCCCGTTCTAGGTGCTTGTCCAAATATTCCCGTAGGTACTTATTCTCTGGTACCGTAAGAGCATATATCCTCCCACACGGGATCACTGACCCTGGAACCAGGTCAATACGACAGTCGTAGTCCCTGTGAGGAGGTAATACCTCTGCTTCTGTATCGCTGAAAACGTCATCGTATTCCGCATAACACTGAGGCAGGACCACGTTCTTTTCGGCAGCTGTTGCGATGTGGTGTCTGGTTGCTAAGATTTTCGATGGTCGCATCACCCCTTGGTTGCAGTGGTTCTGGCAATAAGCGGAATCCATTTGTACCGTCTTGTTGGTCCATTGAATGGTGGGTTCGTGTCTCTGTAACCAGGGAAGACACAGTATAACTCCGTACTGTGGAGCCCGTATGATATTGAAAGACAACCACTCCTTATGTTATTCGTCGTAAATGAGCTCATACTCAGGGGTGCTATGCCGGATGGGTCCAGAGTCTAATACCTTCCCGTCCACGGCGTACACCAGTTCTGGGGGAGGCTTAGGGATCAGGTGCACGCCTAGACGTAGTGCCTCTTCTTGGTCCATAAAACATCCGGAAGCTCCCGAGTCGACCTTAGCTCGAATGTGTTTGGGTTCTTGGTTAATTACTATGACTAGCATTATATAGAAATGATCCGCTTCCATAACGGCGGATGAGTTCACCGAAGGGATCGCAACAACCGCTTGACGACGTCCCTTCCTGAGTCTTCAAGCGTGGTAGTTTTCCTCCTTCTTTTCAGTTGTCACTGCTGCTGCTTGCCCCAATCGAGGTCGACCATATTTCGGCTTGACCGGACATTCACGCAGGAAATGTCCCTTTTTTCCACAGTACAAGCACAGACCTTGCTTGCGACGATGGTCTCTTTCACTGAGAGTTAAGGAGGCTCTCACTGTACCAATTTCCATGGGTTCGGGTTTTGGGGTGGTTTTTTCGATGCCAGAAGCGCGCTCACCATAGGGTACATATTTCTCTTTCCTTTTGTGATCTCCTCTGCGTTCTCGCATCCTGTGGTCTAATCGGAGGGTGAGGTCTGTGAGAGCCGCACAGGTGCGAGGTTGGGGATCAATCTGGGCTAGAACATCTTTTAACTAATCCGTGAGCCCTTGGTAGAATATAGCCGACTGCTTAGCTTCCGGCCAGTCGGTTTCTGCCACCAGTCTCCGAAAACTGTTCAGGTAGCTAATCAAATCGGAGTTTCCCTGACGTAGCTCCAGTAGATCCCTATCCGCCGGGAAGGTTTCGGCTCGTCGATCAAAGGTTTTTTCAAAACTCTCCTTGAATTCGTCCCAGTCGTAGAGTAGGGGATCGTCCCTCCTCACAATCGGAACTGCCCACTGTGCGGCCTCCCCACCCAGATAAGAAATCAGGAAAGCCACTCTGGTTTGGTTAGTGGCGAACATCTTTGGTTTGCAGGTATAGTGGAGTAACACTTGGGTAAGGAAAACTTGTACTTTCTTATTGTCCCCATAAAACCTCTCCGGAGGAGCCAACGGTATCTGGGCAGGAATCTCCACAACTACCGGCGTTGGGTGGGGGGCTTCCCCTACATTAAATGGGTTGCGTTGTAGCCTATCTACTCTGACCTGTAGGGCCGCTGTTTCCTGACGTGAAGCAGCGAGTTCTGTTTGAACAAGCACCAGCGCCGCCATCACATCCTCTAAGGTGGCCATCTATGAACCCAACACGACCAGGAGGAAACCAATTCTTGGGCCGATTATTCTGTCAAGGATTCTTCGTTCAATTCCTCGGGGTCGTGCTGATGCTCAAAGGGGGCCCACCTCTGAACCACCCCAAGTCTGGAATAGCGTTATACACTCAGACTATTGGGGTAATTGAGCGGGGGAAGGAAAGGGTAGGAACTGCGTGGAGGGAGATCTGTGAGGGTGACAAGAAAGAAACAGCGTAAGACTTCTTTGGTCTGTTTTCCCTTACCCCTCCCATCAATTATCACCTTTACACAACAACCCCTACCTGAAACAAAGAAAAGTGAAATGATGCCATCAGAAGAGAGCAGAGGGTGATGACTTTTTGCAGAACACCTTTCTAAATGAATACATAAACGAAAGAGAGCGCGTATTAAAGAAAGGTTCCTATTCTCCTCTAAGCCCTCACTGCAGTCTATATTTCTACGGGAGTGAAAACACACCTACCAAGATCATGTGTCTCGTATTCTGTGATGCCAAGATGTAGCCCCTCTATCCGATCTCTCTTCTGAAGGGAAAAAATATAAAGAAAGAACAACCAAAATCACACAAATCATAGGGTGTTCTTTAGACCCTGGACAAACAAAGCTTGACTTCTTAAACCATAGAGCGGAGCGCCTAGGAGTGTTAGCAGTCACACGATCCTAGCATCTCATCAGCAAGTGTAGGCTTCAAAGAAGAAAAGTCAAACAATAGGCAAACACGGCCTGATATTAGCCCCTGCAATGTCTCGGAGCGTCTTTAACAAACCATGTCCACAAATCAGGGCTTTCCATAAGTAGACAGTATATGGAAAGGTCAAAGCCTGGAGTATCGTGGGTGCTTACTTTCCCTGCATGAAACCGGAAGGTAATCCTTGGTTTCTCCAACAGGGAACGAGCATCCCAAGCGCCTCGTCAGGCACCTAAACTCCCCTGCAAGAGACCGCGGTGAAACAGCGTGTCTCATCCAACAGAGGAGTCCGTGGAGATGAAACGGAGAAGTAATCTCCGTTCAGATTCAATGGCGGCTCGGAAATGTGTGCGTTAGCACTCTTACCGCCTGGCTTGGTCTGCAGGTTTTCGTCGAAGGAATCCCAGATACACATCCCGGGGTAGAGAATAATCGGCGGCGCTTCCTGGCTTCCGCCGTATTTATTCTTTTTGTTTCCGGCGAGGCGTCCGAGTCACATGAAGCGCAACTCGCATTGCATTCCGGTAGGTGTAGTTTTGTGACGCGGGTGTGCACACGGTTCGCGCAAGGGGGGGCAGGTAGTGTACCGGCGTTCGTGATCCTGACACCACCAGTGCTCCTCATCTCTCTGTAGCCTTCCTACACCCCATAACCACCTCTTCGGATTCCGTCACTGCCACCCTCCACCATTGCCCCTCATCGCTCCATAGCCCTTCCCCCCATTACCCCCGCCTCGGATTCCCTCACTACCACCCTCTCAACAGTGCACCTCATCTCTCTGTAGCCTCTCCCCCTCATGACCTCCTCCTCAGACTCCCTCACTACCACCCTCCACCAGTGCCCCTCATCTCTCTGTAGCCCCCCTACACCCCATGACCACCTCCTTGGATTCAGTCATTGCCACCCTCGACCAGTGCTCCTTATCGCTCCATAGCCCCTCCCCCTATGACCCCCTCCTCGGATGCCCTCACTGCCACGCTCCACCAGTGCCCCTCATCTCTCCATAGCCCCTCCAACTCATGACCTACTCCTCAGACTCCCTCACTACCACCCTCCACCAGTGTCCCTCATCTCACCGTAGCCTCTCCCCTCATGACCTTCTCCTCAGACTCCCTCACTACCACCCTCCACTAGTGCCCCTCATCTCTCTGTATCCCCCTACACCCCATGACCCCCTCCTCGGATGCCCTCACTGCCACGCTCCACCAGTGCCCCTCATCTCTCCATAGCCCCTCCAACTCATGACCTACTCATCAGACTCCCTCACTACCACCCTCCACCAGTGCCCCTCATCTCTCCGTAGCCTCTCCCCCTCATGACCTCCTCCTCAGATTCCCTCACTACCACCCTCCACCAGTGCCCCTCATATCTCCGTAGCCCCTCTCTCATATGCACTTCATTAGTTGTATAGCGCTACTCATAGTGTAGGGTGACACAGTACTTTACATCGTGCCCACATTATGCAGAGACAATCAATCATACAAGTATGTAAATCAGCCTATAGGGAATGTCGCATAAGCCAATGAGGATTACCAGGAGTTGGAATCACATGTCATCCATACTGGTGGGCAATATGTTTTAAGAGAGTTTGGTCTGGAGAAGCACAAACACAGGATTTAAAGCATACGCCAGTGGTGGTGTGGGGGCGGGGGGGGCTTTACTGATTAAAATGTATGTCTGCCCTAACAAACTCTTTATAGCAACATTAGAATAATGAAAGACTGGAGAAATATTAACTACACAAAAAAGAAGTTCTAATTATACCTTTCAGGTTTGTATGCGGCTCTTTGATGACAGTTCATAGGTCACTGTCCAGTTAGGATTGTAACTTCGGAACTGCAAGAAACAAAAGGACCTCTGTAACCAAGGCAGTAACCTACTGAGCTATCCACATAAACTACAGTTTATCTGCATTTCAAAACTACCAACAGACAAAGGATTGCTCTCCAGCAGGATCATTAATCACCAGAGTTATCTGGGCATTTTTACTGTTGTCTTGCATTCGTGTCAAAGAAAGGACTTGTCCCCTTCGCCATGCCCCTATTCTACCTGCACGAGTAGGCAGGGGCACAGCCCACCTTTCTAAAAGGAGATGCGTGATTGGGGGGGGGGCTGTGAGAAAGAGCCCAGGCCCAATCACGCAACTCCTAGAAGAAGAAAAATAACGTTCAGAGGAACGTCTTAAATTTCAGTGGCCATTTTCTGTTGGCCTTCTTAATGTCGCTGCCAGTGGCAGCTAGTGACATTTGAAAGTGGTGAGGCGTAAAGTTAGGGATGACTTAAGTAGCAAACGAGCACTGCATTTTCTTTTACTCTACTTTAGCCTTATTATTTTGAAGACTGTGTAGCCCCATCAAAAGGGTCCCATCACACCCATTTCAACAGAATCACAATTACAACAGGAGTATGTGACCACTGTGTGCTCTCTACCGAGAGGCCAAGAATGGATGGCCATGTATTCTGAACACGTTTTTGACTGACTGCAGGCACTATGAGAAAAGTGCAGTGCCCTCAGTCTCCGCTCCAGTGCTCTCAATTGTGGCATAAACACATAGCGCTGCTGGTGCGACTTGATCCAAAGGACAGGTGCCTGGAATCTTGAGTGATCTGATTTATAAGGCGCTGTCTGCCACATTTCACGTTTAATGTTGCCATATTATTGGAGTGCTTTGCCTGAGCACCAGTTACTTTACACAAGGAGAACACATTCAGTTTTGGTTTCCACACGCAGATCACAGACTATTCCACTTTTCACCAAGTGATTGGCTGTAATTAAATAAAGCAAGTCTGTTTAAACGTCATTAAGAGCTGAGCATTTGCTACAGCAGAGTGGGCACAAACCACGGTTCTTAATTAAAAGAAAATCCTCGAGAAGATCTTAAGCATCTTCTAAAAATACGCCACTTCCCACCTTGAGGAAAATTTCCTCACCAAATGCGGGTAAATAACTGCCTCCAACATTTTAAACAGACCAGGATCTCTGCTACAGAGGTGCAACTAGAGCCAAATTTCGGAGGGGGGGGGGGACTGATTCTTCCAGCAATATGCAGAGTGGAGCTGCAGGGGCTCTAAGAAGGGGTGAAAAACAACAAAGCCTCATTAACACATAAATGGTCTTTTAAATACCTGTGAAGTGCTCGGGTGCGGCTGTGATTGTGCAGGGGAAGCTGTCTCAGCTGCGAGGGCCAAGGTTCATGTTTGGGTGGGCCAGGTTCATGTTTGGGTGGGCCAGGCCCATGTTTGGGTGGGCCTCGCCCACCCGGCCCACCCGCTAGAACCGGGCCTGCTGCTATATAATGCGCAAAAAGGTTTAAGATGAAACGGGGCTTCTAACATATAGATTTTCTTAATACCCAAACTGTGTGTAGTGCAATTATTTTATAACTGTTCTTTAATAGCACAATCTTTACAGCTCATCTAGCAACTCCCTTGCAATAGCACTCAAAATGCTTGCAATACTGTGTTATCAGGAAGCTTCAAGTGATTCCAACTCCAACACCCTCTTCCAAGCACCTTTTACAATTGCAGAATAACCAGTTGCGCACATTTACATTTCTTTCAGGTAAGCAGGCACCCTGACGGGAAGGCTTGATTAACTCTCTGGCCCTCCTTCCGTTTTACAGCACAGAAGACTACCTGCCTTACACTTCAGCTGAAGCATTACAACTGCTGTCTTTTCATGAAAAGTAGGGGGAACTGTTTTTCCTAAATTAAAATAAGTATGGGCACATCTTGCCCCTCAGATCCCGCCCACTTCGACCACTGTTTCGGGCCGTGTATCTTTTCAGAAACTTTCAGGTGTTTTTTTCAGTGTGTCAGTGGTGCGTGCACCCCACTTCAGCAGACTACAGCTCCTCTGGCTCGTGGTGACATGCACAGCACCTTAGCAGTGTTTGGGTCTGTTGTGCTAGCCTAGGGCGCACCTGCTGAGGGGGATGAAAGGGTCAGGACAGCCTCGTACTCTCCTTCTTCCCCCCACCTCGCCGGGGGAGGGGCCACGCCGGGCCCGGAAACAGGACCTGCCACTGGTAATCCACGTAAGAAGTCGTCGCCGGGGCAGAAGATGGCAGAGCGGCGTGCCTTCTCCCTCCCTCTGAGGTGACCAGGCTGGCGGCCAGCACCCCTCTCTGGCAGGACATCGGCACTGCTGGGGCGCCTAGAGCTGACTCGAGCTCACAGCGGCGCTTGGAGGAGAAAGGGCGATGCGAGGAGGATCCTGCGCCCGGGGACAGCGCCCGAAAGAAAGGATGCGGCTTCGGGGATCTCTGCGGTGCCCACGAGTGCCAGCACTAGTGCTGCTGCTGCTATGGCTGGTGAGGATAAGCAGTGCATTCAGTTGGAACTCATTCTATAGCTGTAACACACTCACGCAACAATCCTCACCCCGCCCCATTCAGAATTGGTTCCCGTGTTTTCCCTTTCCTTCCTCGCCCAGTAGAGCCGTGTCACTATTATTCAGACACGCTTCCCTGAGGTCACTGCACCATGATTCCCAAATGAGGAGCCATGTTACTGAGTTCCCGGGTTACCGTGCTGCACTGCTGGCTGAAGCAGTAATACCTGTTTAAAGACAGGTGCAGAGCAACGCTCCCCTTCCGCCTACATTCCACAGCATGAGTGACGCCGCGCCTGCATACAACATACATGCCAACACTTCTAGTGAAAGCCACGTTTTTTTAGGGCAACACTTTGTAGCTTCCCGCTCTGTAAACGTCATCTGCTTTAATGCAAGTGAATAAGAGGAGTACATTTCCTTTAGTGTATTTCTGAATCGTCCTTTTTACTGTTCACAAACGGTGATATTGATGCGCCTAGACAAGCAACAGGTGCACACAATATGAAGTGACCAAGAGAGCAGCGCGTGGTAGCAAAACAAACAACAGACAATAGCCAACAGAGGGCACAGTGGTCAAGGAGGAGCATAGGTCAAAAAAACGGGAACTACGGTGTGACCTATTCTCCCTATCAGTGAGGCAGTGAATCACGAGCTGTATGTAATAGATTGTTATTATTGGGAGGGTGTAAACCTCACCAACATTTGGGATGGCACAATCCTACAGTGTCAATTTTTGACTTCTGCCAGTTTTATGAATAGCACTTCAACGCCTTTAACCACTTGTCTACAAAACAAAGATGCATAATGAACATTTAGAAAACAGCCGTTTTGTGAACTGGCGAGGTAAGGTCCTACGTTTTGTACCCAGCTCCTTTGATAAGCGCATCAGGGTCGGCCTTTAGCATGTGCGCCAGGCCCGGTTCCAGGAATGTATATCTGGATGGGCCAAGGGTGCGTTTGGGTGGGCCAATGTGTGCCCAATTTTTGACAGCTCTGGAGGTAACCCCTAAGCGCCAGATTTACATTATATTTTCTTCCAAACAGTCATACAGAGCATGGGGAGAGCTATTTGAGAGTAAAAGCTCATGTCTATACTCGTCAGGCCCAACCCTCATAATTTCCAACAAGCCACGCTTCAATAATAGCACCTGGATACGAAGCACATTGTAATAATAGTAGTTCAAGTTTAAGGAAGTCCCTGTAATCCCACCCAAGCCTTTGCATCTTTGCACTAGGAAGACTGGCTATTTACTCCTTGCAATTTGCCCAACACCTATTTCTTTGCACACTGTGATCTTTGTAACTGTTTATTTTCATGGCATTCTTTTGCTTTCGTTGACAAAAAAAAGTTTAACCGCTTCCATGCTCATGACGGCCGGGAGCCGTCACGCGTCACGGTGGGCGTGTGCGCAGGACGGCCCCTGGCCGTCCGAATCCCCGCCCACTAATGGAAACGCCCGCACAGCGCGGAAATTCCGCGCGCACGGAAGGGGTTAAAAAACAGCTACACATTTAGAACAGTAGAAAGCAGTATTCTTGATAACTGAGAGCAATTGTAAAACTGGTAATTGCAGTCAAAGAGGTCACCTTCTACCCCGTATCACACAGAGAGCCCCGGGGACGCAACGGCCCGCTTTGTGCACCCCGGGGCACCATGGTATTACAGAAGAGGGCCGCTTGTGCAGCCCCTTCTGTAATACTGATAGCGCTGGCGCACATGCAGAGCCAGTGCTATCGTCAGAGCACATTCCTTCATTTTCATGGGAGCGTGGTCTCATACAAATTAGGGAAAGACATTGCCTCCTCCCCTCCCCCCCCCCCCCCCCACCCATTTCCTGGATGTGGGTACAGGAAGGGCAAAAAAGACCCTTAGGATGCACACTGACATGATGCCACAAAACTGTGCACAGTCTGTGTGCCTCCTTAAGCCAGCCTTCTGGAGGGTGCTAAGGGGCTACCATGGACCCCCCCAGATATCGCACTGCAGACAGGTGCAGTCACTACCTTCACCTGCGTGCAAGGGGATCTCTCGCCCCTCTTTAAATTGCAGACAGCATGCCCCCTGCATTGTGAAACAGATGATTACTTTACTTATAAACAGCTGTTCTGTATTTTACTGAAAATGCTGCCCCATGGCAAGAGTGGGTTCCAGGCTGCCCTGAGGACAACACATTCATTGTAACAGGATGCATTGTCCCTGTTTGTGCCCAGAGCACCTCTTTAAAGGTATGCAGTGATGCAAACAGGGACAGTCCTCCCTATATGTAATACAGGCTCTGTTGTTCTTTGAAAACTCACTTACAAACTCAGCCATAGATAAGTTTGCTGTGAGCTCTATCTCATGCACTAAATGGTAAAATTCTGTTTCCTCTGATTGATGTGAGGACAGAAGATAGTGCGAACAGGTGCTCTCACAGGCTGCAGTTGCAATCCCTATAACAACTGCATATACATACATTTCATGAAGTACTGGAAAAGCTTCAGCATAATCATGCACCAGTCCACAAATGGTGGTAACATCGGCACCAGTATAGCTCCTTGAGGTGAGGTGAGATATGTGTCTTCAGGGTGTGGAAGCTTAAGGTGGTGACAGCACTGACTTTCGCTGTCATGTCGAGTTTGCAGTCGGTGACGATCCCGAGGTCCTTGGCATGGATGATAGGGGTGGAAGTAGGTCCTAGCTTTGTTGGCTACCAGTGTAATCGCACAGAGAAGAGTTCTTCCCAAAGGTCACAACTTCAGTCTTCTCATTGTTTAATTCCAGGCGATTGGATTTCACTCATCATTCATTGGTCACTGTGATATATATATATTCCAGGCAGATTTGGATAAGGAGAGGCAAGCACAGAGAGCTTGCTGGGCTTTCAGATTTTGAGGCCCTGTTTGTGAATAGTGAAAGTTTGTTCTTGTGTATCTCTGGTATATGGGATCTACATGTGTACATGTGTAGTTTGAGTGAGTATTGTATGTATGTGTGTGCCTGTGGTGTTTTTGTGCATGTGTCTGGCATGCTCATTCTGGTGTAGATGTTTCTGTGTGCAGCGTTCGTTTAAGCCTGGTGTGCATATGTGTTGTGTGTATGAGTATAAACATGGTGTTTATGCATGTGGTGGGCTCATGTATGTGGTGTGTTTTACATTCTTTAAACACTGGATGGGTGTACAAAATGATATTGATAAAATGACAATAACTTATTTGAGGCAAGCAGACAGTATGTATTTTCTGAATGTGTATGTGATTCAGCTTTGGGCCCTGAAGGTTGGAGGATCACACGCTCTGCAGCCTCTGTGCATGAATCATCAGCTGTGCGACCTCTCACTGTAACAACGAACTGAACCGTATCAAACCTAGTGCTATGCAGTGAAATGTAAAAAGTAACCAAACACTATTTAGGAAATGTGACCAAATAGATCAGATGAAATTTTGTCTTAAAATTGTACATCTTTGGTTTTAACTTAGCTGTATAAATTATGTGTTGCAATATACGCAGAGACTATCCATTTATTTAAAAATCATACTTTGTTTGTGGTAAAAGTTTAGCGATATCAATTTTAAAATATGCCTGTTAAATGAATTTTTTAGTTCTTAGGTAAGTTTGGATAATTAGCCTTAATTCAACCATTTGTATATATCAAGCCACATTGAATAACTCTTGGTAGCACTTTATTGAACATAATTTTGATCAGTACTATTACTAGTACATGTGAAGAGTAAGATCATTTTAAACAGGACCACTGAAATTATGTGGCAGTGGAGGACCAAATTATGCAGCAGATTTGACTAAATTATGCAGCAAGGAAAGATGAATAATGCAGTAATGAGGCACATTTTGTGATGGTATTCATGACTTTGTCATTTTTTTTTTTACACTTGTTATCACTATGTGGGCTTAGGTTGCATATCAGTAGTGCGAGTTTATCACCGAAGTATAGCAATAAGCAGCAGAAAAGTGACCAGTCAGCTTTGCGAAGGGACTTCAACTGTGCTAAAACACATGTTGCAGTATTTTTGAGCAATGTTTCATCCATTTGAGCTATAAACATCGGGCCCAAATACCTCAACGAAAGAGTCTCCTTCCACGTACCCAAAAGGAACCTCCGCTCCGCCGACCTTGCCCTGGCAGAGACCCCGCGCATCCGCAGAACCAGAGCAGGCGGAAGAGCCTTCTCCTACGTCGCAGCAAAGACCTGGAACGAGCTCCCAGTCAACATCAGACGGTCCCCCACTCTGCACACCTTCAGGAAGAGCCTCAAGATCTGGCTCTTCAACTGATCCAGAGCTGCACCCCCCTCCCCCCCCAGCGCCTTGAGAACCTCACAGGTGAGTAGCGCGCTTTATAAACTCCTGATTGATTGATTGATAAACATTTTTTTATTTGTACATTATTTTGTATCAGATAATGGATTATGTGGCAAATGCGGCAAGTCCATAATTATGCGGAAAGCATCATAGCCGCATGTTAGAAATGGTGTTTCTGGTTGGCTAGGGTATGCACCAAAGCCAGGGACAACCCCCCACTCTGGTCAGGGTAAGGTAGTTACACACACAAGATAACCCCTGCTCACCCCCTTGGTAGCTTGGCAGAGCAGTAAGGCTTATCCCAGAGGCAACGTGTAAAGTGTTTGTGCAACACACACAACCAGTGACACACTAGGCACACCACAAAAGAGACTCCACACAAGGTATTTTAAAAATATCCTTTGTATTATACATAACACACATTAGACCACAATCACATAAATCACTTTGCCATAAGGCAATTGTTATAATACCACAATTAGTGCATAAAGTAAATACTTATAGACTGCACACGCCATGGACATCTTGAAACACAACACCTTGCACCATCACTGTACATTTTGGGTAGCTCCTGAAACAGTATTTGTTATCCTGTCAGTTTAGGGCAGAAACGATATATATCAGGGCATAAAATGCAGCCTTTAGGGTAGGGAGAGAAACCCCTGAATCACCAATCCTCATTATAGGACATAAGCCCCTCGTGCGCAGAAACCCCTTTGTGTCTGTGACATATAATACAGTAATTCAGGCAAACTGTGGGTGCACAGGAGCTCCTGCGCGCCTACCACAGTTAATCCGGTAACTTAACTGATCACCAGAACAGCAATCCTTTAAGCGGTGGCCTCCATTGAGATCTAACCCCCGGATTACCTCCAATGTTTATCCAATTTTCTAATGAGGAGCGGGGGCCTCTGTCGAGGTCTCACCCTGTTTGTGGAGCCAAATAGTGCCCCCAAAGGTATGGCCAAGTTGGCGGGAAGGCCTCGCCCGGTTCTCCCCACATACCGAACTGGAATGAAGCAGTGCAGCCCGCAACCGAACTGAGGGGCTGCTGCTGTGGCAAGAGCGGTCACCGCTGGTGAGGAAACTTTGCTGGGTCTCCCGCTGCCTCACCCAGCATGACTCAGGCCGGGACGTTCCGGTCCCTCCTTCCACTCACTGCTCTCCGGCCTGGGGTCTTCCAGGGTTGCTGTCTAATGGTCCTATGGGGCTGGATTTGGAGAGCGGGCACCGCTGTCCTGCTGGTCGGCCCTCAGCAGATCAATAGTGGAACTCCTCCGCTCTCTCTCTCGGCTTCTTTTCCTGGCAGGTGGGGACCCTCGGAGGGGGGTCTCCAACATGCGGCTGGCGCTTTAGTTGCGGCTATTGCGTTGCTACGGCAACCTGCACGGGCTGCGTTCAGGCTTCCTTACTCGGCAAAGTCTTGGGCTGGTGCCAATCGATTGCTTCTCATGCCAGGCTACACAGCACAGGGCCACTTCAGGAGAGCCCCAACTGTAGTTCAATTGGTGCACTCAGTGCAGTCCAGGAAAGGCCACCAGCACTGCAGTTCTTTAAAACAACACTCTCAATACGTGCTGATCAGGGAGCAGAGCCAAAAGCGCTCCTCCCAGGTTTTGAGATGAATCGCTCAACACACCCTTACTTCTGGGAAACCACCAGGCATAAGGACAGTCCTCTAGTATTTCTGCTCCAGGCAGGAGCCACCACTGCAGGCCGTCCTACCCCATGTATGTCAGGGGCAGCGCTCCTCACACCAGCTTCTCCAGCTCTCCTCCCAGGCAGGTTTACTTTTCTTAGGTATAGCATGAATCTTTCTTGAAATCTTTTATGTCCCTGAGATTTCCAACAAGAGGTCACCACACACAAGCCCTTGGAGATTCTTCCTCACAAGCAGGATACCACATCAGGGCAAAAAGAGTCAGTCCTTTTCCTCCACCACAGACAGAAGTCGCAACTGCAGGCCAACCCACCCCTCACACAGTTCTTCCGCTCTTCTTGATAGGGTCCTCTTGTTTCTTGAAGTAATCTAAAGTCTTGGGGTTTTAGGTCTCATACTTATACCCCATTTTGTCATTGTTCTCTTTCTGGCAAGGGTCTCTGAACCCAGTCCAAACCAGTCCTGTCCTCCGTGGTGCAGCATGACCACAGGGGGCAGAGACAGCATTGTGAAAAGGAGACCGCCTATTCGGGTGCAAGCGAAACTCCTCCAACCACTCTAAATGCAGACCAGGTCTATTCAGCCCAGCGATGAGTCACCCAGGCAAGACAGGGCACACCTCAACACCCCTAGCGACTGTCTAGTGTGAATACACATCCCCAGCTACTGTCACTCCAAAAACAGACGCTGAATACACAAACAGTCAGAGGCACACAGAATGGTAAAGTAAGAAAATGCCCACTCTCTAAAAGTGGCATTTTCAAAAACAGAATTTAAAAAACACCTTTACCAAAAGGTGTGTTAATAAATTCTGAGTTCAGAGAGCCTAAACTCCATTTCTCTATATTGTCCTAATGGAAAGTTATACTTATAAGATGTTACAAAGCAACTCCCATGTTAGCCTATGGGACAGATAGCCTTTCAATAGTGAAAAACGAAATTGGCAGTATTTCACTATCAGGACATGTCACACACGCCAATACATGTCCTGCTTTTCACATACACTGCACCCTGCCGATGGGGGTACATTGGGCCTACCTTAGGGATGCCTTACATGTAAGGAAAGGGAAGGTTTGGTCCTGGCAAGTTGGTGCACTTCGCATCACAAAAGGCAACTGCTGGTGTCTGTATATCCGTTATGGATATTCAGGCAGACAAAACAGAGGACATACGAAGAAGACAGGAAAATGAAAGGTGCAAAGGGTCCCACTGAGGTCGAATATTAAGCCTCCGACTATCTTCAGGTGATGGGATATCCAAAGATATTGGAGAAGACGCCTCACTCACTTATCTTGACATGCTTCATCATAGGCGTCTTTCCACACCCAGGTAAGATGGTACTACCGGGCGGACTCAACCAAAAGATGTTATGGGAGTTCATATATAAAATGTTAACTGGCCATGCAGGGAACCAGATCAGTGATGTTAAAAATACCTACAGGTATACCCAAACAATATGTTTATTCATAGGGTACCTGGGGTACTAAATAAAAACGTGATACAAAAAAGGTTTTTTTTTCTGAACGTTATTAATTCAGTTTTACCCACATCAGAATGCCAACATGTTTCGGCCCACAACTTGAGCCCTCACGGGTCTGGGGCCTTCTTCAGGGCTAGAATCTCTACTCTTAGGTGTCCCTGCTCTAAAATCAGCACGTATTATATGCAAAAATGAGGCCTAGTGCGCCCACCTGTATTTTTCTGTTTTCCAGTAGTTTTTCTACTGGGCATCGCTATTTAGCACCATGCGGGTCAGGAGTTTAGATGCTGTCTTTTAGTCAGACATTCATCAAAGTACACGTCACAGCGGTGGGCAGGACGGGAGATATAGGTACTCCGGCGGTGTCTGTACTTTGATGAATGTCTGTGTCCTTAACTGGTGCTCAAGCGCCAGTGTTGATGATTAAGTGCCGGTGGTAGGTCTGAGACACATTTACAGGGCTACTCTTGTGAGTGGCATAACCAGTGCTGTGAGCCCACTAGTAGCGTTTGATTTACAGGCCCAGGCACACTCAATGTACTTTACTAGGGACTTACCAGTAAATCAAATATGCCAATCATGGCTAGCCAATCAGATCACAATTTATACTGAGAGCATATGCACTTTAGCACTGATCAGCGGTGGTAACATGCCCAGAATACTATAGCCAACAAAAACAGGGTAAAAAAATAGGAGGAAAAAGGCAAAAGGTTTGGGGATAAACCTGTCAACAGGGCCAGGTCTATCACTGCAAAATTGCATAATTCCAGTGACCCTGACTATATCCTGGGAAAGTGCAATATATTGTGACAAGATATCAGAATATACAATGCACACATTTGTAACCTTGCCACACTGATGAGAATAAATCCAGCCCAGCACAATTTCTTACTTGAGATAAAACGTTTTTTTACTTTACCACAGCATCTGGCAGAGAACAGACATACGCGTGTATTCTAGCAGGCATTGTAATTCCACATTATGGCTGCTCATCCAATGAGTAACACTGGGCGCAGTTCGCGGAGTTCCGCGCGCTGCGCTACGCGGAGCTCCGCAAGCGGCAAAGAACGATAGAAAAATGCCGTTTGCGGTGATTTGCGGTGCCGGATGCTTGTCCGCACTGTGCAATCATCGCGAACGGCACCATGCACAGCGCAAGCGGGCGCTGCTTTCCTTTCTGCCTCTCGAGTCGATTTTTACTGGAGCTGCAGCTTTCTCAACGCGAATGGACAGTTTCTCAATGCGAGTGCTCGCGAGCATACGCGACCACTCGCAATGAGAAATCTGACCCCCCCCGCGTTGAGAAATCTCGCCGGGAGGTTGATTTTCTACGCTCGCGCTCGCCAACTTGATGTTGACAATCGCGAACGAGGAAAAATCTCGCCGGGAGGTGGATTTTCCTCGCTTGCGCTCGCCAACACGACGTTGACGAACGCGAGCGAGGAAAAAAACTCCGCTCCGCAACGCGAAGCAGAGTTTTTTGGAACTCCACGATCTCCGAGTAACGCGGAGTGCGGAAAACTCCGCAAACTCCGCGAGCGGAGTTCACACCCAGGGTTACCAATGAGACATGAACTGCCATTATCTGAATAGTATGATGCATGCTCCATTCTACACTATATTACTGCATGCATTTTACAAAGGCTAAACTACATAACACTCTCAGAACCCCCACACAGAAACAGACGTAATTGGGGTGCAGAAGGCTGTTCATAGCCCTTGACCCTAGTGCCACTGCACCTGCTGCATCATTGGCCGGTAAATCCCTGTCCCCTCTCCAACACACACCTCCCCACTTCAGCTTGCCTCAGACATGAGATAGGATTGCCACCGGGCTGTTTTCTTTTTACCGGCATGACCAATATTTTAATATCTCAGCCAGTACAAAAATAGAGAAAATCATTTAAAGCTGGTATCGTTCTCCCTATCAGTACATAATTAAAACTGCTATTATTAAAACAATATATTTTAAAATGTATTCTAGAGGTTCCTTGATGACCCTTGACTGATAATTAAAGTAAGCAAAGTGAAAAAAATCAAAGCGTTTGGCCATGGACATGGAGGAAGCACTTAACAGGTCCCTACTCTGTGGCCTCTTATCCTGTGACAGAGGGGGGGGGGGCGCAAAGGTCATGTTTGGGTGGGCTTGGCCCACCCGGCTTACCCACTAGAACCGGGCCCGATGTGCGTTCTAGGCCCACGCACAGGGCACAGTCTTTTAGTAGGGCGCAGGAGCTCTCTGCAGCAGTCTCCATATCACTTGGGTCCAAAGAAAAGTTTGATTAAATACTTTTTATGAAGCCTGCAGGCAGCCTTGTCTATTTTTTGTTTGTTTTTCTTTTCAAGGCGCTCCTTAATCTTGCCCCTCTCACCTTCCTCCTTCTCCCAAATCTTCAATACATAGAGAATTGAAGATGACAAGAGGGAGCGGGGAGCCAAATTTGGTTTTACCCAGGGCGCCCTCTGAGCAAAGGCCAGCTCTGAATCACATGCTGTAATCTAACAAGCATTGGCATAGCCAATAGGTCTCGCCTTTGGGACCTTATAAGTATTTAGTGAGAGCTATTGGCTTTGCCAATGTGTTTAAGCGATGATGTAGAGCAGTGTGGCTGCTGTACAGTATGTTATAAATTTATAAGTGTTATAAACATTTTTGTTACCATAGATATAATTAAGATATTATGTATAACTGAGCGACTGTATATAAAAAAAAGAATGAACATAAAAAATGCCATAACGCATTCCTGGGGGTTGGGCGGCAGACAAAAAAAAAAACCCTTGGACAAGTCACTAATACAGAGCTCTCGGCCTCGACTTTAGAGTCTGACAGCAGTCCCCCTGTGAAAAGTCTCAACGCCATGTGGCCCGATTCATTCTCAACGTACAAGGTAACTGTTAATTCCATACTGTGCGGATGTAAGGAAAATCGCAAATTCAGGATAAGGGGGGAGGGGCAAAGACACAATCTTCACAGAAGAGAATGAAAAAAAATTCCGGCGGTCCTCACAGGTAGTCAACCTTAAAAGCAGCTATGCCCAAAACCAAACCAAGCACCACTGGGACCAACGACTTTCCATGGCAGTTTTCTGACCGTCCTTAAATCTGATTGGCTGAGATGGATGTTCAACATTCCAAAGATTAGCTGCTAGAATTAAGCCTGGATTCCGCTCAGTGTCTCCATGTGTGGGGTCCTTTCTCTTTTATCCACAATTAGGGGTGTAGTGGGCAGTAGGTCATTTGTAAATAAATATATAAATAAATAAGTGCCGGTGTTCTCATCAGAAGACAGCTTCCACCAGCCCATTTCTCCTGTTAGCACTGCCTATCATCACAACCAACAAACCCTAAAAGTAGGGAGAGGATGTGGCATAATGGCCAGAGCTGCCGACTTCGGAGCTGGGCATCTAGGTTACAATCTTGGCATCGGCTCAACATCCTGAGATTCTGGGCAAATCACTTAATCTCACGGTGCCTGCCATAAATGAATGTGTCCTTAACTGGTGCTCAAGCGCCAGTGTTGATGATTAAGTGCCGGTGGTAAGTGTCTCTGGTGGGGATGGGGGGGGGCACAAAAAGCTCTACCTGCCTACTATGAGGTGGTGAAGTGATGCTCTTTGTAAGGAAGTCATGGGGTCTCTAGGTTGCGGTTTTGTATATTGTGCCGCCTAGCCAATCACAACACAGCTGTCACCAGCATGACAGCAGAGTCGTGATGGTCTGGTCTGAGCACCGTGGTTCAACGTTCAGACAGGGACTGGGAGCTTGTGCATGTTCTCCAACCAGACTGTGCCGGGTTGAGAACATGCTAAGTGCACATGACTGTTTGGCCTGCCAAACCGTCATGCGCACCTAAGAGAGTGCCCACCACTCTTCCCCCTATTCCTGCGACAGCCCAGAGCCCGCCCGCACCTAAAATGTAAACCAGCTGAGCCAGGACGGAAAAATAAAATGATAATAACATTGCGTTATTATCATTTTATTTTTCCTTTTTTAACTGCTCACAGAGCAGTAGGGTGACGCTCCTCCGCCTTAGTGGAGGAGCCGCCACTGGTTTATATGACCCCTCTGGCTGTACTGATTGAATCCTTTGTTGTTTAGGTGGTGTCCTTTGCGATGGCATGCAGATGGCCTTTACGTTGGACAGACATGTATCAAACGTCTTGAGTCGTTTCACTGCTTGCCTTTCGGCGGTGTTTCAGTGGATGCGTCTGAGCAACTTGCAGTGCAACACAAGCAAAACTGAGATCCTTGTATCTTGCTATTTGTTTTACCTCCCCCCCACGTGGGAATGCTTGCCCAGTCTCGTTTCACCCCCTCCAGCCCCTACTACCATAGCACGGAATCTCGGGGTGAAATATATTAACAGAACATCTTTTGGGCCACATGTCGATGGAGTGGTGGGCATGTTTGTTGGTCTTTTAAAATCCCTAAAGAAATTCCTGTATTTGCTACCTGTGCAGTATCAAAAGATAGTAATACATGCCCTTATCACTTCCCAGCTGGACTACGCCAACTCCCTCTATTGGAGCCTACCGGCATACCAATTTAGAAGACTGCTGTAACTTGACTTATAATAAAACTGCTGAAAAGCCACCATATTCAGCATTGCCTTAAAGAGCTGTATTGGCTGCCCATCAAGGAGAGTGTACGGTTTAAAGGGCTTATGTTGACCCATACAGCCTTTTACCAGGCAGAGCCGTGGTACCTGGTGAGCAGGAATATTCCATAGCATCTGTCAAGATCCCTGCGCTCTTCTGACGCCTTGCTCACCGTGGTCAAGAGAATAAAGAGGACAAAAGGGCGTTGTTCCTCTTTTTTCTTTTCTTGCTGCCACCACTTGGAATTCTCTTCCTTTTCATCTTCGGGCACTTAAGGATGTACGTGCCCTCAAGCGCTACCTTTCGACCTGGCTGTTTGAAGTGGCGTATAAGTAATTTGCTTTTGGTACAGGTGGTCAATGAGTCTAGCAGCACCAGGACACTCTCTGAGAAGCTGAGCGCTCTATAAATTCGTATATTGATTTAAAGTTATTGAAAGTTATTTCCCTTAATGTTAATGGCCTGACCCACTAAATCAAATGTAAGAAACTTCTTAAGTTTTTATGGAGGCAAAGTCATGGTATTCCACTGATACGAGAGACACACATGACTCCAGAAGAGAATGACAAGCTAAGCAGGGACTGGGTGTGACATGTTATCCATGCGTGCTCAAAGGGTGAGAAAAATGCACCGAGTGTGTACCTGGGAATTTTCCAGAAAAAAGAAGTAGCAGTACTTCTCCATAAATCACTCCCACATAAAATCTTACAAAGATTGGAAGACCAAGCGGGGAGGTACGTGTTCACAAAACTCAAACTCTATGCTACTTACCTCATAGTAGGTTCTATATTCCCCTCCCCCCCCACCAATGACAAAATGAACTCCCTTTCTCTTATCCACAGACTCCTTGTCTCTTTGCTAGATCCAAGGTAATCTGGTAAACTGCCTATCTCCCAAAGCACCAGCAAAACCACTGCGCTCTGGCTGCCAGATGCTTAAGCCTCTTCACCACAATATATCATCTATGAGAAGAGACAGCTGCCGCCTGGAACAAAGGAGAAAGAAATCTGAAGCGAGCAGTCGGTAGCAGCGTGCCGGGAGCTGCAGAGCCTCTCCAAAGAAAAAATACATTTTTGTTTGCACGCACTTCCTTAAACACAGCACAATCTTCCCAGTATCGAATGATTGCAAAACGAAACGTCTCTTTGCATAATAAAAATCGGCAGATCATCTACACAAACACAACGGCTGGGACTAGAACACGTAATCGTAAAAAGCTCGTATTTCCGAGATAAAGAAATACCAGCTACGCTGTGACTTCTACTGACTGATGCGCTGTCACAACAATACTATATCCATGAAGAGACAGCTGCCTGACGACGGAAAGCAATCTGAAGCGTGCAGTCTGTAGCAGCGTGTTGGGAGCCGCTGGGTCTCCTACAAAACGAAAATACATTGTCCAAGCCAAAAAAGCACTGGCAAAGCCAAAAATAGTATGCAAAGATTAAACAAATTAAACATGAAAAACAAGAGAAGGCCTAGAAGGTCCTTTGCCGTGCGTGCGCGCGCGCTCTGCGGCTGCACAACACATCTCACGATTTGAAAGTTGAAACAGCACCGGCTCTTGATTGTCCGACTGCTTAGAAAGTGAAAGCGCCCACGGCGCGCTAAACGTAAGCAAAGCACGTCGTGACCTATACAGAAATAGTGCTTACAAGAATAAAAAACAAACATAGGCAATGCAATAGGACTCGCATTTACACGAGACCTATTGCATTGAAAAGGGAAGTGCCGGCAGGCAAGAAGACACAAAGGGGGGGGGTGGGGGGGGGGAGACAGGGAAGAAAATAGTGTTAGGAGTAAAGGGGCCAATAGCCGTGGAAGGATACAAATGATGAATGAGGAGGGACTAACAAGCCTCAAACCAATCGGAAGGCAGCATTTAAGACAAAAGCCAATGGGCAGAGAGTGGGCGGAGCTTCCATGAAGCTTCCAAGCTACAGTATATACTGCATGCCTCGCAAAGCGATGGCAGCGCATTCGCGCTGCAACGCTAGGCGAGACCTAAAAAGTAGTATACAGTGTAGGGTGACCCTGTAGTCTTGCTGGAAAATGAAGAGTGTAAATGAGAAGTGTTACAACTCCCTGCAGAGTAATAAATAAAAAAGATAACTTTAAATTTGGCAAGTATAGGTCAAGATCTTTGAATTTTGTTTACCGTTTACAATTGTTTTCTAAGTATAACATGTGCATATTTAAGACAGTTATACTGGCTGGACTAATTAATGTATATCTTTCCTCAAATTGTATTAAAAACTATTTATATGTTGAATGGAGTCGTTCTGTATATTTGTAACAAAGTCATTATGTGCACTCCAGTGATCAGTATGACAAAAAAAGATTCATACAAAAATTAAAAGACAATTCTTCAGGCCATTTAAATTACTCCTAGGAAAAGACAGGCTACTTTGAGTCCTATCTTAATTCCTATGCAACGGATATTTATAGCCAGATTAGGTTAATTTCATTCAATGCGTTTGTGAACGAAGCGTCCGTATATTGAATAATGGAGCTGTTAGCTCCATACAGTTAAATAGTAGACAGACCACATTAGACCCTCTAAACAGACCGTTTCTTTATTTTGTGATACTCGCTGTACTGGGGCCAAATAACTTAAAGTTACAGCCTACTGCCTCGAAAAAGCCCAAGCTGAACCTACACCATGGTAAAGCATGTGTTGTGAAACCAGGCAACAATATGGAAGATTTGTATTAAATGGATTTAAATGAAACAATAAACATTTTAAGTACATGTATTTTTGTTTCTACAAAAGTAGATTAAGTAGCACAAGATACTTTACCCTGACATAGGACTGGTGTTTCTGCCCCATTAGTGATTCACTTACCTATGCTCTGGGTACTATGGCCACTTCAACTAGAGGCCTAGGGCACAGCACACAGACAAATACCTACGTCATCTGTTACATCCATGCCAGGAGCTTACCTGAGGCGGGGAGTGCTGACAAGACGGTGTTCTTATTGCACCATTGGCAGTACGTCTTTGGACACTGCGAGCGGCTAGGCACCATTGCTGCTTAGAGCATGGCAGGTTTTATTCTGGTGAGGTCCGGGGTGGGTGTTCCATGACTTGCGTGGAGCATTGGCAGGGAAGGACGACAGTTAGACTGCAGAGCCTTGCATTGGATGAAATATGCCAAACTCAGGTTCCTCCTTGGTGTACACAAACAAAAAGGAGCTAAAAGGAATAAGGGCACCCTCCACAGAGTAACTAAGTAATCCAAAAATTTTAAAAAACGGAGCCGCCTAGATAGCTAAAAGCAACAAGTTTGCTATCATCTCGACCACCACAGTAGGAACTCAATTCCAGAACTGTGGTATACAGCTACTAAAATGTATACTCAAGAAAAAACACAAATGCATTTATACCCAGAAGTCACAAGCTCAGTTAGGTAAACAGTAACCTCCATGGCGTTAAGGATTCGCCTCATGGAAGTGACAAGAGGGCAACAGGTGCTAATCAGACTATTGTGTCACCAGGCTTCTTGTCATCAGTGCTCACTCCAATGGATTGGGAGGCCATGTGTGTACACAGTTTACTAGTACCGTGATTGCATGGTCCTCTCTAATGTTACACAATACTAGCTATCAAGTGAGTAAAATTGACTGACCTCATCAAAGACATCAATGAAGCTCTTTACCAAGCAAAATAGAATTTCGAGATATTTCAGGAACTGCTTAACCAGATCTTCTTCATACAACATCTGTTTGTGTTCTAATAGTAGCGCAGAGGCCTATTAGAGTATTTCTAATAAAAACAATCTGTGACTCAATCACAATCTTCCCAGAGTTCTCACAGTATTTTTTTTACTACTTTCAAGCCACTGGAGAAGAACGCATAAAGACAACCCTTTAAAAAAAATCACATTTTCTGTTTCCAATCTTATAAATGAAATAGTGTCTTCCCTCGCGTGTGCAGACATCAGAGGAGTCATTCCCAACTTCGTGAAACACTTCATCAGAACTTCTCTTTCAAGACATTTTTTGACAGATATGAAGATGCAGACTTATTACTGGCCCCTATCCAGCTTATCATTCTCCAGTACATCATGCAAAATGAAGTTATGAGGCAATTTCTAGAATACATAACTTCACAACTACGTTTCCACAAATATCAGTCAGATTCAGACCCAAGAGGGGCTGTGGATCTACCATGGCAAGTATTAGAGTAGAGCTCCTCCTCTCAATGAATTAGGACAATACAGAACCTAACTACTCACCAATCTCTGAGCTGCCTAGGAAGCAGTGGGCAAAGGCATATTAATAGGAAGTCTAAAAGAATGGACAAGTGTGTCTGGGTTCCCCTTAAAATGAAACCAAGCCAACAGATGACGGCTGTGCTATTTAAATCACCTTTTAGGTCACTGCTATGCAGCATACCTTTTAGATAATGTTTTATTCCTTACAGTTCAATATCTACGTGCACTTTACCGGGAACTTTGATATTAGTTACACAAGAAGTTTCACATATATGCCCACAACACTCAAATCACCTTCGGACTCAATACAGATCAGTGAACCAGGCCTACCCCAGCTCATTTTTTGACCATGTATTTCAGTGAACTTTCTTGCCTCTCTGGATCCCAAGTTAAGATTCATATTCTTGGAGAAGTAGAGTTTGTTTGATTGACACAGAAACCTGACAACACCTCTGCCTTGCTTAAAGTTGGAAATCTGTGTAAAGGACCAGACAGAACCCCTGCATGAATTAGCATGCATTACTCACTGACCAGAAATTTACAGTGAACCGCAGCACAGCACATCAACCAATAATTCTTCAAACAGCCTTTAGACAGAGGCAAATGTGTGGATGTACCAAGTCACATGCTATGAAATGCTCTGAATCCAAGTCTGAGGGATTCTCAAAACTCTAGAAAACTTCACTTTTGAAGTATACCTATGATTTTGTGGTTCAAGAACATTGGACAAGCCAAGCTGAACTCTGGTACTCCAAAGGACTCAATGAAAGCAAAAGAGCAACTAAAAAACTTGAAATGATCAGCAGAAAAACAAAATGTATAAGTGGTTGATAGCCCTGTAAGAACAAATGAAAAGACACAAAGCTGTCATCCTGTGGACTAAATTAAACGACAAAAATGCTATAAGTTGTCCTAGAACTCTGGTCCACTGTTGGAAATGGCCCTTTTGCAGGGTTATCCCCAAACTTTTTGCTTCTTCCTCCTATTTTTTACTGACCTGCTGTTGTTGGTTTTAGGACTCTGGGCACATTACCACTGCTATTCAGTGCTAAAGTGCATATGCTCTCTGTGAAATTTGTATTATGGATTGGTGTTTCCATGATTGGCATATTTGATTTACCGGTAAGCCCCTAGTAAAGTCCACTGAGTGTGCCAGGGCCTGTAAATCAAATACTACTAGTGGGCTTGCAGCACTGATTGTGCCACCCACATGAGTAGCCCTGAAAAGGTAGCTCAGACCTGCCACTGCAGAGTCTGCGTGCAGTTTGTAACTGCCATGTCGACTTGGCAAGTGCACCCACTTGCCGGGCCCTAACCTTCCCTTTTCTTGCATGTGAGTCACCCCTAAGGTAGGCCCAAGGTACCCCTGTGGGCAGGGTGCAGTGTACGAGTTGGTTCAAACGCCACAGACGAGACGTAAGAAGTAGACCGGGTGACACGAGGCTATCTGTCTCCACCTAATTTTATGGTGTGAAGCCCGTGCGCCATCTTTCTGAAAAGGGACAACGGAATATACAAATTAAATTCCGTTTTGAATTTCCTCTACAAATGTACTTGATAGTAATATGTGTGTTCACACACGAATCAATTGAGGATTAGACTCGCTGATAAGGTGAAGTAACGGGGGTTTCTTACAAACCACGTGACTACGACAAAGAATCTTTTTATGGTTATTCGGAAGATTTGTTGTGTGAACATCGCGTACATGACTATAGGTGTACCGAATTTTAATACTGTTGAGAGAGAGACAAGCATTGTATTTGTCCTGATGAAGGTGGTACCGCAATAATTTCTTACCACTGAAACGCGTCGACGCTCATATCTTTATTGGGTTATATCCAGGAACGGCCTTTTGTCTGATGAAATGATAAATGAATAGACTAATGGTGTTTATGTATTTGATTCCTGTTGGGAATAACCTTTTTTGATGAAATTACGTGTTTCACATATATTTTTCTGTCTCTCATGATGTCTCATGTTTTTTAATGTGTGAATTTATGTTTTTTATTATTGTCGTATAAATTTTTGGTCATTGTCGTATAATTTTCAATGGGATTTTAACTCATTTTTAATAAACCTTGAATTTGTTATACATTTGAGTGTTTTATCTTTATGTGATATATGGTTGTTTTTTTGGGTTCAACTTGATGGTTTTTATGGATGAATTTGTATGTGTGATATAGCAGTGTACACCTGGTTGTGAATTTGGTTGATTGTACACCGGGTTGAAGGTGTATTTCTGTGCATGTCCAAGAGAAATATTTTTTTATATTTACGTGAAAGGTAGGACATGCCCTGATGTGTGTGGCATGTCCTGATAGTGAAATACTGCCAATTTCATTTTTCACTATTGTAAGGCTATCTGGCCCATAGGAAAGCATGGGAGTTAATTTATAACATCTTATAAATATTACTTCCCATTGGGACCAGATAGGAAAATAAAGTTTAGTATGCCTGAACTCAGAATCTAAAGATGTATCTTTTAGTAAAGGTGATTTTTACTTTCGGTGTTTGAAAATACCACTTTTAGAAAGTAGATATTTTCTTGCTTAACCATCCAGTGTGCCTCTGCTAGGATGTGTATTGACTGTCTGACTTTGCAGTGACAGGGGTTGGGGATGTGCAGTGGCTCCAGAGAGTCTAATGGGTCAGGGCTGGGCGGAATAGACCTGGGCTGCATTCAGAGTAGTGGGAGGAGTTTTCACTAGCACCTGAATATGCCCGGTCTGCATTTAGAGTGGTGGGAGGAGATTTCCCTTGCACCTGAATAGGTCCTGTCTGCCTTGGATAAAGCTGTCTCTGCTTCCTGCTGGGAAGCTGGGCCAGAGAGGACCAAACTGGTTTGGACTAAGCACAGACACTCTCTGCCTGAGAGGACAAAGGAATTTGTGGTATAAATATTGGGGCACAGACCCCAGAACTTTAGAACTCTTTTGGAAGCAAGAAGACTGCCAAGAAGAAGAGCCGAAGAAGCTGTGAGGAGGGACTACCACTTTGCTGTGTGCTTTGCTGTGTTGGCCTGCAGTGGCTGCTTCTGTCTTTGGCAGTGAAAGGACTGGACTGAACTTTCTGCAACTTCCTTTTTGTGAGTTTCTCCAAGGGCTTGAGGTAGAGCTTGCCCCCTGTTCAAGAAGTCTCAGGAACAGCAAATACTTCAAGTTCTTCTGGCCTGAGCACTGGGGACTGTGTGTTTTATGCTACAACAGAAAAAAAGCAACCTGGCGCCGTCTACGACGCCGCTGCCGACTCCGTGTCCTGAAGGCACCGCAGAGGGCACCGCCGCAACGCCGCACTGCAACCCTGGTCTCACCAACGACGCCACCTGATGCCGCCACCGAGCCGCTGCTTGCACCGCGACCTCTGGGCACCGCCTCACTTCACGCTGTCGCCCTGGTATCCCCAACGACTCCCCTCCACGCCGACATCGACGCCGCTGCTTTCACTGTGGTTCGAGGGCACCGCTCGTAAGTTACACAACGCACCATCCTCATCCCACACCGCAGCCTTCGCCTACCGACGCCGGCGCGATTGACTTCAGTTCGTCAGCCGACGACAGCGCTTCAGCAACAACGACGCCACTGCTTGCACTGTGACCTGACAGCACCACAATGAGCACCGCATCACTTCGCACCACAGCCCTGGTCTCACCGACGCCGCTGGACGACCGTCACCGAGCCGCTGCCTGCACCGTGACCTGAGGGCACCGCACGCCGCACCGCTGCACTTGGCACCGCAGCCCCGACGCCTGCCGATGCCGGCGCTCCCGACTTCAACCACGAGGAGTTCGATCTGCAACGCGTGTGACTTCAAGGGCCTGACGACTCCTGCACCGACCTCTGGAACCGAAGCCTGCGGACACCAGCTCTTCGGGGCTCATCGAGAGGTTGCCGACGCCCTGCATTTCTCAAGGTAGTGTCTCACGGGTCTTCCCGACACCGTAGCTAGCCCGTGACGCCACAGTCAGCCAGAACTGTTTGGATTTGTTGTTCACGACGCAGTGATAGCCCCAGATGGAGCTATCGACTTCAAGGAACTGTATTTCAAGTCTATCTTTGATTATTGAAAATTTCTGAGAAATGTATGGTGGATTTTTATTGTTTTTGGTCTTGTTTTGGATATAAAAAAATATTGGATATTTTTCTAAACTGGTATGGTGTCCTTTTGTAGTGCTTTCACTGTGTTACTGTTGGTTATGTGCAAATGCTTTACACACTACCTCTAAGATAAGCCTGACTGCTCATGCCAAGCTACCAAGGGGGTGAGCAGGGGCTATTTTAGGAGTGTAACTCCCTTATCCTGACTAGAAGGAAGGGTCACTACTTGGACAAAGGTGAAAACCCTTGCCAACTAGAGATCCCCATTTCTAACATCCACACAATAAAACAATGTACACATTCTGTTTTACTCACAAAATCCCAAGCTCCCAAAACCTTGTCAAATTCTTTGCGCAGGTAGTGTAATCCATTCAGAGCTTGCTGAAAAATCCAGGCACTCCTTAATATAAGATTGGTTAAGACTATCAACCTGGGCCCAAATGACTTTCAGAACTTTTGAGTTATGTCTAAACTCCTTTCATGATAAAAAAAAAAGCTGAATAGCAGCCTCTTAATTACTACTCTACAGATAATAGATAATACCCAAAAAATAATGGGTGCTGGAGACACTTGCCTACTTGTTCTTTGGGACCTTTCTGCTGCAGTCTTGACCACTCACGAGTCAGTGTTTCAGACACTAATCTCTAGAATGAGAGAAACTGTTCTGAAATGGATTAAATCTTTCCTCTCCAAAAAGCTCCCAAATTGAGAAATGTGACTTCCTCACGTCAAACCCACTCTATGTGAAAAATGCTGTTTCACAAGATTCTATAGTCTCCCTTCATCTGTTAAACATGTATATGGAGCCAGTTGCTATAATACTTCTAGATAAACAAATCCGCACACATCAATATGCTGTTGACACTCAGCTCTGTCTTCAGATGTCAGGCATGCCAACATAACAAATCTGAAATCTTTCTTGGATTTGCTAACTGTTAGAAATGGGATTTCTGATTGGCTAGGGCATGCGCCCAAATCAGGCAGAAACCACCACTCTAGTCAGGGTAAGGGAGTTACACGCTGAAGATAACCCCTGCTCACCCCCTTGGTAGCTTGGCACGAGCAGTCAGGCTTATCCCAGAGGCAATGTGTAAAGCGTTTGCGCAACACACACACAGCAGCAACATACTAGGCACACCACAAAAGAAACTCCACACAAGGTTATGTAAAAATAGCCTTTGTATTATCCATAAAACACATTAGAATCATAATCACAAATGTACACTGTGCCACCTGGCACTAGGCAATACTTTACAGGGGATTATATACATGATAGGGCCAATCGGGCCGCTGTCAGAACCATAAGAACCGGTAGTAAAAGATAAAACAACCAGTAACTACTGGTAAAATACTGTACTCAGCATACACATATTATGCATAAACAATGGGCATAAACACATTATGCATCCTCACATTAGGCATAGATCACATCACGCCTCATCACATTTGGCAAGGCACCCCAGTAACACTGGTAAGGTGCATTCATCCCCTCAGGGCCTTGTGCCCCACGAGTCAGTGTTCCCACACGGGGGCCCTGTCCTGGGCTCGCCCCGCAATGCCCCCTTAGAGACAACTTGCCCTCACGAGTCCTTCACACTGGCCCCCCTGGCTGCCGATGCAGCCACAACAAATGTGCGCAATGGGAAAGGGGCGGGAGTGCAACTCACCCCAGTCGCCTAAAAAAAAGAATGCCCCCACGTTGCAGTTGCCTGCCCTCTGGCGGTGCAGCTGTGAAAACCGGCACCACTGTGCCTTGGGAGCCCCCCTCACCGGGGCTCCTCTCGTAGGAAAATCGGCACCAACAGTGCCTTCTCAGCCCCACTCACCGGGGCTGTTCTGGAGGCCGATTCGCACCACGGAATGGAGGTGGTCACCTAGGGAGCCTGCGAGGCTCCGGTCCTCTACTCCTGGGACCCGGTGAGCCTGCGAGGCTCCTTCTGCAAATGCCGGCACGCGGGGCTCTCTTCCTCCTTACGGGGAGCCCCGCCCTTAGTCAGGCAAGCGCCGCCTGGCTTCCGGTTACGTCTTCGTCTGGCTTCCGGTTCGTCTTCGCCTGGCTTCCGGCGAGGATTCACGGAGCGAAAGTCTCCGTCGCGCCTTGGTCCCGGCGAGGCAGGTCGACACACGCTGCACGGCCGCACACTCAGGGCACAGCTGGGACACTCCCCAATAGAGCAGCCCTCCACCCGGGCTGCTAGGCAAATCAGTGGATGAACACTGCGCTCGGCCAGTCTCTCCGGTGGAACACAAAGCAGGGAGCTGGCAGTGCTCCTCTCATGCTGGAAAGCAGGAGCCCCCCTTTCTCTGGCTCAAAGGGGCAATAAAAAAAATGCAGCACTCACCACGCTTTCGCACAGGGCAGCGCTGGGCACAAAGGGGTGCAAAACACAGGAGCAGTCCTCTCCTCCAGTCCCAAAGTCACACAGGGCAGAGTCGGGCCCAGGCAGGCCAGCTCACAGGGCCCTCCAGCAGAGGGGCAATCCTTCGTGGCGGTTCCTCCTGGGGCCCAGCAGCCCTTTTCGCCCAGGTCTAAGCAGGTACACCTTACATTGGGTCACAGCCCCAATATTTATACCGCATGTGTCTTTGTTCTTAGGGCTCTGCGCCCGGTCCAAACTAGTTCTGGGGGCACTCCAACATTTCTATACAGTGCTCAAACACCTTCATTGTTAGATTAGGCTGTGTCCCCAGACACACCACAGGGGGGCGGAGCCATCATTGTACAAGGCAGGCACAGACTTATTCAGGGTCAGGGGCTACTCCTCCCACTACTCCAAATGCAGATCTGCCTATTCAACCTAGTGCTGACTCACCCAGCCCCTCTGGAGCCACGGCACCTCCCCAGTCCCTGTCACTCCAGAGCCAGACATGCAATACACATCAGGCAGGCACAAAGACACATAGCACACAGAAATGCCAACTTCTAAAAGTGGCATTTCTAAAATAGTGATAATAAATCTGCGCACACCATTATGCAGCATTTATTATTACTATTCCAAACATACCAAACTTGACCACGCTGCTCCTCTCATATCAGGAATTACCACTGAAACACGTATCAGGGAATCCCCAATGCATTCCTATGAGAGGGCAGCCTCACAGCAGTGAGAAACCAAAAATGGCTGTTTGTCACTACCAGGACATGCCACACAGTTAAGGCACATGTCCTACCGTTTACCTACAATGCACCCTGCCTATAGGGCTAGCTAGGGCCTACCTTAGGGGTGACTGATATGTAGTAAAAGGCGAGTCACAGACGTGGCACACACTTTATGTGCCAGGTCACAGCGGCAGTAAACTGCGCGCGCAGGCCCTGCAATGGCAGAGGCCTGAGACAGGGTTGAAAGACCAGCTTGGTGGGTGGCGCAATCTGCGCTGCAGCCCACCAGTAGCATCTAATTTACTGGCCCCTGGTATATGAGATACCACATTACTGGGGACTGACAGGTAAATTAAAAATGCCAAACAGGTGTAGACCAATCTTACCACGTTTTACCATAGAGAGCACATGCACTTTACACCGGACAGCAGTGATAAAGTGTCCAGAGTCCTAAAACCACTAACACCAGGTCAGAAAAAATACCAGGAGGAAGGCAAAAAGTTCAGGGATGACCCTGCAAAAAGGGCCAAGTCCAACACTAACCAACCAGGTGCCATCTCACACAGAAAAAAGCCCTACAACAGCCAAATTGCTGCTGACAATCCACTATAAGCCCAAAAAAAAGCCATCTATTCCATCCACTTTGGGAATATATGTATGTCTAGTCACTTGTGCAATATTGTGGTTTCATCTTAGACCAAACAAACTCACATTTAAATTATAACGTTGTGCAGAGAATGAAATCCACTTCCTACAATTATGTCCCTCATAATGACTTCAGATCTACAGTATAGGTGCTTATTCTCATGCATCCAAATGTAGGTGATTCTATCCTGACAGGCTGTAAAGTAGAGGTCTTCAGACTTTTGAGGTAGTTTACTTGAAGTTTTATTGAAAGTAGCAGGAGCCCCTCTGGCCGCGGTCCAACTCCATGAAGACCACAACCACATCTAACGTGTGGCCGTGGAAACCATGGAGAAGAAACCTAGCCGTGAGACTCGTGAGCAGTACATGTTTAAATGAAAACATTTCACGTGATCATGCCTGCGATGAGGAATCATCACAAGCAAGATCACACGCGTGTGGTTTTCTACACAGGCCTATCACAATCTTCTATCACACCTCCTTCTGCTATCTTGCATGCAGCTTCTAGTTAGTCACAGATCATGATGCTAAGAATTCTGACCACATCTCTCCTATCCTAAGACAGCTTCCATGGCTCCAGTTAGTGTGAAGTCTGAGGGGAAGTCAAGCTGGCCTGCATAACTCTAAGAGCAATATACTTAGGCCTTCATTTTACCTCAAGGAAAAACTCTAGTTTACATGCAGGCAATTGAAAACGAAATATCTAAGCAGGCCTTCCCTTGTCTCACACAAAGACAGTGGGACTCCATCCCGGACTACATCTGGCTAAATCCTGACCCCACTGCATTCTGAATGGTTTTGAAAATGCACCTTTTTAGATTTTATTTCCCTGGTTAATGGTCCCCATCTTTGTAACAGCCACTTTATGATCTGTAAAATGCTTTACTCTCCTTGCTGCTTTAGAAATACTTTAGTTAAATAAACACATCACATTGGTCTGAACTAAACAAATGATGACAAACAGCAGTTTATAAAACTACGAGATAGATACGTCCAGACCAGTGACATGGCCTGATGCACTCTAATGTCGTGGCTGCTAAAACTGAGGAGGAGCTTTAAGAAAGATGTACACGTTTTTGTTTTTTAACTAATGGGTAAAACCAAACCATTGAACGCACCTGTGCAGCGATTCCTGGTCCTTTTGAGACAAGGTCACTTGTGGTGAAAAATAAACTTTAGAAGAAACTGTGTCATAATGTATTTATAATATCGCATAGCATAATTCGCAACAAACCTCAACAATGGACAGTGATGAAAGGAATTCTTAAATTAATCTCACCCCCTGACGATGACCCAGGCTTGGATTTTAAACCATCTTTTTTTGCCCGCTATGCCACTTTAGACAGAGATCAGATATATGCATATCAGTCTTGGTGCAGCTTCAATAGGAACAATCCAAGCCGAAATGGCAACCCATGTCACCTGCAGAGGGTAAAACAAGCAGCCCCAGACCAGTTTTTGCCTACTTAAACCTCGTCAGTGAGTTTTAACTTGAGTCTTGTGACAAAGTGAGCTCAGGTCCATGTCTGGTTACACCCATCGCAACTAGGTTGCCGGCTCCTTTGTACTATACGGTGACAAAGCATAACGTAATACACCATGGCATAGCATAACAAAACACTTCAAAGTACTCCCATTAGGAATTAGATTTCTTTTTGCTTAACTAAGATATAATTTTACTCTACCCATCAAAAAGTAATGAGTTAAATACACCAACTTCAAAACCTTATCTGAGAACTCACTAAATTTGTCCTGGCCACACAGAAATGAAAGGAACTGCCATTCAGAAATAAGCTCTTGGCCATTAATCTGTGCAGTACTGGTTTGCTGCTGATAAGTGCCAGTACTCTCCCATTGAAAGCATTGTAGCAGTGCTTGAGAAGTGCCGGTGCTATCCCTTCCAAATGAAAGAAGTGCAGGTACTTTAGTACCAGCCCATTTAAAGCAGTGTTCTCAATGGAATCCAGACTTGTGCGCGAGGTAAAGGGGAGAGGGGGCCCCTCTATTGGAAGTGGGCCTGTATGCATTTCTTTCCACTGCCATGAATGGGACATGCCTGTTATTCCGCCAGCCCCCTGGAATTAGGGCGGCCTCCGGGCACCGGTAATTCCAGGGGCTGTTAGGAGTAGTGGTGAGACGGATAATGGGTATTATTTCGGGCCAATCGTAATGAGGGGCAGAATGTTTTGTGGCCCATTTAGGCTCCCGTAGGTCATACTACAAGCAAAGAAAATGCCACCACCCCCGCAAACTGTGAGTTCCACTGGAAATCCGGGCAGAGGCCGAGGTTTGTATTTCATGTGCCTCAGTTTCCTTCTCGCCTTTCTCCTAATCTAATTCCTTCCGCAGCCTGAAAAGTGGTTTTGTTGCACACAGAGCATTGCTATGTTCCGGCTTCTGTGTCAGCACGAGAGGTGCGGTCAGCCGCAACCCTTAAGCTGAAAGAAACGTTGATACCAAGGAAAACAAAAGCGGAAATCGGTCCCAGATACACAAAGAGCGACATCTCCTAGTCTTCAGAAATGTAGTGTCGTGTGGCGTTTATCTAACAGAATGTAAGGTCAGGATACCGCGCTAAAACCATTGTTTATCGTTTATTGCATTTCCGCAGCGAGCTCTGGATGAAGCCAGGTTCTTGTGACTCGTTCTCTGTGGCACAGGATCCTGTTGGCAAGCAGCGCGAGGGAGCAAACAAAGCTGCAGGTGGTTGATGATGTGTTAGTAATCCGATTAACGCCCACATCCAGTCTCGGTTGATTAACGAATGCTGGATGACGCCTTCATGTGTACAGCTGTCATCCCTTAGTCCTTGTGCACACATTCACCCCTCCCACAAACTCGCCGTTTTAAATGCGGCAGTGCATTGTCTTTACATCTTTTGCTGATGTTGTTGTGCTATACAACTCTACATTTGCGCTACTGTTATGAAACGTTTTGAAGACCAGCTACCTTTAGCAGCCTGGCTGATGAGATCGGTGTGTCATTTATGTAAACAGCCTCATAGGACACAATCGGTTGACGTTTGTTAAGGAATCACAATTCCATTTCAGCATCTCGAGAGCAAATTCATTATGCAGGCGAGTTCACCCAGATCTGCAGGGAGCAAAATTATAAATCACTGGGAAAAAAACCGATGTTATGATTTTTGGATCAGAAGAAAAAACTGTGTTTTAGAACATCAAAGACATTTCACTAAAACGTTATTTGAAGGCATGCAGTGGCTACAATGCACGCTCTAAAATAATTGAAGCTCACAACTTATCTAAAACTCTGTACCTGTAACAATGCACCAGATAACTGCTCACGACGTCATAGATGGCGCCGCAGAAATACTTAACAAGAGACATCAATGACAGCACTAGTAAAATCACATATCACATCGTCATTACATCATCGACACTGTTACTAAGGTAACCCGCTGGAGCTCACTCGACTAGGCAAAACCTTTGGCCATACCAAGCAGTATAACGAGGAACTTCTGCCAGGTCAATGGCTGAGGAAAGGGCCATGTGGCCAGAGACAACAGTGTCTGGTAGCCTTTATGCACAGAGACTGGGTTTCCGCCCAGACATGTACTGAAGGGGAAATGATACAGATGCAAAACACACAAGATGATGGACGGAATGCTGCACATTGGCAAACATTCACCCCCAGTCACAGATCTGGGTTTAATCCATCGTTATTTTGCTTCACCACGCCACCCCAGTTCAGACATAGCCATATGCAAATCAGTCTTGACCCTGTGCCTCATGGGAACAGTCTAGACCGAACTGCCAAGCCATGTCTTCCCTGGACCGGAATCAAGCATCCTAAGACCGGTTTCAGGCTATCAGCCTTCATCAGCCAGGATAGCTTGACTCCAGTGGCGTAGTGAGCACGGGACCACGTCTGGGCATACCCTTCCCACTTAGGGCGAAATGCAAAACACACAAGATGATGGACGGAATGCTGCACATTGGCAAACATTCACCCCCAGTCACAGATCTGGGTTTAATCCATCGTTATTTTGCTTCACCACGCCACCCCAGTTCAGACATAGCCATATGCAAATCAGTCTTGACCCTGTGCCTCATGGGAACAGTCCAGACCGAACTGCCAAGCAATGTCTTCCCTGGACCGGAATCAAGCATCCTAGGACCGGTTTCAGGCTATCAGCCTTCATCAGCCAGGATAGCTTGACTCCAGTGGCGTGCAGCATTCCGTCCATCATCTTGTGTGTTTTGCATTGCGCCCTAAGTGGGAAGGGTATGCCCAGACGTGGGTTCCGTGCTTACTACGCCACTGGAGTCAAGCTATCCTGGCTGATGAAGGCTGATAACCTGAAACCGGTCCTAGGATGCTTGATTCCGGTCCAGGGAAGACATGGCTTGGCAGTTCGGTGTGGACTGTTCCCATGAGGCACAGGGTCAAGACTGATTTGCATATGGCTATGTCTGAACTGGGGTGGCGTGGTGAAGCAAAATAACGATGGATTAAACCCAGATCTGTGACTGGGGGTGAATGTTTGCCAATGTGCAGCATTCCGTCCATCATCTTGTGTGTTTTGCATTTCGCCCTAAGTGGGAAGGGTATGCCCAGACGTGGGTCCCGTGCTCACTACGCCACTGGAGTCAAGCTATCCTGGCTGATGAAGGCTGATAGCCTGAAACCGGTCCTAGGATGTTTGATTCCGGTCCAGGGAAGACATGGCTTGGCAGTTCGGTCTGAACTGTTCCCATGAGGCACAGGGTCAAGACTGATTTGCATATGGCTATGTCTGAACTGGGGTGGCGTGGTGAAGCAAAATAACGATGGATTAAACCCAGATCTGTGACTGGGGGTGAATGTTTGCCAATGTGCAGCATTCCGTCCATCATCTTGTGTGTTTTGCATTTCGCCCTAAGTGGGAAGGGTATGCCCAGACGTGGGTCCCGTGCTCACTACGCCACTGGAGTCAAGCTATCCTGGCTGATGAAGGCTGATAGCCTGAAACCGGTCCTAGGATGCTTGATTCCGGTCCAGGGAAGACATGGCTTGGCAGTTCGGTCTGGACTGTTCCCATGAGGCACAGGGTCAAGACTGATTTGCATATGGCTATGTCTGAACTGGGGTGGCGTGGTGAAGCAAAATAACGATGGATTAAACCCAGATCTGTGACTGGGGGTGAATGTTTGCCAATGTGCAGCATTCCGTCCATCATCTTGTGTGTTTTGCATTTCGCCCTAAGTGGGAAGGGTATGCCCAGACGTGGGTCCCGTGCTCACTACGCCACTGGAGTCAAGCTATCCTGGCTGATGAAGGCTGATAGCCTGAAACCGGTCCTAGGATGCTTGATTCCGGTCCAGGGAAGACATGGCTTGGCAGTTCGGTCTGGACTGTTCCCATGAGGCACAGGGTCAAGACTGATTTGCATATGGCTATGTCTGAACTGGGGTGGCGTGGTGAAGCAAAATAACGATGGATTAAACCCAGATCTGTGACGGGGGGTGAATGTTTGCCAATGTGCAGCATTCCGTCCATCATCTTGTGTGTTTTGCATTTCGCCCTAAGTGGGAAGGGTATGCCCAGACGTGGGTCCCGTGCTCACTACGCCACTGGAGTCAAGCTATCCTGGCTGATGAAGGCTGATAGCCTGAAACCAGTCCTAGGATGCTTGATTCCGGTCCAGGGAAGACATGGCTTGGCAGTTCGGTCTGGACTGTTCCCATGAGGCACAGGGTCAAGACTGATTTGCATATGGCTATGTCTGAACTGGGGTGGCGTGGTGAAGCAAAATAACGATGGATTAAACCCAGATCTGTGACGGGGGGTGAATGTTTGCCAATGTGCAGCATTCCGTCCATCATCTTGTGTGTTTTGAAATGATACAGATGCCAGAGGCTACTTTGGTTATGCACAGTGGTCTATGTCCACAGAGCCTGGCAAAATGCCAAGCCCTGTGATCAATATTCCTACTCCAAGAGCCACAGGACATGGCCATGGAGAGTAAAGTCAGGCTGCTGTCCACTGCCTACATCCGCACCCTATCCACAACCACAGTGATCTGAGGGCCTGCTGTGCTCGGCATGCAGCAATCAGTTGCAACCATGGCACATGTAGAGTGGTCTCTGGTCATGCCTAGTTCTCAACTCCTATTGCTGCACACAGCTTTTGGACGGACACAGCTGGCTTTGTGTTCTACTTCTAAGTAGTGTTAAAGTGCTTGTGCTCACTTCTCAAAACATGGTACAATTGGCCTGCACCTCATTGGCACATTTAATTTACTTATTAGTCCCTAGCAAAGTTGTACAACATGTACCCAGGGCCTGTAAATTAAATGCTAAACTCTCAACAAAGCAGCGAAGGATTTTAAAGCCGCACAGCCCAATTAGTCACTTCAGTATATATCAGTAAATCAGTTCTCTATAAACTATTGCCCACCTCTAAGGTCTGCTGCTTGTAGACCACATAATATACTAGACAATACACAATGGAAAGAGAGGCAACAGGTATAAACAATCATGTATAACAAGGAAAATTCTTGAGTCTTCAGTCATGTGCAAAAGTTCTTCTTTAATATTTTCAGTCCATTACATGTGCAGCCAACGCGTTTCTCCCTAAACAGGGCTTCAACAGGGCACTGATAATATCACACAGCAATTTCCAGGATTGTGTAAGACGTTATCTGGAATGCTGTCAATCGACTTCCCAAACGATTGACGGCGTTCCAGATCAGTTGTCGGTGTAAGGAGAGGAGAGCTGCACACGGCTCAGGTCAATGAGAGCGTTTCTCAGACTCGAGGGAGTTCATGATGCCCAATTAAGTATCCACTGGAATTTTCTATTGATGGACCATACTCTTGGATATGTTATCCTCGTTATTTTATAAGCCTGATCCTTACGGAGGATGTGAATGATCGACTGATCAAAGGAAGTCTATAACTTCAGGTGGGTGTCCTTCACTTTGGATAACGCCTTACACAATCCTGGAAATTGCCGTGTGATATTATCAGTGCTCTGATGAAGCCCTGTTTAGGGAGAAACGCGTTGGCTGCACATGTAATGGACTAAAAATATTAAAGAAGAATTTTTGCACATCACTGAAGACTCAAGAATTTTCCTTGTTATACATGATTGTTTATACCTGTTGCCTCTCTTTCCATTTTGTATTGTCCTGTAAATTAAATGCTGCTAGTAGGCCTGCAGCACTTATTGTGTCACCAACTTAAGTAGCCCTTTAAAACATGTCTCAGGCCTTCCATTGCAGCCTGTGTACAGCTCTAAACTGCAGATTTTACCTGCCAAAATAAAACGTTTTCCAGGCCTAACCTCTCTTTTTAATAAATATAAAGCAGGCCCTTAACAGCTAATATGGCAGGGTGCGGTGAATTTAAAAGGTTGGACCTGAACTTTTAAGTTTTAGATATCCTGGTAGTGAAAAACTCACACATTTATTTTTTATTACTACTGTGAGGCCTACGTCTCCCATAGGATAAAATTGGGTTACCTTATTATATTTAATAAGTGCTAACGTTTGATTGGGAACAGGTAAACATGTCAAGTTGGTCTCAAAAGAATTGTAATTTAAAATGTTAATCCTCTTTAATGGTAAAATCAGATTTTAAGTCACAATTCTGAAAATGGTACTTTTAGAAAGTTGGCATTTTCTTGTCCTAACCATTTGGTGCATGCAGCCTGGGTCCTGGGTCACATCAGTGGGTGTAGTTGGCAGTTGACCTTTGTGTATTCTTCCCAGACAGAGAAAGGGGAACTAAGTGCTGGCAGGATGGACCATCCTGCCAGAATGGGATAGGCAGGGCTGTTCCCTGCCCCACTTACATATCAAAGGACCGCCTCAGCACAGTCACAAAGAACTTGAAACCAGTCTTTTGTCACCCTAGCCCTCTTGGAGCCTTGGGTGGTGAGGAATAAAATTCCAGAACCAGATGTGAGGGGAAGTCCAGAAGTTTCTCCCACTTCAAAGGCTAGCACCAGGTATACATTTTGAACCCTCAGACCAATTCTTCTGTTTACTCCTGGACCTGCGGAGGGTCCCCTGAAGGACTGACTTGTACTTCAGAGGATTGCCCTGCTGCTTGAGGCCTGCTTTGTACCTCATAGAACAGCCCTGCTGCTACCAGAGGACTGTCCTTCTCTTTGAAGCTTGCCTTGTACCCTCAGTGGACTGCCGTGCTACTTGAGGCGTGCCTTGCTGCTTGATCCTAGAACTACCAGAGTGACTGCAAGGGTCAGGTGGCTGAACTCCTGTTTTGAGCTACAGGGACACAGCAAACTCCAGAGGCTTCATTGCAACTGCCTAGCTGACCTGATGCACTGGACCTGCTTCAGCCCTGCTGGCCTCTGCTAAAGTGAGTTTTTTATCCCCAAGAGGTGCCTCCCCAGGTACTGGACCATTGGCTGGCATCAGTTGAGCTCCTGCTTCGAAGAAATGGAGAAATCCTGAAGTTCTGGGATCTCGCGTCTACAGAGAGGCCTGTTTGCACCGAGATCCTGCCGCCCACACCAACCACCAGTGTGAAGGTCCAGTGAGCCTGACTATTCTAGCTACATCGACTGCCAGTGACGACTGCCAACACGAAATCTGCACTTCGTGCTACAGCGACGACAGGCCATGGTGGCCGCCAACGCAAAGCTCCAGCAACAACCATCTGTGATATCTGACAGAATCTTCATGCTACAGCGATGACCATCCACGGTGTCTGCCCTTCTCTTCACTGTACAGCAACAACCATCCGCAATGCGCTCCTCGCAGTCTCCTTCACTGCAAACTGGACTCTTCATGCTGGACTTTCAGAAGGTAACTTTTTCAGCTGGACTAACCTGGTCCTTGTATCTGGCCTCTGCTCCATCGTGGTCAGCCTGAACTTGTGACATTCCCCCGGTCTAGCACGGCCACATGGCCACGAGTAGCGCTTTATGCTTTTAGGTGTTATGCATACCTAAATCTTTGAAATTTCATATCTCTGGTTCTACGGATTGTTGTCTTTTTGGGCTCAAATAATTTATAAAATTTTACTCTATTTTCTAAACTGGTGTGGGATTTTTTTTGTGTTGTGAAAATGTTTTCACTTTATTACTGTTTGCGTGCTGCATAAATACTTAACACGTTGCCTCTAAGTTAAGCCTGACTGCTTTTGTGCCAAGCTATCAGATGGTTAAGGATATGTTAATTTAGTAACTTTTGTGGTTCACCCTGACAGGGATTGTGGCTGTTTCTTGAGAAGGGTATTCACCCTCCCCAATCAGCTTTACGTTCCACATTTTGGCAGCTTTTCACAGGGAAAGTTCCCAATGCAAAACTGAAATCATTATAGTGAGTGTCCTTTTTTTCCTGGAGAACGTGGGCCTTTTTAGTCAGGGGCGAGTTCTGAGGGATTATTAGAAAAGACTGCTGTGAGAAGCTGGCCTGGTATATGATGTCCACTAATGTAAGTGGGCACCTTGCACCAGTCCAGACAACCCTTATGGTGATTTAGGAGGTCTCAGACAACCTTAGAAAGCTATCCAAGTGGTAGCTGTGGAGAGCAGCCTTCAGGCTTAGTCTTGAAGGAGTGTAAAGCAGCTTGTTTTACCAGAATGCAATTGTATAGTATATATTAAATGAAAAAGAACCACACAAAGTATTTATAAAAAAATGTATTTATTATATAACTCTATCTAGTACGTTAAAGTATCTCCTGCACGGAGATAGACACAAAGCACACAATACTTTAGCAAAGAAATCACAGTAAATAGCACTAATACACAGTGGGCCCCAGGGGGGGACCAAACCATATACTAAGAAAGTGGTATAAGAACCACGACTCGAGTCAGGACAATGTCTAGAGGACCTAGAATTGCTGGGGACTCACAGAACCACCCAAGGTAAGTAGATAGGGACCCACCGGAGAGCGTGTGCAGTGTGTGAACACGACCACGTGCTCCGTACAAGTCTATGTGCAAGTCACGGTTGGAATTTTAAAGACTAGGGACCCTTCCCAGTGGACCCTGAAGAAACCCTGTGGAAGACAGAAGGTTGGAGAGCCACCACACCCATGGATACCGTGGTACCCAAGTTACCTATCCCCGGGAAGCCGGGTGCATAGGTGTGAAGTGGCGTCGGAAACCGCCGTCGAACCCAATGGAGGACTTCAGGAAAGTGCTGCTGTTGGAAGAGGAGAAAGTGTCTGGAGGAATCCAAACGTGGATTCTTGAAGAGGAGTACCTGAAAGCAGAGGGGACAGAGTCTATGCCACTCGGGAGTGACCAGGAGCCCTGGAAGACGAATGCCCCCCGATGTCGGGTGCTTCAGGAAAGATGACGGTGACCTTGACTCTGCAGCTGCGAGGACCAGGCGATGCTGAGGATGACCAGGACCCGGATATGAGCTGTCCCACGAAGGATGTCGAGTGCTGAGGGCTCGGTGTCCGACGGGAGTACCAGCAAGCCTTGGCAAATGCAACCCACGCAGGAAGTCAAGAAGGTGTACGGTTGGGACCAGCAAGGTCCAGGAGACTCACCACAAGCAGGGAGTCAGTGTAGGCCCGGAGCAATCAGGAGAGCCCAAGGAAAACAAAGGTGACCCTCAAATGGACCTACAGGCCAAAGGCACAGGAGTTGCGAGAGGAACTCAAGCAGCTCACCAAAAGATGCAGGCCACGATGCACACGATGCAGTGTGGCCGAAGATTCTGGTCACTGGAGGTGCTCGAGGTTGGGGCTACTTGGAGCCCGAACATCTTCTTGGAAAGATGTCAACAAGCCTTTGCAACTGCAAAGGGGATGCAGTACCCAGGGGTTCGGTTATTGCAACCCCCACAAGGACTACTGGCCTCAAACTTGGTAGGAGGGTAGAGCAGGCCTCAGGAGATGGGGAAAACCACCACCTGTGTTGCAGAGCCCACGGAGTCTGGAGGAGCTTGGGATCTGCAGACCAGTCGTCTTCGTTGAGGTGCCTACGAATGCAGGGGAGTGACTCCTTCACTCCAAGGGAGATTACTTCAGCTGTCCTTGATGCTTCACAGGTCTTGGAAGGTTCCTGTATGAAGCACAGGCACAGACAATGCACCAGACTGGAAGGGAGACGAAGTCAGGCCCAAACGAAGTCCAGCGAAGTCCAGAGTGCCCACACGGTAGAATGCAGTGATTTCAGTTCTGAATCTTATCCCACAACCAATCTAGGGACCTGCATCCAGGTAAGCCCTTAAGTACCCTAAGGAAAAGGGTTGGAAGACTCAGGGGACCCTCCCAGGGGAGGGTCTGGACAAGGGGGAGGTTACTCCCATGTGCTTTGTCCAGTTTCGCACCAGAGCGGGAGCCAACGGCTCCCAGGACTGGTTTGAACTGGACTATGCACAGGGACACCAAATGTGCCCCTCATGCAGACTTTCAGGCGCAGGCAAGCGCACCCACACAGCCCTAATACACTAAATCCTGTCTGGGAGGTGCTCACACCTCCCTGTGACAAGATGCCTATTGTTCTGCCTTCCCCTGCTCGAGCTTGGCTCAGCAGCAGGAGGGTAGAAATGTGTCTCTGGTCGGCAGCAACCATTTTGTGCTATCCGGGACTAGAAGGCTGGTACCGGGAACACTGAGAGCCTAACGGAGGGCTCTTCCAGTGCTTGGAATCATAACTCAAACATGTTTGATACCAAACATGTTAGGATTCATAGCAGCCGTTTTTGAGATGGTCATCGCGCGATTACGTGGTGCCCCTCTATATAGTATATGGCTGCTTTACTGACAACCTTGGAGAATGGACTCCGTAGGCTGCAGGGGTGTCCTGCTCATGCAGGGGCACCCTCTCACTTAGAACCAAGCACCCTGCCCTTAGGATTGTAAAGGCCTGCAATAGGAGTGACTTATAGGTTTTAAGTGCAGTGACCCTTAGATATAGTAAACCTATATCTTTAGTAAGTGGTACAGTAAGTGGTGCATGCACCAACTTACACAGGCTGCAATGGCAGGCCTGTAGTTCCATTTTGAATGATCTCTCAGGGGTGGCATAATGCTTGCTTCAGCCCATGGGAGACCTCTGGGGTACCTATGCCCTGGGTACATGGGTACCATATACTAGGGACGGACAAGGGTACCCCAGTATTCAATCTGGGATGTACCTAGGTACTGAACACAACAGTTTAGGGAGAAAGCAGATAGACTGGGGTCCTGATTATCAGGATCCCAGTCAGACTAGTCAAAAACAGCATCACATCAAGCAAAAAGTGGGGGTAACCATAAGAAGCAGTTCAGACTTTCCTAAAACTGCTTTTCCTATATACTGTCAACCTTCAGTACAAATGCATGATTGGTGCCTATTTATTTTATTGAAAAAGAACTTAAAAGGGAGTCATGGTTATTTATCCAGATCACAGAAAATATAACAGTGAAGTGCTATATGAATGCAAGTGTAATAATACAGTGAAAAACCGTGTACATTTGCCTAAAATAGTTCAGGTGAAAGGATATTATGGTTAAATCACTGGTATTTGCCTGGTATGGTGAGCTACACAACATTAACTTCCTCAAAACATTTCACATTATCTCTCATGTTACAGATAACGTAAATTATAACCCTTCTGATGGTATCACATCAGCAGTGACAGCACTTACGCCACTCAGATCCCCTGCACCTCTGACCCCACAGGCTTCACCTTTGGTACTGCCCAGCATGCTTTGAGCACCTAGCCCCCTGCTGTAAGAACCTGCCTTTCCCATACCTCGCTGGTTCCTGTTCGCCCATTGCTTGCCATGCACTTCCGCCTTGACCATGCTACTGTGTATGTAGGCACTGGCCTTTAAATAGAGTTGTAAGGTGTGTACTATTGGGATCATCTTAATGCATTTTTGAAGATAGTAAAGAGAACACTGCTACAGTTACACTCACTAGCAATACTTATGATGATCTACATTATCACATTAATTATAGATAGAACCTTTCTGTCCCAAGCCGTTGGTGCATTGTGTGGCGGGCTCTGAAAAGGTGCACATTTGAATTTTGTGCACTGGTTCTTGGGAAAGCCGTGGGACAGTCAAGGTGTGTTGTAGGTAGGAAGCAGGGCAGGTACCCTCACTGAGGCTAACTGATCCCCGACGCTTGAACACCGCTGAGGAACTTTCAGAGGGTTTCAAAGGGACCACTCCCCACTCCCCACATCATTCATATTTTATATGTTGCTTACATACAGTTTTGGAATCCTGACCTTAATTAAGCATGTGGACGGAGTACTAGAAAAAGTTCAGTAGGTACTCCAGAGAGACAATGTAAAATGCCTGGTGCACAAGGCAGAAGGTTTTGAATTGAACCCTCAGTTTATTGGGAGCGACTCAAGTGACATCAGTGGAGGAGAAATGTCATTGGAAATCTTTAGGGTGAGGATTAGATTTGCACCATAGTTTTGCAATGTTTTGCCCTTGTTTGTTTTTTGTGATAAGACTTCTGCAGAGTTTATTGCAGTCATCAATACTGTATTTGGCTGTTGCAAAGGCAACCATAGTTGAATATCATGTCACCAATAATAGTAGGATCTGACTGAGATTGCTAACATGCTAAAATACATTTTGTTTTACACTTGTCGGATGAATGACACATTTTTCAACTGGATTGAGTGTGTTGAAAGGGAGGGGGATACCCTTATTCTAGGGGTTATAAAACAGGAGCATCATAGGGGTCGCTAGAAATTGGTCATGGTCTTGCTGTTTTTGTTCTTTTGCAGCAGGGGTACTTTTGGCTGTCACATTCTTACACGTGTCAGGCAATTAATGACAGCACATCAATTTCTCATATACTTTGCAGTTTTCATATGGATCTTGGTATCCTTGATCTTTTGGTGATAGTCAATGTTGTGATTTCTGTGAATGGCCATAGAAGGTGCTGTATAGCTGTTCGATAGAAGCATAGATAGGAAAGAGCCCAGTGATGCACCGTAAACCACTTTGGCAATTTAGTAAAATAAACCTGGTTTCATTTACTGAATATGATTTGATAGGAATGGCCAGAACAAATTTAGCGCCCTCAGCGCAACAGGGTATCACTAACCAACTGAAGACGATAATGTGTTCTACGACATCAAAAGCAATAGAAAGATTGAGGTTGATTAATGTATACTACTGCTTCCTTTCACTTACCTTCCCCAGCTCATGATAATCTATTTCCCACCTTCTAGAGCTGATGGCATGCTAAAGAGGCTTCAGTAAAAGTTTTGTCTCTCTCCCACAGCCATACTTCTGTCTCAACCCAGGAAAGAGACCTGTTGTAAGCCAACATATGAAGACTTGTCTTCTTGCCCCTTCTTTCTTCCCTGCTAAATGCTGGTGCAGGCTCTCACTCATCTCTCTGACCAGATACTGGAATTCTGTTTCCCACCCTTCTGATAGAAAGAGGATGTTAGGGAGACGTTAATAAGCCATTTACCTTGGCCAGTTCAGCTTTACTGTTCTGCTTCAGCCCTGTCTATAGGGCCTAAGGAAATGTTTCTCCCCTCTCATCCAGCTTGCACAATTCAGAGAGGAGCCGGGACTGGATCCTTAGGGTCTCATGACATATATCTTCTGTTATGACCCCATTTCTGATGTAGGACTCCCAGTGCATCTCAGGAAATGGCAAAACAATATAAGGATGTCATCTTGTGTAAACCCAGTTTGACTATGTCAGGACCATGATGATTTGGGATCTGACAACTTGCACTCCTTCCCTCAGACACAGCCCAGTTTCATTACCGCCCTGTCTTATGCACACATCTATTCCCTGTCCTTCACCCATATCCACATAGGACTCCCAGTGAACCCCGATATCTATGTTCTCTCTGAAAGACTTGCCTCGCAGAAGATGCCACCACTCATGAACTAAAACCAAAGAGGATGGGTTCATCAAACATCTCTGGTAAGTGCCTGTGGGGTAGTAGATCACGGCAAGCAGGGGGCCCAAGCACTGCTGTGTCATTGGTAAGACCAGCTCTCAGGGTTCACCTACTACAGTGACATCTTTGGTTATATATACATGTTGGACCGTAGTATATAAACTTGTGATGTTAGATACTGGCATCAGGACCTGCTACGTACTGTCCTCCACAATAAGCAATCTATTGACTGGTAACAGGACCCAGATGCTGCCGCACACATGCACCTATTCATCTTATCACCTGCACCTAACAGTAACCACTTGAAAACATTGACTCCATCACTTAACTTGCATCCACTGGTTCATGTCCTGTACCTGCACTCACTGACATATAAACATTCACCAATCAACACCTGCTCTCTCTGACACAAGCACTGCACTTGTATCCACTGTCTCAAGAATTTCAAATCAGCATCTAACCCAGCAAGCACAGAGGCCCCCATATTAATAAGGACAACCTTGCAATACATTACTTACATGAGAATGCTGCCATCGGAATGAGGAGCTGAGTGACGCACTATAGGCACAGACTCTGGGGAGAAACGGACACTAGGAGACAGACATTGGAAGACATGAATACTGGAAGGTATCACACTGTAAGACACTGTGGAGACATGGACACTGCAGTGACACAGAAATAGAGGAGACACTAGCACTGGACGACACGTACACTGGAAGACAAAGGTATTAAGAAGCAATTACAATGAAAAAAGAGAGAGACAACTGTGAGGGCAAGACAATGAGGGGACACACAAAGTAGAGAGACAAAGACTGTGGAGAATGCATGTCTCTGACCAGACTCGTGCAGCTGGAGTCCCAACATTAATGCAGAATACAACCTCCAGTAAGCCCTCAGCCATACCAGGTCAGACTAATGTCAGAGGAAGCTATGCAAATGCAAAATAACATAACAAAAAATAACATAGTACTTAGTATAAGATTTATGACCCTACATTGACCCTTGCAAATGTTGCTTTAGAGTGGCCTCTGCCTTTGTTCAGTTTGTGCAGTAGTAATTGAACACCATACAGAATTGTAGGAAATGAGACTCATAAAGAGGAAGAGGCTACAATCTTGATATGAGGATTGACCGAGCTCCCACAGTGCCTAAACAGTCCCACTGACATAAGTAAAGTGCTTTCTACTAGAATTCCCTAGCTCGCTTTCCATAACTGGCACACGTAGCAAGACCCTTCTCAAGGAAAATTGATGTGGGTTGTGTGCAAGAATTGGCCAAACAATAATAAAGTTAAAAGTGAAGAACGGAAACTCTGCTCACAGATCACAAAAAGTCCAGGCCCATCAGGTCCAGTGGAATTCTTTCAGGCATGCCTCTCTCATGTCCTTCTTATGCCTCCATACAGAGGAGGAAAGAACAGAGCAAAGACAAGTTTCTTGGAGAGTACATTCACCCCCATTTAGCTCTAGGGATCAGCCAGACAGTAGCACTTCCAACCTTGGAGCTAAATACTAGTGCAGAAGCTGAACAGACAGTTGGAGGCAACACTCTACAATGTTCAAGCAGGCTGGAATTCTGCAAAAGCAGGAGCTGGGGAAGTCTTCTTTTCTCTTCAGTTCCAGAGAGAATTCTTGGAGTGGTTTCAGCAAGGTATTTTAAAGGGTAAGCCAGCCATGCACTGGTGATGAAGCCTTAAAAATGTTCTAATCTGATTTCCAGGATTTCGATCTTTGTGTTGCAGCTAAGTGATTGACCTCCTTTCCTGGTGACAGACTTTGTGGCAACACAACTGTTCCGGACTTCTCTGTTCCACAGCTTTAATAGTGGTGTACCTCTGCCTCAACAGTGTGGAGCTCTCTATCTAACCCAACTCTAACACCTTCCTGGAGAACCTGAACCACATAAAATAGAAAATATTGGTTCCCCAACACTTTTCAGAATTTTCCACAACTTTAATGGCTTCTTTAAAACAGATCACAAAGACCATTTATTAGTTTGAAGGAACTAAAAATTGTAAAATATTTATCAGAAGTGCAGTAAATACAGACTGAATCTAAATCAGATTAAAACTCCCCACACCATCGCCAGGGTTCTTTCTCCACATTTTATGCCCTAAAAAAGTCTAAAAAGGCCTTCAATATTCTTTTTTAGACCTCTATAGGACAACACTTTTGTATTTAGAAGTGTGCATTTAAGTAATACTGTCTTGCATGAGCTTGCAGTATTCAGTATCTTTGTGCTGGAGCTCTACATGCATGTTACGGATGCCACAAGAGTTCTACAGACAAGAGATTTTTATTGTCAAGTTCACCAAGTGAAAAATGACCATTGTTTGGTCTTTGAAATATTTGTACCACTTGCCCACTGTAGGAAAAAGTCCAAAGCTCTCCACCTAATTATTTAGGTAATTTTGAAAAGCTACACCATCTGCCATTGAGAAACTGGGGATAAGCATGTATACTAGTTCAGTGGGTTACCTGGGATTTGGTTAAATCACAATATCATTTAATTGTTGAATAAATCACTGACCAGAGTGTATGTGAACACAAATGATATTGTCTAACCTTGAACACTCTATAATAACAGATTTATTATCTATAAACGGCAAAAAGGGGTTTAGTTACACATAGTACATTTAATTTTTGGCGCAATAAAGTGAGAAAGACAGTGATAAGTGCTTTGTGCCCCCAGTGATCTTACACAAAAGAAGAGTAATGGGCATAAAGAACATATATAGTACGTGGATGCAGAGAGCACACAACTGCAAGCTATTATTTGTTAGAACTTGTATTTGCTTATGGGCGGGGCTACCGCTTGAGGAAGATGACCGCGTAGCCAGTGAGCTCTGCCGTTCCAGACAACGAAATCGGCTCACCCTACTGCCAGAGAGACTTCAATGATCCTGCAGGACGATTCCCGGTTCAGCTGACATGCTGTGCTTCCAAGGATCTGTTCATCGCACTGCCAGCTGCAGAGAGGTACTTATTTTGAGCTGAGCTCCAGAGGTGATCTCACTGCACATGGACTGCTGCTGGAGCCCTACTGATCTCAAAATGGCCGACATGGGGACACCACATTAACGAAGGTATCCTCCATTTGCACTGACCCCTTCCAACGCAACCCAAGTGCGAGTGATCTCCTCAATACCTACTGCACGCCAGTTGCATGGTATGTGCTTTTTATCAACGTTGTTATGCTCAGCTGATGCTCCACAACACAGGGGATCTTCAGAATTTTGCCTGACCGTCAGATTGCCACAACTGAAACACTGTGCTCATTCTAGAATACTTCCAGCACTTACACCTATCATCTCCTTCAAACAGTATTGCATGCATGATTGCGGGCTCTTAGCCAGTTGGGAGGCAAATTGTAGTGAGAAATGTGGGCCTGTTAGAAATGGGGATCTCTAGTTGGCAATGGTTTGCACCGTTGTCCAAGTAGGGACCCTTCTTCCTAGCCAGGGTAAGGGGGATACACTTCTAAAATAACCCCTGTTCACCCCCTTAGTAGTTTGGCACGAGCAGACAGGCTTATCTCAGAGGCAGTGTGTAAACCATTTGTGCACACATACAGTAACACAGTGAAAACACTACAAATGGACACCACACCAGTTTAGAAAAATAAGTAATCTTTATCTAAACCAAACAAGACCAAAATGACAAAAATCCTCAATACAGTAATCAAAATGTTCTTCTTAGAAGATAAAAACAGTTCTGTCCATAGCAAATTATAGATGCAACACTTTCAACACAAAGTACCTTGGATGCGTCAAAATAATAAACAAAAACAGCCGCAGGGATGGTGATGCGCCGGTTCCTTACGCGAAGGGAAGGTGATGGATTGGTTCCTTACTGCCAGGCAGGGGAGGTGACGCATCGGTTCCTTACTGTGCGGGGAGGTGATGCGTCGGTTTCTTACTGCGGCCCCGGGTGTCCTTGTAGATTTGGCGTCCTGGTTGATCTCAGACTTCGTAGATCGGTGCACTCGATGTGCCTTGCGGCGATTTCTGCAGCCGCGGGCAGGCGATGCATCTGTTTTTTCCAGCGGCACGATGACGATATGTGGAAATTCTTCCCGCACGGCGGCGATGCATCAGAAACAGTTGCGGATGTGTCACGCTTCTCGTAGTTGCATGTCTTTTCCAGCTCCCAACAGCAGGGACAACCTCCAGAGGCCCAACTCAGCAACAGGCACCTCTTGGCAGGTTAGAACTCTCAGCAAGGAAGTTCATGGGAGCTGGTGGTGAATTCTTTGTGTCCCTGAGACTTCAGAACATCAGACAAGCTCTAATTCAAGCCCTTGGAGATCTTCCTCAAGCAGGGGACAAAGCACACAGCAAAGTCCTTGTCCTTTCCTTGGCAGAAACAGCCACTGCAGGCACACAGCAAAGGGGCAGTACTTCTCCTTCAGTTTCTCCAGCTCTTCTCCATGGCAAAGTTTCCTCTTGAATTCCAGAAATGATCTAAAGTTCTGAGGTCTGGGCCCCAATATTTATACAGCATTTCTCTTTGTTCTGTTGTGGCAGAGAAACTCTGTGCTCAGTCAAAACCAGTTCTGTCCACTCTGGTCCAGCTTCCTGGCAGGAGGTGGAGACAGCATTGTGTGAGGTAGACCAGGCCCATTCAGGTGAAAGGAAATCTCCGCTCCCTATTCTAAATGCAGCCCAGGTCTATTCAGGAAAGGCAGGACACACCTCACCCCCCCCCCAGTGGCTGTCTACAGTGAATGCACATCCCCAGCCCCCGTCACTTCAATACCAGACAGTCAATACACAACCCAGCAGAGGCACATCGGATGGCAAAGCAAGAAAATATCCACTTTCTAAAAGTGGTATTTTCAAACACGGTGTGTAAAAATCATCTTTACTAAAAGTTGCATCTCTATAATCTGAGTTCAGGCATACTAAACTTTACCTTCCTATCTTGTCCCAATGGGAAGTGGTATTTATAAGATGTTATAAATAAAATCCCATTCTATCCTATGTGACAGATAGCCTTTTAATAGTGAAAAATTAAATACCCAGTAGTTCACTTTCAGGACATGTTACACACCTCACAACATGTCCTACCTTTCACAGACACTGCACCCTGCCCACAGGGGTACCGTGGGCCTACCTTAGGGGTGACTCACATGTCAGAAAAGGAAAGGTTAGGGCCTGGCAAGTGGGTGCACTTGCCAGGTCGATATGGCAGTATCAAACTGCGCACAGATACTGCAGTGGCAGGTCTGAGAACCTTTTGCCTGGCTGCTTGTGTGGGTGGCACAATCAGTGCTGCAGGCCCACTAGCAGCATTTGATTTACCGGCCCTGGGCACACACAGTGCACTGTACTAGGGACTTAAAGGTAAATCAAATAAGCCAATCATGGAAACACCAATCCATACTCACAATTTACAGAGGGAGCACTTGCACTTTGGCACTGATCAGCAGTGGCAAAGTGGCCAAAGCATCTAGACCAGCAAAAACGAAATTCAGCACACAGCAAAAATACAGACGGCAGAGGCAAAAATACAGGGGAAAACCGCAGCAAGGATGCCAGGTCTAACAGGGCCCCAGAACCAACTGGGTCCCCTCCCCCTTGCCAGACACCACAGATTGCTCCTGTCAGTATATACATCCAGCCACACTCAGCAACCGCCCTGAACTGGACTAAAAATGGCCAACATGAGGACACCACATTAACGAAGGTATCCTCCATTTGCACGGACCCTCCCAACTGCTACCCAAACTCAGCGCAAGTGATCTCCCCAATACCTGCTGCACACCTTTTGCATGGTAGGTACTTTCTACCAATGTTGTTATGCTCATCTGATGCTCCACAACACAAGGGATCTTCGGAACTTTGCCTGACCCTAAGATGGCAATGGCTGAAACACTGTGCTCCTTCTAGAATGCTTATAGCACTTACACCTATACGCTCTCTTCAAGCAGTATTGCAGGCATTATTGTGGGCTATTAGCCAGTTGGGAGGCACATTGTAGTGACAAATGTGGGCCCCAGAACCAACTGGGTCCCCTCCCCCTTGCCAGACACCACAGATTGCTCCTGTCTGTATATACATCCAGTCACTCTGACCAACTGCCCTGAACCGAACTTGAAAATCTCATAAGGGGGGGCATGCTCCATCATCATGGCTGAACCAAGAACACATGCCGCAGAGGAAGCAAGTGAGGGGTGGCGTCTAAGGAACCTAAACTAGCGCAAACGAGGTCTAAACAGGAGCCCCCCCATCCCTGACTCCCATATCAAATCAAAATCTGACAACAATGCAACATTAATCTTAATTATGCAAAAGCTTGACACTGCACATCCTTACACAATCTATGAAGACCACCACGGAATCTATACAGATTGACCTCTCATCCTTAAAACAAGAAATGCTATCAATAGGAGGCAGAGTCACTGAAGTAATAGTGGACGCCAGCAGGTAACTTCAAAAGCTTATTCAAGTCGTAACAATGAACATCTTCCACTTGCCAAGGCAGCTCTGAGAAAACACCACAAACACAACATTCTAAATGGCCTCCTTCTCAAGATTCCATGGAGGAGACCAACTGGAGAGGTGAAGGGAGGGGGGATGGGGAAAAGGGCAAGTGGCATAGTTTATAACACATCTGCCTCCGATAAAGGAAAGTTGAAGGATAAAGAGGACGGGGAGGTAAAGAAAAGAGGATAGCATAGAACAAGGGGAGGAAGAAAAATTCAGAAGAACAAGATGAGCAGAGGGGGAAAGGAGAAAGGAAAAAAATAGAAATTGCATTAGAAAAACAAGACCCAGAGACACAGCTAAGACATCCTGAAATCTTTGTGCCAACTTGGAGGATGAGATTGTCTTCTTTCTCTTGTTCTGAGATCAAAACCATCTATGGATTTGCTAACCACCCTCTCGGGTATCACCAAAGGATTTATGTTAGTGGGACAATTAGTAAGTCTATCCATGCTCCACATTTTCCCATTTTCAAGGATTACAACATTGTTTTTGAGTTCCTTGATCCTTTCTGGTTCATAAAATTTATCGCCTTTGCTACAAGCATTATAAGGTTTTCTGACCAGTACCCATTGACCTACTTTCCACTCTTTACTCCTGGTTCCCCATTTCTTGTCATATCTGTTTTTATACAAAGCTTGTTGTCTCCTCACTTTTTCTCCCACCGCTTCAGAGTTAACGAAGACTTCTTTGTTTCCAAAAGGCCAACTGGGGGACAATTTTGACCCTGCTTTCCTACCCCTCAACATCTTGAAGGGGGACAAACCTGTAGTGGCATTGGGCGTGGTATGGTAGGACCACAACATATCACTCACATCATTTTCTACTAGTTTACCTGAAGCGACAGCCAGCTGAATAGATTCTTTGATCATTCTATTAACTCTTTCCACCTTACCATTGGCCTTGGGACAATACAATGGTGTGCGAACATGAGAAATGGAGAGATCTTTAAGGAAACCTGGAGGTAATCCAATGGGAATAGTAATCAACAAGCACTAATATGTATTTTTTTTGTGTGCCAAAACCATGAATCGGTCCCGCAATGTCCAAACCCAACTTGTTCCACGGGATGGTGGGTACCTCAACAGGAATTAGGGGAGATCGCCTAAGACACTTGGTTTTATCACATAGACTGCAAGCATGGCACTCTTTGACTTTCAGAACGGGATGAGTTTTCGACGTCCTAATTAGAAGGGACTTGTTCCTTAAACACTGAATGACATTATCCTGGTGTGGGAACTGAACTATGGGCAACGTGGAACCAGAGCCTAGCAGGAAGAGGATATATAATAAGAATTATATATCCTTCAGCTAGCGGTATCTGAATAGAAATCAATGAACAGAAGAAATATACTTCCTGGACCATTTAGGACACTTTGTCTACATATATGCAAAGCCAGATTTGATTTGTAATACAGAATTGCGAAAAGGAAGCTTCGCGGTGAGACTGTGGACCCATTTGATTAAGCCACACTATATATTTATTATTTTTTCAAAACACTTGGACGCATACCACCGACAGTGATTATTCACACTGTTAGTACTCCAAGGAGGGAGGAAATAATCCCTTATCTTTTTGTCCTGAGGAAGGTGGGTTTTAATGAGCTATTTCCACCGAAACGCGTCGACGCTGAGTATTTCTGAATCCGACCACGAGGAATCACTGGAATGAATGGAGTCTTGTATTCACCAGGATATGAACTTGATGTAAACAGTCGGATCAGTTGATGCAACAGCAGTTTTCGAACTGTGCAATAGGGTCTCCCCTTTACGACTTTTTTTGGTCCCCTTTTCTTATATTCTGATGAGAGGTTTTTTTAACATTGTACACATTTTTATTATTGTATATTGTATGTTGTTTATGAATTTCATATTACTGAATGTTTTTTAAAGATGCAAATAATGGTGCTTTTAAGATGTGATTTTCTTTTTTAATTAAAGCCTCTGATGTTATATCTCTAATTTGGTGGCATATTAGTTTGTGGTGGGGGTTTCATTCCATATGTAGACTTTATGTATGGTGAATTGTAATTCCAAGTGAGTCTGTGAACGAGTGTGTTTGTAATCCTGTGTTCAAAGGGAATACTCTTTATCTCTACTCTCTGACTTTCTCCATGTAGGGAAACCAATAGTCTGCTCTTAATTTAGATTTGGTAAGATTCCTCCCCAAATGTCCTTCGTGTGCTAAATTAATTATTTGTTCACATTGACCCACTAGTGGCACAATTTTCCCTGACCTTAAGATTATATTCCCATCTAGGGATAACTCTTCTCTTACGTTCCAGAAAGGTTGTAACTCTTCCGGTAGATCTTTACATCTGGATGGCCATCCGCCCACAATAGAGTCTCGAACCATTTTAAGGGTTTGGTCTCTGTCTATCTGTGCCTCCCACTCAGTTTTCCAAATGGCTGGGACGGAAACGTCTAATATGGCTTCACCCTCATCTTTGGTTGCTTCTAGCTTTTCCATGGGGGATCGTGACAAGAAATCTGCAGCACAATTCTTGATGCCTGGTACATAAACAATTTTGTAATTGAAACCTTGAAGACCCAAAACCCACTTAGCTATGCGGGGAGTAGTATTCTCCATCTCCTTCGTTGCAAATAGAGACAGTAAAGGTTTGTGGTCTGTCCTAAGTTCAAAAGGTAGCCCCCACAAATAAAATTTAAAATGGTTGATGGCTCAGTAGCTTGTCAGTGCCTCCTTCTCTACTGTAGAATAGTTCACCTCTGCGCCAACTAACGTTCTGGAGGCAAAAGCCACAATTTTCTCCTGATTGTGTACCCTCTGTGAAAGAGTAGCCCCTATTCCTCTATTACTTGCATCAGTCGTAAGAATGGTTTCTCTATCAACGTGAAAATTCCCTATGTACGGTGCATTCACAATGGCCTTCTTAATTTCTTCAAATGCTGCCTCATGCTCTCCCTCCCACAGAAAAGGGGTATTTTTTTTAGTATATCCCTAAGGGGTTGGGCCAAAAGCGAGAAATTCCTTATGTATTTGGCCATGTACTCTGCCAGGCCCAAAAACGATTTGATTTCCTCCTTTGAGGTAGGTGTGGGAACCCTGCGTACTGACTCTACCAGATCCACTTTAGGTTTGATTCCCTCCTCTGAAATTGTGTGTCCCAAGTAATCTACGGATGTGACTCCTAGTTTACATTTACTTTCTTGGGTGGTGAACCCTGCAGATTTTAACTTGAACAGAACATTTCTCACATTACAATTATGTTCAGCCTCAGTAGCACCATAAATTAAAATGTCAGCTTGGAAACACATCGTCTTCTCACAATCTCTCATTATGTGTTGCATAATTCTTTGAAAGGCTGCGGTGGATGAAGCTAATCCAAAAGGAATTCTCAGGAATTTGAAATTACCAAAAGGGGTAGTGAATGCTGTCAACATTTGTGAATCTGGGTGGAGTGTGACCTGGTGGTACGCCGAGGATAAATCAAGTACGCTGTAATACTTGCATCTTGGATCATGCTTACCATTTCATGAATCCTCGGAAGGGGATGTCTATCAAATCAAATGTTTGAGTTAAGGTCCCTCAAATCCACACAGAGACGGATATTCTTGCCACTAACTTTGGTTGTGATAACGATGGGTGCCAACCATTCCGAGCTTTCAATCTCTTCTATGACCCCTTGACTTACAAGCTTTTGTAGTTCCAATCTTAAGGGTTCCCTCATCAACAGAGGAACGGATCTTGTTTTGTGGACCACTGGAATGGCACCTTCTTTGAGTGTGATTTTGTGCATGTAATTATTTAACTTCCCAAGATGGTTAGCAAAAACTTCTGGGAATTCTTTTGTCAAATTGCTCCCCACTGATGGTTGTTCCACTAACAAGACCTGGTCCACATTGTTGGGGTCTAAAGTAATGCCCAATTCTTTCTGGTGTTTGCATCCAAGTAAATTGGATCCACATTTTGTGACGTAAACTTTGCCTACTGTGTACCTGTTCTTGAATGAAATGCGCATTCTCACCCTACCCTCTAGGGGAATAGGCTCCTTGTTGTACCCCCCAAGCTGAATGTCAGGTGCCTCCAAAACATATTCATGCTTAGGAAACTTATCATCAAACATTTTCATCTCAATTAATGTGTATGGTGAAAGAGGAGTCAGCATAAACTTGAACAGTTACACCATCAAGACTAATATTACAAGTAGGATATTGTATTGTCTCTTCCATCTCTGCTTGATCTATTTGAAATATGTAAGCCTTTTTTCCTTCACCTTTTACTTCAGACTCGTAAACCATATGTACTTTGTCACCTTGCACTCTGCAAACCTTGGCAAAGTGACCTCTTTTGTTGCATTTTCTGCAGATTACACTCTTTGCAGGACATTTCAAATTGTTAGCTAAATGTTTCCGATTGCCACATCTATAACAGCGTATGTTGTCATGTTTGGTTCTCTGAACATCCTTACTTTTCTCGTTGATTCTACATACTACCTCCTCTTCAACATGTCCTTTCACCTCATCTTTCTCTTTGTGAGACCCACCATTTAACTTCATCTCCTTGATACATATAGCTCTGTGTTCTATTCCTTTCGCTATATTTATCGCTTCAGACAGATCTGGGTTTCGTGTAAGCAATTCTTCCTGTATTTCTTGATCATTAGTACATCTAACTAATTGATCCCTTATGAGTGAGTCTGTGAGAGTCCCAAATTCACAAGTAGCTGACATACCTCTTGAGACTGCAACATATGTAGATACTTTTTCCTCTCTTTTGAAAAATTTATGCCGTTCTAGAACAACATTAATCTTTTCTTTAAAGTGTCCCTCTAATTTCCTCAATGTATAATCATAGACATCCTCCCCTGTGCCCTCTTCATCTGTGTACTCATCAGCTTCCCTCCCGATGATATCCTCGTAAACTTTCCTCCCTTGAATGCCTAAATTATGCAACAGAATATGCTGTTTTCTTACTGATGAAAAGTTGCCTCCACCAATGGCTATAAAATATGATTTAAATATTCCTAACCACCTTCGCCAAGGTATGTCAGGTTCTCCTAGATCATTCAAAAATGGTGGAGGCTGGTTCATACTGGCTGCAGCCATAATGAGATGCACAAAAACAGATGGGGAATGAATATGATAGACGTACAATCACTGTAACTGCACCTACAATTAATGTGTTAAATTATTAGCAATAGCACAATGCTCCCTAAGACTTTTATAAAGATACTAATGTACTTATAAACGTAAATTGACAGTACCTGTAGATATTGCTTATTAGGCTTGTAATGTTTAAATGACAGTACCTGTGAGAAAAAAAAATCGTTAAAAGAGGTTAAAAGATCATTAACTGTTGTTACTATTGGAATACAAAGATGTACATTAAGCGTTTTCCATTAGAGAAAGAAAAGTCCTCTTTTTCTCTCCTTGACTAAAGGCTAGTTTCAGTCAAACTGTGCCTCCCAGAACATGCACTCTCACATGGCACGACGTGAATGGGCGGGGAAAACGTTCCTGAAGGTCCACCTCAGCGCAGAGGAACACAGAGGCGAACCTCCTCCCGGAGCTACATCGAGCAAACTGGATACGGGGAAACTCGGAGACGAGCGAGGGCTTCCTTAACCCACTGAGGGAAACTCGAGCGTCGACGAATGGAGATTCGATGATGGGTGAGAGCTCCCAGCACTATAGACTGTGCGAAAGCGTTCCTTCCCTCACAGCACGACGGATGCGAGCCTCCACGAACGTCCGCGCCAAGCAACTGCCAGCACCTCAGGGGAGCACTCGGCCCACCAAGCTGCAACGTACACTCCACCACAGAACATGGAGAAATAGCCTGCAACGGGCCGAGTCACCTTCTACAACGTTTCACACTCCGAGTGCACTCAGAGGGCCACTGAGGGTTGAATAAACATCGATGAAGTGAGAGCCACTTTAACGCTCAATGGAGGCCCCGAACAGGGAGTGCTCCGGCTTTGAAAACGTCTACAACGGAGACTCAGGAGCGTCTCAGGGATTCAACAAAGTTGAGCCTCTCTGCGGGAGGGACTCCGCTCAAATATAAAGGAAAGCAAGAGCGGATGGACTGTCACCACTTAATAGGAACTCGCAGTGAAAGAGACTAACAGGTTACAGCAACAGTACATGGATGTTGCCTGAATGCGCGAAAGCAGGGTAGAACCGTAGAAGTCTCCAGGCTTTCGCTGCTTTAATCTGGAGTGGCACTCAGTATTTTCCTACCAACTCCCAAGGACAACAAGGAACATTTTTTAATAAGATATCTGCATTGGAAGTCTGCATCAAGAGCTCACCTTTTACAAGTACGCCACTGGCAAGATGTATATCAACAGGGTGAAGATGTCACGGTGTCCCTTACACAGCATCCCACGATCGTCGCCAAAATGAAGCAAAAGTGGACGCCATCAGGTAAGTTCAAAAGCTTTATTCAAGTTGTAACAATAAACATCTTCCGCTTGCCAGGGCAGCTCTGAGAAAACACCACAAACACAACATTCTAAATGGCCTCCTCAAGATTCCATGGAGGAGACCAACTGGAGAGGTGAAGGGAGGGGTGATGTGGAAAAGGGCAAGTGGCATAGGTTATAACAGTCACTGAAGTCGAATCACATTTAAACCTACTGGAAGACCACAAGCATAGCTCTGCAAAGACACTAACAACTACTACTGCGAGGCTGGCCCGGTTGGAGAGGAAGCAAAGGGACAAGCTCCATCCTGTGCCATATTCATAGAAAAATGGATCCCTCAAGTGTTAGGAAAAAACTACCCAAAAGACTTTGAAATAACACGAGCTCACAGAGTGCCCACTTACATCCCCAAGAACAGTGATGTTCCAAGAGCCCTTATTTTCAGACCCCCATGATGCTCGCACACCGAGGCAATACTCACAGAGATAAAGAAGATGCAATGGATTGAATGGCAAGGCTCCTCCTTAGGGATCTCCCACAACTATTCTAAAGACACTGTCATAAAAAGGAAGGCGTTCCTGTCCCAGCGTCAGTCTCTTAGACTTATCAATACAATTCTCCTTCATAGGACCAGCACGACTGAAGACAACCCATAATGGAAAGATTACCATTTTTTAGGATCCTAAGGACTTGGACTCCTTCATTGCCGACATTTAGAAACTGAAGATGAGCTCCTAACATTTTACGTTGAATGTTTTACAACCTACTTATGCTGTTAACCACTAGTAACCTACACTAACCGGAGTTCTGTCGAATCGTATATCACTAATCTCTTTAAAGATCTCTAGCCAGAAGTGCGACCAGAAAGTCCGACCTATCCAATATTTGTTGTTATACCTGACCCCAGTTAATATACTCTGTTGCACAGCCTCTAGTCTGCCACTAACACACTTTATATCTCAATTTACTGAACATTTAAACATGTTATCTAACACTGAGTCTGCACACCTCCAGTTCTGCATGGTACTGTAACCTAACGGCTACAATCAGTTACTAACCATCTCCTTCCTAACAACTAATACCCCAAAACCTTAGCTCTGCCTCACTACTGTTTCACTACTGTTTTTCTATGCAAATTGTTTGTGTGCATAGAAAGCTTATGTTCTTAATACGTGTAATAGTTTATACTCAGTATAATCTCGGATGTTTCATTTTTATTTCGGTTACCACCTATATTCACATCCAATTTTACTAAACGCTCGCTCATTGATGGCTAACCCATTACCTTCATTATAGAAGCACCTTTGGCCTTTTTTTCTCATGAACATCTCACTTTGGGTACAGCAAAACCCCTTATAGTCTCTCACTCTTGACTACTGGTACATACACTTTGCACCTTGGGTACAGTCAAACTCCATTAAATTATCTTTACAGACTACTCTAAGGCGCGGCCCCCCGCCCTTGGTCTTAGGCTCGACCACTTGTGACCTTCACCGCCCATTCTCCGATTAGGTTTCCCTATGTACCCCTTCAGGGTACACAGACACATGCACATTCTCCCTATGTTAATTCTATTCTATCTATTCCTCTCCCTCAGCGCACTCTATCTCTCCTTCTCTATCCTATCCTCTATCATCTCCATACCCACCACCCCCTGCTCTTGTTCTCATCCCTTCACTCTCCCACACCACCCCTTCCACCCTTCCTCACCCACCTCTTCACCCAGCACCCTCCGACAACTTACCTGGGACACTTCTGACTTGACCCATACCTCATTTTCATGTGTAACCTAAAGATATATTGCCCTAATGTAAAGGGATTAAACCATCGAACGAAACGCCCCAAAATCCTAGACTACACCCATAAGCTCAAGGGAGACCTCATACTCCTTCAAGAAACAAAAGTCACTTTGAAATAAGCTTTTCTTCTAAAAAAAGCTTGAGTTAGTGACCTATCCTATGCCCCAGCTGTGAACAAAAAAATAGCCTAATCACCCTTTTTTTTTTACAGAGTTTTATATAGCGCAAACTTGACCCGAATCGGGTATCAGAGCGCTTTACATAGCACCAGTTGCATTACATGAGGACACATTCATTTTTGTTAGGCACGGGGAGATTAAGTGATTTGCCCAGAATCACAGGATGTTCAGCGTCATTGCCGAGACTCGAACCCAGTTCCCCAGATTCGAGGTTGACCGCTCTAGCTGTTAGGCCAACTCCTCTCCTCCTCTCTACCCTTATTTCCAACTCCTCTGGACTCACAATTAACTCTACAGAAGCAGACCCTAAAGGCAGGTGGCTTATCACCAAACTCCAGAAAGATAGTACCAAAATTATAGTTGTGAACATTTACGCCCCCAATAGCAATAGTCTGACTTTTGGACACACCTCACTGCAGAATCATTGTGGGTGGGCGCTAGAATCTGAACATCAGATAGGAGAAAGGAGAAATACAAAACAGAGTCTAGACTAATAGCAGAGCACTTTAACCTCCCTTGGGACGGTACCCTAGATAGAAACTCTGCATGCCCTTTTTCACCCATCAAGTCTCACAAACAAATGCTAAATCTTTGCAAAACCCACAAACTGAAAGACATTTGGAGACTGTTTCACACCACAAGCAATGACTACTCATTATTATCCCACCCTCATAACTCCTTTTCTCGTATAGACTATATCTTAGTTGATGAATCGCATTTCCCAGCCACCTCCACCCCTACCATTAAACCGATCCTAGTTTCCGATCAAGCCTGCATTTCCTTGCTACATGACATTTCATGCACCGCGCCTAATTCCAAATCATGGAGAATCAATGACCTCCTCACAGAAGACCCTACATTTAAAGAAATAATTAGGAAAGAGATTGATCAATGCGTAGAATTCAACAGAAGCTCGGGCCCTGACCCCCAAATTGTGTTGGATGCTCTCAAAACCACCATTCGAGGACACATGATTCAACTAAAATCAAGGAAAAATAAGCAAGACAATCTCGCCTTCGACCAACTGGAACACCAAAGAAAATCGATAGAAAAAGACCTTCAGCACTCTTGAGATATGTCACAACTAAACCACTTAACCAAATTAAAATAAGAATACAATAAGGTTTTAAGTAACAAATCACACTTAATGGTCCAAAGATAAAAAAGGTGTCAAACTCTGCGGATGAAACAAATCAGGAAGAATAATAGCTTCCTATCTAAAACAAAACTATCATAGACCAAATATAACCTTCATCACTAATGAACTCGATTGACCCTCCACTAAAGAAAAAGACATTTTATCCACCTTTGAAAACTTCTGTTGCACCCTTTATTCAAAAAGCAGTAACACTCCATTTGAAACTTGCCTAGAATACCTCAACAAGATTAATATCACCAAGATAGATGAGACAACCAAACTCTCATTAGAAAATCCTATCTCCTGAAATGAAATTTCAAATGCAATTAAGAAACTCAAAGCTAGGAAGGCACCAGGCCTTCTAGCAAACGTGGGGATCATCCCTGATCATCCTCCTAGAGGATCTTTTTTTCCATTTCTCCTCCACAGGTACCATTAAGGGGACTGCTGCTAAAGCAACGATAATAGTTATCCCCAAAGAAGGGAAAGACCCATCTAACCCCAAAAACTACCACGCCATCTCCCTAATAAATATTGATTGCATAATTTACACAAAAATTCTTGCACTCAGGCTGTAACCTATCTTCAATAAAATAATACATTCATCATAATCTGGATTCATCAAAGGCCGGTTCAGCGCAGATAACTTCAGACTATTCAGCCACACTATCGAGAAAGGCCACCTCCTCGATCACACTGCCTGTGTGATAGCACTAGCCACGGAGAAGGCCTTCGATAAGGTCTCATAGTCTTTTCTTCATGACACTCTCACCACTTTCAACTTAGGCCCTTCCTTAATTAGAACGATTCATACCTTATACAAGGAACCCAGACCCAGAATAAATATCAATGGAACCTTATCCAACTCCTTTAACCTCCACCAAGGCTGCCTTTTCTCCCCCTACTTTTTTATAAACACTAGAACCTCTTCTTATACAAATTAGAGAGAACGCCTCAATTCCTGGCATCCCCTTCACCGCAGAACTGCAGAAAGTGGCCGCCTATGCAGACGACATCCTCCTATTCTCTACTCAAGCAGATTTAGCTCTGCCAACACCATGTCCACCATCAAAAATTATGCCCAAATATCAGGCTACTGTCTCAACAAAGACAAAACAGAGGTCCTCCCTCTTAATGTCCACTGTAACTGATCTCCTATCGACAATCATGGTCTTAAATGGGCCCCCAATAAACTAAAATACTTTGGGTTCTGGTTCACCCAAATCCTCAGAGAAACCATTGAACACAATGAAAAAATGACATTACACAAAATTAAACACACCTTAGATAAATGGTCCTCCAGATTCATCACGTGGTGAGGAAGAATAGAATCCATCAAAATGATGATTACTCCACTTATTAATTTCTTAATCAGCATGTTACCTATGTACCCCTCAGACACCTTCTTTGCCAAAATAGATGTAAAAGTCACCAAGTTCTTTTGGCATTCCAAAAATCCTAGAATTGCCCTAAAAAAACTAAGGCTTTCTAAAAAAACTTGGTGGCTTAAACTTGCCAGACTATAGGAGATACCAACACGCTTTACTTGTTAGACAAGCAAGTCTCTGGCTCTCCCCTCGTAACACCATTTCCCCATCAAGGCTCGGTATTGAAAAGGAGCTTGCTAAACCACTCTCTCTCACTTAACTTATTACCACTAATAAAATAATAAAGGGCCACTCTGCAATCATCCTCTCAAGTATTGCGCAGGCCCTTCTTAAAATTGACAATAAACTCCCTAACAAAATGTGATATTAAACGCGTGCCTCACTACGGCACAATGAAAACCTGAAATTAGATGGCAAGACACTCTTTTTAGAGAAATGGGCACGAAAGGCATACTACAAGTTGAAGATCTCAGTACCCCTTCCAAACCTCTTTCTTTTTCCCAGCTCAAAGCTAGATTCGACCTAAATGACTTAGGCTTTTATCACTTCTTAAAAATTGAAAGCAAATATATCCAGACATAAATTCCCAGAACATGCCGACCTACCCATCACATTACATTCATATGCCAGAGGAGGTCATATAGCATCCAAACTCTCCTCTCTCCTCTCCCCTACAAGCTCCATTTTGACCAAATCAATCCAAAATAAATGGGAATCACCCTTACTCGATTCAAGCAGCACTCAGGTGGAACTTTTGAACTGGCCGTCCATCAGGGCGAACTTTACATCAAACAAAATTACACCATCATTAGCTCAGGGTGGATGCTGGGTGGCTTATATGGCCCACTGAACCCGTGCCAAACTCTGTTTCCGGATCTCTGACACTTGCTGGAGCTGCGAGAGAGAACCTGGTGACCTGAGACACATGTTACTGGATTTTGCCTTCTCTAAGAAATTCTAGACGGAACTTAGCAAAACCATCTCACAAATTATACACATAAACTGGACACGTAACGTAGCTTCCATCACCTTGAGACTCCTCAACCCTTGACACAAACACTAGGCTAAACAAATAAGACTGCTTTTTATGGGATACACTTGTTTCAACCGACCTTAAAGCCATTCTTTATGAATGGAAAGACCTATCCAAACTCTTATCCCACACTTGGTGGGAATGAGTACAATTCAACAGGGGTGTGTATAACTCTCTAAATACATACTTGAAGACACCCTAAAAAAAAGATAAAATGTGGTCCAAATTGGACACTTTCATCTCAAACATGTCTCCACAGTAGTTGCCACTCCCTTCCCCTCCCCTGCTTTTACTTTTCTTTCTCCTATCTTTTCACTTTTCTATCTTATGGCCTCTTTTTTCACCTATCTTATGCGACTAGCTGGGGAATCCCATACTAGGTCTCCACTACATGTTTCTTCGTGCTCCTCCACATAAGCATCAGGAGACCCTGCTTCATTCATCTCACACATAAATGACTATACACAACCACTGGATTTCTATGAGACTCCCCCTATCAAGCTATACATTATTGTATTCAACTGTATCTTTGATACCCTACCAAGATTTTGTTCCCTCTTTGTATGTACTCTATCTGTACTTTTCTGCTCGTATAAAATCTTAATAAAAATGACTTTGAAATAAAAAAAGACTTGTATTTGCTTGGAGTTTGGGCAAGGGCATCAGTTTGTTATGTTTGTGTGCAGTACTTTGTCGATGATGTTTCAACCCTTGTTTGAATTGTTGAGGTCTTATCAGGACCAACAGGATGTGGGACAAATAATACCCAACTGATATTTGATGGTGGTAAGAGCGGACACGGCTAGATCAAAATTGTTGACTTGTACCTGGAGTAGGTCGATCGACTTCACGCTCAGATCTGTGGCCCATGGCAATGCCTAAAGAACCCAGAATTACTGGATTTGTTGTGAGCCAAGATATCAAGAGGGCTTTGTAACTTTAGCACATTCGAATTGGTGGCTGCTGAACTCATCTAATGGATATCAAGAGAATGTTTGAATAAGCGTACCACTAAGTGAGAGTGGCACACAAAGAGTTAAATGACCTAATCTCCGGGTCAAATACAGCTTCCTGCCAGTAGGTGTTAGGATTCAGTAAAGGTAATGCGCCCTTTGCACAGAAATGCATGTAAACAGAAGGCCTCAAGTTTGTACATTAGCAGGACTGGCTCAGCATTTCATCCTTGCGACATAATAAAAACTGAGTACATTGTATATATGAGGAAAGTGAATTTCCATGGTTCTGTGGTTCTGAGAGAAATTTCTACAAAAGAGAGATAGATACTGAATCCATTCCTTTTGCTCTGGTTATTGCAGGTTGTAGTGGCTTTGACGGTCCCTGTGGTGTGATTATTGTACATCAGTGCTTCCCAAACAGAATTACAATCCACTTTTTAGCACTACAAACTTTTGCGACCCACCTAGCTTTAATGGACATGAGACAGGCGATTTTTTAATGTAACTAAAGCATCGTGTGGTAGCGCGCTGTCATGTACAGACAGCACATTTCCATTGTAATGGCCACTAAATTTGCACAGACATAGTTTGACTGATAAAACTATATTGCACACAAATGATAATGTGTGGAAATCAGGCTTCAGTAAATATTTATCATTTGCGCATAACCAAAACAATGTGTCTTAATTTGTTTTGAACCTATTAAAAAAAATTCCATCACACGTCAGAATTATAAAAAATATGCTTTATTTTTGAACTGCTGAATGTGTACAGTTCACTTACAGGTATTTACTAATGGTTGTGTATTACAAAAAAATGACATCCTACAGCATGTCATACCCCCTGTACCTCATCAAGATTGTCTCATAATTAACTTTAGTTTTCTTTCTGTGACTGCAAAGTGAGAGGCGCTTGTAAAAACCAATCCACATGTTAAAAAAAACAAATAAGCAGCAATTCGTCAGAAGACGTAGCCTGACATTTGACCTATGTCATTGTAGCAATTGTGACCAGATAAATCCAGAATTTAAAGGCATCCTTATTTATTGCTTGGACTTTAATGACCCAACAAAAATCGTCTCGCGACCTACCAGTGGATCGTGACCCACAGTTTGGGAAACACTGCTCTAAGGATAAACTGAGGATATGGACCCCACATTTTATAAATAATATAACCGATTTACCTAAGCTCAGATCTCAAATGGATTGAGAGGGGTCCATGCCTTAGTGAATTTTCAGTGACTTCTCACCCCTCTTATCAAAATTAATTTTAGAAAGTAGTTAATTTGACTTTTTCTGCAGTACATTTTTAAAAGCTGCAGATTTTGTACCTTACAATTTTTTTCTATCTTTAGAATTTCCCGCCTTTATGCATTGTTCAATATTAGAAGCAAATAACTAATCTCTATCTCAAATATTTTAAGAACAAATAACTAGAAACCTGATTTGGCTTACGTTCATTACTTTCTTATTCTTTAATCACTATTATCTTCAGTGCAAAGAAACTACTCAGAATAGAGCTCTTTATAAATAAAGAAAATATTCCTTGCCAGGGTTTTGTAGATGTGTTGTACTGTGTGCCATCTACCTAGTTGGTCTTTCTTACGCATGACAAAATGCCAGCCTGCCATGCCCATCTCTGTCATAAAGCATTTCAGAATGATTTGTGTAATATGCTCAAGACAATATTCTATAGTCCCCTCTAATGATTTCTATACAAGTCACCTACTGGTAACTTACTTATTAATATCTATTTTTATGTATGTTTTTCATCACCTTTATTATTGTTTCTCACTATGACAGTGAAGAAAGAGGACACACTAAGAATGCAGCAGAACTTGGGCACAGTCAAAGAAGTAAAATATACATAGCAAATTAGAACAGGAACAAAGCGGGTCCCTGGACGATGATCTTCCAATGAAGTGAGGCGAGAGATAACCATCATGTTACACATACATAACATAAACCAAGTGTAATCACACCAGTGCTACATTGAGGACATTGATTTTCCTCCGATGCCTCCATCCTGTTTCTGTTGGACTCCACTTGACAATAACCATTGGCAAAGGCCTGGCTCGGGAAACTTGCAATTTTTAAAGAAAACTTGTGACAACACAGGCAATATGAAAAAAGCAAAAGCATAAAAAATAAATCTAAAAATAGAATAGTAGGCAAGCAGCTAAGGCATACTAGTCCTTACACTGCAGTACACTGCTTTTCAGGTGGATATGCACATGCGATCAGGAAAATCTAGTGGCTAATTTGTGAAAAAGTAAGTGCCAGGGCCTAAGTTATTTCTCAGGAGCTCAGGAGACCATCCTGACTCCCACCACCCACTACCCTTGCTAGGTCTGCCAAATGTCAGTTCCTGTGCTATTACTAACTATCCCACTGGTACAGGTGTGACACTTTTCACTATCCTACTACCCCTGGCCACCTCAAGTTGAATGGATGGTCTAGCCTCACCCATTTCAATATGGATTTCAAAGTATAAGAAGATGTAAAACAATCTGCTGGACTAATAAAAGACTGACAGCGCCACCACATTGTGGACTCTCATACATAAGTGTCGGTGCTTAGAAATAAGTACTGGTGCCGAGCATCGGCAAACACCAGTACAAATTAAGCACTGGATAAATGCCATCACTAATAGAACAAGACAGCCACAGAATGAATTGGGCTGACCTGCTGCCCTTTGGTATATGCTGTGGAGGGTGTAAGCAAAATGTGAATGACTTTTGAACCGACCGAACATGGCTGACCGAAAGCCCCTGAATGTATCTGTATATGTATATATTTTTATAATGATTTTTTGTAGAAAACATGAGGCTGGCTAGAGAGCTATAGCCGTCTCTAGACTAGGCCGAAACATGGTCTAAACGGGACCCACCTCTCCCGTAGCATTCCCTTACCAGTGTCTGCGATGATGGAATCTCTGTATGAGGTTTTTAGCTTTATGCATTTGAAAGTAACATAAACATATGTTTGCCAATCATGTTTTCCATTGTTGAGATGCTTCTTATAAAAAGTAAATGTAAGTAACTTTACTTAATATCACCATTAATTCACATTGATTTCTGTTAGCCATAAGGCTATGCTGGCTAAGGGTTGCAAATAGTTTGTTTACCCTCACGCTGGTAGCTCGGCTCTCCTTAGGAACGGAGACATGAACTCTACTCTCAAAAACGACATTGCACACTAACATGAGGACCAAGCACTGAAGGTACATTGGTGATGTGAAACAACTTAATTATACATGAGGATTGTATGCATTGATGTACCAAAACACATATCAATTGGCATTATGAAAATTAACTTTATTTGGTCAGACTGCCATTAATATCATTTCTATTTGGCATATTTTGGGAATAGCTCAGCAAAAGCGTAAACATTTTAGGAATGATGCACATAATTAAAGCAACACCATAGAAAAGCAACACCACAACTGTATGTATAAGAAACAATTGCTTACTTTTGTTACTCGCACACTGGCATTGTAAAATAGTTAGTGCATGGCTGCATTACATTTTTGAAATTCTATTTAACATTTTAAGTAAAATACACGAATTTCTAAGTGGTGGTATAGTTATAAAAAAGCTACCAATATATGGTTCATTTCCGCAAGACGGGTGTACTAATAGCAGTATTTGTTATAGTTTGGCTGCCTTTCCCCATCTTAGGCTCCAGGTCTCATCCAGGTGTGCACACCGTCCCTTCCTCTGAGTTCTGCAAGAGGAGGAACATCATTGCTGGTGAGGTGTTCCATATACCAGAGTCTTGTTTCAGTAGCAGTCATATGGACCGTTTGTAAATATGATGTATGGTCTGCATCAAAGTATGAAGTGGGTTAAAGATTCCATGTGATAGTCGCCTCCTGCTTTTTCATTTTGGTTTGTTGTTTCCTGGGTTGAGGTTCATTTAGTGCTAGTCTTTTTTGGGATCACCTGATGTTCAGTGACAGCTTACTGATTCTCCTTTCAGAGCTGGAAATTTCAGGCTAGATGATACTTTTTTGGACTGCTTGAGAGACCGCTCCTGAAACCACCTTGTATAGGATTTAAGATATTGCTCTGTTGGTCCAGTTCATTCATTTGCTTGACAATTAGTTTTGCAGAGATTTGTTTCTATATCAGGTAGGTTGGAATATAACCCTTTAGAAGCCTAGTACACAGTTTGTCATTTATCTATAGTGATGCAATCAAGCTTGTTTTTCAAGATTCAGGGATGCATCTTTTGCTGATTTGTGGTCTCCGCCTGGCAAAATATTTGAACCACTGCGTTGAAATCCAGTTTGGTCCTGGGACTCTGTTCCCTTTTAATCTTGTGACTGCTTTGAGGACCACTTGAGGCATGAACTAGTCAGTCGAGGTGTCCATGGTATGTCTTATAACTGCGTCTTGGGGTACTCGAGCTCATTCCTGGTAATGAGTGCACTCATCTTCACAGAGGAGTCTTTTTAGAATACGCTATCCATTCTTATGCCCGAATGTTGGCGTTTATGTTGTATTGAGTGCTTCCTGAGCCATTTGCAACCAACCTCCAGAATTGTTTGGAGTCCTTGTTCAGAGATCTTTCTATGAGTAGATGCAATTGTGACTTTTCTTATCTTTCTAGGCCGAGCCTACGAGACAGCATAAGTATGTCTGATTGCAAAAGAATTATTATGAACTTACTGTGGGCTTACAGCCCGCCCACTGCTTACCATTGGTTGGCTTTATTGCCTCTCTCATTGGCTTGCTTCTTATTCAATAGCCTGGCTCCCTCTTCTGTTGTTTGTCCTTCCTTTGGCGTATAGCCTCTTTACGGTCTTTTTGAGTGGCTGACTTGCATCCTTCCACTGCTCACATTTAGGCTAGTACTATCTTTTTCAATCAGCACTTCAGGAGAGTGCATGTGTTTTTCTAGCTCTCCTTCCTCGTGTGCTGTTTCACACCTCAAATTCCCTCTAATGTGTGTTGCTCCCTACCCCTCCCAGTCTGTTAAAGCACCGAAATATAGATGATTTTGCGGGGGTATGGCTGAAGAGTAGATTTTAAGGGTTGTTTTTGTTTGATCTCCTGTATTCCATCACAAAAAGCACAAGCTTTTGCACTCAAAGACTTTTATGGCGGTGGGGTGATGGCCATCTCCTGCACTCACTCAGCTGGTATCAGAAATAGAAGGTGTACTTAGCATGCAAACTAAGTGTCCAATTGTCTGCAAGCAACTTCTTCTGGACGGCCATAAATCTGCTCCCTGGGCTACTGCAGAGGAGCAAATCCCTGCGTCCTGTGGAAAGAAAATCAGGGCTTGTCAAGTGTTTCCCTTACATTCTGACATTTCTTATTATTTTAAAATCTGTTTAGAGTTTAATGAGTGAAAAGTATATGAAAAATAAACGATGCCTGTTAGAAATGGGATTTCTGGCTAGCTGAGACTTGCGCCAAAGCGAGGCAGAAACCACCACTCTAGTCAGGATAAGGGAGTTACACTTCTAAAATAACCCCTGCTCACCCCCTTGGTAGCTTGGCACGAGCAGCCAGGCATCTTAGAGGCAGTGTGTAAAGCATTTGCACATAACCCACAGTAAAACAGTGTACGCACTACAAAAGGACACCACACCAATTTAGAAAAATATCCAATTTTTATATACTTAAGACAAGACGAAATACGATAAAAATCCACAATACTATACTTCAAAATCTTCACTTATCAAAATATGCTTTAAAAATAGTTCCTTGATGTCGATAGCTCCGTCCGGGGCTATCACGGCGTCGTGAACAACAAATCCAACAGTTCTGGCTGGTCGCGGGGTTGCGGGCCAGCTACGGTGTCGGGAAGACCCGCAAACAGTACCTGTGAGAAATGCAGGGCGTTGAGGCCCTTGAAGTCACACGCGTTGCAGGTCGATCTCCTCTCTGATGAAGTCAGGAGCGCTGGCGTCGGCAGGCGTCGTGTGCTGCGGTGCGAAGTGCAGCGGTGCGGCGTGCGGTGCCCTCAGGTCGCGGTGCGAGCAGCGGCTCGGTGACGACGTCAGATGGCGTCGTCAGTGAGACCAGGGTCGTGGTGCGAGATGAAGGCGGTGCTCGTCACGGTGCTGGCAGGTCACGGTGCAAGCAGCGGCGTCATCGTTGCTGAAGCGCTGTCGTCGGCTGACGAACTAGAGTCGATGGCGCCGGCGTCGGTAGGCCAAGGCTGCGGTGCGGGATGAGGGTGGTGCGTCGTGTAACTTTACGAGCGGTGCTCTCGAACCACGGTGCAAGCAGCGGCGTCGATTTCGGCTTGAAGTGGTGGCGTCAGGAAGGCCCCGGCGTCGTCGTGTAGCGAGGCGGTGCGGAGTGCGGTGCCCACAGGTCGCAGTGCGAGCAGCGGCTCGGTGGCGGCGTCAACAGGCGTCATCAGTGAGACCAGGGTCGCGGTGTGGCATTGCGGCGGTGCTCTCTGCGGTGCCAAAGCTTCGGTGTGAAGCAAGGCGGTGTGGTGCCCACAGGTCGCGGTGCAAGCAGAGGCTCGGTGGCGGCGTCAACAGGCATCGTCGGTGAGACCAAGGTTGCGGTGCGGCGTTGCGGCGGTGCCCTCTGCGGTGCCTTCAGGACACGGAGTCGGCAGCGGCGTCGTAGACGTCGTCAAGTTGGGTTTTTTCTGGTTGCAGCACAAAACGCACAGTCCCCAGTGCTGCGGGTAGAAGAACTTCAAGTCTTTGCTGTTCCTGAGACTTTGTGAACAGGGGGCAAGCTCTACCTCAAGCCCTTGGAGAGACTCACAAATTAGGTTGCAGAAAGTCCAGTCCAGGCATTTCACTGCCCAAGACAGAAGCAGCCACTGCAGGTCAGCTCAGCAAAGCACCCAGCCAAGCAGTCGTTCCTTTTCGCAGTTTCTCCGGCTCTTCTTCTTGGCAGTCTTCTTGTTCCAGATGAGTTCTAAAGTTCAGGGGTCTGGGACCCAGTATTTGTATCTAAAAATCCTTTGATCTTTCAGGCAGAGGGTGTCTGTGCCCGGCCAGAACCAGTTCTGCCTTCTCTGGTGTGATTTCCTGGCAGGAGGTGGAGACGGCATTGTCAGAGGCAGACCAGGCCCTTTGATTGCGAGGAAATCTCCTCCCCCTTCCCCCATCTCAGCCCAGGTCTATTTAGCCCTTTCCTGACCTACCTAGACCATCTGGAGCCCCTCCGGCCCCCCAGCCTTCTGTCATCCAAAACCCAGACAGGCAATCCACATTCCAGCAGAGGCACACGGGATGACGGAGCAAGAAAATACCCACTTTCTAAAAGTGGTATTTTCAAAAGCAGAATGTAAAAATCACCTTCACTAAAAGATGCATCTTTAGATTCCGAGTTCAGGCATACTAAATTTTATTTTCTTACCGAATTCCCTGGGCCAGTTGTGTTTATAAGATGTTATAAACAAACCTCCCATTCTGTCCTATGGGGAACTGGTAGCCTTGCAATAGTGAAAAACGAAATTGGCTGTAATTCACTATATGGACATGCCACACACACCAGGGCATGTCCTACCTTTCACATACACTGCACCATGCCCACAGGGGTACCTTGGGCCTACCTGAGGGATGTCTGACATGTAAGAAAAGGGAAGGTTAGGGACCGGCCAGTGTGTGCACTGGCCAAGTCGACATGGCAGTTACAAACTGTGCGCAGACTCTGCAATGGCAGGTCTGAGTTACCATTTTCAGGGCTACTCACGGGGTTGGCACAACCAGTGCTGCAGGCCCCCGGGTAGCATTTGATTCACCGGCCCTGGCACATGCAGTGCACTTTACTAGGGGCTAACAGGTAAGTCAAATATCCAATCATGGAAACACCAATCTATAACACAATTTACACAGAGAGCATATGCACTTTAGCATTGATTAGCAGTGGTAAAGTGCCCAAAGTCCTAAAACCAACACAAACAGGTCAGGGAAAAATAGGAGGAAAAAGCAAAAAGTTTGGGGATAACCCTGCAAAAAGGGCCATTTCCAACAATGCCATTTATAAAGATTAAATAATTCAATGTACAGCTTTGAGATACCATAAGATGTTTATGCTTTTCCTTGAAAATTAAGATTTTTAAAAATTTTACTTGTTTTTAACAATACTTCACACAAAAGCATTGGTAAAGTCAACCGCTCAGCACTTTTATTAAAGGGATGACCTCTTGACTCTGCCAAAGCTTGTTTTGGCTTTGGTTAAGGTTTTGTAGCCGGTTCTTAGTTTTTTTTTACGTTTGAGTTTGGTTTTGGCCTTGCATGTAGAACATTTGAGACTTGGCTGTTTTGCATTCAATATCAAAGAAAGTGATTTTGTTTTTACACAGATTCTTTTTTTAACGCCTTTTTTGCATATACTTCAGCCATGGTTAGTTTTTCAATTAGTCCATTATAGGTTCGGATGTGCAGAGCATGGTCTGGTTTGTCCTTTGATCCCTGTGACAGCTGCTCTCATTTCTTTGACGCTTGACTGTCGTGTTTCAATGTAGCTAAGCTCTGTTTCTGACTAGAATATTTTTTCATTGTAGGATCCACTGCCCGCTTTAGGTAGGACGACCACATCTGTCACCGTGCTTTCGGAGCAAAAACTGAACTCTGATGACTTCCTCGAATTTAGCAATGTACCAGAAACAGTCCGCGATTGTGAAATCGATGTACATTATTTGTGTTCGAACCCTTGTATTGTGAACCTTGAAGTAGTGGCTTCTTCTGAGTTCAGAAGTGCAGTTCCCATCATTAAGAAGAGGTGGCAAAATGAAAATCATCTTTATGTCCACAGAACCAGGAAAGTGGTTATAAAATTCCCAAGTATTATGGCGTACCGGGATGATTATGTCATCAGGCACTCAATAATCATTCATTCTGTGTTGGTAAGAGCTTGGATCACTCACCAAAAATTGAACAACCAGCCCGACAAGACCAATGGAACCTCCATGGCTGCAGTTGCGAAGACCTTTGCTGCACTGAGACCTCTTCCACCTTTTCAACGCCCTTTCAAAGATCACAGATTGTGCCTTGCATGGAACATTGAGATTTTGTGGAAAATAGAAGAAAATACTATACCTCAATGCCCTTTTGAAGATGGTGAGTACAACTTTATTGCAAAATATGCTTTTCATTGTACTTGGATCATGATTACTTGCTGATGGGTGTTAGTCATTAATACTTTCCAATGGTGATGCAAATACCCCATCCTTATCTAGACTGTGATCCATAGAAAGCAAATTGCCCTCATGAATATTCATTTTAGAAATTCGACCTGATAACCTGAACTGTCTGCAAGCAGTAAAGATAGCTATACCTTTGTTGGTAAAACAAAATTTCAATCATAGTATTCAAGCTTAGTTAATAGTAAACTTTAGTGCGTCAGGGTAAAATGCAGCTTCAGAGAGCCCACACTCTACATCTCAGGGAAGCAGCAGTTCAAACCCATACCTGCTTGCACCTGTTACATGGCCACACTCTTTATCAGTAACCACTGTTTTTAGATATGCATGATTGTTTGCCATGTTCTAAAAGTTCTCAAAGTTCACTAAAGCTGGTAGATTACCAACCAGGGGCCATATTACGGAAGTGCCCTAGGGGCGCAACAGGGGTTTGCTCCCACTTTGCGCCCTCCCCCTGAGGCACTTTGGTATTACAGAAGGGGCCGCAGACGCTTGTGCACCTCCTTCTGTAATATCGATAGTGCTGGCGCACATAAAGCGCCAGTGCTATCATCAGAGGGCATTCCCTCATTTGCATGGGGGCGTAGCCCCATGTAAATGAGGGAATACCTTTGCCCGATGCGCCCGCACCATATTACAGATGCGGGCGCAGAAGCAAAGAAGCTGTCAAAAGGCGCACTAACAGTGCGCCACCCAAATGGTGGCACACTGTCAGTGCGCCCCTGATGGCAGCCCTCTGGAGGGGGGAAAAGGGGTTCCATGGACCCCCCAGACATCCCCTTGCAGCCGGATGCAGCCACTCACTGCACCTGCCTGCAAGGGGATCACTAATCCCCCTTAAAAGTGCAGGCGGGTTGCTGCCTGCACTGTGAAACACAAAGCGGCTTCAAAGCAACCGCTCTGTTTTTCACATGAATGCGCTGCCCTGTGGGCAGCGCATTCATCCGAATATGGTGCATTTTCCATGTTTGCACCAGGTGTACCTTTTAAAAGGTGCACCCAGCGCAAAGAAGTAAAATGCGCAGTATGTATGATACAGCCCCAGTTATTAGTCTCTGGTTGCCTGATGCAGAGAAGATCAAAGCAAACACAATAAGGAGCTGATACTAGGCAAAAAGGAAGATATTTGGATGTTGTTAAGTATTTCAGTCGAGTATGATAAGGCATCATTTGGTGGGTAATTGATGCTGTAAGTTTTAACTTATAAAGGACAACCCACAGTTATATAACCAATCTTATTTTGAGATTTCCAAGTCAGGTTCATCATTAAAACTTGTTTCCACCATTATATCACCATTTAACAGAATGTCAGGTTTGGATAGTTTTTAACAAAGATGCACTTACAGGATTTGAAAAAGTTGCATACAATACACTTTCTGACTTGAAAAAGAGGTCATCTGTGTGAATTACTCAAAATGTATTTGCCTTCAATTTGCATAAATGCCCCCAAATTATGTAAATTAACTGTGTTTGAAACGATATAATTTGCATACACACAATATTCAGCTACACTCCCCTGCCAACTCTGATTATTGTGTGACACGTTTCTCATAGTATATCTGACAATCTAGGATACTCAGAGCCAATGACTGATTCTAAGCCCACAGCAACTTTTCATTGGTATCGTCTATGCTTCAGTTGCTGTGCAGCAAAACATTGATACAAATGCAAGGTAGATCTTCATCTACGAGGACTCCCCAAACTGCCACTTGTGAGAACGTTCGGGGGAAAAAACTATGGTTGTAACTTTGCATTTGTTTTGAAATTACAAACCATTCAAGTGCTAACAAAGTGTGCAATTGAACATGCAATTAATCATGGATGTCAAAGTGACACAACTGGAACATATTGAGTTCAATTTTTCCGCACATTAATATCTTTTCCAATTGTCTGTCTTTTGGGAAATTTGGCAAGCTTGTATAATCCTGATAGATATTACTGCACCAGTAAGTTCCAGTTTATTGCATAAGAGCATATTATTTCCACACTTGAAATCCACTTCTAGCAACATATGTCATACCATCCCATGTTCCCTTAGGCATCATGATAACAAATAGCACCTAACATGTGTCAGTTAGGGTAGCTCAAGAGATAGGAAAGGTGTAAATCTGAGGCTATGTTACATGAGTTTAGGGCATATATTTTAATCAAATTGCAAGTCATTTTTTATCATTGTTGTTCCCATCACCCCAGCAAAGCTTGGGAGATGATATGTCAATGTAGAGGAAGAAATTACACATCCACCTATGGCTGCTTTGCCCACAGGGCCTGTGCTGCACTGCACACAGAAACTGACATGTCTAGGCCTACTCCCACATATATATATATCATGATGGTCCAATTCAAGAATGTGTGGTTTCCCAACTCAAGCCAGGGTCCTCAGTTGGTGGCGCATTTTGGGATCTGAATGGAGGTTTCTGTCCAAAACAACTTGGTAAATTAAAAAAGCGGGTCTAGGTATCCAGATAGACCAGAAAGGGGTCCTCACAAGGGAACGAGAGGTGCAGGAAGGGATTTGTTGCATAAGGGCTTGCCCACAGGTTAAGCATCAGGAACTGAGTGTATGCTTAGAATTTTAATTGGATAGGACGAGTGCTGCGAAATCCAGAGGGGGTTTAACGATTTACTTATGAAGGCCCAATGTGGGCCAAGAACTTGATTTGATAAGTTGAAAGGAAAACAATATGGACTGAAAATGATTAAAGGAGTGTAGAGAAGGTAGTACAGCAGAACCATTAAATACAAACTTTTTTGATGATTCCTCTCCTTGGCATTCTGACAAAAATCGAGAAAATCTAAAAAGCAAGCAGGTGGGTCAGTGAATGAATTTACTGTGCAATTAAACTGCACTGTGATGTATTCAAATATCCACAGGCTTTTGCTTTTGACACAAAATGGTCGTGGAATTAAAACATGACACCTGCATTCAACCTATTCCTAATGCACGTGGCAGATCTTTACCTGTTTGTTGTTTAGACTGTGCCCATGGGTTTCTTGGTGTCATGCACCAGTTTCAAGATGTTAAATACATTTTTCAAATGCAAAATGTGTTTTGTTATCTAGCTGACCTTTTGTTTGTGAAGAGGGCAGAGGAGCAAGGCCAGTGCATACAGCTATTGGCAGACCTTCAGAAGTTGGCAGTGAAACTCAGGTTGCCTGGTGCCTCAAAAAAAGTCTAAAGGTTTGGTCACCAAATTGATGTTTTGGATTCCATGACAATGGAATTTATTTCTAGCAAAGGATTTGAAAAAAATGCTACAGTTGTTAGAGCATTTGAAGTTTGCATGCGAGACAGTGGCGCCCTGCAGGGCATTCTGTAGGAAGATGGCATTGACCTTCGTAGTCTTGAGTAGGCTGCAACACGGGATTATAATTTCTGGCAGTATGAGAGAAAATGAGAAGGAGGTCATTATTGCTCTGTCACTGTGGTTACTGGAAACAATGGTATTAGTTTAGCAGGTTGAGATTCTGTTAGTCAAAGCACGGTTTAATAGTTTTAGGCTGTAGGGTGCAGAACAGTGCCTTGAAGGTTGGAAGAAGAGATGTATTTTAACTTTTTCCCCACGTGGTGACACTGCAGGTTTGGGGTAGGCAGTTTCAAACTCCTGATCTAAATTATTCTTGACATGTCTGAAGGTGTCTTATCTTCAGGCAGTGGAGAGCCCTGGAATAAAAGGACAGATAGAAATCTGATGTTGTGACTACGTCACCCTTAACCCTTTCTATATCACCTTTAACTTTGCTTCTGGCAACAGACCAATCTTTTTCATAATCCACCAGAAACTCCAAGAATTCCATCCTTTTTGGGAACCAATTTGGTTTTTTCCACAATGATAAGGAAACCCAATAACCAATTCAAGTCTATAACCCCTTGAACTTGCTTCACAAACCTCCCTCCGTCCTGTCCCAAGAATATTTTATCATCTAGGTGCACCAGGACTATGCCTTATTCACACATTTTCTGCGGTCTTTCCAACCTTTGCTTCAAAATATTACAATTTTAGCATTCAGTCCCAGAATTATTGCAGCTTTCTCAAATATTATTGGCCTTGGGCACTCTACCCTCATTTTAAATCTAACATTCCTGTCCACTGAACTTATTATATAGCACCTAATGTATTCATATACAAATGGCGAAGAAGCCCACTCCACTCAGTCTGGATGCTGAATGTGCCCAGGCTCAAAAGTGGGATTGCCTCACTCGTCTACATAACAATATGAGACATATTTCCAGTTTCATCTTTTTCAGAACATTGGCACCATCTACATCACTGTAATAATTTTAAATTTTATAGTATTTATCAAAATTCTGTGCACATAAGCCATTGTAGATCCTCTTAGTTGGGCCTCCCATATTATCCAAAATCAGGTTTCGCCAGATTGACATCACATCATTATCTGGCGGAATTGAACCACCACCATATTCACCTCCCTCATGCCCATAAGGGGAAATATAATTTTCTTAATCATTGTTTTGCCGCCATGGCTACATAATTCCTCTGTCTGAGAATGGAACCTGCCATCTTCAGGAATTAAAGAGCTTGTAATGCCTGTTCCACATAATTCCCTATATCAATGTCCATACTTTTGAAAGATGACTGCTTTATGAATAGAATTAGTAATAAAATTGTCCAAAAATTAACTAAAGGGTTTTTTCAAAACCTTATCCTCCGCATTATTAACACTTTTTTTTATCATCAAATGACAGGGAATTGAACCCTACAATATTTTCATTGAACAAATTATATCAACTATATTAAAACAAGCGCACAAAAATGGTTGTACCTTTAAACGGCATTCACATGAATCCAGGGAGCTGCTTGCATAAACACTTCCCCAGGCAAGCATTTGCCTTGCAACAAATATTACAATGTATCTGACCATGAAATAAATATAGACATATCTCCTCAGTATTCACATGTGAGCCTTCAAAACAGGCAATTTCGACCTTACCCAGTCCTAGCGCCCTGAAAACAAAGTAACAGTTTCACACAGAGCCTTGAAAGCAGGAACCTAAAGAAATTTACCTAAAGAAATTGAGATATCCGTTTAAAAACCAAATAAACAATGCATTTACAGTAAATCACAATCCAATGCTAGCATACAGAGCTTTGTAATAAACGTATCTATAGCAGGAAGAAAAGAGCAAGTGGTGTATGGACTTCTGTTATTTATAGTTGGGGTTATCCTTTTTTGTGTTAATAACTTACTAACCAGGGGAGCAGGATTAAAGGCGTTGTAGTGTTCTTTTAAGTGGTGGACATAATAAAGCAAGCAGAGAGAGTGCATATTAGAGCCTCTTATCTTGTAATTAAAGTGGAGTGCTGATGCTGTTTCTCTTTCATAGTGGCTGATAATTTGTGGATTGGCAATGGAGGTGGACTACTGGGCCACCGAGATGGGTAACCCCAATAGCAGTGGATTTATGGCTGCTGAGTGAATGATGGCTTTGCAAATGATTGAAGAGTGTATTGCAAGGAAGTAAAGCAAAGAGAGGAGACAGGGGAGTTCATAATTTTAAAAGCAGGAGAGCCGGCCTTGATGAATGCAGGGTTTGCTCCTTCTACGATATCAGATAAATTGGCAGGTATAGCTTTTTACAGGAAGCTTGTCTGGGAATCTGAGTCATTGTGGGTGGTGGGAAGGGGCAGCAGGATTTTGAAGAGAGGGCTCAAAAGAAAGGAAGATTGGTGGGCATGAGAAGACTGATAATAGTAGGCATTTTGATGGTAGTATGATGGTAGTGACACTGAGTGGAAGAGAACACTATCGATAGTAGTCTTGTCAGCGAAGGCCCTTTTGAGTGCCAAACGTGGCAAGGAATCAGGTATCTTTGCCCTGAACAATGACAAGGTGGTATTGGTTCCGAAAAGGTGAGTTTGATGTAGGTAATAGCAAGACTGACCAGAGGGGGAAAAGGATTATGGTCCCTCCTAGGCCAGTGAAGGCTTTCAGGGACTGTAGGTGGATAAGAAGTCATGGGGTAGGGAAGTTCACTCATGATGGCAGGAAGGAATTGAAGCATTGACTTGTCTTTCAGCTAATGAGATAGAATATAAAATAGTGTGGTTTGCTCACACTTACTATGAAAAAAAGAGTAAGGATTGATTTGAGGAAGAAGCAAAGTAACTGTCGGGAATGAAGAAAATTAAATAGTTTCTGAATTTATAGGCAAGATGTGGTTAAATGATGAAGAAAGTGTGGGATGGCTATTAGTGTGTTATCGCTTTCATATTTTGTCTTCATGTTTTACTAGATCCTAAATTGTATTTGTCCAGAGCCTTGCATAATTACCCTAAATCTTGGAAAGAATAACTATATATAACTATATATATGAGCTATATACCCTACTTAGTACACCTCAATGAAGTCTGGTCCTCTGTTCTTGACCCTTTCCCTGATGCCACATCTTGTATATATTTCACACTTACCCCTATATTAAACCTTTGAAGCAGAAAGTATGCATCAAAGAACGTAAACTAAACTTCTCTTCTAACACATACGTAGCCACATACGTTTTATTGACTCGCTTTGAGCTACAGCACCCTTTCCAAATAGTGTGTTGCGCCATGCTTGCTATGTTCCATTATTTTGTGTTAACTAAGTTGGGACACCACACTGACTATATGCCAAAGTAATGTCCTAAAGCATGAGGGCCCAGACACACTATGAAATTGTTAGCACAGATAAAATAGAAACCCAGCAGCTGAAAGAGCCAGCCATTCTGAATCTAGAGCAGAAGTCTAATCACTTTGAGCTCTGTAGACCCCCCGGTCTTCACATATTGTAGATGAATTGTAGGGGCAGACCAACACTATAAGTGTCAATGTACCTGGGTGCTTTAAAATCTTGTTGAAGTAACATAGGTCTTCTAAGAGAAATGGCTTGGTACACCAGGGTTGGTACCTTAAATTTCACTTACGTGGCCAACAATATAAATGTACTGTGGGAGCCTAATCTCAATAATTGTAGTGAAGCTCAATAATTTATGCATCCCGAATTTTACCTCGGGCAGCCCATCTCGGTTGCTCTTGTTTACCTAGCGGCAAGAGACATCACCCTTCCCGACATTAAACCTACTGATTAGCAGAGTAAAATTCAAATAGGAACTGGGCCCACTTAATAACTGAGTTCTAGATCAAAAATAAGTTTAAAAGATTTATTACAGAATTCTTATTATAAACGGTACAGAAAAATGCATAGATTCCTATGACGTCTCTGATGCAGAACACAAAATCATGAATTAAAGCAAAAATGTCAACTCTACGCAGTTAAACTAGTAAAGAGTACTGACAGCATTCTAAGGAAGAAGAAGAAAGTCTCAAATAAATCAGACAGAGTCTCTTGGGGAAAATGAGAGGTCGCCCCCCCACCCCCCTCCAACCTTCAAAACTTGGGTGTTTTATACACAATTTTATGCATAAACTGATAGGAAACCTGCAGAATCAGCATGACATTCATCCTGGTTAGGCCACACCGGCAAATCAAAAGCAGCTTCGTAATAATTAAAACTTTTAGCATTAACCCACTTCTTAAGGTAAACTGAAATATTCTGTTTGCGTCCACAGCAACTGCACTCCAGAGATGTACATACAATATGAAACATTTTTCAAACAAAAGCTCATAGAAGTACGTTCTTTTACAGGCCTAGACCTCTAGCGGAAATCCCTCAAAATGATACATAGAGCACGCAGTGCAAAGTTTAATTCCACCCTTTCTAAGGACAATCAGCAATTATGTCATAGTACTCTGTGCTTTGTGGAAACTTTAGGAAAGAAGATTCACAGCAGGTCTCTTACTGGGAGGGGGAATGAGTAGGAGCAAGATGAGCAGAACACCAGAAACTTCATTCATTCTAATAAAATGGAGTCTTACACGAAAATGTGGCATAGCTACACTTTATTATTAATCACACTTCTAATCAATATAATCCAGTTGTTTCAAGTACATCTTCATTAGTTCATCGGTTATGACCATATGCATTTTAAAAATCACTAATTCGCACAAGTAATTTGTCACAAAAAATTTGCACATAAGAAAAAACTTTAACAGCATCATAATCAGGAAGACATGATTTCTCAGCTTCAAGCCATTTTATGCTTACTGAAGGATACTTGGTTACTCGTAGACTCATAGTCTGGACAGCCTGAATAAAAGATGTTGCTAAAGGCAAGGCTTGGAAGAATGATGACAGAAGTAGAAAAGATCAGGATTCAATTTGAAAAAGATGTATATTTCTGGCAAAGAAATGGAAATTGCAGAATTTAACTATGTCAATGATTTCTCTCCAATTGCATCGCCAACTATGTGTCATCAGTGTATAATTGGAAGTCAACATTATACTTCCTAGATAAACCAGCAAAAGGTTGCCTTGGGAGACTATTGGCCCATTCGTGAGTGAACCCACCCTCAGGGGAACACTATAGAGTACTACACCACCGCTACCCACCTCCCCCGATAGGCAGACGTGATAGGCTGGTCAGACGGAGGAGTCTGGGAGTGCTTTGGGGGCTCGTAGCCCCAACTGGAAGTCGCTGGAGTCTACGGAGATGGATGACCCCTTGCAGTCTGTTGTGGAGGACCCTTCTAGGATTAAAATTCAGGGATATGGGACTATGGGTTTGGTGCCCCTGGAGTCAGCGATGGAGCTGAGAGATGGTACTGGCAGAATGCTCACTCTCTCGATGAGTCTTATAATGTTCTGGGATGCCTTTGGTCTTCTTTGTTCTCTTGTCTCTCTGCTTCTTTTTGTTCTGTGGGGCCGGGCCAGGGTGTGGAAGAAGTGTCTCCTGTTTTTCAGAAGTTGTGTATCTTGCCTGAGTTTATCATGTGATATTTGGATTTCCATGGTTGCTCCAGAAGGGGTCACTATAGTTGACTGAATGTGTGTTTTAGGGTCGATATGGCACTGTATTATTTGTGGGTGGGGATGGCTGCCTCCATGATAGTGGTAGATGGCAGTTTTGGGTTTCGGGTTTAGGCTGTGGGCCCTGGAAGCGAGGATACAAATGGATATGCAGTATGTGTTGTCAATGTTATTCTACTGTATGTCCGGAGGGGGGGCATTACAAGGGGGTTATTGTTTGGCAACCCCACAGTTAGTGGGAGGTTACGTTTTTACTACAGTGGGTTACAGCTATCTTCTGGTTGCCCTTATTTGTCGAGGCTGCTACATGATGATGATGGATTGGGATGGAAGGTAGGTTGGGTCCCCGGGGGTGAACACATATACCACCATGACTGACTATACTAATATCGTGACATGGAATGTGCGAGGCCTGAAGGACTATACACCAAGAGGTATAGGGTCCACTCTTTCCTGAGGTGCCATAAGATGCAGATAGTCTGTCTCCAGGAGATCCACCTCATGGAGGAAGAAAGCTAATAGGCTGGGTAAGAAGGGGAGGGGACAATAGTTTTCAGACCCTTACCCCACTTACGCATGGTGGGTGGCCATCTGTATTGCACCTTTAAGCACACGTATAGCGAGGCGGACATAGAGGGTCGGTACCTTGCCTTCTGCTACAGGGTACACTTGATGGAATGCCTATCACACTCCTCAACACTTATGCACCCAACATTGATGATAAGCATTTCTTCAACTGCATTCAGGATTTGCTGGTAGACAGTATGGGACACCCACTGATATGGGCGCGAGACTATAACTGCATCTTGGATGGAGCCGAGGACCAGTGTGATGTGCTCACGTCCCTATCCGTAACCCGGAGGGGTGGTGGTGACCCGCCTTTTGTATTTATACTCAGGTGTCATGTCTTTAGTCATGTGGGTGGGGTTTCTTACCTGAATAAAAGATGCCTGGTGTGACCAGGAAGCTGAACAAACTACTTCCGGTGTCCTAGCGTTTCTATGCAGAACACAACATTTTGGCGACGAAGGCTGGTGTTCCTGCGTGTTTTTGTTCCTGGCCTGCTGTTCTTTGTGGTGTTCCTGGCTGGCCCCTTGCTCCCTTGGTGCTGCTGGTGGCGTGTTTCTCCCCGGGGGCTTTGCCTTGCTCCCCGGGTTCTCGCTGTTGTCCGCTGCTGCCCCGGCTGTTCCTGGGGGCGTGGCTTGCTGGTTGCTACGTGCGGCGTGCTGCAGGAGCTCTGGGTGGTTGGAGGCAGCGGTGTGTGTGCTGTCGCTGCCCTGCGGTCCTGCTGGGGTGAGGAGGTCGTTTTCCCCTGCTCCTGTGCTCCTGGTGCTCCACGGCGCGGTGCGCCTTGCAGGCTGCTTGTGGTGCCTGTGCCTGGTGGATTGTGGCGTCCTGCTGGTGTGCGGAGGCCGTTTTCGCTGGCTGCATTGCTGTTACTGCTCCTTCTGCCTGAGCCTGTGGCGCCCTGTTAGGGTGAGTGGGGTGTCATCCCGTTTTGGCCGTGTGGGGCTTGGTGCCTTTTGGGACCTGGTGCTGTCGGCTGTTCTGGTCCAGTCTTGGAGTGGTACCTGTGGTGCTTCGTGTTGGAGGGGTGTTGCCATGTCCGCTATCCCTCCTGTGGAGCATTTTCTGTTGGATGGTCCACCGTCAGCCCAGGCAGTCCGTTGGAAGGAATGGGTGGACCAATTGGAGACGTATTATGATGCTGTTGGTCTGGAGGTGGAGCGACGGCGCCCGATGTTGTTGCATCTGGGGGGGGCGGCCATTCACCGGTTAGGGCGGTCGGTGGTTGAAGGCGGCCCACCGCATACGTATGAGACTTTGAAGCACGCCCTTACTACCCATTTTGAACCGCTGGCCAATCCAGATTATGAGCGGTTTTTGTTGCGTCAAGCCCGGCAGCTGCCAGATGAGTCCGTGGATACCTTCTATGCCCGTCTGCGTGAGTTGGCCAGCACCTGTACATTGCCCGATGCTGCGGATGAGATTAGGGCCCAGTTTATACAGGGCTGTTTCTCTAGCAAGTTACGTGAGGCCATCCTACAGGTGCCGGGGATGTTGATGGCTGACATGTTGACTCGGGGTAGGTCCAAGGAACTCTCGAAGGTACGAGCCGCCCACATGGAGGCGGCACTTCAGCAGGTGGTGAAGGTGGAGCAGGTTAATGTTGTTTCAGCCCGGGTCCCTGACCGCAAGAATCTCCGGAATCCGGGGAGAGTGGATCGGCCCCGGCATTGTTATGGTTGTGGGGGTTCTTTTCCACATAAAGGGACGTGTCCTGCCAATGGGAAGAAGTGTTCCAATTGTAGCAGGCTCAATCATTTTGCGAAGATGTGTCGTTCTGCCCCTGCGAGAGGGTCTGTCCATGTATCGTCTGATCAAGTATACGTTGCTGCACAGTTGCCGGTGGATGGAGACATGGATGATGATGATGTGGAGGGAGCGTTACATGTCATCCATGCTTTGCAGCCTGGGGGCCATGTACGTAAGGGTATCCCTAAATGTCATGTGGTGGTGGACGGTCATCCGGTGCCTGCCTTGATTGACACCGGTGCTTCGATCAATGTGATGGCCGAATCGATGTTATTGACATTGCCGATTTCTCCCACTTTGAGTTCGACCACTACCAGGGTCTTTGCCTACGGGTCCTCTGATCCCCTTCCTCTGGCAGGTGTTTTTACTGCTGAGGTGGCACATGGCTCTCATGCGATAAAGACACGCATATATGTCACAAGAGGGGGTCAAGGGATGTTGCTGAGCTGTCGAACAGCGGAGACCCTGCAGTTGGTCACTTTTGCTTTGAGTGTGCATCAATGGAATATGGAGGAGTTGTTGACCCAGTTTTCACCTTTGTTCGATGGGATTGGCTGTTTGAAGGGGCGCATGATTAAGCTTCATATCGATGATTCCGTCCAGCCAGTGGCTTTACGTCATAGGAGGGTGGCGTTCCACCTTCAGCCGAAGGTGGAAGCAGAATTGGTGAAACTGGAAATGGCGGACATTATTGAACGGGTGGATGGTCCAACTCCCTGGGTGTCCCCTATTGTGGTGGCCCGTAAACCCAAACAGCCTGGCAAGGTCCGCATTTGTGTGGATATGCGGTTGCCTAATCTTGCCATCAAGCGTGAAAGGCATCTCACCCCTACCGTGGACAATATCGTGGTAGAGGTGAGTGGGTCACGTTGGTTTTCTAAAATGGACCTTCGTGCTGGTTACCATCAGCTGATGCTTGACCCCGCTTCCCGTGCAATCACCACGTTTTCTACACATATGGGTTTGCGGAGGTATAAGCGTTTGAGTTTTGGAGTCTCCAGTGCTGCAGAAGTTTTTCAGGACACGATCCGGGGGGTTCTTTCTGGACTGGATGGTGTGACGAATGTCAGTGACGACATTTTGGTGCATGCCCCTACTTTCGAATGAGCATTTCTGTCGTCTCAAGGGTGTGTTTCAGCGGTTGTTGGATAATGGACTTACACTTCATAAGGAGAAATGCGAATTCTTGAAGATTGACATCTCATTCTTTGGGTATCATTTCACGCAGAATGGTGTGTCACCGGACCCTATGAAGGTGCGTGATATTCAGACTGCTCCTGCTCCCACTAATGTATCCGGTGTGCGGAGTTTCATGGGGATGGTGAACTATTGTGGCCGTTTTATCCGCAATCTGACTGATCTTACGGCTCCTTTGCGAGAACTCACTAAGTCTAACGTTGCATGGGACTGGGGTCCGGAGCAGGAGTGTGCTTTTCGGGCTACTAAGCAGGCCCTCTCCACTGATACCACTCTGGTGTATTTCAATCCTGCGCTGGACTCTGAGTTGTCAGTGGATGCCAGTCCTGTTGGCTTGGGGGCTGTACTTTCTCAGCGGCAGAGCAGTGGGGAGTGGGCCCCAGTGGCGTATGCCAGTCGTGCGTTGACTGCGACTGAACAATGGTATTCTCATATCGAGAAGGAGGCGATTGCCATTCATTGGGGGTGTCGTCATTTTCATTTGTATTTATATGGCCAACCGTTTGTTGTCCATACGGATCATAAACCACTTATTCCGTTGTTCATGGGCACATCCTCAAAGCCTCCCCCACGGATTGAGAAGTGGATCCTGCAGTTGCAGGATTATTGTTTTACAGTGGTGTTTCGTCCTGGGACTTTGAATCCTGCTGACTATCTTTTCCTTGGAAGAGATTCTGGAGTCTACACATCGGGATGGGTGTCTCCAGTTGTGTATTTCTGCAGTGGGTACTAGGAAATGGAATGTGCTGATGGATTCCGCCAAATGTCGTACTGCGGAGGCGAGGTCGACCTTGGCATCCCTTTATAATGTCCGGGATGAACTGGTTCTGTCCCCGGAGGGGTGTTTGATGAGGGGTTCGCGACTGGTGATTCCTGTTTGTCTCCAACAAAGGGTGGTGGATTTGGCCCATTTGGCTCACCAAGGGGTTGTGAAAACTAAATCCAGGTTGAGGTGCAAGGTATGGTTTCCTGGCCTGGATGCTTTGGTGGAGAATACTGTGTTGCGTTGTGCGCTCTGTCAGGCTGCCGGGGCTGGTGATTCTCCAGCTCCTATACTCACGGAAGACATTCCTTCTTCTCCCTGGCAGAGAGCGGGTGCTGATTTTGGGAGTCTGCCGGATGGACGCCATATGTTGGTGGTTATTGACGATTTTTCTAAATATCCCGAGGTTGAGTTGCTGGACACTACCACAGCTTGTCGCACTATCCCTCTGTTCGAGAAGATCATGGCGACTCATGGTCTGTTTACTGAGCTCCGAACTGACAATGGCCCTCCATTTTCGGGTCAGGATTTCTCAACCTACTTGCAATCCCAGGGTGTTCGTCACAGGAGGGTTACCCCTTATGGCCTCAGGCCAACGGGGAGGCTGAGCGTTTATGCGTACCCTTAATAAAGCCATTCGAATTGCTGTGGCTGACCGTCAGGATTTGGACTGTGCTTTGTATGCTTTCTTGAGGGAATACCGGATGACTCCTCATTCCACTACCAAAGTCAGTCCGATGTCTTTGTGTATGAATAGGCCTATGGGTGACTTTATCCCTCAGATGGAGGCGGTGTCTGTCAAACATGCCTTGGTAGCAGATGAGCTACGGAAACGGAAGTTAAAAAATGAGAAGGTTTCTGTCAAGCGTGGGGCACGGACCAGTTCTTTTAGAGTGGGGGATGTTGTGATGGTGCGGAATCGGCATCCGAAAGGGAAGTTTAGTCTACCGTTTGAACCTGAACCTTGGACTGTTCAGTCTGTTCATGGGACAAAGATCATTGCAGTGAGACATGGAGTCTGCATTTCTCGGAATGTGTCTTTCTTTAAAACTTACTGGGCTCCCGGTGGTGCTCGGATGGAGGGCAGGATGGCACCGGGCACTGGTGGTCTGGTTTCAGATGATGAGTCCACAGATGGTGTGGATCTGGATGGTGAAGTAACGTCTCCTGCTCAGGTGCTGGTTGGAGGTGGCCTTCCTGGTGGGGGTCCTATGGTGCCGGGACAGTGTGGTGTCTCTTCCTCTGCAATACCTCCTTTTGTGGCGCCGGCGTGTGATTCACTGCCTCGGCCTGATGAGTCTCAAGGGCCTGCATCTGGTGGTTCCCAGCGAGGAGGTGTTGAGAGATATCAGCTACGGCCATGCCCTGCGAGGTCTACGAGACTTAAGAACTATGTAACCTATTAAGGTGGACTCTGGACTCAGTTTTTATTTTTTTCTGTTTTTGGGGTTTGTGTTACGGTGGTTGTTTTTTGGGTTTTTGGTTTTTGTTTTGTTTTTGTGGGTTTTAGAGGAGTGTGATGTGCTCACGTCCCTGTCCGTAACCCGGAGGGGTGGTGGTGACCCGCCTTTTGTATTTATACTCAGGTGTCATGTCTTTAGTCATGGGGGTGGGGTTTCTTACCTGAATAAAAGATGCCTGGTGTGACCAGGAAGCTGAACAAACTACTTCCGGTGTCCTAGCGTTTCTATGCAGAACACAACAACCAGTATCCCTCAAACAAGGAACAAAGCCTCTGATGACCAAGTCACTCGCCATGGTCATGCACAACCTAGGGTTCTCGGAAAGCCGGCAAATATTACACCCAGGGAGACATGAATACACCTGTCATTCCTCTATGCAAAACACGTATAGTTGGTTGGACCGACTCCTGGTGGCTGGGATGGACTCCTGGAGATTGCACGGGCTGTCTCATCTTGGGAGATAGCTATCAGATATTTATCAGATCATGCCCCGGTCCTGTTGCATCTGCGGTGGGGGGGGGGTCGCCCTGCTCCGAGAGCGTAGATAGCGCATGCCTACCGACCTTCTGACTGACTTAGTGTGCAGGGAGGCGCTAGCAACTTCACTCGAGAACTTCCTGTTGGTTAATTGGGGGACGGCTTCCTCCAGGGCACTAGACTGGGAGGTTCTCAAGGTAGTTATGAGGGCAGCCTGCATGGGCACTACTTGTGGGGTCCGGAAGCAATGGGAGGCTAACCTAGTGGGCCCGGAGCTCTGCTTGAAGGAGCTCCAGGGGTCAGATCTGATTTCACCAGAGACGCGGGCGGAGGAGCTGTGGCTCCGTAGGGAGGTGGGGCGTCTATGGGCCACCCTGGATAAATGTAAGTTGCACACAGATCATCAGTGCCTCCACAGGGAGGGAGACAAATCTGGCAGGCTGTTACCTTGGATACTTAGAAAGGAACAGGCGATCCCCCGTGCTTCATAGTCAGAGGCGGTGCCTCTGACTACGAACAGCTACATTGATTGATTGTAAACTTAAGCTGCTAATCTGCTGTTTTGCACGAATAGGAGCTGTGTTCAATGCTCCGGGGGGTGTTAAGTTTTAGTTTGCCGATTTTAATAGTGTCAATAGTGTGATTTTAAACTTAAAGACCTACCGTGATTTTAACCTAATCTTGCACTGAAAGGAGCTGTGTTCAATGCTACGGGGGGCCTTTGATTAGCGAAAGCTGAACGCCGAGAGTCTCAGGTCAGCGCACTAGGCAGCTGACGCTGGCACGCTCGCTCGGCCTTCAAAAAGGGCCGATGACGCGACCGCGCGGCGGAAGCGCGCAGCAGGCGCGCCTAAGGCAAGCCCATCTGCGATCGTCCGTGCACGGCCGGGTCCAGGGGCCAGTACCCCTGTCGGTTTAGCCGTGGAAAAGTACGTTTATACCACGGAGCAGCTTAATGCCTACAGAGGAGCGCTAAGAAGTAAGTGCTCACACACAATGTCACCGGATAGTCTTATTAAGCACTGTCGCAACTGTTGTTTTAAACTCTGCCCTATGTTTGAAACACCCTCAGTCCCGCCTATCACAGAGGTTATTAAAATGTTTTTACTGAACTGCCGTTCACTGTCTAAACACTCATTGGAAATCTACCTTTTATTACAAGAAGAGAGCCCTGATGTTCTCTTTTTAACAGAGACTTGGTTGAATGAAGATGCGGACCCTGTTATTGTCCAAGCCCTCCCCCCTGGTTATGCAATACAGAGGCTGGACCGAGACACAGGGAGAGGAGGTGGACTAGCCATTATTTATAAGAATAAATTCAATTGCCGCTCCATTATAAACCCTCTACCAGACTGTGAAAGCATCTACTTTACCTTAGGCATCTCCCATATCAGGACCTTTTCAGGGATTTTAGTATACCGACCTCCAGGCCCTCTAGGCAATTTTTGTAAGGATTTTTGAAATATTGTAGCAAATTTCACCAGCTCCCTCCCCAATTTTACCATTTTAGGGGATTTTAATCTGCATTTTGATGACACTCTATGCCCACTTAGACGGGAATTAGTAGAGGGAATGGAGACGCTTCAATTTGCACAATTAGTTATAGGTCCAACCCACTGTAAAGGTCATTTACTGGACCCTATTTTCTCAAATATTCCTAATCTTTTGGTCAAGGACCCTATTCCAGAGCCTTGGACGGACCATCATCTAATTCCATTTTTTTGGACAGCACAGGAGATTATTACTCCGGCTGAGAAAATCAGCAAACATGTACGAGTTTGGTCGAAATTGCCCACAAAAGCCTGGGTGACTATCCTGGAAGACTCCGTTCCCAATTTCGAAACTAACCCAGTCACTGCGAATGAGGACCTAGTTAGTTGGTTAGAGCTGTCACTTGACACCATTCTGCCAAAGAAATGGATTCACAATAAAGCAGGACCGAACCAAAATGCTTGGTATACGCTTAAACTTCGGGAGCTTAGACAGTCCAGCAAAAAGCTGAAAAGAATCTGGAGAAAACATCCCTCTGTAACTAATAAAATTAAATACAGAGAGGCTATAAAGATCTACAAATCTGAAATAAAGGCTGCCAAAGCTCTCTACTATGAAGAAAGAATTACTTTGGCGGCAAATTGTCCACGCGAAATTTTTCGGATTGCAAAGTCTCTCCTAACTCCTCCGGCTCCACCCATCGCCACTGTAGACATCCCTCGTCGCTGCAATCAAATTGCAGATTTTTTCTTCGATAAAATACAAAGTATTTACAACTCCTTCCCTCTGGTGACGGTTCCACAAACCTCATTGCCACTTGATGTGACAGCCCAAGATGGAGACTACCTGCTGGAGGTTATCCCCCCCCTATGTTTGACCTCTCTCCAGGGGCTCCTTAGTCAGCTTAAGTCTGGAGCACCATCAGACGTTGCCCCTCCTAATATTTTAAATTCTATTTCTGGCACTGTATCTCCGGTTATTTTAAAAGTGATAAATGCTTCATTGGCAACGGGATTAGTGCCCCCTCGTTGGAAACAGGCTATGGTTAGAGCACTCCTAAGGAAACCTAACCTAGATCCTGACGTGTTGGCCAACTATTGCCCCATCTCACTATTACCAGGAATTGGTAAATTAGCAGAGAAGCACGTAAACCAGACTCTCTCTTCCTTCCTTGAAAATAACAAACGGCTTCATCCATCACAGACTGGGTTCAGACCACAGCAAGGCACAGAAACTGCACTCCTGACAATGGTGGAAGAATCAAGGAAAATCTTGGACCGTGGGGGCTGCGCTGCGCTTATTCTGTTAGATCTCAGCGCAGCCTTCGATACGGTGAACCACCATCTGTTAATTCAAAGACTTAGGAAGGCAGGAGTGGCCGGAACAGCGCTAAGATGGCTACAGTCCTTTTTAGAGGATAGATCTTTTGTAGTCTTTGAAGAGAATTTCACCTCTAAGCGAATGCCCCTTAGATGTGGGGTTCCTCAGGGATCTTCCCTGAGCCCCACTCTATTCAATGTCTATATGACCTCCTTGGCAGAAGTAGTTACACCTTTTGGCATTCAGATCATCACCTACGCAGATGATACCCAGTTGGTGGTTTCACTTAATCAGCAGGAGGACTCAGGCTTGGGATTAGCCTTATGCCTTGAAAAGGTGTCGAGTTGGATGGACAGCTCTTGTCTAAAATTGAACGGAGCTAAGACTGAGCTGATGCTCTTGGGTAACTCCACCTCGTTGAGTATAGGACCTTTTTTGCCTAGCTGTCTGGGGACACCACCATCCCCAAAGGACCAAATCAAGAGCCTGGGTGTATGGCTAGACCGTAAGCTTGATTTCAAAGAGCAAGCATGTAAGGGGGCAGCTTGTTGTTTTGGGATCTTAAGAATGTTAAGAAAGATCCTTCCGGTGCTACCCTTCACGGCTAGAAGACTGTTGGTCCAAGCATTAATCCTTTCACACCTGGATTATGCTAATACTTTATATCTAGGAGCCCCACTACCTACCATCAAAAAACTGCAGATAGTACAAAACTGTGCTGCACGTTTGCTTATGAATATGTCTAGGCGCCTTTCAGCCAAGTCTGCGCTTGCATCACTCCACTGGTTGCCCATTCAAGAGAGAGTCCAGTTTAAGGCCCTATGTATCACACATAAAGTACTCTCAAGTAAAGGCCCTCCCACTATCAGATCTATTATTCAACCGTATCGCCCCAATAGGTCTTTACGGTCAGAGAATAAACAACGGGCGGTAGTTCCAAAAATAAGAAAAACACGAAGCGGAGTACGTCGCTTCTTGTACAATGCCACCAAATTGTGGAATCTTCTGCCTATTGGTATCCGTTTGGAGCCAAACTACCTGACCTTTCGAAAGCAGCTAAAAACCTACCTGTTTCCTTAATACTGTTTGTAGTTGAAGCTACACCGCTATTAGCGCTGGGATGCCCCCGGGTAGCCATGCGCTTTACAAATGCCTCTTCATTCATTCATTCATTCATGTCTGCTTCTCTGTCGGTACTTTGGTGACTAATCGCCAGGCCATCTTGGATGTTTTTGTAGGCCATCTCAAGCAGGCGTACCAAGCTGGTGGGGTGGGTCAAGAGGGGTGAATGGAGGATTTCCTGCACACTGTGGGATTGTCGAACCCTCAAGCCAGACCTCGTACAGGAGCTGGAGAGGGAGATTATGGTGGAGGAGTTGGGCAAGGCCATTAAGGCCCTCAACAGATCTAAGGCACCCGGAGGGGATGTATTCACCGTGGAACTTGTTGATGCCTAATCCACGGTACTTAAAGGCAAACTACTGGAGGTATTTCAGGAAGCATGGGGGAACTGGATTCTTCTGGCCTCGATGAGGGAGGGCATTGTCTTTCTTCTGCCAAAAAATAGCAGAGACAATGCAGACCCTTAATCATATAGATCCCTTACGATGCTTAATTTGAATGTCAAGATTCTGTGTAAGCTGCTTGCGACCAGACTGGAGGGGGGATAATCTATATGATGGAGGATTAGTGCATGAGGATCAATGCGATTTTATACCGGCGCATAGCAGGGCATTTAATCTTCGCAGGCTTACTCACGTGCTCCATAAGACACTAGATTATAATCAGGAGCTGGCCCTGGCCTTTGATACGTTTGAGTGGGCTTACTTGCAGGCGGTACTAGCTGGTATGGGATTTGGGACCGTATTCTGCAGCTGGGTGCAAATTCTGTTCACTGGCTGTATGGTCCATGTTCGGGTTGGATGTGATCTAGGAAAGGAGGCAGAGCCGGGGTAGGTCTTTCGGTGGATGCCGGTCCGTGCCCATGAAGCAAATTAGCGTTCACTCTGCCTTCACTTGTGGGGGCTGAACAATAACCCTTTTTGGAATGGTTTTTGCCGAACTAGAGGTACATGATTTACCAATAATTGGTTGAGTGATTGGTAATCTCACTTTTGAGAATACACTCCCAGAGATTCCTTTCACTGTGTAGATTAGGGTAGTATTTGGGCCCTGAAGAATTGCCACATGATCACTTTAGACAACAATAGGCGAGAAACATGTTAACCAATATAACTTAGTCTATTAAAGCTATCTAGGACCATTATATCCTATGGTAGCGATCACCATTTTAACTATGCAAGTGAACTCATTCATTAAAATTTCTTGTTTCTGAGCTTCACATAAACTCTTTTAATACACTTTTTTTGTTCTCACCAATCTACACTAACAGCCCACACACCCTCAGTTTATCAAACGGCTGTAAAAAGATCTCCGGCAAAGATCCCTCTTTCGGGTGCCCGTCAGGCATTGCAGCGCCGGCCTGACGAGGAGCTATCCCAATGATGAAGCATGACACCCATCTGGATGTGTGAGGGCCTTTGCTCCTATTGGAGCCTCTTCCCCAACTGAAAATACCTTAATAGGCACTCCATGCTCTCCACTTCCACAAGGAACTGCATACTCTTGTTTAGTCTCTGTGTACTATCGGGCCATGGGTGGTGAGGCGGGGGACTGGACAGGACTGCCCCCTGTCACCCCTGCTCTTTGCACTCGTGATTGAACCCCTGGCTCTGCTGTTCTGTCTGGAGTTAGAGCAATGGGGGAGTCCAGTAGGAGGCTCCCTGCATGTCGCCTCCTTCTATGCAGATGATTCGTTGATTTATGTCCACACCCCAGGTTGCTCGGTGCTGATCTTAATGGGCTTACTCACTACTTTTGGGCATGTGTCTGGGCTCCGGGTGAGTGTCCATAAGTGGCTGCTGTTTCCACTGGGAAGGCTGATCGGGTTGCTTGAGGCCCGTTTGCCGGAGTTGGACCTCCTATGGGAAACTGAAGGGTTCCGATACCTAGGTATCTGGCCCATACTGAGGTGGTTTTTCTGCACCTGAATGTTGATACTATCCTGGAACGACTGAAGGCCTCTATAGCTTTCTGGACCAGACTCCACCTGCTGGTGATGGGCAGTGTGGCAGTAGCGAAAATGGTCTTCTTGCCTCTGTGTCTTTACTTGTACAAAAAGCGTTGTTCCCGCTTTGCCCAGGATCCTTTCGACACTTAGATATCTTACTTATCTCGCTCGTCTTGGCGGGAAGATGCAGCAGGGTGGCACTGTCAGTCCTTAAACTCGATCTGGAGGATAAAGGACTGGCCCTCCCGGATTTAGAAAAGTAATCTTACGCCACCACACTGCAACATGCGGTGAAATGGTTGACGAACTCAGACAACTGGGATTAGAGATTGTATGTAGACATGTTAGGGGGGATACACCGGCAAGCTTATTGATGAGAGGGGGCCACTCTAACTACCCAGTTCCATACTTGGTGAAACAGACGGCGAGGTTGTGGAAAGCTGTGGTCACGAGGATGCTGCGCAGAGCCCCCTTCGATAGAGAGCTCAGTCTGTGGGACCTGGATCCGTTTCGTACTATTGACAGGGATATGTCTATAGAGCAATGGAGGTTGGGGGGATGCGCAGTGGCGGGTGAACTATACCCGGGGGAGGTTTTTCTTTCATTTCAGGAGGCGTAGGAGGCGTTTGGGGTGGGGCCTGGTCACTTCCTCCACTATACTGAATTGGAGAATACAGAGAGAGAGGTGTGGGCTGTATTCCCGGCAGCGCTACAACCCTCCCAGGTGCTCAGTGGGTTCCTCCGGAAGGCATCTCATTACCCTGTTTTATGGCGTGTTACGGGCAGATAGAGAAAGCTCAGAGTGTGCAGGGGAGCCTATTATAGATGTGGACTTGCAAGCAGGTGAGGTGGGTGTCTTGTGACTACAGGTTTAAATTGCTACATTTTAATTTCCTGCACGTGCTTATGTAATCCCTAGACAGATGAACAGGATAGCCCTCCTGAGGGGAGCTAGCGGTGCGCAGTGTGGAGAGTTGGGAGCCTCTTTTCTACACTTAGCCTGGGTCTGCCGTGGGATTCAGGATTTGTGGAGGGCTGTGGTACCATTGATTGTGAGAGCTACAGGCTTTGGAGTACCCATCAACCCACTGGCTTGCCTCTTGAGAGTGGTGACATAGCCCATGGGCTGTAAAACCCCTTATAAGATTGCCCAGCTGGCATTGCTGTTAGCGAAGAGACAAACAGACATTGGGTGGATGGGTGACAGGCTGGCACAATTTAATTCATGGCTCAGGGAGCTCTGTGAATGGAGAGCAGCGGAGGAGACCCATATGCACCTTACCCATGCAGATGAGAAGCCCGAAGATGAAATCTTGACCTGGGGGATGGTGACACCAAGTCAGGGGAGGGCTTGGACACTGAGGAGTGAGACACCTCTTTAGATTTTCATGCCTTGTATAGAACATGACAGCCAATTGTGTTCATGTATACTCCACTGTTTTCACTGAGTAATTGGGCGATAGCTTGGATTCATCATTCTATTATCTTAAATGCACTTTTTTATACCCCCGAAGACCTGTATGTTATTGTATTGCACAGATAATTATGGTATGCGCTGGATGGAAGGGAGCAATAGTCCTATTGCATTGTACTTTGTATTATTTACACTGCTTGTTTCTTTTCTTTGTTTGTTTTCTGTTGTATGAGTAAAGCAATAAAACAGTTTAAAAAAAATATTTTAGTATACTACTTTTCCTTTTTTTCTTTAACAGACGCCATTCAAATCCTCAATTTTACATATGCATCTAGCGGAGGGCATCATGGTATCATAAAAAAAATTGAGAAGTTTCAGAACCGAGAACTTGAAGCAAGAAGACAGCAGATGACCGTTTATCCTATGTAAGCAAAAGATTACGTTTTGTCTTGAAGAGAACATCTCTTTAATATTCAGTATTTTGAACAGTTGACGCAAGGCTGCTTCCTTTAGAGGATTATGAGTTTGCCAGAATTTGGTGTGGGGATTCCCAGGGCCCAGAATTTCAGATTCTGCACAATGGCATAACGAAACTTATGGGGGGGGGGGCCCTGCAAAGAACATGGAGGGAGCCCTCCTCCCCCCCACCAAGTCAGGAGCTCTCAGGCCAGAGCCCCGCCGCCCGTGGTGCATTTTTGCATGCAGTTTCAAAAGGAACAAGCATTTGCAATGCAACAGGTTTCGCATTAGGTAGGTTAGTGCTATTAGTGTTGTAACACAATCTAGACATCCATCAATGTTGCACCCCAATTCAATCAGAACAACTCTTGTTACTGTTTGGAGGGGCCATTCAAAGGCTTAGTCTGACCATCTCTTTCCAAATTATTATGGGCACTGTCTCCAGTCCTGCATTTTACACTTAAAAATCAATGATTTCAAGTTTGTTAGTCTAATTAGTTAAATAGAAGCAAAACAAACCAGACTGTAACACCCAGCATGCATATGACTATCAAACAAACGTCCAGGACTGGAAAGAGCGTCCATAATCACCTGAAGCGAGGTGCCACCCTACACATGCCATTGATTATAGTCATTGTTACTACCAAATCCTCCTGACCTTTAGATTGACTTTGTTATTGTAGTCCACTTAAAAGGCTGGTCTTAATAGCACATATCTGCCAACTGACCCTACAATGGTTCTAAACTTACTCTAACTGCCTCTAGGGCACAATCTCAAGGACATCTTCTCCTGTCTCTCTAGGTTCAATAAACCTAGTGTGCTAGCAACCAATATCAAACACTGCATTTACTACTGCAACACAGTGTATGTCGGGTTACAACCCCAAATCATCAATGGGCTGAAAGTGCTCCAAAAAGCTGCTTTTAGGTTTTCTGTGGCCTCAGGTAAACAGACATTTTAGCCGACTGTTTATAGCCGCGTCGGCATGTGACTAGCACCAATCGAGTGGAGGGGCTGGACCCAGGAGAGAAAGTGTGCGCGCAAAGGGAAACAAAAATCTGTGGTTTAAGGCCCCCCAAATTATACAGAGATATGGGGGAAAAAAGGGTACTATAAGGCATGTGTATGTGCCGCGAACAGTTTGTAAGAGAAATATAGGTAGTAAGGGCAAATACACGCGGCAAGAGCGTATTAGTAAATGGGTAGTGGGACGGTCTGGGCTATTGTTGTGCGAAAGATGATTGCGGTAGCATAGTGTGGAGATGCAAAACTGTGCGCATGCTATATGTATAATGCAGTGGTTTTTGGGGAGCAGCTTGAGACCCTTACACCGTTTGCTAATAGTTACATTAAAATGTAACCAACACAGGCACAGAATGGAGGGAGGAAGGAGTGGGTGGGAGGGAAGGAGCGAACGGAGGTGGATTTAAAGTGTGTGCAGGAAGCTGTTTTAAATCACCGTGTGAGGCACATCAAAACCTGCATGGGCATGCGTCTGGGCCGTGTAAAGTACGTAAGCCCCAATTATTTATTATACCCAAAGTCGAAAGTGCAGAAGCGGATGAGCAAATGTTTGATTTGCATTAGCAGCTTAGAAGCAGTATCGGCACAGAAGACCGACGATTTGTATCCTATATTTTGCATATAATAAAGGGACGACGGGTCCGACGGCGAGAGAAAGGCAGCAAGGAGCGAACAGAAGTACCCTGTGGGGTAATGTTTGTTTTGCATTAGCAGTTTAAAAGCAGTAGCGGCACAGAACACCAACGATTTGTATCCCATATTTTGCCGCTAGAAGAAGAGAACACACGCAGGGGGCGCAGTTGTAAATCACACAGACGCATGGAGGTGTCTACCATGCGTATATACAGCGGTGGGAGTACAAAAGTAGCAGAGGGTGAAGGGCATAAATATAAATAGAAGCAGCCAATGCAAAATAAAAGGAAAGCGGGAAGTAAAGAAAGTGAACGCGGGGAGTAAAGAAAGTGAAAGCGCGCCATGCGCGCGTTCTGCTAAGACGCTGTAATTACACGAAACGCCCAGGGAACTTTGCAGAATGAAAGCAAAGTAGCGCGCTGTGCTCGTACAACATACGCGTGCATATGTCCTGTCCAGGCGCGTGCACATGCCCTGTCCGGGCAGGCACGCCGAACGAAGACAGGGAGGGAACCAAACATGCTTCCCTCCCAATAGAAAGCACGGATTTGGCAGGCGTGCCAATAAGAAGCGTGGGGGGAGCTTCCACCCTCGCTTCGCAAGCTAAAGCGACGACAATAGATCTCGCCAGGAGTGAGCAGCGCATGCGCTGTGTCGCTAGGCGAGACCTAAAAACTGGGACAGGTCAAATATAGAAGTAGGACTAATGGATGATAATGAAAATGAAAGGCGCTCCAAAGAAAGTGCAGGCGCGCACACAAACATCCCCGATTCACAAAGGTAAACTTAAAGTTTGTATAAGTTTACTCTTTTCTGTTATTCGCAAACAAACTATTGAAAAGTAACTTTACCATTGCGGAGACTCCGCAGTTGGTGCAGAGAACTCAGTGTAAAAAGAGATAGTATAGTTACTATTAAATAGTCTATTTGTGAATACCGAAAAAGAGTAAACTCACACAAAAGTGTAAGTTTACCTTTGTGAATTGGGCCCAGCGTATGATACAGTAACTGGCACACACTCTTAAAACTGAAGGTTACAGTTCAAATGATGTTTCCATACTCAAGCTCTGTTACTGTTACAGATGTACCAGAAAAGATATATTGAAACTACTTTTACTTATAAAGGTACGTTGATAGGTATTGTGATCCTGGTGTATCCAGCATAATGATGACCAGCACAGACTTGTTCTGAAGGTTTTAGACTCTTGTTCATTTGAAGTGTTCATTTACAGGAAGACTTCATTTTGAAAGCGTAAGCTATGGCAGCGTGGCATGACCTACTCCATGCCTCCCAGTCCCATTTCTTCCCTCCTCATAGAGCAAGAATGGGGACCCCGCTGACCCCCTGTGACCTTGGGTATGGTAACTGGTGGTCTTGTAAAGCGTCCAATAACTTTGAGTCAAGTTAGCACTATAAAACTGCAAAAAAATAAAATAATACTTAAGATGTTTCAGACTTAATGCTGCTACTAACTCAGCATCACTCAACCTTCCTCTAGAAGACCAGGAAATGTATGTGTGAAAGTGTGAAAAGCGTGGGCCACTGGGACAGAGCTCCAAAAACCGAGACGTCAGGTCACCCTGCTGAGGGGGTCCCTTAGAGTTCAGGGACACCCTTGGGGGCTGCAGGGCCTAACATTACGCCACTGATTCAGCACCAAACTCCAGCTAGTCCAAGGTTTTCCATGGAATGGGAAATAACCCCCTGAATGCAGAATTATTGGATCCATTACTGTGCATTCTCTCCCCCATTTTAGGGATAAAAACACTGCGATTTTCCACCTGCTGCCTGACAAAGCAGAAAGTGTGAGAAGGAGGGCTGCGTTTTGTGTTGTATGATTCCAGGGGTTGTGGGCACACTTCTGTCTGTTCAGGGGAGCATTGCCGCTACCCACAGCAAGTAGCCACTGCAATTGCAGAGTGAGATCCAGTGTTTCCATCTCAGAATTATCAGGTCCAGAGTTTGTGGACCCCATAATATTAGGCCAAGAGACACTTAAAATTGCGTGTGACGAAATCCCAACTGGAGTTATCGTGGTGAGTGAAATTCCGTCACCAGTAAGGAGGGACTTAATCTCTTTAGTGTCCTAATGGTAAATCTATTAAGGCGGTGTCATTCAAGCATCTGTTTAGGGTGAGATGTGAGTTCAATAGGAAAGGTATTTTGCCCCTTTTTAGGTCGAGCCAAGACTCTTGCACTGTCTCTTCGAGACATGTTGTATTCTATTTTGTTGGCTGTTTTCATTTGTCAGTGTCCTTTAAAAACCCTTGTTTCTAAGTGGTTATTTGTCTATTTGTCCCTCCTTTTTCATTGTTAGTTCCCTCCCACGGAGCATGTCCCCATTGCTAGTAGGCTTCCACTTGTCCCATCTTAGTTACTGGCTCAGGGACTTTTTTTCACATCTGAAAGAGCATTTCTCCAGAGTGGTGGTTTTTTAGGTCTCGCCTGGCGTTGCAGCGCGCATGCGCTGCTCGCTCTGCGAGGGCCTTTTGGAATCGATACAGTTTCGGAAGGGGACTTTAAGCCATGCCCTTCTTTTCCATTGGCTTCCGTCATCGTTTATGTTAAACTCTGGCGCGTGATTGAAAATCGGGCTTTTGGGTTACCGCCTTGTCCACTTTTAGGACGGCCCATGTGGACAGGCCGACGCCATCTTTGTTTGGCGTGACGTGGGTTTGGTTTATGGCAAACGCTGGCTCGTGATTGGAAATCGCTTCCATTGAGTGCGCAGGCCCACTTTCACTTTTAAAGCGCAGCTGGGCAATGCGGCCGTTTGTATGTGTGTCGCATTTAAATGCGAGACATATAACATTGCATTGTTATCTATGTGTTCGTTCTGAACAGCTGCGAACGCTCGCTCTCTCTCCTCGTTTTTTTTTTTTTGTGTGGGGGTTTTAGATTATTATTATAGTACATTTTGGCAGTGGAATGCACGGCAGTGCTCTTGGGAGAGGATGTGTACCTGCGAGGAACAGCAGTAAGCCGGGCTGGGCTGCTTCTATGAGCTGCCGAGAGCACCGCGCAGATCTCGCCTGGTGCAGGTGTGCGCACATATAGTTTCAGGCATTCTGGCAATTATACCACTGCTGCTGTCTCTTTTCTGTTTTCATGGCCGCTTGAACAGACTACAGATACCGTTGCTGGTTTAACCGTGGATTCAGCAGATAGAGCGGGTGTTGCCCCATAGATTGTGTCCTCCCTAATCTGCGGCTGGATGGTCTTGTTATTCTTTTCTGACCCGTTGTCCTCCGGGTTCGTTACTTCTGTTCCCCTCTTAAGATGGCATCACTCTGGCTTCAATGGAGAGCAGGGTGGCCGTGGCCTGGTCCTTCCGGGCTACTGCAGCACAAAACTGCCAGCCAACCTGGGTGCTCGGAGTTATACCGGGTCAGCTGTCCAGGGATAGTGGAAGCCAGAGACACTGACCGCATGGGTTCAAGTCCTGTGTCACAGGCTCAGCGGGGCACAGGAGTGGGGTTTACTCTCTGCACAGGAGACTGCAGGTGAACTGGCCGGCGTCTTGCGACTAGAGGCGATGGAGAGATTGGTGGACAGCAGGCTGGAGACGAGCTGGTGAGACACGGTTCTGTCGGAATTTACGGCAGCTTCTAACATAGCCCCTATTGTGCCTCCAGTGACTGTGCCTCTCATACCTGCTTCCCCTTTTATGCAAGACACCAAACCCCCGTTTACTTGACTCCCTTTCTTGTGTTTCCCCGCCTCTCTTCCCTCCCGCTGAGAGGCTCAACCCTATTACAAACAGCATTTCCTTCCTCCTAGCGACAGCCTCTCCTCCCTCATGGGAGTCTCATCCGTATCACTGAAAGCCTCCCCCCCCTCTCGCTGACAGCATCGCCTCCCGCTGTCTCACAGCCTCTCGTTCCTCCTGCTGAGGCTCACCTCTATCACTGACTGCCTCTCCTTCCTTCTGCTGATAGCCCAGCCTCCCTCGCGTACAGCCTCGCTTCTCGCTTGTCTTGTGGCTCATGGCCTGCCTGGCTACGTTGGCACAGGCCTGGCTGCCATGATGACTTTTGCGCACGTTACTCTTCAACTGTTGTTCTGTCGCCCTCTGCTACTGCCAAGTTATTTTACAACTGTCTGCATTTTCTGTTTCTCACCTTTTCTCCTATTCCCTTTTGGGCTCAGTCTGAACAACAGTTACAAGGTCGAATAACAAATCCCTGGTTCCTACTGATTTGGCCCGTCCCTCGCACCTAGACATAACACCATGTACAGCTGCCATTGAGAAATTAGTGTGCTTTTAATAATGCGGTCGCCTGCTCTAGATAGCACTTGGAGACAAACTTTCCAGAGAGAAGAGCTGTGATTTGTCTGCTGATGTAGTTTTGCATCTAGAGACTGAGGTATGGGGGTTCGCTAGTCAAAGCCCAAAGGTCTTCTATTCTCATAATAAACTGGCTTCCAGCACGGGAGGGTGGTAATGTTAGTTAGACATATATCCACTGCTTTATGAGATGCTTTCCCCGTTCGTATTCTATGGAGTAGTAACTATGCTGATTATATTATTCATATGTATTATGCTATTAGTACTGACACGTGTACTGTATCTTAGAGCACGTAAGTTGAAATAAATATTTTGAACTATACAGTGTCTCTTCTTACGCATGTTGTGGACAGGTACGAGTGTGACGAAAGAGTGTTCTTGCCTCTGCGAGTCCTGAGTGAGAGAGAGATACCGTGTTCTAGGTTGTCTAATCATTGGTACATTAGTGCTAATGGGACGCTAAGGCTAGTTGGGTTGGGGTTTTGGGTGCTAAGGTCTATGGTTGGCTCACCACTATATTCCAAGGTCCTATTATCCTGTGCATAGCTCTGTATGTGCAGAAACCTTATGACATGGCGCGACCAACGAGTGGGGCAGCTTACTTGCGAGACGCTTGAGTAGTACTTGTGCTTGTCCACAATACCCCTCACATACGCTTCCGGAAGCGTGTGTGACGGTGATACCTCCTATATTACAGATTTTGTAGGTTCTTTCAAGCTTGATGTTATTAAAAAAGGTTTCTTAAATATAACCCTTTTTGTGCTGCCTCGTGTAAGATTGTTGAATCGACCCGTTAGTAATGGCGGGTATAGACATAGCGGCGCATAGCCGCACAGCACTCCGGGATCACTTACGGGTGTATGGAGTGCCAGACGCGGGAGTTGAACTAGTCTTTGTGGTTCAAGCCGATCCGGCTTTCCACTTTGAAGTGTTCTACTCTTGGATCACTTTTCCAGCGGTGAACGTGAACGATAATCTGTTCCATGAATATGAACCCACCGCTGTTCCTGCTGTCTATAGACCTTATACTAATCTTGAAGTACCGCTCACGGCTTGGCAACACCGTGTTTGGTTTAATGGCGCCCTCCCACAACCGACTACCACGGTTCGTTTAGGCCCCTTATCAATTGAGGGGGCCACTTGGCCTGTTTTGGCCGGGTACACCCCACATCCGCGTTATATGACAATACCAGTCGCGGAACTGCGCACTATGTATGCGGCCTTGGTGCAGGTGCATCGAGCTTTAGTGCGGTATGTTACAGGCAGCCTCCATGGAGCCGCTCCTGGAGTTGCCGGCCAACCAGCTGCTGCAGGCGGAGTGACCATAAGTCCTGTCATGGTGAATTCGGTGATGGGCAAACGTCCACAAAATAAGGATGATTTTCCTTATTGGCTTGCAGAAAAGTTTGATCAGTTGGAGGCAGTTTTTCCACATACAACACCCGTGGATAAACATCGTATTTTAACGATTAGTTTGCCAAAAGACTTAATTCCCGAGTTGACAGCATGTGACAACTGGGGTAAGGTATTCGCAGCAGTATATTCTAAATGTTATGGTACTCCTTCCATGACGGTTCTCCCCTCTGTAATTAAAAAAGTACAGGACGAACATGGCCCTGAAGCGGCTGTGGAATTAGGGATGAGACTGGTGGGAGTGTTTGAAGTAGTAGCTGAGCTGATCCTTGCGAATGTCAAGGGCGATGCAGTGAACTTTCAAGTAGCTAACGCTTTGGCTTTAGTCCCAGAATTGGACAAGCCTCGCGAATTACCGAAAATTATTACCCAGGCTTACAAAACTATTGGTAGAAATAGCCTGGGTAACAAGCCTTTTGCAAAACAGCAAACACAATCGCAACCACAACAGCAACAAACCAAATCTCAATCTGAGAAAGATGAGAAACCAGTCTTCACTAAAAAGAGCTGGAGGCTGAAAAAACAGGGTAAGCAACAAAAGAAGCCGGGGTCGCGAGGCGCATCCCCGGTTTCAGTTTCTTCTGAACGCACTTATGATTTACGCGATAGAGCGAGAATTAAGTCACCGGATAGGTTTCAGATCCCTGATACGCGTTCTCCTCGTTCTTCACAGGCACAGACTTCGTCACAGGCCGGTGGAGGAGACCGCCAGGATAGAGGAAGGGACCGAGAGGCCCCCAGGGACGAGACCAGCCTCGACAACAAGTCAGAGGAAAAGCGGAAGACGCTCAACGTTTTCGACCACAATTTCAGAAGAAGAAAGTTGCCGCTGTAACAGCGAAATATGCCACAGACGGTGAGAACGAGGCTCCTGAATTGGACGTGGGCAGTAACCCTCCTAGACAGCGCCGCGGAAGTTACCATAGTGCGGGAGGCGCTACGTCCTCATATGGAGGCGACAGCAACTGAAACATTCATTACTGTTGAAACAGCAGACACCAGAGTGGCACCCCCTGACAGACTATTTAATATTGTCATTCAAATTGAAGGTGATATACAGCGTGTAATTAAAGGGATTTTTTGGGAAAATCTGACCTCTTCATATGACATTTTGTTAGCAGAGGCGGATTGGCCACCCCCATTCGTTCTTGCTGCGCGTAAAGGGGAGGAGGTAATCCTTCCGAGCTTTTCTCGACATGTCCCAAAGGACAAAGCGGAGGCTCTTGCAGCAGAGTGGGCTGTGTCCCTGGCTCCAGCGTTATTCCGCAATCACGTGGGTTGGGACGAAGATTCTCCCCCCATGAAATACCTTTGCGGTCACTACCGCAGCCACAACCCCAATATCCCATAAAACGTGAAGCCAAAGGCCACGTTTCCGAAATTCTGACTCAGTTGGAATATCAGGGAGTAATTGAACCCTGTGTATCACCTATGAACAACCCCCTTTTCGCGGTTTCTAAACCCGATGGATCGTACCGCTTAGTATTGGATTACCGGCATTTGAACTCACATTGTCGGACCTTCGCGGTGCAAAATACCCATAGTTCTGCGCTTGTAGACAGTCTTGTTCGTAAAAAATATAAAACGACACTTGACCTTTCAAATGGATTCTACACGCACAACTTGGCCCCGGAAAGTGGCCAATGGTGTGCTTTTACTTCCGGTGGTAAAATGTTCAAATTCAGGCGTCTTCCTATGGGCTACAAAAATAGTCCAGGCGTGTTCGCCGCTCGTGTTGTCTCTTTATTAGACGGCATTGATATAGACGCCTGTTCGTACGTGGATGACATTTATCTGACGGACGACGAATTGTTTCCGCATCTGACCCGAGTAGACCGCATTATTCTTGAATTCGCGGTTCAGGGATACAAAATTAACTTTGCCAAATCTCATATTGCTGAATTTACCGTTTTGTTCTTGGGCTATGAGCTCAACAATGAAGGTAAGGGTTTAGCCCCCATTTTCTGGAGAAATGTGCACTTCTGTGCCCTCCTACTAATCTGAAGAAGCTTCAGTCTTTGCTGGGTTTTCTGAACTTCGGACGTACATATATTCCCGAATACGCCCAGCGTATTAAGCCACTGTATGCCTTGATACAACCTACTTATTCGAAGTCTTGCTGGCTTCCGGAGCATACCTCCATTCTGCAGTCTTTGCAAACAGACCTTCTTGAGTCTAAATACCTTTTGACGCGTGATAACCACACAAACTTGGTGATTAGAATCATCCCAGGGGCAGTGGGTTTCACGTATTTAACCTTTAATGAAGGTGATACAGTACCCATCGCATACAAGTCACATCTGTACACCTCCGCAGAAATGCGGTTCTCATCTGTGGAGAAAGTGCTAACAGCAGTGCAAATGGCGATCCTGAAGGAGCGCGCACTGGCACAGGGAAAACGCATTTTGGTGGTAACACCATATCCTGCTCTAGAGGCAGTGACCAAAGCAAGTGTACCGAACTCTAAAGCTTTGCACCCCCGTTGGATTCAATGGGCAACATCTTTGACGTCTCCGGATGTCACTTTCATTTTTGACTCTTCTCTTCAGACTCAGGAGTTTTTACAGTATGAATTCTTTCATCCTCCTCCTTTGTCTTTATTGCCGCTTGAGGATTACGACTGTGTGATCTACACCGATGGTTCGGCACAACCGGCCACGGGTTCCAAGCATGCTTATTCAGCCGCATGTGCTATTGTTGCAGGTACATTTGTGAACGGAAAGTTCAAATCCACTGTGGTGCATACACAGACACTCGGGGACAGTACCGCACAATTGGCCGAGTTGCGTGCATTGGTGCTTGCGCTTGAGTTCGTAAATCCTGATGTGACCACTTTAATCGTGTGCGATTCTTACTACTGTGTTCAATCATACAATGACAATCTGTTCTTTTGGTCGCAAAATGACTATAGAGACGCTAAAGGCAACACAATCAAGCATAAAATGCTTTGGGTTAGAGTGGCAGAATTACAAAGACGTCTGCCACTCACACAGGTGGTACACACCTTAGGCCATCAGCGAGTGGGCGCACACGCTGTTGGTAACAGTCTGGCGGATGAAGCTGCCAGATCAGCAGTACTCACGTGTACAGTAGCAGCAGTTACTAGATCCATGTCTAAAATAGACACTGATATCTTGGCAGCTATTGCTGCAACAAAAGAAGGAATGAATTACCCTAGAGGTTTCCCTTCTAAATATTCTTACCAGATAGGTCCCGATCAGGCTCCTTATGTAACAATACCTGACGTTGGTGATCGGCTGATCCCCAACGCGGACCGCAGACTTTCCTTAATGGCAGCGGCACACGAAGGCATGGCTTCGGCTCATGCTGGTGTGTCTGCGACAATTTCCATTTTGCAGCAGCGTTACTGGTGGCGTGGTTTATATAAAGATACACGTACTTATGTGCTTTCCTGTGACGTTTGTCAACAGATCAAGCCTTCAACAGCCACAAGACCACCGCAGACCTCGCTTGCAATTTCAAACAGACCCTTTGGGTGTGTTTACTTGGATCACTGCGGTCCATTTTCTTCAGACACTGCCTATAAATATATCTTAGTGGCAGTGGACTCGTGCACACGGTTCATCTGGGTCTGGCCACAACGGAGTGCTGACGCTCGAAATGTCATAAGGGATTTGCGAGTCTTTGTGGGAATTTTTGCATGCGGCACCTTCCATTCTGACCAAGGTCCGGCGTTTGCCTCTAAGGCTTACAAGGACGCAATGGGCTCCTTAGGGGTGCGGGTGAAATTTTCGTCTCCGTATAGGCCTGAGGGCAACTCTATCGTTGAACGAATGAACCGTGACTTAAAGCAATCCTTGACAGCTAGAGTTATAGGTACTGGCAGGAACTGGCTGGCCCACTTGTATACCGTTCAGCGTGCACTTAATAATCTCCCTAGAAGGCCTCTGGGTGGGCGGACCCCTTACGAAATGCTCTTTGGCATACGAATGTTTGTGCCTGACCTTGATGGTCTAGACATGGCGGCGCAATCCGCCAAGTTTGATGTAGATAATCATTCTACTATGTTACAGGACTTACAAGAAGCCCGAGACAAACTTGCAATTGCACATTTGCCTTCAGCCACAGACCCTGCTCTGCAGATTCCGGTTGCCGGCTGGCTTCCGAAGATTGGCGACCTGGTACGAGAGAAGGTGGAGAACAAAAAAGAATTCGGCCCCTCTTTTCGTGCACCGGTTCCAGTCCTGGGCTTGAAGGGAACACGTACAGTCATCTTACCACCGCTTCCCGGTCGCAAGGAAAACAGATACATCTCAGTGGAAAATGTCAAGCTACAACATCTGGCCGATCCTGAATAGTGTCACACCAGCGGTCTCTTGTCCTGCCATTTATCGGACATGTGTCCGCGGCACGCCTGCACGAACAGTCACTGATGTTACCATGGAGATGGTTGATTTGCCTGAAAATATATTTGAACCCCCTGCATCCCCCTGCATTGATGAGGACGAATATACTTATCCCGCCACAGAGTCGGTGGCACACCAACCAACAACGCCACTGAGCCCGACACGTTATTCCTTTGACTCGGATTCCAACTCATCAAAGGCCCCGTCCAAGTTTAGTCTTTTTGTATCCTGGTTTAGAGACAATTTTTTGATTCCACCTTGGACATATATTTGGATGGTACTTTTCTTGGTTTTTTTGTTCATGTCCATTGGCTTTGTCACGGTGTTTTTTCTACTCATCAATGGTCACTATTTACCTGAACGCTCTGCTGTGAACAGTGTGGCTGGGACTTTGGCTCCACATTCCTCTTCACACATCATGAAGCGTGACCACACATTTGTGAACATTTCAGCGTTTCCAGTTGCAGATGGCATCGTATGGGATGCGGTAAACTTTCAAATCCATGGCCCGACGGAAATTATTAATGTACCAAATGTCCTTCGAGTCTCGATGGGTGATGTAGTAAAAAGTAATATTCATTCTGATGATTGGGATGTGCATGCCGTTGAAGCATTGTTTGCTGATTTAAAATATTATGCTTCCTTTAATGCTGAGGACTTGTATATGAATTCTGCGAATTATGCCGATTTGTATTGCTACCAGCATTGGGGCAATCATTTTCTCCACAAACCAAGTGCACTACGTAGCCCTGTTACTTACACCCAATGGGAACATTGCCCAAACCCCATACCAGGTAGCTCCCAGACTCTTCGAAATAAATTCACCTATTTTACTGATTTCAATCGATCGAACCCTGGGTCCTATTATTTTAAATTAAAAACCCCATTGACTCAAAAAATAATGTTGACCCACACTAAATTACTTTATTCGGGTTCCTTTTTGAGCGCCTTGGCGGTGGGTGGTTATGAGTATTGGAAAGACACAGTGGATTTAAAATCAATCTGGGGTTCGAAGCCATGGCAGGTGCAAGGCACTGAGGCGTTGCACCGCGCTTGCCTTATCCCAGCCCAAATTATGTTTTTAAATGCTTCCATTTATCAGACCACGTGTTGGGGGTTGTCTTCCGTTAAACAACTAAACGCGCCAGCCATCCCATTCTTGTCGAGTTCGCCAAATGACAGTTTACGATTTAATATGTCCCTTTTGCAGTTACAGGCTCAGTTCCAAAATAATTCCTTTAACGTTTCTGCACTGATACAGTCACCCTGGTTGGCATGGCCCATATCATCGAATGCATGCCAGCTGCGTTTCCATGGCACAGTTCCTGGCTACATACAGGACAAGCCTGATCCAAGATTTACTGCAACTCGTACTGTCACCACGTATTCGGTTGGTAAATTATGTAAACAATGGTTACAACATTCGTCCTTAGACTCTGTTAAGAAACATTTGTCTCTCCTATCAGGCACTATTGATTTATCTGACTTTATCTTGGGACCTCGTGGTCCCCGACCGAAGAGATTCATTTATGAAGCGTATAATGAACTCTGGAAGCTGTCACAAATGGAAGCTGCTTCCCGCCTTCGGGAAATAGACCAAGCAAATTTGGAAAAGGTGCTTGCTGTTGTTGACAATAGTATAAATACCCTGTCTTCCCGCATTTACACATTAGAGAATATTGTATCCTCTGTTGTTGATATTGTACAAGATGATGTCTCTATGTTGTATCATGGTCAGAATCAGTTGCGCTCAGTGATGCAGTTTGCCTGGACTTTGCAAACCCTTAAATTAGGTAAAGTTCCTTGGAATCTCTTGAACACCACTGCCCTTTTTCTGCCTTTTAATTTGACGGAAAAACAGCAGTTCATGTCCATGAAAGATGCATCTTACACCTTGTTACATATCGAGAAAGTTGATCCTTTACCATTCTCTGTAGCGGAACTAGATTCTGCGGTGTGGCTAGTTCATGGGGTTATCGCTTTACCTTTTTCCCTGTTTGAATTTAGCTCGTGCATGAGACATTATCCTGTGGGCCGTTTCCAGCCTTTGGGTAGTGCTTTCCTGCATGAACTCTGGTCCTTGCCTTTCATGTATAAATGCCTTAGAGAAGGCAAGGAAGTGTTTCTCACGGGGGAGTCTTGTGATTCAACTGTGGGTCATTCGCTTATTTGTAAACATATTAAATTGCACGGGGCTTGTAGCGTTTCAGTTCCGAATCTGGCATGTGTGCTAAAGGGTATTCCTGCTCCTGCTATTTCTCCTACTTTTACTTTGCTTACTAACGGTAGCTATTTGCTTTTAAATAACGAAGACTGTTGTGGCCTACAAGCTGGCATTCCGTATATTGTTACGGTCTCACACAGAGTTGTCTGCTGCAAGAATGTGCTTTTTCCTCCCCCTCACGACATCGTTGATAACTCTATTTGGCCTTCCATTCCTACCATGGAGGCAGATTTCAATAAGTTGAGCAGAATAAAGGCCCTATTATTGAATAAGGAGGTTATGCTCACATCCGCCCGGGAGACATTCATTCTCCAGGTGGCTAGTACCCACAGTGAAATACAGGCCCTTTTGAACACTGACCTCCCCCAACATTTTGGGGAGTTGATTCATCGTATTTTTAACGCATCAAACACTGAGGGTCTGGTGCACTTTTTTAAAATTGTGGGGTCTGGCCTGGTGTCCACCTTCCAAACTATTTTCGGTGTGATACCGGCGTTCATTCATTCTATTTTTTCTAGCGTCTTTGGTGGTTTCCCATTAATCCTCGCTTTGGCGGCTGGTGTCTTGCTGTTGGTCTGTTTTCTGCGCAATGGCTGCACACCACTGGGCCCTTCTCGATCCCGAACGCCTCCAACTGCTCCGTGAGCGACTTCTGGTTGGCTTCGATGTTCTGCCCTTGGCAACTATCAGTGTGTCCTACACCCTTTCCTTTCGCTTTGCGTATTTCACTTGCGTGCAACCTGTGATGTCTTGCATCCGGTGTCCGTTCACATGGACCATGGATTATTGCCTCTCCAATTCGTCATTGTCTGTTCCGGATTTTGTCCAGTTGGTGGGTCCCTTAGAGGCCCATGAACGGGACTGTTCCGCTGCTGGCTTTATGATGCGTGCGGCTGCACTGGGGATTTTGGCACAATGGGATATCTGGGCGGCTGCTCAGAATCTCCTACAACAAAGTTATATTGAATATCACGCAAGCTGTCCCGCATTGCTTCTAGATGCTCCATCCTCTGAGGAACATTCCTGCAGCTTTGATCTGTTGGACTGGATGGCGTCTACGTTTTTTGACGATTCCAATGATGTACTCTTGGACGGTATAGCATTTTTCTGCTCTTCCACGTTTTTGGATTGACTTGCCGTTCACTGTCGGTGGACTGCCTCGTTTCTGCTCAGGTGTTTGGAACTCTGTCTTCATTTTCATCTTGGCCGATGGACTGTCCAGGGGAGGGTGTCTTGTGGCTCATGGCCTGCCTGGCTACGTTGGCACAGGCCTGGCTGCCATGATGACTTTTGCGCACGTTACTCTTCAACTGTTGTTCTGTCGCCCTCTGCTACTGCCAAGTTATTTTACAACTGTCTGCATTTTCTGTTTCTCACCTTTTCTCCTATTCCCTTTTGGGCTCAGTCTGAACAACAGTTACAAGGTCGAATAACAAATCCCTGGTTCCTACTGATTTGGCCCGTCCCTCGCACCTAGACATAACACCATGTACAGCTGCCATTGAGAAATTAGTGTGCTTTTAATAATGCGGTCGCCTGCTCTAGATAGCACTTGGAGACGAACTTTCCAGAGAGAAGAGCTGTGATTGTCTGCTGATGTAGTTTTGCATCTAGAGACTGAGGTATGGGGGTTCGCTAGTCAAAGCCCAAAGGTCTTCTATTCTCATAATAAACTGGCTTCCAGCACGGGGAGGGTGGTAATGTTAGTTAGACATATATCCACTGCTTTATGAGATGCTTTCCCCGTTCGTATTCTATGGAGTAGTAACTATGCTGATTATATTATTCATATGTATTATGCTATTAGTACTGACACGTGTACTGTATCTTAGAGCACGTAAGTTGAAATAAATATTTTGAACTATACAGTGTCTCTTCTTACGCATGTTGTGGACAGGTACGAGTGTGACGAAAGAGTGTTCTTGCCTCTGCGAGTCCTGAGTGAGAGAGAGATACCGTGTTCTAGGTTGTCTAATCATTGGTACATTAGTGCTAATGGGACGCTAAGGCTAGTTGGGTTGGGGTTTTGGGTGCTAAGGTCTATGGTTGGCTCACCACTATATTCCAAGGTCCTATTATCCTGTGCATAGCTCTGTATGTGCAGAAACCTTATGACACGCTGACTCACAGCCTCTTCTCCCTCCTGGTGAGAGGCTCACACCTATCACTGACAGCCTTTCCTCCCTCCTACTGACAGCCTTTCTCCCTCATACTAACAGCCTCTCCTTCCTCCTGCTGACAGTGTCTCTTCTATCTGACTGATAGACTTCTCCCTCATATTGCCCGATACTCCTCCCTCCGATTCACAGACTCTCCTCTCTCCTGCCAAGACGATCTCTCCTACCACTGGCAGCCTCTCCTCCCTCCTTCTAAAAAGGCCGCTACTTCCTCTGGCTCATTGTCTTTCCTCCCTCCTGCTGCCAACCTTTCCTGCTGACGGGCTCACCCCCTATCTAAACGCCTCTCCTCCCTCCTACTGACAGTCTCAGCCATCTGACCGACTGACAGACTCTTCTTTCTCCTGCTATCAAACTCTGGCACCCCTGCTGCTGGCAGCTTCCGATGCCTTCTGCTGCTGAGAACCTCAGTGTTTGCAACAATGAAGGCTTCTGTGCCGCTCACTCTGTCTACAACATGTTTGCGTGCTCTCCGTTCTTTCACAGCCCCTGGTACTAGAAATAGGCGAGCCACTTAAGGCTTAAATCAGAGGCCTAGCTCTGGCTCAGATCAAGGTCCTCTTGGACCCTTGAGCCCAAAACAAGCTGAGCTTTAATGTTGCCTCTGCCTGACACCCACGCTCTACCATCTTGCACCAAGAATAAAAAATAAAGCATACACCTTTAGTGTTAAAAAAGAAAGAAAGAGGAAGCCATCTAGTAGGAAATTGCATAATACAAAGCTATAATACAATACCATTAGCAAAGCAAATGGTTTAACTTAAACAAAGGCGAGACCTATTGCATTTCCAATGTTTGTTTGACTAGCTACAAGCTTTTATGTCAACAGGGCTATAAATTGTGGTCTTATCTCTGACTTCAAAGTGAGAGGATTTCCCTGTCCCTTAACCCCCTCCTGCCTTGCTGCTTCTACGGGTTCTGCCATCCCCCTCCCTTTCGCATCGAGTGAGTCAGCAAGAGGCCCGGGCACCCGCTCAGCCTACCAGATCACTTTCAGTTTGCAGCACAGCGCTGCTCTCGTTTTAGTTTCGTTGTTTGAATAACTGGAGCTGTGCAACACAGTAAGTGGCCGATGCTGGAGCGCAGACTGCCTCCCAGGCCGAGTGAGCGTCCTATTATCTTTAGCATGTCAGGGCTCTCGCCCGTCCTCCTCATGCACAATAGCACATTACGCTACAGCCATTTTGAATCATCTATAACAATAAAAAATCCCTCATTTCCTCTAAGGGCAGTTTGTGTCTGTTTTTTTATATCAAAGGCGAATGCTGGTGGGTCCGACATAAAAGGCGGCAAGCAGCCTGCCTCTGCTGAGGCACACATCCCCATATTTTGGCAAAGTGGGGAAAAGTGATTTCCCCGAATGCCCGACGCAGTGAGGTGTTCCGGCCCCCACAGGGCCACCCATTTCATTATATTGGTCATCTCTCCGCCCAAGGGCAGATGCTGTTTCACTGACTTTCACCCAGGGCCCGCATTGATTTTTTAACCAGCACCACTGTGCTTTCTGAGACTTGTAGTTTCCCAATTAGGCTTGAAACCATCAGGATGCAAAAGACTGCATGCCAAAAAGCGAAAACAGGCAAAGAGTGGCACATATGATAAGTGACTAATCTCCACTGCCACAAAAAAAGGACTGCAGCTTGATCACAAATTGAAGGAAGGAGTAGGGGTGGGCGGAATTTGCGTAGTCGCGCTACGCAAAGCTCCGCGAAACGGTAAAAAATCTCCGCAAGCACGCAAAAGTTCAGCGAACACGCGGAATTGCTTGTTCCGCCCGTTCGCAATGCTTTTTTCCTGTTCGCGAACGCTGTTTGCGTGCTCAGGGGGAAATATCTCGCGAACACGCACTTTGAAAGCGCGAACAAGCAAAAAATTCTGTGAAGCCGCGGATCGCGGAATTTTTGGCAATTCCGCGTTCTCTGTGGTCTTCAAGTCCTGAAACTGGCTGCTATGTATATAACCAGAGCATTGCCCATTCCTCTCCTCCTTCCCCAGCCCTGCCAAGTACCACGCATCAGTGTCCGCATCACCGCACTCTAATGCATTTGGCATGCATTTATAGCTCCCTGATTACTCCGTGGGAGGAGCGCTCAACAAGGAGCTGCATTTAAGCTAGGAGTGCACTGCCAGTGAGTGTGTCTGGTGTGCTGACAGCGGCCTGAACTACACAGTGCGTCCTCTTGAATAAATTACAAATCACGACAGATCTGTGTGTTACTTCTTGGTGCCAGGGCTTCAGCCGAGCCCAGCCTCTTGCTGCAGCATACCACGTAGTCTCAGTGCCTGATGTGGTGTAAACAAATACAGTGAGGACCCAGCAATGCCACTTGCGCCCGCTGCGATCAGACCAGTGTGTCCAATTGGCCGCCTTAGACACGGAGACAGCAGGCTGCAGCTTGCAATGCGGTGCGAGAAGATGCCCTGTGCTCAGGTGCATTTCTCCCAGCACAGTCCTGAAGGGGGACTGGACTGCACGTTGTCGCCGGCTAACAACGCCCAGCCTCTAGACCGCCAAGTAAGTCACGGACATATCTACTCGAGAGGTTGAGTGCATTCAGCTGTGATACAGGCCTCCATCTGTGGCCTGCATGGGGCTTAATGTATGCCATCACTGAACTCCTCCCTGCTATCATCTCCCCATTAGGTAAATTGACCCTCACTCGGGCCGCCTGTGCAAACCTATTTTATTTTTATGCTCTTTGTATGATGAATGCTGTAAAAATCAATTTTTATAATACACTGCAAATATTCTCGAAGCCCCGAGTGTGCAGAAAGTGATCACGAACATCCTCTACTTCGCAGCCCGCTGTACATACTCAAAGTGGGGTCTCTCTCTGCCTATAATGACAAGAGAAACCCAGTGTTCGAGGACGGGAAAACATGGGATCAGTGCTTTAAATAGGCCGGTACTGTCGGGTACGGAGTTCCGTCACTTTTTTATTTTGAGAGGGAGAGTACCGGCACTTCTCAAGAGAAATGCAATACCTTTAACAGGAGAGTACCTGCACTACACAGAAACAAGCAGGTACTCTGTCACAGAGTACCTGCACTTCTATTTTTAGCGACATCGATCTGATCAAGATTCAAAACATGCATATTTATACAATCCCTTATGCACTGATGGGTGTCCCACTCTCATAGCCAAGCAAGACTAGAAGCCTCATTTGATTTTTTATAGCTCCCTGAGGCATGGACCTAGCCTTGGCCTCTGCAGAGAAAAGAAAAAATTCAGGTAGGTCCCACCGCCTCCTTTGGACTGTACTGTTAGGAGTGTGGGATGCTAGGAAACCAACAGACCTGCCAGAAAAGCTCTTACAGGGTACACATGAGGAATCCCGGAAACCCATGAATCAGAACTAGAAGGAAAATTTGTCATTTTATAATTAGTGTTTGTGCTACTCTAATATATGTCATCTGTAGTAATATTATCACCATAGTCATGGATGACTCAGCAAAATTAATATTTTTTAATTTGACTGCAGTATAAACACCAAATATTGTTTGTCACACACCCCTCATCGATTGATCGACGAAACTGCCTGTCTGCCTTATTTAATTTCGTTTGCTGCCTTGCTGCCCCTCCATACCCGCTGGAGAACTCATGGTCTTTACTATAGTTTCCTCATGGGCGCCAGACCCCTTACCATCATTCACCCCACCTTTGCGTGACCTTTGCGTGACATTTGAGTGATTTACAACATTCATCTGAACACATTGCTTTCATCTGAAGTGTTAGAGCATGTTACATTTGTAACTCCATGAGCCCTAGCAGGGTCACCCTGCAGCTGCTAAAGATAAACAGTGCAGAAGTCGAAAGATCCCCTTCAAGGTTATCTGAGCGTAACCGAACGCAGGTGGCAATGTGCACACACTAAATTCATAGCCTGCAAATTCTGCACATTCGAATTAAGTAAACAAACACACCCACTTCAGTGAATGCAATCCAACACTCAAATACAATGTTAATATATATCAAGGCCTGTAACATATATTAACATCATCACATGCACATATAGGGCCAAGGTAAAACTTAATCTGAGCTACTTGAGCGGGTGCAGCCTGACAGATCCCACTCCATAAAGTGCAGAGGGTGCAGATTTAGCATGGTGGGTCTGCACAGAGGGTCACGGGGGGGGGATGTAAAGTGTCACAGTTTGGACTCAAAAGCCCCTGCTAGATCTCACAAAGGCCCTTAAGAGTTGGGTTAAAAAGTATTCCTTTTGTTTTTCTGGGCAAACCAGATGTAGCTTGTTAGTAGTTAATAAATGTGCCAATTGATTCTGTGGATTTTATGATGCTGTTTGTCTCAGCACTTCAATTTTATCTGGTTGCTTACTGTCTGTGCTTTTGCTACTTGTATAATTGTAGGTTTGCTGCAATTAAGGTTTGGGAGACGTATCTCTTTATATAACCATATTTACTGTTTACATACTGTTGTTTATGGGGGTGGCGCATTTAGCTTTTTTCTTGTTTATATTTTGTCTGTGAGCTTTGAAGCTGATGCAGTTGTTGCATTGCATTGGCCTCCACAAATAATGAACGAAGAAAACAAACACACAAGTAAAGTCAATAAACTTTTAGCATGTGCTACTTTGAAGCTGTTGGAGCAGTATGAGAGGCCACCATTGCTGCAGACTCTGGATTGCACCTTGTCCCACAAGGTGCCAGCAGAACATTGGTGAGCCCAGTACTGTATAAGACCAGTGTCCTGGGAGGTGGGCAGGAAAGCTGCCTTTGCTCTTTGCTGTCTGACGATTTTGTGCCTTCCAGTACAGATACTGTGCTCGTCCTTGGCTTTTTTGGGGGTGGGGGGCATGGACATCTTCAGTGCTGCTGCACTCCGCAAAGGATCTCCCTCTGGTTTTTCCTGATTTAATCATGACATGAGGGTTACACACTTGAAATATGTTTTCCCTGTTACTGCAACAGATCATCCATCATCTACACACTAACATAGGAACTTTTCAGTGGTTGAAAGTGGCATCACTGCTCTCTTCCATGCACCCAAGGTCCCAAGACCCATGGGATCTTGGCCCACTGTAATTACGTAGATCTTAAGTTGTCTTATATGGTGGAAATAACTCAACCGGTTTGTCATTTCTATTTCCATTTTAATCCATCTAGCCCTGCATTTATTATGGGGAGAAAGGAGAACTTGAAGCACAGAATACAAACAAAAAGAACAAGACCTAGGTCAACCTCACACACAGTGTCTTGCTGTTTGCTATTCCTCTAGTGACAGCGCATGAATGAATCCCACAGATCTAAGACATTAATTTAGCAAAAACTAAGGTAGAGGTGTTCACACCGTCTGTCCCCAAGTTCAGAACAGCTATTTGGAAATGTTCCCATGGGCCAACTATGTCGACACACTTGGACACAAGTAACCTGAGACTTGTACTGAGATTTGAAGTTTTTTTTAATGTTTGCGACAGGTCAAATGATGAGAGAAAGCCTGTACTAATACCTTAGCATGCCAGAAATGAGCAATATCTTGTCTCTGAATGTTATGTCTTTAGGTAACACTAGAATAGTGATGTCAAAGTCACAACATTTTTCATCAACAAAATAACAAAACTTTGCAAGCTTCACAAAGTTTGTCAACTTTTCAATGTTTTAATAAAAAAATAGTGAAAACAAAATCATGATTCAGTGATGGAAAAACACTTGCCAATCCAATTAGTAACAAAATAGACAAATTCGACTGACAGCTACTAAAGAATAGCTTCCATAATACTTCATGCCATTGATAATGAGGGTTACTCCTGCTGATTCAATAAACATCTTGATGATCCGGATTTTCTAAGATTTATAATTGACTGCGGGGTAGTTTTAATACAGGATATTTGTTTATATTTGTAGGTAAGTGTTAGACCTGGCACCATTGGCGTGGGTCTCCCTTCCATTTTTCGCTGTTGTCTCCTCTGTTTTTGCTGGTGTTAGATGCTCTGGGTGCTGTGCCACTGCCCTTCAGTGCCACAGCGCGAATGCTCCCTGTGTAAATATGACATGTGAATTGGTATATCCATTATTGGCTTATTTGGTTTACCTGTTAGTCCCAAGTAGCGTGGCCTGTGTGTGCCCAGGGCTGGTAAACCAAATGCTGCTGGTGGGCCTGCAGCGCTGGTTTGCGCCACCCACAGAAGCAGCTTGTAAAGTGTGTCTCAGACCTGCCACTGCAGAGTCTGTGTGCAATCCAGAACTGCCATCTTGGCTGTGAAGTGCACCCACTTCCCAGCCCCTGAACCTTCCCTTGGCATCATGTAAGTCACCGCTATGGTAGGGTGCATTGTATGTGTAAAGTAGGACATGCCTTGGTGTGTGTGTAGCATGTCCTGGTAGTGAATTACACCCAATTTCGTTTTTCACTACTGTAAGGCTACCTGTTCCCCATAGGCCAGAATGGGCAGTTTGACTATTACATTCTATAGTCCTAACTGGCCCCAGGAACATGGTAAAAACGAATTTAGTATGCCTGAGCTCAGAATAATAAAATACATCTTTTAGTGAAGTTTATTTTTATATTCTGTGTTTGAAAATACCACTTTTAGAAAGTAGGTATTTTCTTGCCTAAGCCTTCCAGTGTGCTCTGCTGTTATGTGTATTGGCTGTCTGGTTTTGGAGGGACAGGGCAGGCTGAGTCAGACCTGGGTTGAATAGAGAGACCTGCATTTAGAGTATGGGGAGGGTGGCTCCTTGACCTGAATAGGGCTGTGCCTGGCAAGGTGAATGCTGGCTCCACCTCCTACTGTGCGTCTGATGGCAGACCCCTCTTCCTGAAAGGAAGGATGCAGCCTGGTAAACAAAGTGCTCCAGGACTGAACAGAACTGGTTCTGGCTAGGCTCAGTGACTTGTAGCTTTGAGAACAAAGACTTTTGGGGTATAAATATCTGTGCTGAAACCCCTACAATTGGTATTGCTCCTGGATGTCAAGACGAACCTCTGTCCGTGTTACTGAAGGAATCTGCAGGAGGTGACTATCCTTGTGCTTGTGTGCTGTTTCTTGGATTGGCCTGCAGTGGTTACCATTGGACTTGGAAGAAGAGGGAAAAGGACTTTTGAGAGAACTTTTATTAATCTTGCTAAAGCAATCACCCAAGGGCTAGGAGAGAGCTAGCCTCCTGTTGAAGTCTCAGGCACATCAGACTTCACCACCAGCCTCCTGATTCCTCCCAGCGAGGATTTCTATCTGCAGGTGAGGCTCCTGTGAGTTCCAGGGCCTCTAGTTCTACTATAGAGAAGAGAGTGCTGAAATCGTCGCTAACGCACGTTTGCGAGCCGCCGCAGCCGAGAGCGCCTGAAAAATCATCGGCATGCTGCCGCTGAGTGCTCGCAACCAAAGATCGAGTCATCGCACCGAGATCATCGCTTCACGACATCGCAGCGCGGACGTCGAGCGTCCGCCATTTTCATCGCATCAGGATCGTCGCTCCCTCGCGGAGCGCCATTTCTTCGCATCGCAACCCGATCGCACACGAAACAAGATCGTCGCCTCGCTCCTCCCTTGCGGCAGGGAGTCATCGCATCAACGGTCTAGCGTGCAGAAGTTTGTCGCATCGTCTCTACACGCATCAGCAGATCGGCGCATCATCCTCCCTCGCGGCAAGATTTAACGCATCGCCGGCCTCGCGTGCAGAAATTCATCGCTACAGCTTCTTTGCGACAATTTGTTGATTTTGCTACGAAATCCAGGTACTTTGTAGGTAAAAGGGTCGCAGAGACCACTGCTTTGAACTGAACTCCTCTTTGCACACTTGAACTATTTTTGCAGCATTTCAAGAGTAATCCTATTTTACAGTATTGTGGCTTTTTATCGTTATTGGTCTTGTGTTAAGTCTATATATAAAGATACTTATTTTTGATAACTACTTGTGTGGTGTCCCTTTGTAGTGTTCCTCACTGTGTTACTGTGTATGGTCATAAATGCTTCACACACTGCCTCTGAGATAAGCCTAACTGCTCGTGCTACGTTACCACAGGGTTGAGCAGGGGTTATCAAAGGGTGGAACCCTCTCACTCTGACTTAGGAAGAAGGGTCCCTACTTGGACAGTGGCCAGCCATTGCCAACTAGAGACCCCCATTTCTAACAGTAAGGATTACATTGAAAGGCATGACCCTCCAGAGCCAGTCTCGGTGGCGACTTAAATTAACATATTTTCACAGTACGGGAGCAGTCGGCTATTAATACATTGTGAACAAGTCTCAGGACCTACTTGTAGCCACTGTGCTTTGATGTGCATGCAACATGGGGAGAGGATGTGGCCTAAGGGCTAGGGCGGTCGATCTCAAATCTGGGGAACAGTGTTCGAGTCTCGGCAACGACGCTCAACATCCTGTGATTCTGGGCAAATCACTTAATCTCCCCGTGCCTAACAAAAATGAATGTGTCCTTGCAGGGCCGGTTCTAGGATTTTGGGTGCCCTGGGCCGAAAGGGAATGTGCGATGCCCCTCTAATTTGCATATGTAACGTGACATACTCAGTGATCCAGAAGCTGCTTTGTGCAGACTCCTCCTGGGCCGCAGCTCCTCCTCTCAGCCTCCTACAAGCACCACTTTTACAGCTGGTATCAAGCTGAAGGTGTGAGAATTGCTTGGCGGCTGAGAGCTAAATCTGTGGGGCGCTGACAATGGGCGTCCCGCAGTGTCTCAGAATGGGCAGCCAGGCAGGAGGCCTAATTGTAGGACAAATCTGCAAAATATGTCTCCTTGCAACTGGCACACCATCCCTTAGAGGCCCAGGGAGGGCCCCTCCCTCTCATGGGCCCAATTGCAAAGAGACGCCTTTCTTTCAATTGAATCAGCAGGAGTACAAGAGGGCTGGTGGTGTGTTGAACTGGTGCGGGGCCCCATGACGGTGGGCTGAGTGCGAGGCCCTGGGCAGCTGCCCACACTGCCCATACCTAACGCCGGCCCTGTGTCCTTGTGTAACCCAATTTGGTGCTCATGTAAAGCGCTCTGATACCTACGGGTCAAGTTTGCGCCTGAAAACAAAACATTATAGAAGAACATTCACACATATGTGAGTAATAAAGCTAAATGCAAATTTACTTTCCTAGCCTGCAAGGCTTCACTGTGTTTATAACTTCGATCCTTTGTTTATCAGTTTTCCTACACACAAGCAGCCCAGTCACAACAGTCACAGGCTTCAGTGTAGGTTGCTAGATTTAAAACAGTCTGTATGTCTGCTTCTGTTTTAAGGCTGCGGTTGTTTCCTATTTCGAAGCTAATAACAAGTTTGCATATATGTAACTGGCTTGAAGTCCAGTGCAGCACAACAGCTTCAGTCACATTTCTATATGTCAACGAGTTAATTATGACATCACATCATTTCTTCATAACTTTCTTCTCGGTTCTTTAGGTCTCCACTAGACTTTTTACCCATTTCATATTTTCGTTTTAAGATTTGAAATGTGAATTTCTCTTTAAAATCAAATACAACTCGAAGCTAAGTAATTTTTAAATTACATATGCTTTATTATTCAGCACTCGCATCACTGTTAACAAACACTGGTGTAGTATATGAAAACATGCACTGTCCTCTATGTGTTTTAAATAATCGGAGCGTTCGCCAGCTGTATCAATTCTATTTTCAGAGTTGGTGTGAAATGGAACCAAAAGTGGGCTGCAGAAATATCTAGGAACATAGGGGCTGATTACGATGGCGGGCGGACTTGGTCCGCCCGCCACCTTAGCGGTGTTTGGGACCGGCCGCCAGACATGCGGCGGTCCCACCACTGCGATTAGGATGCGTCCGCCATACTGGCGGGCGCATCCTGGGCCTTTAACATTGCGGGCGGTGCTGCTGACTGCAGCACCGTCCGCAATGTTAAAGGTGCTTGCACCGCATTTCCCTGCACCACGTGGCAGGCACCACGCGGTGCCTGCCACTTGGTGTATGGAAATGCGGGGGGTACCATGGGTACCCCCTCAGTGCAGCGACACCCCCCCAAGTAGGGCCCGCAACGGGCCCCCAAACCCAATCCCTGCCAGCCTTTCCACAAGCACATCCTAATATGGCGGACGGTGCCTGCTAGGCACCGCCACCTTATTAGTGGCCCTTTTCCGTCCGCCAGGCAATCAGTGCGATTGCCACCGGCGGAAAAGTGGCGGACGGACTTTGCGTCCGCCGTGATACCCACCGCCATTCTAATATGGCGGTGGGTAAATCTCATTGTGATGGCGGAACGATCGCTGATCGTTCCGCCATCGTAATGAGTCCCATAGTTCCTGTTAGGCTCTGTTATCAAACTCTGTATATTGCTTTGCATTACTTTTTTAACCATTGCTTATTTCTGTAACTTAAAAGAGCAGTGGTTCTGCCACAACACACTTACAAAAAATGTAACTTTTTTATCCCCTTCTGCCGTGGGATTTCATTGAATGATATAAATAGATCTGTCTAAACACATATTTGAAAAAAGAAGGCACAAATAAATTGTACTATTTTTAAGCGTATTTAAATTTGTTATGAAAAAAATCACGTATCAATGTGGAACAGGACATATACGCATAGATTTCTAGTGTAATTCTAAAAGTGAAACAAAGGGGAAGTGAGGTGTATTATACATATATCACAACGTAATACAATAGGAACATAAAAATAAACACATGTAAACAACTACATTTAGGCACAGCGTGAAAACATGGTGATAATCTCAGGATGACCTGGAATTATATTCCTTCTATTTATGATGGTCAGGTTGGATTATAGTGCTTCTATTTATGCGTCGACGTTTCAACCCTTGGATTATTGTGCAATATGAGAACATCAAACTAGGGTCTTCCTCAGGACAAGAAAAAGGTAGTCTGTGAGCTTTGTGTAGCCTTGTGAGTTTGGTCCCAGATGGATACCAGTGGATGAGAAGGGGGCCATTAAATGGCTTCCTCCTAGAGTTCGTTAATAGCTCATGAATAAGTTGAAGAAAAAAAATCGGGGGCGGGCACAGCGTGCTCTTAAACCACCTCTGGCGTCATATGCTCAGAAACATCAGAAACATCAGTGAATATAGAGGGCAGTCAGCCTCTGTATGTCACATATAGTCCGTTTTCAGTGAAGGGCAGGCACAATGTGCTCTTGAACAATCTCCGGCGTCATGCGCTTGGAGTCGTCACTTAATATCCCAGAATCTGCGGGGGCACTTCACTTCTAGCTTTGTTAGATGCCTCTAAAATTGTGTTTGCATAGTACTCAGCTTTCGCTTTAGCGATTTCCCTTTAATAGTTGCCCGTTATTACCTTCAGAGCTATTTTATCGTCTTCATCATAGCACTTCCTCCATTTTCTTTCAGCTTGTTTACTGCCCTTCCTTAATTTTTTTAGATTCTCATTAAACCAGGGGGCGGATAATTTACGCTTATTCTTAAGTAGTTTCACCGGAATGATCAGATCAAGGACCTTAGTGATATGAACACAGAGTTCCGAGTAGTTTTCCTCCCCAGGTTTATTTACATCAAAAACATTTACATCAGTAAATAATGGGGATGAACTTTATCTGTGAAAATATAAAATATTGCTACATGACATGCACTGAATACGGCAGCAGTGTAATGCGTGCTGTCTTTGGCCTGTATAGGACTGGGTCAAGGGCATAGCTATCAATGGTGCAGCAGGTGCAGTGGCACCAGGGCCCAGAGGCCTCAGGGGCCCACAAAATCCTTATTCTTGATTTATTTACCTACCCATCGCACCCAAGGGGCTAATTTCTGTGCTTACAATAGAGACAATGGTGCCCTGACTACGTCACTGGACTGGGTGTAGGGCGTGACTAAAAACCCTATTTGTTTCTGCAAAAAATTGACTTTTTCTATACCTTTGAGGATGCACGTATCACCTAAACCTAAATAAAACACATCATGCAATCGTTGGCCCTAGAGATATTATCTACCATGCCTAAATCACAATTGTGGTATGAATTTACAATTTCAAAAATGGGGTCAAATAACTGAAGACTTTCCCAACCAATCACCTTTGTCAAAAATAAGATTGACAGAAATTACAGTGTTTTGCTTTTTTACAAACTCCACTAAATGGTTTTTCACAAAACCTCGAAATAATAGCTAGTCGGACAAGGCCACTTCACTGCATCCAAATTTAGTGAAAATCGATTTAGCAGTTTTTTACAGTAGATGTGACAATATTTTCCCTATGGGAATTAACGTTTGGAAATTACATTTGGATCCCCTTCACTTCTGCCCCTTTGATGGATTGTCTCAAAATGTAATTCCCTGCAATCACTGGCATTTAAGAGCCCTATTTGCTCTTCCTCTTTTACTTGGTGGTCCTTCAACAGATCCAGGAAGATACCACCCATGTCCAACCCACCAATGACTACCCTAGTCACCAGTGGGTTGTACTCAGAGGGGAGGAAGGGATTCTGCTATAGCTTCTTGGTAGACTGCAATAGCATATCTTAATTGCAAGCGTTTAGAAAATTGTGACTTGTGAAAGTCAAATTCTGATTGTAACATCAATAATTATTTCATGAGTGGACCCTGTCATGCATCTCTTAATTTGTAGATCCAAATAAGGTCCTATTTTCAAAGCCAGTCAGTCGTGTACTATGTTTTACCCATACCCCACATCCTCGGGCTCTTGGATCCAGTGGAGAGCTTTGTGTTAGTAATATATTACCACTTCAGTCATAACAAGGAGGGTCTTTTGGATGGAGCTCCTGTACAACACGCCACCCAGACCAATTTTATTTAATGTCCGAGATTCAAGTTGAAATGCTGGATGAGCCTCCCCTCCGAAGAGCCAGCCATTTATTGCGAATATCTGTGTGGCCCAGTCATATAAGGGCATGTTCGCCATCCCTATTCCGCCCTTGTATACCAATTGTGTGAATTTATCAAATATGATCTTTGGGTTCTTACCAGACACAAAAATGAACGTGCAGTTGCTCATACATTTTCAAATCACCTCTGATGGATTTGAAGCATAACATTCTGTAATACATTCAGGAGTTCAGGCAATGTCATCTATTTAAATAAGGTGACCCTGTCCAGGATGTTTAATAGGAGTTTTCCCTACTCTTTTCATATCTCTTTGGAGCCTTTCTGTTAGTGAGGTAAGAGTCAGGTCCCAAGAAAGGTTGGAATCTATGGCCGTGTATATGCCAAGATATATGAAATTAAATGTTTGGAGTTTTAATCTGGTTTGCCAATCGGTGACCTCTGAGTCTTCCCTTACCAGGAATAAAATGGACTTTTCGCAATTAACTCTTAGACCAGGGGCCTTTTCCGAAATATACACATTTAACTTATCCTAGTACTGTAATTAGATTTGTACCAAAATCAGACTTGTTCATAATGATCATCTACGTCTCTCCACAAATTATCAAACTATGGCCCAGATTAGGAAAAAAATCAATTTTGTTTGTGCACCAAATAAAATGAATCTGCACATCAATAAAATGTGCAGCTTGCACACAAAAAATGTTTCATGCATACATTTTCCTCCCGTGCAAAATCTGTGCTCAGAAATGTGTTGCAGGATGTTTCTGTCCCAGATGTGAATTCATCCCTCATTTACAGAGAGATGAGTTTATCTCTGAACCCGGAACTCAACACGTTTTTCTCTGGGGAAATGCCTGCTGCTTTATCCACTGCTACCAGGGGTTGACCAGAATGGCAACCTGACCCCAATCTCTCCCTTGAAGAAGAATGTGGAACCAGCCATGCAATAAGGTGACCAGCCGCGGCCCATGCAGGTAAGAGCGGTGGGGTGGTGGGGCCGGGTGGGGGGGTATTTCAACATACGACCACGAGAGCAAATTAATATAAATAATACATTTTCCCTCGTGGTTGTATGTCGAAATCCCCCCCACCGGGCCCCACCTCCCCAACGCTCTTACCTGCACGGACCGCGGCTGGAGGTGACAAAGCCAAGGAGAAAACCCCCCGAGGCCTGAATGCCAAAAACGGTGTAGACCACTTTGGATTAACCACAAAAGTCTATGGTGACTCATGGTGTTGGAGTAGACATGAAAGTGAGCCTCTAGTTGGTAGAAATTCTCTGCACAAAATATTAGTAGAAGTATAGCAGGAGTACATTCCGTTCCTCTACAGGAGCTTTGAACTAGAGGAGGGGAAGGCTCAGTGTGAGACAGGACACCAGTCATTAACTGTTAGGAATTAGGAAGATAAATGTAATTCACTTCATTAATGTGCACAGGCTCTTTAAGAACAGTACGTCATTGTGCTGCCATAAGTGACATGGCTGGTGGGTCAAGAGCCTGCTGACATCAGCTTGCACCAATCACTGTACCCTCTTGGCTTATGTCACCAATCACTGTACCCTCTTGGCTTATGTGATCCACTGCATTAGAGAATAGCGGGTGAGTGCTGCCTGTATATATGTACCTGCTACTTATGTACTAAAATATTCAAAAAAGTGACGACTGGAATGCTTGAATTAGTCTCAGCCAGTTGTAATTACTCTAGCTGAATCCCAATCCATTGTTATTTTGCCCACCATGCCACCTCAGTTTGGACACAGTCATATGCAAATCCGTCTTGGCCCTCCTCCAATGGGAATGGTCGGGTCCGAACTGCCAGGCCAGGTCTGCCCTGAACCCGAACACAAGAAACTCAGGACCGGTTTTGCCCTAGTTCGGACTCATCAGCCAGGTTTAGCTTGGATCCAGTGACACAGTGTGCATGGGACCCATGTCTGGGCATACCACCTGTCCCATTTAGGGCCACACACTAAAATATACAAAAAAGTGATGGATGGAATACTTGAATTAATCTCAGCCACTGGTAATTACTCAGGCTGCATCCAAATTCATCATTATTTTGCACACCATTCCATCTCAGTTTTAACCCAGCTGTATGCAAATCAGTCTTGGCCCTGCTCTGATGGGAATAGTCCAGACTGAAGTACCAGGCCACGTCCTCCACGAACCAAAGGATTGGCATGTGGCCCGAGCAATTACTGGTGGCTGAGATTAATTCAAGCATTCCATCCATCACTTTTTTGTATATTTTAGCCTGGTATTTTATGTGTGCTTTTATGTGGTATTTGTATAGTGCAAACCTAGCCTAAAGGCATCGGAGCACTGTGCAAAGATGCAGTCAATAAGTGAGTGGATGGGTAGCTGATTTCCTAGACTGTTATTACTTTTACTGTATTTTGATGTAGTGTTCTTTAAAAGGTGGGTCTTGGGCTCTTTAAAGTAGACTTTCAAGTAGATTTGGGTATTGTGAGCATATTGGTGAGTTTTGATGCATTTATTGGTGAGTAGAACCTCATACGGCTCCATGTAGAGTCGTGGAACTTAGAGCATAGAATCCCTGTCTGCTTCGTGTCCCTCCCCAGGGCCTAGGTCCTAACTCTAAAGTCAGAACCGTATGTCAAAAAAATACGCCCACACATTTGCAGGGGCCATTTTGCTTGTCACATGTGCAGCTGTATTTCTCTTTATTGAGCTCTTTGGATTCATCTATATGTTGGGCAAAAAAAGAATAAAAGAGAAAAGATCAGCAAAACAAAAAATACAAGATAGAAAAAAGGAGATGAGAAGTAAACCAATGTGTGACACTAACCCTAGGTTCAGACTTATTATTTCACACAAATTATAGGTTTTATTGCAAGTAAGAAATATTCGTCAATAGAGTTGTATTAGGGATATGATCTATGCACAATATGTGAGTAGTGACGGAGATTGTTTGATTTATACTTATAATGTTTCTCAGTGGCGTCTGATTTGATTTGTTTAACCTTTATAGTATGGTTTTATCAAATGTATGGATCTTGCAATACTTTATTTTATGTGTTACTTTACTTTCCAGCTTTACCTTCTCAATATGGATGTACTTGCTGAATTACTGCTCGAATTTGCTGTGCGGAATACTACACCACATTGATCCAAACAACATGTATACCACACCACTATTATTTCTAACTGAGGAAGGTAAGTGTTGCTTGAGATAGATGTCATGTGGGCAGAATATTGAAGGTACTGGGATATGATAACATGAATAAGATTTTTCACAGATTACCCTCTTCTTAGGCATATTACAGTAACTCTATAACCGAAGACTACAACACCCACCACCTCCGATTAGTAAAGACAGCCTATTATGTTTTGTATCTGAACTAGTATCCAGCTTTCAGCCATTGAAGTCCTGTTCATAAAGATATAACTATGTTTAATATATTTAGAAAATCCATTACTGACAGACACTGCACTTCTTTGAAGTGGGTAGTTTTTTTTTCTGTGTTGTCTGTTAAGACACACACAAGAGCTATTGATTCATCACACACGAAAGTATGACTTGTGTCACAGTGGAGCTTGGAAAACAGGATCTCTGAAGAATCTCTTCTCTGGCGTGGCTACCTGTTGATCTCACCATTTTAAATATTACAAAAGGCACCTAGGCTATCAAGTTAGTCATAATTATGTTTGCTGCTGACATCTGTGACTGACCTGCAGTTCAAGTCTCGCAATCCCGAAACGCCCAGCTCACATTTTCATCCTACTGAGCTTGGTAACTTAACTACCATTACTTTGAGTACAGTATTATCTATCAGTTATTGCAGTTAAGAATGACAAAACCACGTTCTTCTAATTATAATAATAATAATAATTATTATATATTATCATTATTAGTAGTGGCAGTAATAGTAGTAGTAGTATTAAAGTTATATTACTACTAATAAAAAGCCACTAGAGGTATGATGCAACTTCAAACTGACCTATGTTTCTTCAAAAAGGAAGTGCCTCACAAGAAGAGACAAGTTGCAAGGGAGCCATGATTGGTTAGAATAACTCCCCTAAAGTTAATGGGATTACTGCCAGTATGGTTAACCTGCAGTGGTCTGTGTGACTAAGAATGACAACTTGATCCCAATTGCTCTCTTGAAAAATAATGTAACGTCCTCAGCCCTACAATCAGGCACCACAAAACACAGTGTAAACCCCCACAAAACCTTATGGCCATCCAGGTTAACAAAACATTATACACTCATGTGGATTATCTACAGGTCGTCAAATTAGGAATGTGAGTGAGTCTTTGGTGCGTATGAATTATCTGAGCAAGACCGCAATGCACATGAGTGTCAATGCAAGTGTAAGCAGGAGTACTGCCAGTGCCGAGTGAATGTCCAAAGTGAGCAAGTCCTGGAAAGTACTGGGGAGTTTCCATTCCTGTCCTGATGGCATAATAAACATGCTAACATAGCCAGCTTGAAATGGGAGACTTTAATGTTGAAATGTTCTAAAGCAAAAATTAGTTCATATTAGCTTTCTCCCACCTAAAATTGTCTCCACTTTAATGCAAATCAATGGGGAAAATAAATGCCCCCCCCCAATTTATTTTTCAAAATCTGTATGGTATGATTCAGGGTGAACTGTAACAAAACAAATCGATCTCCCTCCCTACTCAAATAACTCATTATTCCAAGAAAATGAACTGAAACAATGTTGTACATATAATAGAACAGGACCAAAAGTGCCCGGCTTCCTATAACATCCATTGGGAGAGTAATTCTTCCATGATGCCTAAAATTGCAGACAACCACAATAAGCAAGGAATCACAAATTTCTTCCATCCCAAACACATGATTACCTTTCTCAGCCACAGAAAGAGAAGGTCTAAGTTCTCATTGAGAAAAAAGTGTCAAGGACAAACATGTTAACATGGAAAATATGGAGTATTGATTGTGGAAGTGGTCATCTGTGGGACTCATATAAATAGATAAAGAATGAGATGGTAAAAATTACTGCCCAAGTAGGAGCCCAATATACGTGGAGCAGCCTCTTTTAGTGTTGGTGCAAATATAGGCAGAAGTGCCAGTATTTGGATATGTCCTCCCCAGAAACCACAATGCGGGTACCTCCTCTTTTTTTCCCCCCCTCAGTCCTACAGTAGTTTCTTACAATAATTTACTCTGAGAAAGAGGCTTTTTATGCCTTCGTGTAGCTGTGCTGATCTATTATGGTAGGTCTATAAACCTGCCATTCAGAGTCAGATTACTGCACGCATTAATCATCTGTACTATAACTCTTGACAGGTTAGGGTATTTTAGTAGATCGAACCATTACCTCCCCACAAATTTGAGAGGGTTTCTCGTTATCCAACATTAGCAAAGATACAGCAATGAGGTATATCCTGGGCATTTACATGCAGCAAATATAGAACTGCAAGTACTCACTGTGGAGCCCAGTATGAGAATTATCTTGTAACGTATGCCCCTTTTCTCTTTTTTGGCACATCTTGGTGAAGATCTCGATTTGATATGTAGTCACCCACGCTTTTAATATGGCCGCCATTGATATCACTCGGCAGCGACTGAAAACAAGGGACATAGACAACATACTGAATAAGCTCTGGAGTCTGAAGTATCCATTTTTTTGTCGACTCTGAAGACATTGTGAGGACTATTCAGTCAGGCTTGATCTGCCTCATGGAAAGATCCGCATGTAAGAGCACATCGTTAATTATAGTCAACCATTCAATATACATCAGAGAAAATGTATATATATTAATTTAATTTAATATAATATATTTAATCCATGGTGACCTTTCCAATATGGTCGCCACGTTTTAGACTCCAGCACTGGTCGGATATTAGGTCACACACCACGCCTTTATCAGGTCCGGAGGCAGAACTCACTTCCACGCGGATATCGAACCCAAATTAAGGGCAGGAATGTAGCAACCATTTCCTTATGGGGACGCGCCATCGGGCACTTGTCTGGTCGATAAGAATTACAGCATTGATGTACGCCAGGGCAGCCGAATTGGTTGTTCCACCCTGATCATGCGAGGAAACATAAGTAGGTAAGGAATCTAGCCAGTCGATACTTACCTACATAATCTATCTATATAGCCATGGAAGACTAAAAACGAATGAATTACACAGTCCTTAAAGTCTCAATATTGTTCACAGTAGAAAGACGCCAATACTATATACAAGAAACCTTTCTTTTTGAATATTAGTCCTCTAAGCCCTGAACATTGTTAAAAACAGAAGGGCATGTTACAACTATGTACGAATATTGATATACCATATAATGGTGACCCACTGTTGAATATCGAAGAATGAATGTGTATGTATGAATGTCTGACTGAGATCTACATGATAAATAGTCTTGATGGTATGTGTTAGAAGAGGTATAAAGTATAACTTGAATATAGATTGATATGAATATATTTAATAAGTGTTTTTGATACAATAAACATACTGTATTTGATTATACTCTGGGTTCTGTTGGTCACTGGTCAGGATGCCCCAAGTACAATAGAGTCCAGTGGTATTGAAATATATAGTTGCCTACGTATTGTTTAGTACAAGGTACCACCAGAAGGCACAGGGGAGTCAGCTGCTTAACCCCAAACATGCAAATCAGGGTGGACAATAACAGCCGCTCTTTCAGACCTTAACAGAGAAGAGTAAACACAGAATGGAAGAGATCCATCATAATGCCGTGGAACGGGCATACTTGATGTACATGATAAAGTATTTTTGATGAGCTTGCAGAAATTGTTTAACAAAGTCCAGAATGAGGAGACTGCTTTCAAATGCTGGTTTGATAGATTGCATGCTGCTACAGCAGCATCGTATGTAGCCATTGCTGCAAACTTTCAGTTTTGGAAGTGACCAAGTAAAGTGGATGGGCCTTGGCATTGCCACCTACAGGCATTCAAACCTTTTATATGGCATTGTGTCCTCTTCAGTCTATGAGTTAAAATCAGTTGAATGAATGAATGAATGAATGAATGAATAAAATTTTATTGTGTCAATTAACAAAAATTGTTACAAAGGAGGTCAAGCAAAATGTCTCCAACTCTTACTTTCTTCAAATGGAGTTGATACATGTTTGACAGATCTGATATACGTCACTAAAGCATAAAAAATAGATCTAAAAACACAGCACTTAAGAGGTGCAAAACGAATAAAATCGATATAAGAACAGGTATTAAACCCATAAATTAGTTCTAGTCCGTGACTAAGGCTTTGACTAAAATTTCTTTCGCCTTGTGTGCAAGTTTCACTGATCTGTCCAGTTCCATTGGGATCTCCAGGTTAAAAAAGATTTCAGTGCAAATACATATTCGATGTTTTAAGGGCAGCGGTTTCAGTAAAGTGCGGCGTGCGTGGCTTTGCCTAAAAGTTCTTTCTCCTTGTGTGTAAATTTCGCAATTCTGGCCAGTTCCATTGGGATCCCCAAATTAAAAAGAAGTTTCATGGCATCCGTGCAAGTGCGCGTTCCATATTTTAAGAACAAAGGTTTCAGTAAAGTGCGACGTGCATGGGTCAAGCTATGACATGTGCAAAACAAAAGAACCATGGATTCCGCATACTGGTGACAAAGTCTACAAGTGGAGACCACTTCTAAAGCTTTCCAGCGCGTGTTGATATCTTTTATTGGCAATACCATAAGTCTCACTGTTAAGATTTGCTTTAAAATTGACTTGTTTAGGGTGGCGTCAAGATATGGCTGCCTTAGTCGATCTTCGTAGGAGCTTACTAATATCCCGATGTTACTGCTCGAGCGCTCCAGTTCCTTCATGTCATCTTCCTTGGATAGTAGTCTGACTTGTTTCTTTAATATAGATTTTAAAGTACCAGGCTGATGAATAAAATCCTGCCATTTAGTCATATCAAGGTGCAATTCAGTGCAGGCAGTGTGCAGGCCTTTACTCCACGAGTTGTTTCCTTTCGTAAAAATTACTTTTAGAATTGCTTTCATTGTGTGCGGAGGGGCCGCACAGGTCCCTCGATAAAACCAAACGATAGATGCACAATGCTCATGACTTTGTTTGTTTAGCCCGAATTCCAATCGTACCAGGGCATTCCGGGCGTGGGCTGGAATCTGGAAGATCTGCTTAAATGCTCGACAGTTGACGCGTTCCATGATATTGATAAATGCTGCGGGGAATGCTAATTGGCCCTATGTAACTGAGGGGAGAAGCTTAGCACTTATGACCTTTCTAATGGGTTTGATTGATGGGCTGCTTAGGTTAGAATTCAATTTACATAGGGCATACGTCACTGGCTTGGCTTTTATTTCGATGGATGCAGTGTGTGCTGTAGGCTTCCCGTTGCTCATGAGCCAAACCCCCAAGTAGTTATATTTGGTTGTTGTTGCTATTTTCAAGTTGCCCAATCTCCATTGTTGTCTTAGTTTGTTGGCATACTTCCCAAATATTACTACCTTCGTCTTCCCCGCATTTGCTCTTAAATCATTATTGTCGTTATAGCTGCTTAGTGCTTCCAATGATCTTTGCATGCCTGTTTTGGTATGGTCCAGTAGCACCATTTCGTCTGCGTACTGCATTAAAAATAGTCTGGTTGGACCAATTTTAGGGGGTAAAAGGTTGGCATTAGATATTGTTTTGCCGAGGTCCGCCGTGTATAAATTAAAAAGTAGAGGTGCCAATACGCAGCCTTGTTTTAGCCCTCGGTCTGTTTGGATCTTTTTGGTGGCTGAATTCGTCGCGAGTTTCACCCGTACCCAAGTTCCAGTATAGAGACTAATTATTGCTTTCAGCAGCATCGCCGGTATCCCCCAGTTTTGTAGTTTCCGCCAAAGTCGACTCCGATTAACGCCGTCAAATGCCGCGGAGTAATCCACGAAGCATGCAAAAAGTGGTGGCTGCTTTTTCTGAGTGGACTGTTCTACCAGGTAAGCGAGGGCTAAGATGTTGTCCACTGTTGACGCTCCTGGCCTGAAGCCGGATTGGTAGGCTGGTAGGATTTCATTATCGTTAGCCCAATCCTGCAGGTCTTGCAAGAGGAGGCTTGCGTATCCTTTTGCCTCGATGTCCAAGAGGGCAATCAGCCTATAATTCGATGGGTCCCCGGTGTCGCCCTTTTTGTGAATGGGTTGCAGCAGAGAACCTTTCCAAGTCTCCGGAATCGTTGAATTGGCCAGGCAATACTGATAGAGCGGCGTAAGTATGGTTCCCCAGAAGTCACAATCTTCTTTAAAGAGATGTCCTGGTAAGCCGTTGGGGCCCGGTGCCTCGTCCTTTCTGATGTTTTTTAGAATTGTTGTCACAAGATTCCCTGCGACCAGAGGTTCAGATGTTACCTCAGTGCTTGGAGGAAAGGTATTGGGCAGACCAGTGGTGCTGGAAAGGCATTGGTGGTGCAGTGAAGTCTGATTTGAAGCGCAACAATACAATGTAGTCACATAGGTGATCCATGTGTGGCTGGCGACCACGTTGCGCCGATCGTGGCCATGCCCTGAGAGCCTGTTGATATATGACCAAAATTCCTCCTGTTTGCTTGGAGTCAACAGGCTGAAAATATACAGCCACTGGGAATCTTGCTGTTGTCTTGATACAATAAACGTACTGTATTTGATTATACTCTGGGTTCTGTTGGTCACTGGTCAGGATGCCCCAAGTACAATAGAGTCCAGTGGTATTGAAATATATAGTTGCCTACGTATTGTTTAGTACAAGGTACCACCAGAAGGCACAGGGGAGTCAGCTGCTTAACCCCAAACATGCAAATCAGGGTGGACAATAACAACCGCTCTTTCAGACCTTAACAGAGAAGAGTAAACACAGAATGGAAGAGATCCATCATAATGCCGTGGAACGGGCATACTTGATGTACATGATAAAGTATTTTTGATGAGCTTGCAGAAATTGTTTAACAAAGTCCAGAATGAGGAGACTGCTTTCAAATGCTGGTTTGATAGATTGCATGCTGCTACAGCAGCATCTGATGTAGCCATTGCTGCAAACTTTCAGTTTTGGAAGTGACCAAGTAAAGTGGATGGGCCTTGGCATTGCCACCTACAGGCATTCAAACCTTTTATATGGCATTGTGTCCTCTTCAGTCTATGAGTTAAAATCAGTTGTCCTGCTGCTTTTCTCTGCCTAACCTCTATTTTTCCTTAATTAACTCCCCTTTCTATCCTTCATCACTTGTGCCGCTCTAGAACCTTCGGCCCCATTGCGACTCGCCTAATCATTCCCCTTCTGACCAGCATCCAGCAACATCTCTGTTGGATAAATGCCAGAAGTAGCTAGAAGGGACTATCTGATGATGGAGACATTTATAGCTTGTTAATTAAGACCTTGAGTGACCGAAACCACAGAGAAAGCAGAGTATTTTATGTTGTTCCAAAATGAATACTAGTTCCTGATAGAATGGAAGTACTGAACCCCCCCTCATCACAGGCTCAGATCATAGCAGGCTAAGCTCTTATAGTGCTTCTAGTAAGGTGTCAGGCAAAGAAATGTACTTAGTGGTGCCCAACGTTTAACTGCTACTACCTGACACCTATCAAACCAGGACTCTCTTGAGATTTTATCTGGAGTCACAAAATGGGATGGGCGTAAAACATTTGCGTTAACCCACTGTATACCACAGGCTGATGATGAATGTGTTCACCTGTCACAGCGATGTCCATGTGTGATCTCATCAGGGTCTCATGTCTTAGTGCTGTACAGTTGGTACAGCTTCCCAATAACTACAAACTCTTGCATAGGTTCAAAGTATATATATTAGGTTTTAACGAGCAGTGGGGTCAGTGTCAAAGTTCCTCCCATGCACAAGCACCAGCTTTTATATGAATGGCAATCCTCTAGCTCTTGCCTCTTTCCCCCGCTTCATGATTCTACTTAATAAGTCTGTCTCTATTTCAGGGTTATGTGAAGCAGAAACATCAACCAAACTAGGAAATGCCTTGAATCCGCAACGTTTGCAGTCACATATTACAGGAGGTCTATAATTGTATCCATTTTGTTTTTTAGTGTCCAAGGGCAGTCCTGATATACTGTCTGTTCAACAAGGAAGCATGTGTTTCAGCAAACTCTGTTGACTGCTCCAACTTTGGGGAAGGGGGGTGCTTTCAGAGGCAAGTTTGTGATATGGCACAGCTGACACTTAAACTTTGCAGTATCGGGAAAACAAAGAATACATTTGTTTGTGCTGGTGTTCATGCAGCTGTCCATCATGTGACACTCAGAAAAAAAGTAAAAACTACAGTTTAAATGGTAATAGCAATGAACTTGGTTGTTTATTCTCCTGTACAGGGTTGTTTTGCTTGCCTTTACAAGTCAATTTTAAGAAAATATGTATACATAATACATTAATAGCTTCAGCTATCCATGTAAATCCAGGCTTTAATGTAGAACATGCTCCACAATTGCATCATCTTCTATGTAGTCTATTCACTGTGTCCACTCGCCGGATCCACTGAGGTAAAGTTGATGGCCCAGTAAGAGAGAAAGACAAAAAAAGAGCAGATTGTGCAGGTTTGGTCAGGCCAGTAAACTGTACAGGCTCCTGAAGTAGGACGCATGAGTCCCGAGCCTCTGAGAGGCAGTGCATCAGCATGTCTGCTCGTCTAGCAGGGCAAAGCAGAATAATCTGCTGAATGCATCATCAACCTGTCCCAGATCCTGCATCTGTTCACGTTTGCATGCTCCTCAGTTAAAGGCCCAGCTGCTTCCATCTGCACCCACCTGTCACAGCTATGAGGAGGCCAACTTCAAAGAATGGAGTTCTCAAAAATATCATTTTTTAACATGGAGCTTCTTTTCCATCAAATTACACTCCAGCAACAACCTAGTTTTCAGCCCTGGAAGGATGACTATCATTCACAAGGCTGACTATTTCTACGTGTAGGGGACTGTGGAAGGCTGTCTGAGTTATTTGATTTACAAGTGAAGCACCACTTTCTCCAACGAGTGGGTGCCCCAAGTCATCAAGAATGGTTAAGGACCACATTCTTTTGCAAATATCATTGGCAAGTTGTCTTATCAAAAGGAGGTCTCTGATGGGGACCAAGCAGATACCGCTGGACTAGAGTCCATACACTGTTTCCAAGACAGGGATAGGGCTTCTCTTTCAAGAGAGCACCACCTAGTGGTAAATGTAAAGGGTGCAGACAAATTATTCCTGCAATGTCTTTCCAAGACAATGCACGGACTTCAACCATAATCCATACCAGCAGCATTTCTTGGCCTACCTTCACATCCAATTCATCTTGGCCATCAATACTTTCAGTTTTCCAAGGCCTGCAGTCATTTCCAGTTCAGATTCCTGCCTTTTGGGTCATGTTTTGTCCTCCGACCCCAGGTTTTTAATAAGGATTTGGTTGAGTAGGGATTACAAGCTTCCCCTAACTAAGGGGCCGAACCCGATCTCGGCCGGTAGGGCTCCGAATCGGATTCGCCTTAACCGGATCAGATTCAGAGCCCTATTTCCCGACCGATCCGTACGCGCGTCCGGGCGAGCGAGTACGATGCGAAATCGCCGACCGACTCGTTTGGGCGTCCCGACCGCTCCGTCCGACTCGTTCCCGGGTCGAACCGCACCGACCGACTCGCTCGGACTCGATTCGCACCGCGCAATGGAGACGTTCCCCGGCCGGGTAAGAACGATGCGCGACGCGAGCAGTCCGACCGAGCCGCGCACTCCGGCTCGAAAGAGCAGTTGGAGCCGTACTTTGAGGGTCCGTGTTGGACCCCCCTGTACGCGTAGCCGCGCGAGTCGCACACAGGGGGGACCCATGGGTCCCCCCTACCTGTGCGTGTGCGGCGCGAGTCGCTTCTCCGCGTACACGCTGTAGGGGGCGCCCTTGTCCGCTTCTCGCACCCATTGAGTCAATGGGAGCCCGCGTACGCGTTGTACGACAGGCTCCCATTGACTTCACTGGGAGTCCGATCGACTCGAGTCCGATGGCATACGTGCGCATCGTACTCGTTCGGTCGGGCTGCCAGAGTCCGATTCAGTCGGAAATCTCTCCGAGTCCGGCTCGGTCGGAGAGATTTCCGGCCCGAATCGGATTCGGCCCCTAAATGCCTACTCACTGCAGCTTTTTTCAAAACTTAGGCAGATGTATTTCTAAATATCAGCAGCTTCCATCGTAAGGATAAATGCTGTGCTTCTGGCTTTTGACCTTATTTTTAACTGGTTACATTTCTGGATGGATCAATGCTCCTTTTTCCACTAGTTGCAGAATTAACTTTCCCCTTTAAAGGAATATCCCAGTGCATTTTTTCACATGTTCATGGCAGCCTCAGAACATTTGAATCCTTGTGCCACCTACATCTAAAATCCTTGCTAGGCAGTCTCTTCTCCCTTCTCCCTTGCCATTGTAGTAGCTCTCAGTGTGTCTCTCTGTAAAGCTCATATAAATCCATCTCCTATTTACCTGACAAGTTTCCAGACTTGGGCTTTCAGAAGGTTTACTCACAGGAACCTGCAAAAGCCATGAAACACACTAGGCTAGCAGCCAATTTGGCATTCTGCGTCTGCTGATGATCGTAACTGTCAGATTGGTGTGTCTCCTTAGGTCTTCACCATAGGGAATATTATCTCTTCTTTATTTTTCGATTTTTGTGGATGTTTTTCTCTCGAGCTGTACAATTTCAAAGAAGTCTTAGGCTAGAAGGTCTTGGCATAATGATTTCTTAAGAGGTTTGAATGCCAGAAGTTGGTGGTCTATTCTCCTACTCACATAGGGCATGTCTTTGATCTGGTAGGCTGTTCAGAAAATTACGTTTGAGACACTGGAGGAAGCTAATATTTTCTTCTTAGTAATCCCCACTTGGGAAATGGAATTTGAGCCTTTATTATTGTGTCAGGAATTAGCAATTTGTATACAATAATCTGATGTTCTGTCCTAAGTATTATTGTATACTGAACCAGATATTGTCAGACCTTTGTTTTCTATCCACCCCTCATCTCTAGTACTGAAGTCCCTCCATCGCTCGTATGTCCAGCACTTTCACTTTAGCCTGTTTGTTGTCTTTTCATAAGACAGAATAGCTATTTTTCTTTTTATACCCCAGAGACCAATTGTAACAGGCCCCTTGTACCTACTGTATGTAGATAATCATGTTTTGCAATTACTAGTGCATTTACAGTTGTTGGAGTATTTATCTGAATCATGGTTCAAAGTAACATACTAACTATGCGACATCTAACACGCGCAACATTGTACGCTCATGTGGGTTGATGTGTAATTTCTGTACCTTTCCAGCATGGGGTTTCAGTTTATGCATTCTGTTGGGATTTGTGTGTTGCAGGTTTGTAAGTAAATAGATTGAAAATGGTGCAGTAACTTGCTTATTTGCCCCCTGGGTTGATTTTCGTTTTACTGTTCCATGCATCCTTATGCAGTTAAGGAATGTGATGAGGAATAAGGATGAGGGTTTAATATTCCCCTTTGTTCATGGGTAACTTTTTTTCCGTCCTAGTCCTAGTGTTGCTTGTCCCTTTCAATGTTTCCCCAGCTTAGCAGGTAGGGGAAAATGAGGGGCGGGGGGTCAGATTCAAAGATTTCTCAGTATGTTTATCTATCAACTGGACCATTCTCTGAAGGCTGGTGTCACAGCTTTATGCCAAGATCCACTCCTGGCTAAAGTGAAGTCCATGAAGGTGTGTTTTTAGATCCTATGATTTCAGGTCTGCCGTCATCAATTCCCACTGACAAGTTCCCTCATGCTTTACTGTTTTTTCAGGTTCTCTTCACATCCAAATGCAGCTCGTTAGTGGATCGGACTTGGCAGTAAAAACAAACTTCAAGCTTCCAATAAGGAATTGGTTTCGACTGGACTTCGTTTTCGATGGAAGACAGGTACTTTACAAAGGTTACAAGAGAAGAATTTACAATGCTTGTCTGTTCAAACTGTTTTTAAAAGAGGCATTAGGGCAGCAGCTGTTACATGTTTAAAAGTGCTATTTTCATGTAAGGAATCACTTTCTAAAAATGTGAAAAACTGATGTAAGCGATGGATTATCAGTCGTGTTTTCTTTACTTTCACTTGAGTGTCTTTTTAGGGAAAAATAGGGTATACCTTAATCAAATGACGAGTAAAAAATATTAGAAATATCCACGGGCCCACAATATTTACTACAGTTTCTCATAGTGAGACAGGTGAGGCAAGGAGTGTCAGACTCTCATGAATCATTAGCGATCAGCTCATTAAGGAGTCTGCACTGTCACCTGCCTCTAAAAGGTCTGGTGTTATGTTGGAAATCTGAAGTATTCAGTGTGTTTCCCAAGAGAGTGAGTACAGAAAGTAGCAGCAGTGGAGACCAGATAATCACAAACAACCTTCGCAGACACATCTATTAAGAAGCAAGGTGTCAACAAGGAAGGCCAGGCTTCTGTGCCTTCCTCCCCACAGCTATTCAGACATTGCAGAGGTACTGAGAATGGCATATAGCCGCTCAGTTAAATGTCTGGTACGATTTTTCTCTGTAGGTTGTATGGACTGCAAGTTAGGGTTGATGGGGTAGAGTGCTTCTCGTCCAGAAGAGAACTCAGCAGGGCCTGTTGTTTGAGCTCCCAGAAAGCATGGTAAGATGGTAGATGAGACTGCAAACTGCACTATGTGGGACAATAAAAACTATTATTGAGAAAACAGTGCACATCTGCCAGATACTGTAGGTAGCCCACAGGTACTGAAATCACACTTTTTGATGTTTAAAATGGACTGCATTCCACAGTTGTCATTGGGTGGTTCTAAACCAGCCAGTCGGATGTCATAGCAGAATCAGAATCAAACACAGCCCTCTCCATTCTATTTCCAAACAATAAATACCTAAAAACGTTCTGAGTCGCCAATTTTGCCTCCTCATGTCCTCTCTACTTTCCTGGTTCAACTTCTGGTCCCATACTTGCTAGCCAGGGGGCTCAGCTTAGGGTTTCTTGCTGTCCTTAAGATTCCCTGTTTCAAGCATGCGTGCTAGAAGGGGAACGTTTTCAGGGTCTTAGCAGACAAAGAACTGGAACAATTATCCACACTTCACTTGCCTGACTGAAAACCTTCCTCCAGAGAGTTCTGAAAACCATTCTCTTCTGTTAATCGTCTCCTATGTGGCAATATACCCTCGGGTAATAGTTTGCCCTCTTCAAGAAATACATTAAATGAATACATAAATACATAATATCGTAACTATTTGTAATTTGCATCCACGAACCAGTTGGATAAGTTTGCAAATTACAATTTCATCAAGGTAGCCTTCTCTACTCAAAAACATCATTTAGGAAATCAGTCATGTCTGCCATTGCTGCTCTTTCTACTAAGCATACTTAGGAAAATTCCCAAAATAGAGACTTGATCCTGAATCTTCCAGTACAACAGCAACATCCTTTTCAATTTGCCATTTACAGGACAAATGGTGCAATCTATAACAAAATGTCCAACTGATAAATGAAGAGCTTGACATTTGAAGGTTTCTGAATATGTTGCTTTATTCACTTCTTTTGAATTTGCATATGATGCTGATAACTCCTGTGTGCTTCAAACAATTTTGAAACTGACACCATTTCTACTTATTTCAATGTCCTTCTGTAATATCTGGTTACAAAATACTGCTTGCAAACTGCACCCAATACTTTTTGCGACCAGTCAAGATTTTTAAGAACCAAAATTAATACTTAAAATATGAATTGTAGTGGGTCAGATTGGCGACCTACCTCAAAAATATTAATGAGGGATGTAGCAAATTGCGACTCACTACAATTCAAAGTCATCACAGGGATGGTGGCCTGCTGGTGTCAGCAGACCAACTTTCCTGTGATTGCATTTCAATAAAGTCAACTTTTAAAAAAAAATGCTGGTCATTTTTCTTAAAGGAAACTGGGTGGCATTCAAAATGAAATGTTTACTTTTTTCTTTGTTCGAGAGTTTGCAGTGGTCCCATGGACCACTGCCTACTCCCAAATAAACTTTCTTTTAGCATTCACAAAGGAGAAGCGGGGCCCCAAGTGCCCCTTTCCCTTTTGCGAATGGGTTGCCTCTCAACCTTGAGGGTTGATGTTTTACAACCGCTATTTTGGACCTAAACCATTGATTCATAAAGCTAGGAGACTCTGTTTGGAGGTGATGACTACAACTTCCCACTTCCAAATAAGCAATTTTTCAGTTGCAGACTTGAAATCACAGGGCCCCATTCACAAAGGTAAAGTGAGACGAAAATCTAACTTTACGACTTTCGGTATTCACAAAGAGCATTTACTGCTCATAAATGCCCTTTGTGAATACCGAAAGTCATAAAGTTCAACTTCTGGTATTCACAAAGGGCATTTATGAGTAGTAAATGCCCTTTGTGAATACCAAAAGTCGTAAAGTTAGACTTTTCTCTCACTTTACGTTTGTGAATCGGGCACTAAGTGTTTGGAACTAAAGAACTGCTTTGTACATCTGACCCCTTGTTCTCTAATCTGGCAGGCATAAGCTGTTGTGCCTTATCTCTTATAAATTACTACAATATTTCCTCAGATTGCATTTTTCATTCTGTACAAAATGCAGAAATTATTACCGCCAGGCATTTGTTTTCTCTTTCCAATGTTGAAATACTTTTGTAGGTGTTGCAAATGGGTTCTGCCCATTTTGAATTCCAGGATCTTTTGCTTTGGATCACCTGGATTTTGGATCCCCTACCTGACTCTCACTCCCAGTAATTTCATGGTAATTTGGACCGCATGTGATTACTGCCAGTCTTCGCCTTTTAAGATAAGGCTGCTGTCACACAGCTAGGGTAAGGGGCAGTGGGATGGTTACACGTGAACATGTGTGCACATGTGAGTGCGCATGGGTGCAGGCTGCTTGGGAGAGACTACAGTCATGTGCCTTCTGGCAACTGCATACAGGTAAACTGCTTCTGGCAGCATTAAACTGCAAATTCGACCTATCAAAATAACCCCTTTTGACAGGCCTAAATCCTACCTTTAGATATTAGAAGTCAGCCCTATGTAGGCCTTATTGCCCATAAAGCCTGTATATATTTGTAAATTAATGCATAGTATTTAGTAGACTGGGCGTAATAAATTTACTTTTACTCTTTCAAAGACAAAGCACTGACTGAACAATCATTTATTGAGTATTATTATTGCATGCCTGAGAATGGTGATTACTAACCCACACCACCTCCCTAAGTTGGCATTGGACTGCTCTGCTTTGCTACACAAAGAGAGTCAAGTGCTACAATGGGGTGCTTGGTTCCCAGAAATGAGACAATGTGGACCTATTACTTGTGCAGGCCTCATATCCTGCACAACTAATAACCAAATAACCACATTTCTTACAGTTGGCTTCTGAATAGTGTTCCCAGCTTTGCTTAAACATTCAACATTGCTAGTAATACGTTTTCTGCTTTGGTCATGAATAACACTCTAAATATCTTTCTGGCAGGGCATCTTTTGTACTTTCTATAAGTTTGCCTTGGCAAGTTATTGACTTCCAAAATTTCTTTGCAGAGGAACCCTATTCCACGTATCATATCAATCAATCAATCAATCAATCATGTCACTTATAAAGCGCACTACATACCCGCGAGGGTCTCAAGGCGCTGGGGGAAGAGGGGGGTGGTGCTGCTACTGATCGAAGAGCCAGGTCTTGAGGAGTCTTCTGAAGGCCAGTAGGTCTTGGGTCTGTCGGAGGTTGGTGGGGAGGGTGTTCCAGGTCTTGGCGGCGAGGTGGGAGAAGGATCTGCCGCCGGCGGTCATATTCCGGATGCGGGGGACTGTGGCGAGGGCGAGGCTGGTCGAGCGGAGCTGGCGGGTGGGGGTGTAGAAGCTGAGGCGTCTGTTGAGGTAGGCTGGTCCGGAGTTGTGGAGTGCTTTGTGTGCGTGGGTGAGGAGCTTGAAGGTTATCCTCTTGTTGACAGGGAGCCAGTGCAGGTCTCTCAGGTGGGGTGTGATGTGGCTGCGTCGGGGGATGTCGAGGATAAGACGTGCAGAGGCGTTCTGGATGCGTTGCAGCCGTCTCAGGAGCTTAGCCGTCGTTCCTGCGTAGAGGGCGTTTCCGTAGTCCAGCCTGCTGGTGACGAGGGCCTGGGTGACTGTTTTTCTTGTTTCGGTGGGGATCCACTTGAAGATCCTGCGGAGCATTCGGAGGATGTTGAAGCAGGATGAGGAAACGGCGTTGACCTGCTTAGTCATGGAGAGGGTGGGGTCGAGGATGACCCCTAGGTTGCGTACGTGGTCGGTGGGTGGCGGGGCTGTTCCCAGTGATGTTGGCCACCAGGAGTCGTCCCAGGCTGAAGGGTTGGAACCAAGGATGAGGACCTCCGTCTTGTCCGAGTTCAGCTTCAGGCGGCTGGTCCTCATCCATTCGGCGACGGCCTTCATTCCTTCGTGGAGGTGGGCTTTGGCGGTGTGAGGGTCTTTGGTGAGGGAGAGGATCAGCTGGGTGTCGTCGGCGTAGGAGATGATGTTGAGGTTGTGCTGTCGGGCGACGTGGGCGAGGGGTGCCATGTAGATGTTGAACAGCGTTGGGCTGAGGGAGGAGCTTTGGGTTACGCCGCAGATGATCTTGGTGGCCTTGGATCGGAAGGGGGCGAGGTGGACGCTTTGTGTTCTGCCGGAAAGGAAGGATGTGGTCCAGTCCAGGGCCTTCTCTTGGATCCCGGCGTCGTGAAGGCGTGTTCGTAGTGTGTGATGGCAGACCGTGTCGAAGGCGGCTGATAGGTCCAGGAGGATGAGGGCTGCTGTTTCTCCGTTGTCTAGCAGGGTCCTGATGTCATCAGTGGCGGCGATGAGGGCGGTTTCGGTGCTGTGGTTGCTGCGGAAGCCGGACTGGGAAGGGTCCAGGATGTTGTTCTCCTCGAGGTAGCGGGTCAGTTGTTTGTTGACGATTTTCTCAGTGACCTTCGCGGGGAACGGGAGCAGAGAGATGGGTCGGAAGTTCTTGAGGTCCTTGGGGTCTGCCTTGGGTTTCTTGAGTAAGGCGGTGATCTCGGCGTGCTTCCAGCTTTCCGGGAAGGTTGCTGTCTCGAAGGAGATGTTGATTATTTTCCGGAGATGGGGCGCGATGACTGTACTGGCTTTGTTGAAGATGTGGTGAGGGCACGGGTCTAGCGGTGAACCGGAGTGGATGGTGTTCATGATCTCGCTGGTGTCCTCGTCGTTGATGTTGGTCCAGGAGAGCAGGCGGTTGGTGGTTGTGGGGGCAGTGGTCTCGGTGGTTGCCGGGGCGGTCGTGGTGTTGAAGCTGTCGTGGATGTCGGCGATTTTGCGGTGGAAGGAGGTGGCCAGTGAGTCGCACAGGTCTTGCGACGGCTGGATGTCGTTGGTGTTGGAGCTGGGGTTGGAGAGTTCCTTCACGATGTTGAAGAGCTCTTTGCTGTTGTGTGCGTTGTTGTCTAGGCGGTCTTTGAGTGAGGCCCTTTTGGCGGATCTGATGAGGTGATGGTGATTGCGGGTGGCGCTCTTGTGGGCGGCGTAGCTGTACGCTGTCCGTTCGTGGAGCCAGATCTTCTCCAGTTTTCGGCATGTTCGTTTGGAGGCTCATATAAAGGAAGTAGCCTTACAAACCCATGTCCCAACTTCAACTCCTCTCACTGATCAAACAGCAGATACGGGGTCTTCTACCTCATGCTAACGGGTTAGATAACCTGTAAATGTTTTCTATGTTTAATGCACACCAGGCCTTGCCACCTGGCCTAGCAGCGATGAGCTGTGACCCTAACATGATAGTTCATAGAAACTCTCTTTTCCTCCCTCCAAGAAGCCCTCCAGGCATTGAAACATGTCCTTTTGCGTGACATCTGAGAGGTCACACAAGAGTTGGAGGTGATGGGGGACAGGGTTTCCACTCTGGAGGTCAATGCCACTGCCCAAGGGGATGAGCTTGAACACCTGCAGCAGTAGGTCCTCCGCCTTCAGGAGCAACAGCCTGCTTTCCAGGCCCACACAGAATATCTGGAGAACCGCTCCAGCAGAAACAATGTCTGCATCAGAGGTGCTCCCACAGAGGCTGAAGGCACTGACATAACAGACTTTGTGCAAGCGTTGTTTCACCAGTCCTGGGTGCAGACACCAAGGCCTCCATAAAACTGAATCGCACACACAGAATCGGTCATGCTAGCAGAGAAAGCATGCCCTCCATGGACATTTTAACTTGCGTCCACGATTTCTAGCTAAAGGAACAAATCCTACGCCTGGCACGAGATATACTCCCTGTTCATTTTAGGGGACACAAGCTGGCACTCGTCCAGTACCTCTCTGCGCTAATGCTTCAGAAGCTCTGGGGTTCTCGACCTGTCACAGATTTCCTCACAAGCAAAGGCGTGCCATACAGTTGGGGCCACCCATTTAGCATTAACTTGCGTTGGGACAACAAACTTCATCATGTCCAGACACTCGAAGAGACACAACACCTCCTGAAACTTCCTGATGACACCTCCAATATGGAGGCCAGGAAAGCCCGGGGTCCTTCTGGCGGATGAGAACAGCATTGGCACTGCTTCCGTAACACTCAGCGAGGCCTGCACCCTGACCCCACAGCCATGGCCCTAGAGCAACAAGCAGTCATCGTCAGCCTTTCACGGGACTCAGATTGCGTTAAGGTGGACTGACTTGATCCGGACAGGCTCATGGACCTTTCTGCTTCCTTCTAGCCATTCTCCAACCCATCAGTGCTTGGCGGGGGTGAGGGTGCATGGGACCTCGAGTACCACGCCAGATGTGGACTGACCAGCCCGCAAACCCGGACTTGCTACCAGGACATTTCTCCTTCTCTCCGCTGTTCATTGATTTTTTTAGACTGTTCTAGGCTTATTATTTACTTAAAGGGAAAGATGGGATTTTACTCACTCTATCTACTAAGCCATTCAGACCCCATAACACACTACAGATTCCACTCAATAGACCTCCACTTCCCTGCAGTTTGGCCGAGTGCCCCCCTTTGCCTCACATCACTGGGACACACTGACACATGGATCCCATACCTGCACGCCCATGAATCATTAAAATAATTAGCCTCATTGTCCAAGGGCTTAATAACCCTACTAAAAGAAAGGCAGTACTCTCAATGTTGGAGCAGACAGGCGGGACATCTGTCTCCTTCAAGAAACCCATCTGATTCCCCAAGACTGGCACAGGATTTGACCCTGCTACTTAACACACCAATACTTCTCTTTGGCCCAGGCAAGAAATGGTGGGTGGACATCCTGTTCTCATGGTCCTTCAGGGGGACGTTCTTGTCCAAAGTGACTGAAATTCAGGGTAGATTACTGGCCCTTCAAGTCCAAGTGGGGGGGGGAGGGGAGGGGAAGTTCCCTTTCACATTTACAGCAATATATGCACCAAACGTTAACCAGGAGAGATTTAAAAAGGCAGGCAACCCATGATGTCCTTGAGTCGCCCAACCGCTCTGTCCTTATAGGAGAAGACCATAACTTAGTCATGAATAATGACCTAGACCGATTGGGACAGCGTTTTGGCCCCACAGGGGCTCTGTTGAAAGAAGGAAGAGGCTGGATGCAAGAAGAAGGGCTAGGTGATCTCTGGAGACAGGCACACCCGAATGCCAGGGACTACACATACTTCTCTTCTGCCCATAAAACCTATGCTTGCATTGATCATTTCCTCGGTTGTCTGGCAAAACAGTCCAAACTCCAAGAGATTTCAATTGAGAACATTGGGCTAGCTGACCATGATCTGCTTGCCCTCACTCTTCATACTAGGGTCGTTACTGGCCCCACTGACCCATGGAGATGACTGGACACTCTCCTCCATTGCACTGACACAGTTCAAAATCTGACGCACTCCATGACAGACTTCCTTATCACAAATGATACAGGGGATGTGTTCATATGTACCTTATGGGAGACATTGAAGGTGGTGATGAGGGGAAAACTCATTGCGACCTCACCTGCCGACAATAAAAACTGCAAGGCAAAGAAAATATACTTAGAAGGAGTCAGAAAATCAGAAACTATTCCTCAAAGAACTTGGGTCCCCAGGATATGGAGACAGCCAGAAGGTGCGTGGGCATAACTGCGCCAACTTGAGATGGACCGAGCGGAATATGCCTTATTAAGACTCCAACACAAATTTTACACAGGGGAAGACAGATGTGGCAGACTTCTTGCCCATAGACTGCGAGCTAAATGACCGGCAGAGAGCGTCAAGGCCCTTCGTATACCGGACAGCATGGAGGCGACGGGGGACAATGACCTTACGGCCTGCTTTGAGGATTTCTACGGAAATCTCTACAGCACCCAGAACCTCAACAAGGCTGACAGTCTCACATTTCTCCAAGGTGCGCATATTACCCGAATGACCCTTCAACAAATTGAATATTTAGGCCATCCAGTTAAATAGAAGAGGTCATATCAGCCATTACCCATCTCAAACCTCTCAAACCCCATGACCTGGATGGATTCTCTGCCTTGTTCTACTAAACCTTCTATCCGGTTTTAGCTCTACTACTTACCAGACTATTCAATTCCTTTGCAGACCTGGAAGCCCTCCCGCGCTCCATGCTTGAGGGGCCCATAGCAAGTAATTCCAAAGCCAGGAAAAGATGGGCTACAGTGTGGCTCTTATCGGCTCATTTCACTGAATAATGTTGACGCCAAATGCTTCATTGGCATTTTAGCAGCTCGTTTCAGTGGCTTATCCCCCATAGACAATCCGGGGAAAGCGCACAGCAAATCCTGCATTTAGTTGACAATTTTAGACGCTCCTGATGGGATATCCTGCTACTGGCAATCGACGCTGAGAAGGCATTTGATAGGGTGCACTGTTCCTTCCTTGTCGCTACCCTGAGGCACCTTGGCTTTAGGAGTCAGTTCTGCAGCTGGATAAGCAGTGGCTACAGTGCACCACGGGTGGCAGGTGAGGGTTAATGCTGTCCAGTCAGACTCCTTCCTCATTAGCAGGGAGATTCAACAGGGGTGCGCGCTGTCCCCCTTATTGTTCGCTCTATACGTTGAACTGATGGTGCAGAGAATGCATGATGACCCACGCATTATGGGAGTCCGGTTCGGCAGGGACATGAACACCATTAGCTTGTATGACGACGTTCTGGTCTCCCGCGGCAATCCTTCACACTCTCTTCCCGTTTTACTCGATAAGCTGCAGCTCTTTGTGCAGGCGTCTGGCTTTAAATTCAACCTGCAGAAATTCCAAGCGCTCAGTCTCTTAGTTTCCCTAGCCCTCCAGGTGCAATTGGCTACCCAAAATCCACTGACATCTCCTATCTTGGAGTGTGGATAGCCCCCACAATCGAAGCTACTGCCTTGATTAATTACCATACCCTGTTGTGCAGGGTCAAATCGGACCTAAGCCAGTGGAAGAATTATCACCTCTCCTGGCTCAGTTGCATCATGGCCCTGAAAATGACAGTACTCTCTGGAGCCCTGTATATGTTTCAAGGGCTCCTGCTCACACCCCTGCAAGGTATGCTCAAGAGTTTACAGATGGAGCTCCTCTGTTTTGTTTGGAATGGCAAGCAGCCCCGGAAGCGCTTACCACCCCACAGCGGAGGTGGGACTGCAGGGTCCCCAACCTGGCATGCTATTATTAGGCCGCACAATTACACTTCCTAGTGGAATGGCACCAACTCTAGCCAGAGAAACATTGTTGTTTTATGGACCACGTGATAGCGAGGACACCTATTTGAAAATCCCCCTGACTACCACATAAACATAGGGCCTGGGGCCACTACTCTTCACCCATCGTTAGGGCTACTCTTCCGACCTGGGATTTGGTGGGGCTGTGGGGGCGGGGGTCTGACCACTTTTCCTTCTCCAATGACCTCCATTCTGGGTAGCCCTGACTTCACCCGAGGTCTCCATCTCTCAGCCTTTGCTGCCTGGCAACAGGCAGGATGTAGATCGGTAGGACAGCTCTTCGATGAGTGCGAGCTTATCCAGCTCGATCGCTTGAAGGAGGACTTTGGCCTCCCAGAATCTAAAGGACTCTACTGCCTCCAAGTCTGTCACTGGATTATGCAGCCCTCTGTCCAAAACAATGCACATAGGATCTTTACCCCATTCAAGAAAAGGCTCGTTTGATGGAGGGATGCAGGCGACTCATAACTGAACTTTACATCCTTCTTTCACGGGGTCCCACGGGGGAGAAGATTTCTGCCCAGCAGCGCTGGGAGCAACACCAGGGGCACCCTCTCACACTGAAAGAATGGAATGAGATCTATTATTGGGCACAACACACGTAGTGTAGCCAGCACAGAAACGGCCACCAAGATCATCACTTATTGGTACCCTACCCCTGCCAGACTTCACAGAGAAACCCCCACCCTTAGCGGGACATGCCGGTGCAGCTGTGGTGCGTCCAGCACACAGATACACCTTCTATGGTCCTGCCCAAAGCTAGCTAGGACCTAAGAGGATATCCTTGAGGACATTGACGTCCACATGAGCACATATCTGCCTCGCTTTCCGGCTTATATAATTCTGGGCCTCCCCAACTCCCTTACATATCCATTAAAATTCAAATGAGGATGTCAGATTGCACTAGCTCCGAGGACAGCGCATCAGGTGATTCTTTCCCACTGGAGTGCCGCCACAGTCCCAGCACACACCACATAGCTTCTTAGACTGTGGTGGATCCTAAGCATAAGAAGCTAACTCTGGTCAAGCATAGCTCAGAGGAATATCATGAGCTCTGGGGCTACTTTACCTCGCTCCTCTCCACCGAGTTCAATGACCTCACTTGCCCTAAATACTTGAGGGTCCTGCGCCTTCTCCTGGAGGCGCACTCACATTGCAGATGCAACACATGAGGTCACATAAACCACTACCTAAGGGAGATGTATGCAATCTCGCCTTATTCTCCCATCAGGATCACATCCACTTTTGCCCTTGCCAACACGCGAGTGAGTACAGGGGAGAGTGGGGAGGGAGGATTATGGTTGGGCTCTTTCTGTTCGTTCCTATCCTACTTTCATGCCATTAGTTCATCCCTAATTTCAAGCACGGACCTAGCTGTGGGCATGACTGTTGTTTGCTCTGAACCACAAGAACTCTATAGATGTCTTAGGAAAGAAGCATTCAAATTCACGGCAGCCCAAGTGACACAGACGTTTACATTAATTTAATACAGTATATTAACATTTTCATTATAGTTCACTTTTTAAAAAGGATACATTAAGACATAATTAGCTCTGATGTCAGTTCTGTGAGTCATATCCAAAACTGGAATATAACATGCTCAGTTTATTGGGAAGAACTGTTTTCTCAGAAAATCAGGCATAATAAGTAACCAATTTACCATGGTTTGGCAGAAATAGCACCAAGAAGTTGGTATAGAGATGGGTACAGCCATACATTATGTTATTGATCACTGCAAAGTGATCTGGATTGTTCATCAATTCACACCTTTATGTTCTTTAATGTAGATGACTGAGTTGAATAAAAACCAAAATGTGTTCTTGTTCTACATCCCTCACCTTCTGTGAGTGTTTTTAAATTATAACGTGCCTCCTATCCACGTTTTATGCCTCATATGTTACCTGGATAGAAGATCTGATGAGATAGGCACTAGTTTACGAAAAGTCAGAGTTTTACTCATTTTATGTTTCACACCACAATTTGAATACTTTCCGACTTTCTGGAACCTCACAAAACCCTGCAAACATATTCAATAAAAACACTATGGATTTTACCTGCCCTGCACTCAGTCTTATGGGTTTTCACAGTGCAGACAACCCACAGGATTTAAAATGACAGGAACCTACATTAGGACACCAAACCCTTTTATATTCTAGTTTTGTATACTGGAGACTGTTTCTCCTTGTGGATTAGTTCCTTCCCCTTTACTTCATCAAATAGGAGGACGCTTAGGGAACTTTTTGGAGTAACTATGCCAGTGTAGATGAGGTGGAAAGAATATTAGGATGGTATGTGAATCTCACAGTTATGACTTAGTTGATGTTTAATGCCTTTCAAGTCTGTACCCCATTCCCCTTCTCCTGAGAACACCTGTATTTCTGCCCCTAACTCTACACTTACAAGTAGGGGAATCAGGGCTCACTGACATATTTTCTAATGTAGTAAGATCCTTCTATAAATATAGGTATGCAGATACTGTTTCTGTGAATTGGGATCGTCCATTGCCCCTATAGATGAGATTTTTGCTCACCTGTGTTGACAGATACTACATACAATGTTATACTATTAGAAAGCTTACTACCCACCACCCTCCAACAAATTTTACACTTGTTTTAATATTGCAAAGATCTTTTATATATAGTCATACAAATGATACACAACCATATTTTCGTGCTAAATACACACAAGAGGTGACTATAGAAAGCCCTAAAGTAAATGGCCTAAAGAGGTGGTAAATAGCTATTTTGGAGAGTTTATCAGTACGAATCTGTATCTGAAAACCCAGACAAAAAGAAAGGAGAAAAAATACTTTATCTCATCTTTGATCTTAAAAAATTATTTTTGAATGTCAGATGAAAAAGCTATATGTCTTCCCTTAAACAGGACAATCCGGCTTAGTTAACTATTACTCTTATTTGTGGTCTAGTAGTGGTAGTTACATTAGAAGATTCCATTCAATGATGCTACCTTGTCTTGTCATACCATCATAATATAAGAGTAGTGGATAAGATCAGAAAGTGAGAAAAATCTCAGCAATCACACCAAATAGGCTTTATGTGAGGACAATATGAGTGTAATAGGAAGTGCATAGATATTTGAAACAATTACAAGTTTGAGATGTGGTGTAATTATCATTTGTGTCGGGATATCTGAACATGCATTTCAGTAGGTAGTTTTTAAGGCTTTTTTTATACTACATTTGCACCCTCTTCTACCTGCAGTATTTGTGTCAGCTTTCTGCTTTACAAATGCATAGGAAGAAAGTAGGCAGATTTGTTGAAGAAAAGGGAGTAACTTCCCCACAGGTCAGGAGTAGTGTTAATATTTATACACTTATTTGTGTATTGTAGGCCTAGACCCATGCTGCGAAAGCAGTGTACCCATATAAACATTCCATGAACACAACAAGAGGATTCACAGAAATCAGTAAAGACCAGAAATATAGGGATGTAATTGGATAAAATGTAATCAAAGGTGGGCTTTTGGTGTCTATTAAAGTTCTAACAGACCAGACATGCTACAAAACAACTAAGGGGTTGGGTGGCCATGAGACTGTCACGTGGCTCATAGGGACATTGTTGTTTTTCACTAACTTAGCATGAGCATGTTGCAGCTTGCCTGCTGCTTTTGTGCACACTACTACACATCTTTATTTTTGCAATATTTCAATTACTGCTTTCACATGAGAACTCATCGCAGTGTTTGCACTCTGCATGTTCCTGGGATTTTGACTGAACATTATGCACAAGGTCGAACAACAATGCCCCTTGTTATTTTGTTCTGGCCAGACATTAGCCCTTAAACAATACATACTGCTGCAGCTGTTGTTTGGACAACATACTTTGGTTTTTAGTGAGGTACACGAATTAGGTGAGACTCACTTGGAGAGGGACCTTTCCAGGGAGAAGAGCGAGAAAGCACCTATGATGTAGATCTACCATCTATAGGCTAAAGTACGGGGTCTGCTGACAAAGCCCAGAGATCTTCTAATATATAATAATACTGCTTCTTAGCACAGAGATCTTCTAATATATAATAATACTGCTTCTTAGCACAGGGAGGGAGGTTAGGCTCCATTGTCCTTTTTTATGATGACATCTCCCTTCATAATTTATGGACTAGCTGCTATGCTGACTGTTTTTATACTATGCATTTTCCTGCTTGTCGTGGCACGTATACTGCATGTTAGGGCACGTTAGTTAAAATAAATATTTTAAACTACCTTGTGTCTCTGTTAGATCTTATTGTGGACAAGTACAAGAGTGCAAGCGAAAGGGTGTTTCTTGTTACCGCGATTCCTGAGAGATCTGGGAGTGTTGTGTTCTGGGGTGTCTAATCATTTGCTTCTCTGTGAGTGAGTAGGAGAGCAAGTGAGACACTATAGCTAGTCTCTCCTGGGCTCATGGGAACTAAGGTGATAGGAAGACCCAGTCCCTATATACCAAGGTCCCATAATCCTGCGCATAGTTCTGTGTTTGTGCAGAATCCCTGCAACATGGCGCCACCGTTTGGTCTGGTTCTTATTCGCGAGACCCCTGAGTAGCGCTTGCGTTTGTCCACAATACCCTCTCACTGGTTGCCGGAGACGTCCGTGGTGAGGGGGCTTAGCCTCCTATATTGTTAGATTTACAGGTTTTTCAAGCTTGAACTTTAAAAGGTGTTGTTTCTCTGTTGGACCCGGTATTGAGCTACCAGTTTTTCAATTTCTTGTCCCATTATTAATATGGCACAACCGGTCGCTATTGCGGCGCATAATCGTGCTGCGGTTACTGCTCATGTGACTCAGAGGGGAGTCCCTGTTGCGGGGGATGATTTCATTTTTGTTGTCGAGGCGGGCGTGGCTTACCCCATCGAAGTTTTTTACCTTTGGGTTACATTTCCAGCAGTGGATGGAAATGATAATTTATTTCACGAATATACACCAGCCGCAGTTCCACAAATTATCGGTTACTTGAAGTTCCGTTGACAGCCTGGGAGCATACCATATGGTTTAAGGGCGCCCTTCCTCACCCTGTTTCTGTGGTCCGTTTGGGACCCTTATCGGTCGATGAGGCCACATGGCCCGTTTTGGCTGGTTTCACACCTCATCCAAATTATCTTGGTGTTACACTTGCAGAGCTACGTCAATTACATACGTCTTTAATTTATATCAACAGAAGTGTCATACAATTTATGTCACGTAATATTCAAGTGGCTCTGCCTGGAGCCGCTCCTCAACCACCTGGACATGGTGGTGGTCTTGTCATAAGTCCCATCATGATTAATTCAGTGATGGGCAAACGTCCTCAGAATAGAGATGATTTGCCTTATTGGCTTGCAGACAAATTTGAGCAACTCAAGGCTGTTTTTCCTCATACTACTCCTGTTGAGAAACACAGGATCCTTACGAAGAGTTTACAGACTGGTATTGTTCCCGCTTTAGCTGATTGCACCACCTAGGGGACGGTGTTTGCTGCGGTATACACTGTGTTTTGGCACCCCCTCCATGACCGTTCTACTGAGCGTTCTTAAGAAGGTTCAAGATGAACACGGGGCTAGTCCAGACCTGGAGTTGGGGATGAGATTAGTGGACATGTTCCCTATGGTCTTCGACTTGATTCTGGCCAACGTTAAAGGTGAGGCAGTTAGTTTGCAAGTGCGTCAACGCCTATTGGCTGTGACGGACGTTGGCAAGCAGCGGCAGTTGCCAATTATTATTGCGGATGTGTGCACATCATTGGGTCACAATAGTTTGGGAGTAGGACCTTTTACTCAGGTACAAAATAAACCTCCTCCTGAAAAGGAGGGTCGTCTGGTCTTTAATAAAAAGGCTTGGGATAAAAATCAGCTGCAGCAACAACAGAAGCCTGGTTCTCGTGCAGGTTTGCCTCCACCTGACGCTTCTGAATGTAGATATGATTTGCGCAACCGCTCTAAAATTAAGACGCCTGAGAGGTTTCAGGTTCCGGATCTTCGTTCTCCTCATCCCTTTCAGGAATCATCGGATCAACAGTTCAGTGGGGGAGAACGGCAGGATTGCAGACAAGGGGGACCACGCAGCAGCGGCGTGATCTGCAGCGCCAGTTTGACGTAAAAGCCAAACCGGAGGGACCACCTCGATATCGAGCCCCATTTCAGAAGAAAAAAGTTGCCGCTTTGACTGCAAAGTATGCCTCAAACGGTGAGAAACCTGCTCCTCGACTGGAGCTGGGCGCTGACCCTCCTCAACAGCGTGGCAGAGGTTACCATAGTGTGACAGACAATCCACTAGCGTCTGGAGGCGAAAGCAACGGACACTTTTATTACAGTAGAGACAGCTGATACTAGAGTCGCTCCTCCAGATAGACTTTACGAAGTAACACTCCAAATTGAAGGTGATATTAAACGCACAATTAAGGCACTCTTTTGGGATAACCTTACTTCTTCCTATGATAATTTGTTGGCGAGGTTGATTGGCCTCCCCCATTTCTGGCTTCATCTAAAGGGGAGGATGTTATTCTCCCGAATTTTTTCACATTTTGTCTTGGAGGAGGCTAAACGTGCTTCCGCGTCGGAGTGGGCATTAGCCCTTGCTCCGGCTGTGTATCGTAATCAGGTGGGTTGGGATAAGGATTCGCCGGCACATGAAATTCCTTTGCGCTCAATGCCACAACCCCAACCACAATACCCGATTAAGCGTGAAGCTAAAGCATCCATTGGTGGCATTCTTACCCAGTTGGAATATCAGGGTGTAATTGAACCCTCTGTTTCATCCATGAATAATCCTCTTTTTCCGGTTCATATTGTATCATTTTGGATTACCATCATTTAAACAGTCATGTTCGTACCTTTGCTGTACAGAACACACACAGCTCTGCGTTAGTCGATACCATTATTCGTAAAAAATATAAAACAACACTTAATATCTCCAATGGTTTTTACTGTCACAATTTGGCTCTGGAAAGCCGTGACTTGACAGCCTTCAGCGCCCTTGGCAATCAAAAAAGGTATACACGCTTGCCTATGGGATATAAAAATAGTCCCGGTGCTTTTGCGGCACGCATAGGGTCACTTTTACATGAGATTGACCCTGATGCTTTCTCGTACGTCAATGACATCTATTTGACGGATGATGAATTGATACCGCATCCCATGCATGTGGACCTCATCATAATGCCTTTTGCGGACTTCAGATACAAATTTAACTTTGCCAAGTCACACATTGACTTTTTGGCAGTCCTTTTTCTTAAGAAATTACAATCTTTGCTGGGTTTTTTTAATTTTGGGAGGACATACATTCCTGATTATGCCCAGCGTATCAAACCTCTTTTACTCATTGATACAACCTTCTTTCTCGGCTTCCTGTTGGCTTCCGGAACACACCGCGATTCTTTGGTCTCTGCAGTCTGATCTGCTTGCGACCAACTTCTTGTTAACACGAGACAATTCTACAAATTTGGTCATAAGGATTGTACCAGGCTCATTGGGTTTCACTTACTTGACATTCAATGAAGGGGACACGGTCCCCATTGCTTATAAATCACATTTGTACACTTCAGCTGAGATGCGTTTCTGATCTACAGAAAATGTTTTGACGGCTGTCCAGATGGCGATTCTGAAAGAACGCTCTCTGGCTCAGGGTAAACGCATTTTCATGGTCTCGCCTGTACCTGCTTTAGAAGCAGTTGCGAAGGATAGTATTCCAAATTCCAAAGCCTTGCATCCTCGTTGGATACTATGGGCTAGTTTTGTGACGTCGGCTGATGTCATTTTCATCTTTGACCCTTCTTTACAGACACAGGAGTTTTTACAATATGAACACGTACATCCTCCTCCGTTGTCTTTGCTTCCTCTGGATCAGTACAAATGCATTATTTACACAGATGGATCCGCTCAACCGGCCATTGGTTCTAAACATGTTTATTCAGCACCCTGCGCAATTGTGGCAGGTACGATTGTTGATGGGGATTTTAAATCCTCTTTGGTGCACTCACAGTCTCTTGGAGATTTCACGGCTCAATTGGCGGAGCTACATGCTTTGGTTTTGGCTCTTGAATTTGCTGATCCAGCTGTTCCTACACTTATTGTGTGCGATTCATTTTACTGTGTACAATCCTTCAATGACAACTTGTTCTTTTGGACCCAAAATGATTTTTGTGATTCTAAATGTAGCGCAATTAAGCATAAGATGCTTTGGGTTCGAATGACCGCTCTTAAGGAACGTTTGCCAATCACACATGTTATCCATACTTTGGGCCATCAACGTGTGGGAGTAGACGCTGTTGTTAATTCGCTGGCTGATGACGCAGCCAAATCTGCGGTAGCCACTTGTTCAGTTGCAGCAGTCACAAGGTCCATGACTAAAATTGATGATGATATTTTAGCTGCTATTGCTGCGACGAAGGAGGGAACAGAACTTCCCCAAGGTTTTCCTTCACGTTATTCTTATCACATGTCTTCAGATCAAGTCCCATTAGCAACTATTCCGTCCGTTGGGGATCGGCTGATTCCCAACGAGGACCGCAGACTACGTTTCTGGTGGCGTGGTTTATATCAGCAGACGCGTAAATATGTTCTTTCTTTTGATATTTGTCAACAGATTAAGCCGTCTACTGTTGCCCGTCCACCACATACTCAACTTTTCATTTCAAACCAACCGTTTGGTTGTATCTATCTTGATCACTGATCGCGCTGTTGCACGTTGATGGAAAGGCATTCGCAAAAGTGCTTCTGAAAGAGCTAGAGGCATGGATAAAAAAAAATCAAATCATACCTCAATATCAGACAGGATTTCAGCCCAACTCATCTATGCTGGACAACGTCATCGCGTTATCATATCTGGCAACCAAGGCCACAGAGGTTGCCTCCCCATCACTCTATGCATGCTTCGTCGACTATAGTGCTGCCTTTGATGGCATTGATCGCAACATACTGTGGGCAAAACTTGCAAAGTGGGGCATTCCGAGGAAACATCTGGCAGCCATCGTGACACTTCACACCGGTACTTGGGTTCGTGCTAAGCTTACACATACGTGTAACGGCGAAGATCTACACGAACAAAGGGTTAAAACAGGGCTGTGTGATCGCCCCTACATTGTTCAACGTATACACCGCGGATCTGGGAGAGGCACTCCTAAAAGCCAACATCTTTCCGCCTAAACTGGGCCATCTTAGACTTCCGATCATGCAGTACGAGGATGACCTTGTTCTACTGGATCAAACTAGAATAGGCATGAAAATGGCATTGGATACACTACACCTATATATCATGGAAAACAAACTTCAAGCCAACGCCACAAAAACTAAGGTGCTGGTTTTTGGCCATAAACCCCAAAAATCATTATTGGGTTGCTATCTCGGCCCGCTAAGTATTGCTACCGCTAATAAATACACTTATCTGGGAGTTCAGTTCTCAGACACTGTTAGATCAACACTGCAGGCCAAAGCACTCGAGGCTAAAGCGGCTAAGGTCACACATGGTCTATGCAAATTAAATCACAAGCTCCAAAGCCACTCTGCAGAGGGCATCCAACGAGTAATGCAAGCAAAGCTAATTCCAACACTGAGCTATGGCCATCTCGCCTTTTCGGGTTTGCTTACCGATAAATTGGAGCGCTTGCATATCATGGCTTTTAGAAAGGTTTTCAATCTTCCATATTCAACAAGGTGCACACTGATCTGCTTGGAGTTCAATATTCCAGCAATGGGCATTGAATGTAAAAAAGATCTAGTCGAATTCTATTATCGTGTAATTAAGGCAGGCCCTGGCACAATCAGGGAAGCATTACAAACAGTTTTTATCGATAATACTATCCGCTGGGCAACGTATCTCTCGATGGCCAACAAGTCATTGGGCCTGCCATTAGACCTTTTAACTGATACACCCTTAACAATGGCCGGCCTAAAAAGCCTGTTAAAGAAACAGGGCAAGCACATCTCAAGGCAACAGGTTCTCGAACGGATTAGACACATCCCTGGCGCAGAGGGTCTCGTCAACTCACACTAACCCACTTCATGTCAACCATGTGTGAAGGCAGGATTGGGAAGGCAAGCCCTACAGAACGTTCTGAAAACCAGGCTCCTAACATTACCAATATGGGACTATGGGGGCAACGGGAAAAACTCACGACCAGGAAGCAGGGGATGTTGCTTGTGCCAATACCACACAGAATCAGCTGAGCATATTACTTGTTGTTGCCCAGCCTTGCTGGGCCAGAGGCGACTGTACCTAAGAACAATGTTCCTTCAAAACGGCGTAAGATCATGCAAGGAGGCCCTAATGTTCATCTACAATACCACGGTGCCAATGGCCCTTGCACAAATTGGCAAGTTCTATGCGGCAGCTGGAAGGACTGTACGAACAATGCAAGAATCGATGACGAAAGTCAAAAAAACATAAGCTGCTGATCACCTATTGTAGCAGTAACACTGGCACCATATGATTCTATACACCATTCACATGTACCAGTGTTCATTCTTTTACATTTCATATTTTATTTTGGTAGGAGCATTGTTTTTAATTAATATCATATGCCTGCTTACGCATACAATAATTATATGCATGCTTGCATGACACAATATCGCATGCTCACATACCTATGCCTTTCAGCTTTGCCCGGTGATGCCTTTCTGCATTTGCTACATAAAAAAACCTTGAGCTATCTGCTGTACCCTTATCATTTTGCTGCTGCACTTTCAGACGTTCTTAAATTTTGTAAGGGTCACACATATTTTAACAATTTTATAAATCTGTTATTATCAGATGTTTGTTTTATGACCTTATCCATATTGTATTTGTAAATGATTTTAGGTAATCATACAATAAAGATAATTGCTTACTTACTATCTTGATCACTGCGGTCCTTTGACATCTGATACTGCTTTTAAACACATCTTAGTTGCAGTGGATTCGAGTTCTAGATTCCTTTGGGTTTGGCCACAATGTAGTGCTGACGCTCGAACTGTCATTAAGGATTTGCGTGTCTTTGTCGGGACGTTTGCCTGAGGTACCTTCCATTCTGACAAAGGTGTGCGTTTGCCTCTAAGGCTCACCGGGATGTGATGAAGTCACTGGGGGTGCGGGTGCAATATTCATCTCCATACTGGCCTGAAGGCAATTCAGTTGTGGAGCGGATGAACCGTGACTTAAAGCAATCTTTGACAGCTAGAGTCTTAGGTACTGGCAGGGGTTGGCTGACTCATTTATATGGAGTTCAACGTGCACTAAATAATCTCCCTAGAGACATTTTAATGCTCTTTGGCATTAAAATGTTTGTGCCAGAGCTTGATGGTCTAGACGTTGTGCCGGCTGCCGCAACCTTTGACATAGATAATCATTGTGCTGTGTTTCAGGGTCTACAAAAAGCTTGTGATTCACAAGCGAAAGCACATTTGCCCTCTTCCGCGGATCCAGCGGTGCTGATTCCTGTTTCTGGCTGGCTTCCTAAAGTTGGTGACCTGGTCCGAGAGAAATTGGAGAGCAAAAAAGAATTTTGTCCATCATACCATGCACCGGTCAGAGTCCTTGGCTTGAAAGGCACCCTTACTGTGATCCTGCCTCCTTTACCTGGCCGTAAGGAGAATTGTTACATTTCTATCGAACATATGGCCCATACTGAATAGTATGCCTCCAAGTATTCCACGCCAAGACTTTTCACTGAATCCGATGGCTTCAGCTTCCTCGACTGCTCCCCAAGTAATGGAAGGGGAGATGGAAACTTCAATCAATTTTTTGACTATTTTACCTTCTACTTCCACCAATGCAGACATCGAGTATGCTTCTCCCCCAGTTGAGGTCATGATTGACATTCCTGAGAGTACCATACATGATCCGTCAGATGCTACACAACCTCCGTTGTTTAACTGGGGGCGAGTGGTTATTATATGGACCAAAACAGCTTTTCTTCTGACACATCTTCTTCGTCCTCGTCTGTGGCAACACCCCCTACACGTATCCCGTCTTTTCATCTCCTGGTTCAAAAAGACTTATTTGGTCCCGCCCTGGACATACATCTGGATGGTACATACACTGATATTCCTCTTCATGTGGATTGGGTTTGTGACTGTGTTTTTTCTACTCATTAATTGCCATTATTTGCCTGAACGCTCTGCAGTGAACTTGGTTGACGGAGTTCTAGCACCTCATACATCATCTCATATCATGAAAAGAGATCAAGCCCTTGTGAACATTTTGGCATTCCCTGTTGCTGATGGCATCATTTGGGATAAAGTTTCATATGATATCCATGGCCCTACCGAACTTTTAAACATTACATAAATTTTCCACGTTTCATTGGGAGATGTGGTTTCACCGGACATACACTCCGATGACTGGGATGTTCAGGCTGTTCATGCATTGTTTTCTGATTTAAAATATTATGCTGCAATTGACACTGAAGATTAGTATTTGAATTCGGCAAATTATGCAGATTTATTCTGTTATCAACATTACGGCCATCACTTTTTACACAAGACCAATGCTCCGAGACCATTTTTGAATTTTACACAGTGGGAACATTGTCCAACACCATTACAGGGGAGTTCAAAGACTCAACAGAGTAAATTTATATATTTCTCCGGTTACAATCTTTCAGACCCTCAATCCTACTTTTATAAATTGAAGATGCAACCACAGACTAAATTTATGTTGACACACACTAAATTAGTTTACTCCATGTCCTTCAGGTATGATTTGTCTGTGAAGGGTTATGATCACTGGAAGGACACAAATGATTTAAAATCCAATTGGGGTACCAAAGATTGGCAGGTGCAGGGCACTGAAGCTTTGCATCGTGCATGTCTGATACCATCTCAAATTTTATTTTTAAATGACACGGTGCAGCAGACTACTTGTTTTGGTTTAGCCACTGCCAAAAATCTAAATAGTCCTCGATTCCATTGTTGGCTGAGTATGACACATGGCAAACACACACCAACTACACATTTGAAGACTTAGTTGCCTTGTTCCAAAATGGAACCATTAACTCTTCTAACATTGACCCCTTGGGATGGTTATTGTGGCCAACGAGCTCCAATGCATGCCAACTGGTTTTTCTGAATACCACAAGAGGGTTCACACAAAGTAGACTTGATCCCAGTTTCCCACATTCCCATTCGGTTACCACATATTCAGTGGGTAAATTGTGTCAGCAACGGTTAGAACACTCCACACTGTCATCTGTGAAACAAAACCTTTCTTTTTTGACCGGTGACATCAATTTGGCTGATTTTATTTTAGGTCAGAAATCCCCTAGAACGAAACTGTTTATTTATGAAGCATACAATGAATTTTGGAAACTGCCTCAGATGGAAGCTGCGGTGGGTATCCGCCAAATTGACCAAGCTAATTTGGAAAAAGTCCTTGCAGTAGTAGATAATAGTATTAATACACTGTCTTCTCGTATATATACTTTGGATAACATTGTATCATCTGTCATTGACATTGTTCAACATGAAGTGTCTGTTTTGTATCATGGTCAAAATCAATTACATTCTGTAATGCAGTTTGCTTGGACTTTGCAAACACTCAAAAATTGAAAAATGCCATGGGGTTATTTGAATGCTTCTGCACTGTTTGTGCTGTTTAATTTGACTGATAAACAAAAATTAATGTCAATGAAAGATGCAACATTCACGTTGTTACATATGGAACAATTAGAACAGTTACCATTTTCTATAGTGGAGACTGATTCAGCTGTGTGGTGAATACCTGGGGTTATTGCACTGCTCATCTCACTCTTTCAGTTCACAGCCTGCATGAAACACTATCCAGTAGGTAGGTTTGAGCCCCTCTGCAGTACATTTATTCATGAATTATGGTCGTTACCTTTCACCTACAGATGTCAGCGTGAGGATAAGGAAGTGTTCCTTTACAGTGGAGGACTGCGATTCCACAGTAGGACATTCCCTAGTGTGTAAACAAGTTAAATTGCAGGGGGCCTGTAATGTTTTGGCACCTAATCTGGCTTGTTTTTTAAAAGGTACCCCTGTCCCAGCTATTATTCCCGCACAAACTTTGCTTACTAATGGCAGTTATCTTATTTTGAGTAACCATGACTGCTGTGGCTTACGGGCAGGCATCCCGTATATAGTAATGGTTTAACAACGTGTTACATGTTGCAGCAATGTCCTGTTTCCACCCCCGCATGGGATTGTAGATAGTTCGCTTTGGCCTTCCATTACAATTGTGAAAACAGATTTCAATAAACTAAGCAGACTCAAAGCGCTATTGTTTCAACAAGAAGTGGCTCTCACATCAGCCCGAGAGACCTTCGAATTGCAGGTGGCGAGAACCGCAAGTGAGATACACACGCTGCTAAACACAAATCTCCCACTCCGTTTTAGAAAATTAATTCACCAACTATTTAATGCTTCTGATACAGAAGGCCTTGTCCACTTTTTTAAACTCTTGGGATCCGGCCTTGTTTCTTCTGTCACTGGATTATGCAGCCCTCTGTCCAAAACAACGCACATAGGATCTTTACCCCATACAAGAAAAGGCTCGTTTGATGGAGGGATGCAGGCGACTCATAACTGAACTTTACATCCTTCTTTCACGGGGTCCCACGGGGGAGAAGATTTCTGACCAGCAGCGCTGGGAGCGACACCAGGGGCACCCTCTCACACTGAAAGAATGGAATGAGATCTATTATTGGGCACAACACACGTAGTGTAGCCAGCACAGAAACGGCCACCAAGATCATCACTTATTGGTACCATACCCCTGCCAGACTTCACAGAGAAACCCCCACCCTTAGCGGGACATGCTGGTGCAGCTGTGGTGCGTCCAGCACACAGATACACCTTCTAAGGTCCTGCCCAAAGCTAGCTAGGACCTAAGAGGATATCCTTGAGGATACTGACATCCACATGAGCACATAACTGCCTCGCTTCCCGGCTTATATAATTCTGGGCCTCCCCAACTCCCTTACATATCCATTAAAATCCAAATGAGGATGTCAGATTGCACTAGCTCCGAGGGCAGCGCATCAGGTGATTCTTTCCCACTGGAGTGCCGCCAAAGTCCCAACACACACCACATAGCTTCTTAGACTGTGGTGGATCCTAAGCATAAGAAGCTAACTCTGGTCAAGCATAGCTCAGAGGAATATCATGAGCTCTGGGGCTACTTTACCTCGCTCCTCTCCACCGAGTTCAATGACCTCACTTACCCTAAATACTTGAGGGTCCTGCGCCTTCTCCTGGAGGCGCACTAACATCGCAGATGCAACACATGAGGTCACATAAACCACTACCTAAGGGAGATGTATGCAATCTCGCCTTATTCTCCCATCAGGATCACATCCACTTTTGCCCTTGCCAACACACGAGTGAGTACAGGGGGGAGTGGGGAGGGAGGATTTTGGTTGGGCTCTTTCTGTTCGTTCCTATCCTACTTTCATGCCATTAGTTCATCCCTAATTTCAAGCACGGACCTAGCTGTGGGCATGACTGTTGTTTGCTCTGAACCACAAGAACTCTATAGATGTCTTAGGAAAGAAGCATTCAAATTCACGGCAGCCCAAGTGACACAGACGTTTACATTAATTTAATACAGTATATTAACATTTTCATTATAGTTCACTTTTTAAAAAGGATACATTAAGACATAATTAGCTCTGATGTCAGTTCTGTGAGTCATATCCAAAACTGGAATATAACATGCTCAGTTTATTGGGAAGAACTGTTTTCTCAGAAAAACAGGCATAATAAGTAACCAATTTACCATGGTTTGGCAAAAATAGCACCAAGAAGTTGATATAGAGATGGGTACAGCCATACATTATGTTATTGAGTTGGGTTACATTTCCAGCAGTGGATGGAAATGATAATTTATTTCACGAATATACACCAGCCGCAGTTCCACAAATTATCGGTTACTTGAAGTTCCGTTGACAGCCTGGGAGCATACCATATGGTTTAATGGCGCCCTTCCGCACCCTGTTTCTGTGGTCCGTTTGGGACCCTTATCGGTCGATGGGGCCACATGGCCCGTTTTGGCTGGTTTCACACCTCATCCAAATTATCTTGGTGTTACACTTGCAGAGCTACGTCAATTACATACGTCTTTAATTTATATCAACAGAAGTGTCATACAATTTATGTCACGTAATATTCAAGTGGCTCTGCCTGGAGCCGCTCCTCAACCACCTGGACATGGTGGTGGTCTTGTCATAAGTCCCATCATGATTAATTCAGTGATGGGCAAACGTCCTCAGAATAGAGATGATTTGCCTTATTGGCTTGCAGACAAATTTGAGCAACTCAAGGCTGTTTTTCCTCATACTACTCCTGTTGAGAAACACAGGATCCTTACGAAGAGTTTACAGAGTGGTATTGTTCCCGCTTTAGCTGATTGCACCACCTGGGGTATGGTGTTTGCTGCGGTATACACTGTATTTTGGCACCCCCTCCATGACCGTTCTACTGAGCGTTCTTAAGAAGGTTCAATATGAACACGGGGTTAGTCCAGACCTGGAGTTGGGGATGAGATTAGTGGACATGTTCCCTATTGTCTCCGACTTGATTCTGGCCAACGTTAAAGGTGAGGCAGTTAGTTTGCAAGTGCGTCAACGCCTATTGGCTGTGACGGACGTTGGCAAGCAGCGGCAGTTGCCAATTATTATTGCGGATGTGTGCACATCATTGGGTCGCAATAGTTTGGGAGTAGGACCTTTTACTCAGGTACAAAATAAACCTCCTCCTGAAAAGGAGGGTCGTCTGGTCTTTCCTAAAAAGGATTGGGATAAAAATCAGTTGCAGCAACAACAGAAGCCTGGTTCTCGTGCAGGTTTACCTCCACCTGACGCTTCTGAATGTAGATATGATTTGCGCAACCGCTCTAAAATTAAGACGCCTGAGAGGTTTCAGGTTCCTGATCTTCGTTCTCCTCGTTCCTTTCAGGAATCATCGGATCAACAGTTCAGTGGGGGAGAACGGCAGGATTGCAGACAAGGGGGACCACGCAGCAGCGGCGTGATCTGCAGCGCTAGTTTGACGTAAAAGCCAAACCGGAGGGACCACCTCGATATCGAGCCCCATTTCAGAAGAAAAAAGTTGCCGCTTTGACTGCAAAGTATGCCTCAAACGGTGAGAAACCTGCTCCTCGACTGGAGCTGGGCGCTGACCCTCCTCAACAGCGTGGCAGAGGTTACCATAGTGTGACAGACAATCCACTAGCGTCTGGAGGCGAAAGCAACGGACACTTTTATTACAGTAGAGACAGCTGATACTAGAGTCGCTCCTCCAGATAGACTTTACGAAGTAACACTCCAAATTGAAGGTGATTGTAAATGCACAATTAAGGCACTCTTTTGGTATAACCTTACTTCTTCCTATGATAATTTGTTGGCGAGGTTGATTGGCCTCCCCCATTTCTGGCTTCATCTAAAGGGGAGGATGTTATTCTCTCGAATTTTTTCACATTTTTATCTTGGAGGAGGCTAAACGTGCTTCCGCGTCGGAGTGGGCATTAGCCCTTGCTCCGGCTGTGTATCGTAATCAGGTGGGTTGGGATAAGGATTCGCCGGCACATGAAATTCCTTTGCGCTCAATGCCACAACCCCAACCACAATACCTGATTAAGCGTGAAGCTAAAGCATCCATTGGTGGCATTCTTACCCAGTTGGAATATCAGGGTGTAATTGAACCCTCTGTTTCATCCATGAATAATCCTCTTTTTCCGGTTCATATTGTATCATTTTGGATTACCATCATTTGAACAGTCATGTTCGTACCTTTGCGTTACAGAACACACACAGCTCTGCGTTAGTCGATACCATTATTCGTAAAAAATATAAAACAACACTTGATATCTCCAATGGTTTTTACTGTCACAATTTGGCTCTGGAAAGCCGTGACTTGACAGCCTTCAGCGCCCTTGGCAATCAAAAAAGGTATACACGCTTGCCTATGGGATATAAAAATAGTCCCGGTGCTTTTGCGGCACGCATAGGGTCACTTTTACATGAGATTGACCCTGATGCTTTCTCGTACGTCAATGACATCTATTTGACGGATGATGAATTGATACCGCATCCCATGTATGTGGACCTCATCATAATGCCTTTTGCGGACTTCAGATACAAATTTAACTTTGCCAAGTCACACATTGACTTTTTGGCAGTCCTTTTTCTTAAGAAATTACAATCTTTGCTGGGTTTTTTTAATTTTGGGAGGACATACATTCCTGATTATGCCCAGCGTATCAAACCTCTTTACTCATTGATACAACCTTCTTTCTCGGCTTCCTGTTGGCTTCCGGAACACACCGCTATTCTTTGGTCTCTGCAGTCTGATCTGCTTGCGACCAACTTCTTGTTAACACGAGACAATTCTACAAATTTGGTCATAAGGATTGTACCAGGCTCATTGGGTTTCACTTACTTGACATTCAATGAAGGGGACACGGTCCCCATTGCTTATAAATCACATTTGTACACTTCAGCTGAGATGCGTTTCTCTTCTACAGAAAATGTTTTGACGGCTGTCCAGATGGCGATTCTGAAAGAACGCTCTCTGGCTCAGGGTAAACGCATTTTCATGGTCTCGCCTGTACCTGTTTTAGAAGCAGTTGCGAAGGATAGTATTCCAAATTCCAAAGCCTTGCATCCTCGTTGGATACTATGGGCTAGTTTTGTGACGTCGGCTGATGTCATTTTCATCTTTGACCCTTCTTTACAGACACAGGAGTTTTTACAATATGAACACGTACATCCTCCTCCGTTGTCTTTGCTTCCTCTGGATCAGTACAAATGCATTATTTACACAGATGGATCCGCTCAACCAGCCATTGGTTCTAAACATGTTTATTCACCACCCTGCGCAATTGTGGCAGGTACGATTGTTGATGGGGATTTTAAATCCTCTTTGGTGCACTCACAGTCTCTTGGAGATTTCACGGCTCAATTGGCGGAGCTACATGCTTTGGTTTTGGCTCTTGAATTTGCTGATCCAGCTGTTCCTACACTTATTGTGTGCGATTCGCTTTACTGTGTACAATCCTTCAATGACAACTTGTTCTTTTGGACACAAAATGATTTTCGTGATTCTAAATGTAGCGCAATTAAGCATAAGATGCTTTGGGTTCGAATGACCGCTCTTAAGGAACGTTTGCCAATCACACATGTTATCCATACTTTGGGCCATCAACGTGTGGGCGTACACGCTGTTGGTAATTCGCTGGCTGATGAGGCAGCCAAATCTGCGGTAGCCACTTGTTCAGTTGCAGCAGTCACAAGGTCCATGACTAAAATTGATGATGATATTTTAGCTGCTATTGCTGCAACGAAGGAGGGAACAGAACTTCCCCAAGGTTTTCCTTCACGTTATTCTTATCACATGTCTTCAGATCAAGTCCCATTAGCAACTATTCCGTCCATTGGGGATCGGCTGATTCCCAACGAGGACCACAGACTACGTTTCTGGTGGCGTGGTTTATATCAGCAGACGCGTAAATATGTTCTTTCTTTTGATATTTGTCAACAGATTAAGCCGTCTACTGTTGCCCGTCCACCACATACTCAACTTTTCATTTCAAACCAACCGTTTGGTTGTATCTATCTTGATCACTGATCGCGCTGTTGCACGTTGATGGAAAGGCATTCGCAAAAGTGCTTCTGAAAGAGCTAGAGGCATGGATAAAAAAAAAAAAAATCATACCTCAATATCAGACAGGATTTCAGCCCAACTCATCTATGCTGGACAAAGTCATCGCGTTATCATATCTGGCAACCAAGGCCACAGAGGATGCCTCCCCATCACTCTATGCATGCTTCGTCGACTATAGTGCTGCCTTTGATGGCATTGATCGCAACATACTGTGGGCAAAACTTGCAAAGTGGGGCATTCCGAGGAAACATCTGGCAGCCATCGTGACACTTCACACCGGTACTTGGGTTCGTGCTAAGCTTACACATACGTGTAACGGCGAAGATCTACACGAACAAAGGGTTAAAACAGGGCTGTGTGATCGCCCCTACATTGTTCAACGTATACACCGCGGATCTGGGAGAGGCACTCCTAAAAGCCAACATCTTTCCGCCTAAACTGGGCCATCTTAGACTTCCGATCATGCAGTACGAGGATGACCTTGTTCTACTGGATCAAACTAGAATAGGCATGAAAATGGCATTGGATACACTACACCTATATATCATGGAAAACAAACTTCAAGCCAACGCCACAAAAACTAAGGTGCTGGTTTTTGGCCATAAACCCAAAAAATCATTATTGGGTTGGTATCTCGGCCCGCTAAGGATTGCTACCGCTAATAAATACACTTATCTGGGAGTTCAGTTCTCAGACACTGTTAGATCAACACTGCAGGCCAAAGCACTCGAGGCTAAAGCGGCTAAGGTCACACATGGTCTATGCAAATTAAATCACAAGCTCCAAAGCCACTCTGCAGAGGGCATCCAACGAGTAATGCAAGCAAAGCTAATTCCAACACTGAGCTATGGCCATCTCGCCTTTCCGGGTTTGCTTACCGATAAATTGGAGCGCTTGCATATCATGGCTTTTAGAAAGGTTTTCAATCTTCCATATTCAACAAGGTGCACACTGATCTGCTTGGAGTTCAATATTCCAGCAATGGGCATTGAATGTAAAAAAGATATAGTCGAATTCTATTATCGTGTAATTAAGGCAGGCCCTGGCACAATCAGGGAAGCATTACAAACAGTTTTTATCGATAATACTATCCGCTGGGCAACGTATCTCTCGATGGCCAACAAGTCATTGGGCCTGCCATTAGACCTTTTAACTGATACACCCTTAACAATGGCCGGCCTAAAAAGCCTGTTAAAGAAAAAGGGCAAGCACATCTCAAGGCAACAGGATCTCGAACGGATTAGACACATCCCTGGCGCAGAGGGTCTCGTCAACTCACACTAACCCACTTCATGTCAACCATGTGTGAAGGCAGGATTGGGAAGGCAAGCCCTACAGAACGATCTGAGAACCAGGCTCCTAACATTACCAATATGGGACTATGGGGGCAAAGGGAAAAACTCACGACCAGGAAGCAGGGGATGTTGCTTGTGCCAATACCACACAGAATCAGCTGAGCATATTACTTGTTGTTGCCCAGCCTTGCTGGGCCAGAGGCGACTGTACCTAAGAACAATGTTCCTTCAAAACGGCGTAAGATCATGCAAGGAGGCCCTAATGTTCATCTACAATACCACGGTGCCAATGGCCCTTGCACAAATTGGCAAGTTCTATGCGGCAGCTGGAAGGACTGTACGAACAATGCAAGAATCGATGACGAAAGTCAAAAAACATAAGCTGCTGATCACCTATTGTAGCAGTAACACTGGCACCATATGATTCTATACACCATTCACATGTACCAGTGTTCATTCTTTTACATTTCATATTTTATTTTGGTAGGAACATTGTTTTTAATTAATATCATATGCCTGCTTACGCATACAATAATTATATGCATGCTTACATGACACAACATCGCATGCTCACATACCTATGCCTTTCAGCTTTGCCCGGTGATGCCTTTCTGCATTTGCTACATAAAAAAACCTTGAGCTATCTGCTGTACCCATATCATTTTGCTGCTGCACTTTCAGACGTTCTTAAATTTTGTAAGGGTCACACATATTTTAACAATTTTATAAATCTGTTATTATCAGATGTTTGTTTTATGACCTTATCCATATTGTATTTGTAAATGATTTTAGGTAATCATACAATAAAGATAATTACTTACTTACTATCTTGATCACTGCGGTCCTTTGACATCTGATACTGCTTTTAAACACATCTTAGTTGCAGTGGATTCGAGTTCTAGATTCCTTTGGGTTTGGCCACAATGTAGTGCTGACGCTCGAACTGTCATTAAGGATTTGCGTGTCTTTGTCGGGACGTTTGCCTGAGGCACCTTCCATTCTGACAAAGGTGTGCGTTTGCCTCTAAGGCTCACCGGGATGTGATGAAGTCACTGGGGGTGCGGGTGCAATATTCATCTCCATACCGGCCTGAAGGCAATTCAGTTGTGGAGCGGATGAACCGTGACTTAAAGCAATCTTTGACAGCTAGAGTCTTAGGTACTGGCAGGGGTTGGCTGACTCATTTATATGGAGTTCAACGTGCACCAAATAATCTCCCTAGAGACATTTTAATGCTCTTTGGCATTAAAATGTTTGTGCCAGAGCTTGATGGTCTAGACGTTGTGCCGACTGCCGCAACCTTTGACATAGATAATCATTGTGCTGTGTTTCAGGGTCTACAAAAAGCTCGTGATTCACAAGCGAAAGCACATTTGCCCTCTTCCGAGGATCCAGCTGTGCTGATTCCTGTTTCTGGCTGGCTTCCTAAAGTTGGTGACCTGGTCCGAGAGAAATTGGAGAGCAAAAAAGAATTTGGTCCATCATACCATGCACCGGTCAGAGTCCTTGGCTTGAAAGGCACCCGTACTGTGATCCTGCCTCCTTTACCTGGCCGTAAGGAGAATTGTTACATTTCTATCGAACATATGGCCCATACTGAATAGTATGGCTCCAAGTATTCCACGCCAAGACTTTTCACTGAATCCGATGGCTTCAGCTTCCTCGACTGCTCCCCAAGTAATGGAAGGGGAGATGGAAACTTTAATCGATTTTTTGACTATTTTACCTTCTACTTCCACCAATGCAGACATCGAGTATGCTTCTCCCCCAGTTGAGGTCATGATTGACATTCCTGAGAGTACCATACATGATCCGTCAGATGCTGCACAACCTCCGTTGTTTAACTGGGGGCGAGTGGTTATTATATGGACCAAAACAGCTTTTCTTCTGACACATCTTCTTCGTCCTCGTCTGTGGCAACACCCCCTACACGTATCCCGTCTTTTCATCTCCTGGTTCAAAAAGACTTATTTGGTCCCGCCCTGGACATACATCTGGATGGTACATACACTGATATTCCTCTTCATGTGGATTGGGTTTGTGACTGTGTTTTTTCTACTCATTAATTGCCATTATTTGCCTGAACGCTCTGCAGTGAACTTGGTTGACGGAGTTCTAGCACCTCATACATCATCTCATATCATGAAAAGAGATCAAGCCCTTGTGAACATTTCGGCATTCCCTGTTGCTGATGGCATCATTTGGGATAATGTTTCATATGATATCCATGGCCCGACCGAACTTTTAAACATTACATACATTTTCCGCGTTTCATTGGGAGATGTGGTTTCACCGGACATACATTCCGATGACTGGGATGTTCAGGCTGTTCATGCATTGTTTTCTGATTTAAAATATTATGCTGCAATTGACACTGAAGATTAGTATTTGAATTCGGCAAATTATGCGGATTTATTCTGTTATCAACATTACGGCCATCACTTTTTACACAAGACCAATGCTCCGAGACCATTTTTGAATTTTACACAGTGGGAACATTGTCCAACACCATTACAGGGGAGTTCAAAGACTCAACAGAGTAAATTTATATATTTCTCCGGTTACAATCTTTCAGACCCTCAATCCTACTTTTATAAATTGAAGATGCAACCACAGACTAAATGTATGTTGACACACACTAAATTAGTTTACTCCATGTCCTTCAGGTATGATTTGTCTGTGAAGGGTTATGATCACTGGAAGGACACAAATGATTTAAAATCCAATTGGGGTACCAAAGATTGGCAGGTGCAGGGCACTGAAGCTTTGCATCGTGCATGTCTGATACCATCTCAAATTTTATTTTTAAATGACACGGTGCAGCAGACTACTTGTTTTGGTTTAGCCACTGCCAAAAATCTAAATAGTCCCTCGATTCCATTGTTGGCTGAGTATGACACATGGCAAACACACACCAACTACACATTTGAAGACTTAGTTGCCTTGTTCCAAAATGGAACCATTAACTCTTCTAACATTGACCCCTTGGGATGGTTATTGTGGCCAACGAGCTCCAATGCATGCCAACTGGTTTTTCTGAATACCACAAGAGGGTTCACACAAAGTAGACTTGATCCCAGTTTCCCACATTCCCATTCGGTTACCACATATTCAGTGGGTAAATTGTGTCAGCAACGGTTAGAACACTCCACACTGTCATCTGTGAAACAACACCTTTCTTTTTGACCGGTGACATCAATTTGGCTGATTTTATTTTAGGTCAGAAATCCCTAGAACGAAACTGTTTATTTATGAAGCATACAATGAATTTTGGAAACTGCCTCAGATGGAAGCTGCGGTGGGTATCCGCCAAATTGACCAAGCTAATTTGGAAAAAGTCCTTGCAGTAGTAGATAATAGTATTAATACACTGTCTTCTCGTATATATACTTTGGATAACATTGTATCATCTGTCATTGACATTGTTCAACATGAAGTGTCTGTTTTGTATCATGGTCAAAATCAATTACATTCTGTAATGCAGTTTGCTTGGACTTTGCAAACACTCAAAAATTGAAAAATGCCATGGGGTTATTTGAATGCTTCTGCACTGTTTGTGCTGTTTAATTTGACTGATAAACAAAAATTAATGTCAATGAAAGATGCAACATTCACGTTGTTACATATGGAACAATTAGAACAGTTACCATTTTCTATAGTGGAGACTGATTCAGCTGTGTGGTGAATACCTGGGGTTATTGCACTGCTCATCTCACTCTTTCAGTTCACAGCCTGCATGAAACACTATCCAGTAGGTAGGTTTGAGCCCCTCTGCAGTACATTTATTCATGAATTATGGTCGTTACCTTTCACCTACAGATGTCAGCGTGAGGATAAGGAAGTTTTCCTTTACAGTGGAGGACTGCGATTCCACAGTAGGACATTCCCTAGTGTGTAAACAAGTTAAATTGCAGGGGGCCTGTAACGTTTTGGCACCTAATCTGGCTTGTTTTTAAAAGGTACCCCTGTCCCAGCTATTATTCCCGCACAAACTTTGCTTACTAATGGCAGTTATCTTATTTTGAATAACCATGACTGCTGTGGCTTACGGGCAGGCATCCCGTATATAGTAATGGTAACGTGTTACATGTTGCAGCAATGTCCTGTTTCCACCCCCGCATGGGATTGTAGATAGTTCGCTTTGGCCTTCCATTACAATTGTGAAAACAGATTTCAATAAACTAAGCAGACTCAAAGCGCTATTGTTTCAACAAGAAGTGGCTCTCACATCAGCCCGAGAGACCTTCGAATTGCAGGTGGCGAGAACCGCAAGTGAGATACACACGCTGCTAAACACAAATCTCCCACTCCATTTTCGAAAATTAATTCACCAACTATTTAATGCTTCTGATACAGAAGGCCTTGTCCACTTTTTTAAACTCTTGGGATCCGGCCTTGTTTCTTCCTTTCAGACTATTTTTGGAGTAATACCAGCCTTTATCCATTCTATTTTTTCCAGCGCCTTCGCAGAGGGTTTCCCTTGGTGCTCCTGTTGATTTACGTCGTGCTTGTTCTCCTATTATTGCTTCGCAATGGATGCTCGATTTATGGATCTGCCAAACCCGGTCCAGTTGCAGCTGTACTGTGTTCGAATGTGGCAGCTTTTTGGTCCTATGCTGGTGATGTCCTTTGCCATCGACTATTGGCTGACCTTCTGTTATGCCTACTTCACCTGCGTGCAACCTGTGTTCCACTGCCTCCGGTGCCCTTTTCAATGGGCCCTGGATGTCTGCCTCTCCAATACCACACGCGCTGCCCTGGATTACGATCTGTTAATGGGTCCGTTAAAGGCCCATGACCAGGTATGTGCCACGGGTAGGTGTTTGTTGTGCGATCCTCTTCTTGGACCAACGGCAGATTTGAGTACCTGTGCCCGTGCGCAGCGCCTCATTGATTGGAGTTTCATCAAAGTTGACGCAGGTTGCCCTGGCATGCTCCTAACAGCCTGGATAGGATATGAGGAGCATGTGTGCTCGTTTGATCTACTAAACTGTATGGCATCCCTTTTTAATATGGAGGGAACAGACAACATTCTGGAGTACATGGCGTTCCAATTTTCCAGCCTCATTTTAGTCTCTGAAGACTACCTATGAATGGATGGGTTTTTGAGTGCCCAATTGACTAAATCTTTGCATCTTGCAATATTCAAATTTTTTATTCGACTTCATGACTATCGTGATTGGAATACCACTTAGACGCTTTGCCTCTGCTTATTTTCCTTTTTTCGTCTTAGCATACAGCTAACGACCTGGCCAAGGGGAAGGTGTCACGTGGCCCATAGGGACATTGACGTTTTTCACTAACTTAGCATGAGCACATTGCAGCTTGCCTGCTGCTTTTGCGCACGCTACTACACATCTTTATTTTTGCAATATTCCACAACTGGTTTCACATGAGAACTCATCGCTGTTTACGCACTCTGCATGTTCATGGGATTTTGACTGAACATTATGCACAAGGTCGAACAACAATGCCCCTTGTTATTTTGTTCTGGCCAGACATTAGCCCTTAGACAAAACATTCTGCTGCAGCTGTTGTTTGGACAACGTACTTTGGTTTTTAGTGGGGTACACGAATTAGGTGAGACACACTTGGAGAGGGACCTTTCCAGGGAGAAGAGCGAGACAGCACCTATGATGTCGATCTACCATCTATAGGCTAAGGTATGGGGTCTGCTGACAAAGCCCAGAGATCTTCTAACATATAATAATACTGCTTCTTAGCATGGAGAGGGAGGTTGGCTCCATTGTCCTTTTTTATGATGACATTTCTCTTCATGATTTATGGACTAGCTGCAATGCTGACTGTTTTTATACTATGCATTTTCCTGCTTGTCGTGGCACGTATACTGCATGTTAGGGCACGTTAGTTAAAATAAATATTGTAAACTATTTTGTGTCTCTGTCAGATCTTATTGTGGACAAATACAAGAGTGCAAGCGAAAGGGTGTGTCTTGTTCCCGCGATTCCTGAGAGATCTGGGAGTGTTGTGTTTTGGGGTGTCTAATCATTTGCTTCTCTGTGAGTGAGTAGGAGAGCAAGTAAGACACTATAGCTAGTCGGTCCTGGGCTCGTGGGCACCAAGGTGATAGGAAGACTCCTGCGCATAGTTCTGTGTTTGTGCAGAATCCCTGCAACAAGACTTTAACTAATCAAAATCGAAAACATCTGAGAGTCATTACCAACATTATGCTTCCTCAGTATTTTTGTCCCCTTACTTTTCATTGCACTTAGGATATGTTAATAAATATGTCTATTTGATTTTGTTCAGCTCACAGTAATGACTCGTGGTGGGGAGTTTTTGGAACAAAGACAACACCAAGTGTTCAGGTAAGAAAAATCATCAGTCCCTCTGTTGTACACATTTATGAATACACAAGACACACATTACTAGGGCTTCAATAATGTTGCAGCTCTAACCCTCAGGTACAATTTTTTTTTAAATGCCCCAACTTAGAGAAATGTCCTACTTGCCAATGAAGGACAAAAGTCTGACACTATATGTGTCATAGATGAGCTGCATTTTGAGCTCACCCTCCAGCATAGGATTTGGCTTAAACAAATGGCAATGCCCATTGCCGGAATTATTTTGCTCTCTCCGCAATATACCACAATCACATGCTTTTTTTGTACCAGGATTTAGACTATTTTGACACTTCAGTTACCAGTTCATGAAACATATAAACTTCCTGCTTTTGTGCTATATCCTTGATTCGCCAGGTAGGATAAGCCACCCCTAAGTATCACCATAAAACCATCACATTTGTGGCCAGAACCAACAAAAGCTTCTGACAAGCCTGCTGCAGGACCTGACCAAAAAGCCCACTTTCTGTGTATTTGTTAATAACACATGTTCTTCGCTCTTCCACACCTAAATGGAAGACACCATGTAAAGTTAGCTATGCGTTTAATGCCATCCAAAACAGAAACCAAACCTTTGGTGCTTTGCCAACAGTTATCATTATTATTCCGTTCCATTGTACTCATTCCATGTAACTTGGTAGCTGCATGAGAACCAATGACCTACAGCATGCACACAGATGCAAGCAGAAAGTGCACAAACCCAATGAACTACTTTAATAAGATTCTAATCTGTGACCTGGAGGCTACATTGAGATATCTGCAGTTGTTGCTCAGCTCACAGGACTGCCATGTCCGGTTTGGAACCTTTGCGTCCAAGTTCTACATATATCTTTACATCAAGTACATTAATCCACAAAGCTATCTAAATAGATTTCTTCAGTTAAAAGGCTGTCCTTCATCTGGGCAATGTTCAGGAGAACTACTTACATTTTTAGTTTAAGATTTCATAAGTCTGGTCAAGAGGTGATAGAAGCGGGCTGTTCTCTCTCCACCCCTTAATGTCTGCTGTTGAGGGAATGTTTAGAGTACACATCATGTAAGGCACACATCGCCAGCTCACTGCTCCAATGTAAAAATAAAAAAATCTGAAAGACACCCTAGAGAGAGGTCAGACTCAACAATTCTATTCAAATTCTTTTTCTGCTTGTTAGCTGGGGATTGTATTACGTAGTTTATTTAGTCCTACATGCAACATTCTTCTCTCCTGTAGCAGGGACAAATCTATAAATAGCTGCAAACTAATGGCTATGCAGTTAGTGAAGTACTGGAGTTCCTGCTGGGCTCAGTGATGGGACATCCCCAGAGTACCAGCTAGAATAAGAGTCAAAATGGTGCAGAAGCCAGGAATGCAGGCCCAGTGTTGGCACAGGGGAGTGTGAAGAGATTAAAGAGAAGAAGGGGGTAGCTGGGAGAGGAACTCCCTACCCAGTGATGTTGTTGCCTCCGGGGACAGCATGTCATGTAGCCAAGGTGGCGCTGGAGCAAGGATTTGGCGGGGAACAGGAGTATCAAAAAGAGGCAAATGAATGAAAAATGAGAAAGAGGACCTATGGAGCGAAATTGCCTATTGAGTCATATGTTTTCCTCTGTGACCAGACTTGCGTACGACCCATGATGCCACTGGAGCCAACGTTGGGGGCAGAGATGGCAAATAAGGATGATGGCACTAGTTGTGCAAGATACAGATGTAACACAGACTATTCATTGTGGCCCTTCTTCTTCGCCAACACAATATGGGCTCATATCTAGTGATCTAGAGAACCCCTGAGAGAAGGGCATGTCCCAAAGCTGTGGTCAGACCGCCTGCCAGATTAGGAGTTTCCTCCTGTCTGGTGGGCTGGTTTTTGACATTCCCACGGTGGTGCCTCTAAAAATGGGCACCAAAATGGGAACGCTAAAAATAGTTCCTGCATGACATGGACAGAAAAGTCCATGCCGTGCAGGAACTGTGGCCCATGTACACACGGGGGCACATGTTGTGCCCCCCTGTGTGCATCCCCTGCAGGGCCCCTTTTGTTTCCTCTCCATTACGGTGTTTATGGAGAAGGAACCTCCATGACACCGCCGGCAGAGAGGAAACCCATAATATGCCTGGCGAGACCGCGGCGGTCCCACTAAGCATATTGCGGCCTCCTGACCGCAGCAACACCGCCAGTGAATGGCCGTTCCCTGGTGGGTGCGGCCGGCTGTGGTGGTCCCACCACCCGACTCATAATAGGGTGATCGGGAGACCGCCGCGCCCCGGCAAGTCTGGCAGTCCGTGAACCCCCAGACTTGTAATTGGGGCCCTAGTGATCTAGAAAATTTTGGGAAAGGAATTCCCACTATTAGAAATTGGATTGTGACAGCAGGAGGAGGTATTTTGAAGGCTATACTTATACCAGTATTAATATTAGGGCTTTGTTTCTTATGCCTGTTTGTTTTAGTTAAAGGCTGTAGATATTTCTTACACAAAAAAAGGAAAAAATAAATGAATAAAAGATTTGAAAAAGATTTAACATTAAATTACATCATGAATGATGACTATAGAAAGTAATTGAAATTTCAAAGTTTAAACAGAAAGAGAAGGGATTCAACGGGTGATGAAAGTGTATTTTGAACGGAACTCACATGTGAAAACATGATTAAGGTAACCATCAGACGGGGTAATTGGGAAAGCTAATTACTTAATATGGAAAATAATAAATCTTGTAGTTTAATGTGCAATGATAAATGTAAAACGTAATGCAGAAAAGACACGCATTTGAAATATGCTGATTTGCAATAGCCAGTCATTGCTACCTGTGTAGGTCATAGAAAAGCTATGAAGCAATTTTCCTTTAACTAGAAGCAAACGTAATATTGCTGAAATGTGCACAATGTGAATTAAAAGCTTGACCTTAAATTGACATGATTAGAAATGATTGTCATAACTGCAGAATATTCTGGTTTAACAAATGTATTACTTTATAAACAACATTTTTATTCTTAATTGTCATGAACTTTTTCATATGAGCATTTTAAAAAATGATGCTTGATTCATAGTAAAAGGAATGCATTACTTAACAGTGATTTTGCTTTTTAATTAATAGTTCATTGTTCTCGCAGTGAAGCAAATTGAGATGTAGATGGTCAAGCTGTGTTTTAAGGCTTATGGAAACCAAGTCCACTGTTTCCAGAATTTAACTACACAAGAATACCTGTAGCTAATCTTGTGATGAAGTGTACAAGCCACATGTATTTTCGTGGGAACGGAGAAGGTGAACCTGTTTACCAAAGAATGCTGCCATCCTATTGGCTCAAGGAAGAAGAAGCCTGATATAATGTTTTAATACGGTTTCCTGACTTTTATATTAGTGCGTGTTCCTACATTCCATTCCAGACCCCTGACAGTTGTGACTACTGTTGCTACTGTTTTCCCTTTTACCTCATTTTGCTATTTGATTTTCAACAGTTTGCTACTGCAACTGTATGCTGATTTGTTTGGATTTATTGAAACGTGGCAGAGTCCTATGAACTACTCTTTATGGGAAGTTCTGTTGTTCTAATTTGACATTGAAGCTTTATGCTCCTCTGATCTCACTCTTTTCGTTTGAACCTAGACTCTTCATGGGTTCTATAAATCTAAAATTCTGATCCTGATCTTAGAATAGGGAATTGTTCCTTTATGGAAATCGCTTAATGCACTATTTATTTGATGCTTTTGATTAGACTTCTGTAAACGTATTTGATTTGTGGACTAACTAAAACGGAGACAAAATAAAGAAAATAACTGTACTAATCTCTTAATGAGAATAAAGGTTTTAGAAAATTATCACAACTCTCATCACTGACTGCACTTAAAGCTGGTAATGAAATTTAAGTTTGCAGTGTCTGATTTGCTCCTTGACTCCAAATACAACATTCTAAGATGCATCAAGAGAAAGAAGAATGATTTAGCCCGGAAAATGGGGCTTAACTCTGCAGGTGATGGAAGATGTGTGATAGTAATAAAACGATGTTTTGAGATAATTTTTAGGGTCCAGTCCGTGGTATCAGAAGCAACACTTCACACTACAGTACACTTTAAAAGAAACAAAAAACTTTATTGGCATTTAGGAATTACACAGACATCATTTCAAAGGAATACACTGAAGTGAGATCAGGCTCCCCATACCATCCCTCCTCCCCTACAGTGACAATGGGAAGCAAATGATATCATCAGTAAGTCTCCGGTTATCCGCCGGTGGGAGAGAAGGGAATGACTGCAACCTATCTATCCCATATACAGAAGCATTCCATTTCTCAGATAAGGATATGAAAAGAAGAAATAACGTTACATATGATTTTTTTCAATGGTGGTGCATAGGCGTACATAATCCATCTCTTAATTCTGTCCACGGGGACCCATGTCAACGTTTAACATAGTCACTCCCCCCTCCCCTTACCCCCTGTGTCAAGTCATCAAGTCATTAAAGGTGTTAAAGCATACAAGTTTGTCTTAGGCCGCACATTGCGATTTTAGCTATCGCTTCTTGGCCATTGCTCCCCATGATTCTCCGGCACCAGTTGTGTTTCCCCCTCACCTGCAGCCTCCCAGGTCCCCGGGGTTTGTGGGTCTCTTAGTTTTGATAACATATAAGACCATGCCTGGAGATCGTCTGCAAGCTTTTCATCCTTCCGGACAAATTTAATTCGTAACGTTTCCGCAGTCGGCCACTCACACGTGTCTCTTACCCATTCCTCTGTTTGTGGGGGCATAGACCGAAGCCATCCTATAACAATGCATCTCTTTGCTAGTACTAACCTCAGGAGAACAAAACGTCTACTTAGCTTCTTGTGTTTTGGTGTAGGTAACAAACCCAGCAACACTTGTCAGATTTCCCTAGGGATCACCCAACCCGTGGCCCTCCGGAGGTGTGCAAGTACATCTTCCCAATTAGAGAGTAGTGTCGGACAAGCGCAAATCATATGGGAAAAGTCTGCTGCCCGTGATCTACACCTTGGACATTCATTTGTGCGAGCTGGGTAGATTATATGTAATGTTCGTGGGGTGAGGTATACCTGATGAACAATGTTGTATTGAAGGAGCTTAAACCGTGCATTGGAACCCACCTTCTGAACCCCTTCATGAACCCTTAACCATTCTCCCTCTGACAGAGGCGCCTCAACTAACGTATCCCATTTAAACTGTACGGGCAGAGCCGCACATTGTACATCATCTTGTAAGGCTTGATAAAGATGGGACACCAATCGCCTACCCTGCGCCATATATAGCATCACTTTTAGTGTATTAGTACTGGGGGGCTCCTCTGGGAACGACGGCCAGATCTCCCGTGCTACTCTCGAAGGTCGTCTCACCCTCATGGGTGATAAATTTCCCATCTACATACAGATCCCCCAGCAGTTGGCACCCCCCTTCCATCGCCGCACAGACATAGAATCAGCGATACAGGCGAATGGATGCAATGCCCACAGGGGCATATCCGGGGCATGTTGCATCACCCGTCGTACCACGTTTTCCCAGGTCATAGCCACATGTTGTACAATGTATGGAAGCGATGTGGGGGCCCCAGTACCGAGCATCAGGAGATCCGGCAAAGGGAAACAGCTGTACGTGCCCACCAGGAGTCACCTCTCCCAGTTTTCTTCTCTGTACAGCCAATGCACTGCGTGTTGTAATTGGGATGTCATTTAATAAAACTCTAAACAAGGAACCTCAAGCCCTCTTTCACCCCATGTTCTCTGTAGTGTTGCCATGCGCACTCTCCTGCATTTGTTGCCCCACAGGAGGTCTGCCAATAAGTCATCTAGTGTCTGGAAGTAATGCCTTGGAACCATGTAGAGCGAGTGTTGTACAGACATCGGGGTAGGATAATCATTTTTACAATTGCAATCCCGCGCATAAGGGATAGCGGTAGGTCACGCCAAAATCGTATGGAGTCGTGTAATCCATCTATCACTCTTCCGATGTTAAGATCAAGGTAGGAAGAGGCTGTGTTTGCCAAGTATCTCGTTCCCTTGGTCACCCACGGTAACCCCACCTGCGGTAACTCAGAATTCTGTGTCCCCGCCAGTATGCCTATGGGGATCAGTTTGGATTTCCCTGGATTGATACGGAGACTCAAAACATCTCCAAATCTTTGTAGGTCCGCAAGGAGGAGAGGCACCGAACATGCCGGCTGCCGGAGGTGAACTAGCGTATCATCAGCATAAAGGGAGACCACATGATTGATCTCCCCCAGCTTCACCCCTGATCCCCCAGGGTCCCATCCTATCTCGCAGGGCGGCTGCCAAAGGTTCCATAGCCACCGCGAACAAGAGTGGTGAAAGCGGGCAGCCCTGATGGGTGCCCCGGCAAAGGGCAAATGGTTTAGATACCAAGCGTCCAACTCTTATTCTGGCAACAGTGGCCGTGTAGAGCAGTTGGACTTACTTGAGAACCCCCCTCCCTCCCGCTCCAACCTGCTGGAGAATTTGCCAGATATAGGGCCAGTCTACCGAGTCGAAGGCCTGTTCGATGTCCAACAGTGCCTGAGCATAATCGTCCTCCACCAGATGTGGGGCATGCCATACATGTGCCAGGCGTTGCAAATTATGAGTAGTACTGTACTTAGGTATAAACCCCACCTGATCTGTATAGATAAGGTGGGAAACATTCGGGAGAAGGTGTGCCCTCAGAATCCCACTAAGTATTTTCACATCTAAATTTAGAAGCGAAATCAGCCTGTAGGAGTTGGCTAGTAAAGGGTCTCTGTCAGGTTTTGGTATCATGGCCACGATGGCCTCTTGCATGGAAGGCCGTAAAGGGCCAACTGTGAGTGCTTCATTGTAGACCTCCAGTAGGTTGTCAACCAGCAGGGGGGCAAACCTCTGACAGAACTCCGCCGGTAGCCCATCACTTCCGGGGCTTTTGGCAGATTTGAGATGTTGGATGGCCATCATGATGTCTTCTCTATTAATCGGGACACTCAAAACCTCAGTCAGCTCCGGGTCCAACTGGGGGAGCTGGACAGAAGCCAGGAAGGCTCGGACTGCCTCCCGCGGGCGGAGGGCTGATCCACTTATACGCCACTGAGATGCTTAGCCAGAGCCTCGGTGATTGCGTGCTTTGTGTGTACCATTTTACCACTGCTATCCCGGAGCTGCAAGATGAGGGTTGTGGGTGACTCCTGTTTAATCAATCGAGCCAACAAAGCTCCCGTTTTGTCTCCCTCCATATTCAGGCGTTGTCGATATGCAGTATTTGTGTGTTTCTCTAACCTGCGCAAATCTGCCAGTAAGGCTCCCCCGATGGCAGACCACTCCATCATAGTGTGAGGGGCCACAAGGAGCGCTGCTTCCAATTTACCCAACTGTGCCTCTTGTGTGGCTATGTCTTCTTTCAGTTGACGTCGGACGCCATAAGACGCCTTAATACACACCCCCCTAAGGGCGACCTTCATGGCCTCCCACTCGAGCGCTTGAGGCAGACCTCCAATACTACAGAACACTTTAATGATGTGCAAGACAGACACCTGCATGCAGTGTGAGTATGTGGTTATTATGGACTTGCATTTAGAGAGAGAGAGGGAGGGAGAGACAGAGAGAGACAGAAAAACACAGAGAACTATAGATGGGCAGAGAAAAACATCCACAATCCCATCTCTAATTAACCGCAAAGACATATGTAAGGCAATAATGTCTGATCTCTATACTGGAGCAAAAAATGGGACTGCAAGGTGCACTCATGCGAAGCAGTAGCAATGGGAGCATGCAACTTGCCAATCCTACCATCATTCTACCTCCACTGGCTTGAAGGAATAGACAGCTGCAGCTAAAGTTGTTGGAATGGTCGTTCAGTGCATCATCACACAACTTAATGCTATTTTACGAAGAGAGTGGCATTGCAAAGACCAGCTTGTAGCCTAGTGAGGAACTACTTTGTTGACTAATCAGCAATGCAAAATGACAACAAATTTAAACCTACACAAAACTGTTTGGACAGCCCCAAAATCTGAATAGACTTGAAACAAATGGCGGATAGAAGGTGCAAACCCAAAGATGGTAATGGCTGAAATGACTAACCCAAACGCCCCTCTATGTGTATTTGTTAATAGTATAAGTCCTGGCAACATCAGACAAGAAAATGTAGGCACTAGATTGTGAAATGAATGCAAAATATATGTGACACATATTTCACTTAACATTTAACCTTATGCATATTGCCTTTGGTTGCAAAATAAATAAATCCATAAATAAAATATTGCACACTTGCCTAGGTCTTATTGTGTTAAAGATGCAAAAGTAGAGAATATTCAATTTGCTCAATTATTCACTCAGGTGAAAAAATCTTTAAAATATGTCTGCATGTTTTCAACAATGTGTAGTGATATATAGATGTGTTTTCCTTAATGTTTGCTACTTGCTATTTTTTGTATTGATTTCTTTTGGTTTCACTTTTTCAGATGCTGTGATGACTTGTTATGCCTTTAACTTTAGAATACCATTCACATTCTTTCACAGTTACATTGATCAAAAATGTGTTTTTATGTTCTGACTCTTGCTTCAAGCAAAGCTTTAGCAATTCCAAGCAGAATTAGTTGTTGGTTACTTAATTTGGTTTTCTGATGGAAGTACTATGCCCTTCCAGACAGTTCATTTTAGAACCTTATTTTAATTATCTTTTAAATGGTAATATGGTTGTGTCTCCAGTTGCATACTTTGCAAATCAATATGCTTCTTCTAAATTATCAAGGATTTAATTAAATTATATGTTTTTAGCTTTATGGAGGATGTATATCACAATGACACTTCAGGATACTGTGTTCTTGGAGGCAGCAAGTATGTGCCTGGTATCCGGGGATTCTTTGGCCCTGTCAAGTATTATCGTCTCCGAGCACTAGAGAGACAAGAGGTACATTTATATTTGAGTAATATACCTTTAAGTACTATGACAAAATGAAGGTAGAATTTTTGTTTTATATACCAGTGTACGCGTGTGCCACTAAACTATAAGTAGCAAACCATCTGTTTTAAAATATAATTGCATCTTTTCTTTCAATGTTTAGTGCCTGCTCCACAATTAGAATGTTTCTCATAATTGTAATGGAAAGTCAAGGACCACACTGGCATCCGTAATATTAGCTGACTTCTGAGAGTGAATGTTCTAAGTCAAGACAAGTGCCCTCCAGTGAAAGGCCAGTCTAGACACGGCGCCAGGGCATTTTTGTTTCACATGCCAGTATCTAAAACCAGCTGGATAGAAAGTCAACCCAAGAAAAACAAAGAGACCAAAGACAAGATCTTTCAAAGAAACGTTTAGAATGTAATTGTCCTGGTACAGACACTAAAGGTATACTGTCAACTCCCTTGGGTGCCCCTGTATGAGGCATGAGTGAGTGAAAACACTTAGAAAGCACACTTTGTGGCAAGCTGTCTCTAGGATCGATAAACAGAGTGGAGGGAGGGAAAATTTACACCCAGAATAGTTAAGACTTCAGAGTGGATCTGAGTGCCAGGAAGTTGTTTATCCTGCAAATATCACATGTAAGGTGTTCCATATTTTTAGACCAGGGACTGAAAGGAAAAAAACCAACTCTTGTATATTTGAGGCCAGTAAGCAAGGAGATTGAGAGACATTGAGTGGACGTTATAGTTAGGCTGACATTTCACTCGTACAAAACCAGAGAAATTCAGGAGTTATAGTAAGCTGAACTAAGTATAACTCACGCCCCCTATATGCGCTCCTTATGACCTCACATATTACATCACTCGTGACATGGTCAGTGACATTACTGATGACATCCCAAATGACATGACTGATGAGATCATCCAGTGACAGTGAGTATTTTTAAAATGTTTATAAGCATTAAATATATATGCCAAGGTGTATTGGTGAATCAGTGGCTGTATGAGTGCCTGTATGGATGATTCAGTGGGTGCCTGACTGACTGTATAAGTAAGTGAATGTATAAATGAGTGACTAGGTTGTGCGAATGTCTGTATCAGTCTGTCAGTTGGTGTCTAAATGGCTGTATGGATTGGTGAGAGAGTACGTGAGTGACTGTATGGGTGATTGACTAGTTATCTGAGTACCTGTTTGAGTATCTGTGTGGGTGGGTGAGGGTGTGTGTGACTGCCTGCATGGATGAGGGAGTGGGTGAGTCACACTGGCTGTATGGGTTAGTGAGTGCGTCTGCGGGGGCTGTATGGGTGACTGAGTGTGTGTATGGATGTGTCTGTGAGTGAATGGATGTGCCAGTGGTATATGGGTAAGCAACTGCATATGTGAAAGGCAGTATAGGTGAGTGTTGGAGTATATGAGTGATGTATGTGTGAGTGAGTAATTGCAAGAGTGGCCGTATGAGTAAGTGTGTGCTTGTGTCAGTGACTGTATAGGTGAGTGAGTATGTGTTAGTATCTGTATGAATAAGTGAGTGGGTGAGGGTATAACTTTATAGGTGAGTAAGTGGCTGTGTAATTAACTCTATGGGTGAGTGACTAGGTGTGTGAGTAGCTCTGTGGGTGACTGATAGTGTGTGAGCGGCTGTATAGGTGTAAGAGTGGATATATCAGTGACTGTATTGGTGAGGGAGTTAGTTATGAATGGCTGTATGGGTGAGTTAGCAGATCTGTGTGTATACCTATGAATCAGTGAGTGGGTAAGTACTGGTATGGGTGTTTCAGTGGTTTTGAGAATGTTAGTGTGGCAGTTGGAGTGGGTATATGAAAGGTTATATTGGGGTGTGAGTGGGTCATCAGAAATTCTGTGGATGATGTCATCAGTGATGTCATTTGAGATGTCATCAGTGATGTCACTGACCATGTGAGGTCATAAGCAGTGCATTGTGGGTGCGTGAGTTATAGTTAGCTCAGCTAACTCTAACTGCTGAATTTTTCTGGTTTTGTATGAGTGAAATGTCAGCCTAACTATAACGTCCCTGTAACCTTTGGTTTTTTTCAGTGAATTTCTAAGGTTTTTTAAATTATATTTCCTAACTATAATGTCCCTGTAACCTTTGTTTTTTTCAGTGAATTTCTAAGGTTTTTTAAATGATAATTCTTAACTATAATGTCCCTGTAACCTTTGTTTTGTTCAGTGAATTTCTAAGGTTTTTTTAATACTATTTCCTAACTATAAAGTCCCTGTAACCTATGGTTTTTAAAGTAGTAGTCATGTTTGCAGAGTGGTGGAGAACAGGGACAGGGCCTCCCACCAGCGCTCAGGAATTCTGCTGTGTAGGACTTACAGGAGGGCTTCTTGGCCCCCAATGTCCCCTAGGAGTAAAGTAGACCTTATCCCTCAACCAGTAGTGCGCCAGGAGCAGCATTTGCAGAGTGATGGATATATATAAACAGCAAAGTTCTGTGGTTTGCTGGCATGATTCCTAAACACCGGTGGTGCAGGTAAGGACATTACCACCAACACCATCAACATTTGCCACTATTTCTCCCCATCAAGAGAAAGGCTTCACTGAAAATCTTGAGAGAATTCCCTTTTATTGCATACCGCGCTTGACACAGGAACACATTTCGGCTGCTTAATCAGCCTTTGTCAACCTAAAAGAGTGCTATTTTCTCAACAATTTAAACGCGCCCAACATGTGATGCATTACATAAACATAGGCAAGATATTTTCATAATCTCGCTTTGGCAGTATGTCATAATGTTAATACATCCATGCCCACAATTTGCAATCAAACGTCAAAAGAGAAATAAAACAAATTAAACATTCGGCAACTTATTAGCAGTTCTTGCAGTCTTCAAAATAGACAAATGAAAAGATCATTAACTCAGAGTTTGTTGTCTATTACGTAAGCGTTATGCTGCCAATAACATTGAGACTGCCACTTAAATATCAGTAAATTCAGCCTTTCAAATTGTGGCTACATTGGAATGCAGTCAGCCATTCGTATAGTGTTTAAATTACGGAAATAAAAAGTCAATCACTGTTTACAATCCTGCAACATAGCTTCGGAACGCTGTCAGTCAATTGTGCAGTCTTTGAGTCACAAAAATGAAAGCAATCATTAACTCATAAAGTGCATATTGTTAAGCAGCAGAGCTTGCCTCGATCTTTCAGCATATAGCTACTTGAACGCTGTGCTTATAAATCAAGCGCTGTCATACTAGTAGCTCAGTCTCTCGATTTCACCACTCAGCCAACAGCCTACATCGGTTCCCTGCTCCGAACAGCCTCAATTCATGAATAAGAGGGCTTACCACAGAACAAAAGTCCCCGCCAAGGGTAGCCTTTCGACTACCAGCGTCACTTCTCGCTACTGCTTCCATCACTTCTGTTCTCAAATAATCTGATGCGGTGCTAGGAGGCGCACCAAATATATATATATATATATATATATATATATATATATATATATATATATATGTATGTATGTATCTGGTATTTGCATACAAGGGATCATTCCTATCTACTTAGTGGAACAATCACATACATTCCTTTGGAACCTTACTTGTGTATGTTCCATTGGAATGTATTAGTATGAATAGTAACTGGAGCCTAACCTGGATGAATGGCTGGTATGTTTCTCTTATGACATGTACTTAATAAACATGTTAAAGTAACATTATAGTTAATTGAATTTGTTAGTGACAACATTAGCCTTTTGAACCAAATATCCCACAGAAATTCACCAGTTATATTTAGCAGCAATACCTATAACTTGCACCCCCTACTTGCACTGCTTATGACCTCTCATATTACATCACTCATGACTTTTCAATGACATCATTTATGACATCATTGATGACATCTGAAATGAAGATAAGAATGAAGTAGTGCCTGGGGGGGGCAGGGTATCCCTATCCTGCCCCCTTATATCTTTATTTGTAATGAACTCCAGGACAGGGGACTAAGTCCCCAACTCCTGTAATGACTGCGAGCAATATTTTTCTAATGTTGCTTGCAGCCAATCAGAGCGCTCGACTCCTGCGGGAGTGAATTGGCCCAAGGGAAATTAAGTTCCCTGGTCAATCAGAATGCTCTATTTTTGAACTGACGCTCCTGCAAGCTGGAGTAGTTACACTTTGAGGGACTGTGGCAAAATAAAAAAATAGATTGATTCCTACTGTTCTTTTCAGGATTCTGACAGTAAAATGGCAGAGAGGACTGGAATGACAGAGTGTTGTAAAAAAGAGGAGGTTACCAAGCAGAAATATAAATCCGGAAATTAAGCTGCAGTTTGTGTAAAGAAGGAAGAGAAAGGTTTGGATTTGAAGACTCACTTTAAAAAGTAACAAATGTGCCTTCTTTGCTGAAAAACATGCCCTCAAAACTATAGATACTTCTTCAGAATAGGACTTGGGCAACAGCCCTACTGGACAGAGCAGCAGAAGATACAATAATGTGCTAGACTCTTGTTTGATGCTTCATAGTCCAACTGGATTTCTAATTCGTATTGTGCATTGAATTAAGTCCTTGGATCAGGGGGTCAAAAACCCGACCCTGCAGCTCTGCGGAGGGTCCCCCAGACCTTGACAGATCACAGGATAGATACTGATCATGATTAGGGTTTGGAGATCATAATGTGATAGGGCAACATGGAATGTGTGATACAATCCTTTAACTGATAGACTTCCACATTTAGGTCAAGTTGTAGTAAGTAATATAACTTATAAATGGCAGCTCTAAAATTCATCCTTTTTCAGTTTTCAAGACTGACATATGGTAGGGCTCCACGTATGTTTACCCCATTATATGCATTGCAAGCAGTATATTAATTCTGTATTGATATAATGTGCTGTGCTCTAGGAAATAATGCCTGAGGAATGTTAAAATCCATTTGTCACTCGTCCTCATGCTGAAACCTTCTTTGACATCAAAGATGGATGCCTAGTTTGTTGTCACTTGCATACAGGTCCACAGTCACATGGCAGACATAGATCATCTGATTCTCAGCCATTCACAATCTCTCTGATTTATCAACACTTCCATTATGCTGTACTCCTTAGTTGATGGATGTCCAGTCCTTTGCTTCTGTTTTACTCTCTGTTTCTTTGTAGTCGCTGGTGTAGTTTTTTTCTTTGGAGTCTCATTTTTTTGTTTCGAGATATGGTTTGATGGCTCGTGATCCTAAGGTGTTATGGCCCACAGATGTATTCATTTCTGAAATTATTCACACTGTTGCACAGGGATCACTGAGAGTCTTTGGCTTAGGGCTGTTTCTCTGCAGATGTTGCTCCAGAATGATTGAGGAAAATGTTTCAAATTTCCCATTCATTTCATTCCTAGATATAGAACCAGTGCAGCTCTGTGCTCATATTGCAGTTGTCTTAGTACATCAGATAGAACCGCAAATGAGGGTGTACCATGCGGAGTAGTGTAGGTGCATGCAAATATACTTCCCCAGTGTTGCATTCCTCTACTGGTGGCACCAACCCAAGGAGAAGACACATAGTTATAATTCTTTGCTTGTCTGGGATGTTGTATGAGGATAGACAGCTTCCAAGCGAGCAATCCAGGAGGCAATTTTGTTATGTTTTACGGGCAGTTTGCCCAAAGTGACATTTATATTGATATTTATAGATTGGTCGCCTGTATGGAAACATTTGCGTCTGGTGCCTAGAAGCACTGGAACTGCTCAGCCTGCTATATTCTGCAGTATGTACTCTGTGAGTCTCGTGTATAAGGATATTGTATGATTTAGTTTAGTTATTACGTCCCTAGCATGTAGAGCCTGTAGATTAGGAAAAGGTGTGTACCCAGGCAATACGGGCCAGTGGCTGCATCACTACTACACAGTCTGACATTGTGAGGTGTGTATGTGGTAAGTGACCACCAAACCAGTTTTGGTGTTCTTGGTATGTCAAAGGGACCTCCAAGCCATAATATTCTTAGTATTGTGTAGGAATGGCGGCAGCTATATATGTGTTAAAAACGCCCAGTATTGGCATCCCTAGACCATACTCCTATCATGAGCAAAACATTTCAACAGCTTATGGAGCATGTACCTCAAATGTTACTGCACCCCCGCGTCTGGAACACCTCGGTCTTTGAGAAGTTGTATAACTGCTGTCCTGTAAATCAGCCCTCTCATCAAAGGAGTCGCCATGTTTAATGGCTAGATTCAATTAACTTGAGATCCCACATACAGAAACCACATATGGGAAATAACTTTTTGGACCTAACTTGACAAACCTACACAAAATTGAGGTTTCCTTTTTAATTTCTAGAAGGGGACCAATATTACAACAGCCGTCACATATGTTTGTAATAATTGATGTTTTCAGTGTGTCATAAAAAACTACTCAAGAATCCAAATAATTTGAGCATTCCTGATTTTGTCAAAGGGAAAGGTACCAAATGGTGGGTGATGAACTGCTCGGTAGCAAAGGAGCCAAAAAAACGGAGAGATGTGTCAAGACCCTTACCATGTGTCTGCAGAGATGTTATATAGTCAGTAACTCCCAGAACCCCCGCCAACAAACTGGAAGTGTCCGTCCACGAGCCTTTAGGATCCTGTTTTCCAGATACACCAATCTTGACCATAAATTGAATATAGCCTTATAACCTGCTGCTGAGGGCTGTACTTGTTGTTAAAGGCCATTAACCTGAAGAGAGAGTTCCTTTAACAATGGATATAGGCCAAAGCAGAAGGGCTATACGGCTGTTAGAATATTCCACCCACTAAGGGTAGAATGCTCTAAATTAACCAAGGAGAAACATAAAGACAAACATTAGAATGTTGGAGCAGAAGGCTTATACCAGCCATCATAAGCCCGGAGCTTCTCCATTGTCTTCAATGATGCTCCCAACATTCCAGTGTTCTAATGAGGGCTTCAGTCTGCATGCCTGAATATTGGTCCTTCATTAGTGAGATCTTTCCCACTAATCATATCACCTAGACTTATTATTCAGACTTTCTATTACTTTCTGAATCTCTTCCTCTATCTTATTTTTTATTTTTCTATGAACCTGGTGTTTATCGATTGATCCTTTATCTTTTCAATAATTGAAACTTATCTCGATTTTTTGTGAGATTTCCATATTCCCAACTGATATTTCACATCGTATTTTTCAGTAAATTGCTTCACTCGGTTTGACAGTCAGAATAGTATTATTATTGAGGAAGAGATTCAGAAAGTGAAAGAAACAGCCCTTCAGGCTATTTAGGAATTCTAGAAGAAATAGTTAGGAATGATGGATATACTCATATCAGAAAAATTAGGAGTTCACAGTTATACAAAAGATGAAGTGTGAAGATTTATTCAGCTGAGGAATCAAATAACATTCAAGAAATACTTGATTAATTTAGGCAGTGAAAGACACATAATATGTTATAGTAGACCTCATGGAATAGGTAAAAACTGATTTTTATACTGACTAAACATCCTGAGGAAGGTGAGAAGTCCCATCCTACTGAAACTTTGTGAGGATAGTCTATAAAATAAAATAAACTGGCCTGTAACATGCAGGAGAGCTGTTGATAATCCTGATCTGACATTGAGGAATAGACAAAGGACTTTTGTGAGTTATTTCTCCCTGCCCAGTATTTACTTAAGGATTTCATGACTGCAATTGCATGTCTAAATAAGTTAAATTATTCATTATAAAGCCTTTTTGGTATATAGACATGTCGTGTATACAAGTAAAAATATAAGGTGTATATGTATGTGATAATTTCTGTATATAGTGAACTCTTTTGTAAATTATGTTTGTACAATGAAGAATAAGCTATGTGGGGGATGGTCAGTTATTCTGTATGTTCAACCTATGGTATTTATTCTAGTTTATGAAATGAGAAGGGGAGACAACCTGATGTAAATTAAGAAATATGTTAAGTGTCTATTACTCTTCTCTGATAAAGGTCTGCCATATAGGATAATTTCAATAAAAAGGCCTAAAGTACCACAGTCCAAAAGATTCTGGATCATAGTCTGCCAGATGACTCTCGATATTCTGGTAGATACCCTTACATGCGGAGGGGTTGTGGATATCTCAGTGTAGTGATACCTAGAAAAAGTAGTTAGCACCCATTATCAAGCAGGTTTGTAGGTATTCACAAATATTGTTCAAGTAGTTTACCTGAAAAGCTGCACAGATTTGTATTGGTTAGGACAGGAATGCAATTGGTTTCAGGGTGGGAGAAGAGAAAAAATGCTTCCTTAATTGAGTGTGCTCAGAATAAAAACATCTTCCACATGGAGTAATAAGAAAGTTCAACAGTGCAAATGCAGTGGCGCCTTATGTATGACCATTTGGAACTATACAAATGGTACTTTATGAATGTTAACACATATGTTTACTAGGAATTCCAAGTAAGTTGAACATTTCCACAAATGTAAGAGTAACCCTCTGGAAGTAAATATCTGATTTTTTTGGTGAATTGGGCTCTCTAAGGTAACCCCTGTGTTATCCAGTACCTCACCAATGTCATTTTCTAGCTTATCCCACTCAGTTTGTCTTGTCCCCTTTCAGAATAAGAATATGAATAAGAATATTAAATATTGTTATTATTCATATAACAAGGCTTGCCATTCAGGGGAAAAATAGAATGCAAATACTGCTGCTTCTGCTACTACTACTACTACTAATAATAATAATCATAACCATAATAATGATAATAATAATAACAGTACTACTACTAATGATAACAATAACATCAGTAAGCTTGCCATTCATGATCGTGGCAAAATATTTTCTCCAAAGATATGAGTTGAAAATGTTTTCAATGGTAAAGACACTGTCATTGAACTAATAGTCCCGATGATCTCAAACTTGCACCTGAAAGTTACTTTGTGGTTAGTGAGCCTATTTTTTGCTTTACCTTGAATGCTGTTGTGAATTATGCATGATCCAAATGTTGTCTAATTTTATTAACCTCATAAACTTTATATTAGTTCTTCTTTAATATTATATTGCTATCTACTTTCTAACTACATCACCTCTTCCCATTTGCTTATTTTATTACCCTAGATTAGTAATCCCCATTTTGGAAGAGAAATTGCTGAGAAGATTACTCTATACTATAAAAGATGCTCCAGTATTCAAGACATTGTCTACTTGTATACCAATGTTCTGGAACAAGGAAGAACCTCACAAACAGAGAGTATGTATTGCGTTAACGTTGATTCTCTTTTTGGTGACCACAAAGGGATAAGGAGGACGGTCATGGCATGTGGGGGGGGGGGCATGGTTTCTGTAGAACCGTTGGTGTATCACAGTGCATATGAAGTACATGAATTGTCCCAAAAGTGACAGTAGATAGCTAGCTACTCTTACTAATAGGGTTTTGGATGGCCCTGCGACGCATGAATACATGAAACAGGCATGATGATGGATGATTGGGAAAGAATCAACTCATGGGGTTAAGGCTCCAAACAAGATACAAGCGATTATTCTCTGAAGTCAAGTCTCCCTTGGTTGTTTGGGAGAATCAATGTATTTGCCAGTTCATTTTCGCTGGATCTGATGCAGCTAATTGCCTCTGTGAATGTTCTTTCTCTCAACAGGAACGCTTGACTACTATTCTGAGCTGGACCACCGATATGGAGATAAGCCTGTGTGTCCTGCTTTTCCATGGGGAAAACAACTGGCAGAAAAATACAGTAACTTGTTAAACCTTCTGCGTGAGATGGATTTGGAAACAGCACTAGGTGAATATGATTTATATTCTCTGCAATTCTAAATCCCAACTAACTTTCCTGTCCTTGGTGTTGCACAAAAACCTGTATTTCACCCTCTCCACTTTTGTCTTTACAACATTTCTACAAGAAACATCCTCTCCTCCTTTTTCCTATTGCATCCATGCTGATGACGCCCAGAGCATTTGCTGTATTCCTAGTTTCTTCTTTGACCTTCAGTTGTGGACCACAGATTGCTTTTTGGCAATCCTTCACTGGATGGCTCTCTGATCCGTCTTGCTCAGCTCTGCTAAACTGAGACTCTATGTTCCCCCTTCTCCACTGTGCTCTGTAGGCTCTTTGACCCCATCTTCTTCCACCACAACATCAACATCTGCTCTCATTTAACTAGACATCTTGGTGCGCATTTCAGCTCATTCTTTGCACCTCAGATTCCCATCTCTCTAACTGCCACTGCAGCCAGATGCCAGATATTTAGGGTCAGGAAAATAGCGCTCCTCCTTTAATCTCACCCCACTAGTACTCTCTTCAATAAACTAGAGACCTGATTTGCCTTCCACATGGATATGGTAATCAGCTTTGCTACCAGAACATTGTTTCAGCTACTCAGACACACTCCTCATCATTAATCATTGTCTAGAGGGACGGATGATGGCTACGAACTGAGCCATCTTCAAACTCCTAACTTAAGTCTTCAAGCTCCCCCAGCACAGTGGGGCTGTCACACTACACCTTGGCACAGAACCTCCTCTCTGCAGCTATCAACCCCCTCGCCTCTCCCAAGCCACCCTTAAACACAAAGGCCTCCTCATATATCTCTCTTATTCTGCCTAATCAAAGTGAAATCTCCATCACTCCTCTATCATTGATCTCATGCTCGCCCACAACCCTGGCCCCGTCCAGATAAATCACTACATAAAGTGTGTAGAAAAACCTGAACTGTCCAGTAATGATAAAATGTAGTGCTTTGCTTTACGTTTACCCAAACAATGTTGATTCATATGTATCTGCTTGTGTTGATGTGCTAAGTACAACATTTCTGGTGGAAATGCTATGTATTTATTTAATTAATAAATAAATACATAAATAAATATGTTTTTGTTTCAAATGAACAGTGCTTTCTAAATAAGTCTTGTTTTGTTTTAGTATCAGAGAATCCCCTGGATATTGCACGAGAAATAGGCGAGAGGATGTTTAAGTATATTGCTAAGAAATTATCACGCTCGGATGGTTTGGAGTATTTGAACTCCTCTATTCCTACACTTGTGGAATCCAGCTGCTGTGGATACCATAAAGCATCACACTTGCTTGCAGTCATGTATGAAACTGGACTAAGCATGTCTGCGGATTCTTTGCAGGTATTACATCTTAAATGATCAGATATTGATTTAAGTTATTTTTTATATATAGTTCAGGTGGAGCTTTCCATTCAGAGCAAATATCTGCATTGCATTGCACTACTGATAACAAGTAATGGAACGAATGTGGGTGGGAGTCTGCTCACCAATAGGGGCAGCCCATTCCCTATTTTATCTTCGGAATGGAATACTAAAGCAATTCCTTTAGAATTCACCCCAGACAATTTGCCCATCTAGTGTTATGTGGCCTCAGCCCTAACAATACATTTAGGGAGTTAGGCAAGGCTTGCTCTACCCAGCAACCTCTCGGAGAAGAGCTAATCTACCCCTGACTTGTTGGATTTTTGAATAATTGAAATGCACCTGCACTGATTAGCATTGCATTGTTACCCAACTACCAAGGACTGAGTGGATAAGTTTGAGCTCCATTCCCAAAAAGGGATGGTCTACAAACCTGAGTGATCCCTGTTACTTCAAGAATTAGGGAAAAGGTCTTACAGTGCAGAAATAGACAATATTGACACTATACCTTCTCTACTGAGTATGTATTTTGGAACAGGCGTGATGTGAATCTAATACTGTGCTCTTTAGGCTATCAAATGTGTTCATATCATAGATTCACACATTGGCACTTCATGAAAGGTTTGTTGGAGATCATTTAGGATCCATCACATGCCTCTGTGACCAACATGTATGCCATCACACAGGGCTCATGTGGCCGCTGCAGACTTTGAAGCTGGGGAACCAGGTTTGAGTCTCGGCATCGGCTCAACATCCTGTGACTCTGGGCAAATCACTTAATCTCCCTGTGCTTTCCAAAAATTAATGTGTCCTTGTGTAATGTAACTGGTGCTCATGTAAAGCGCTCCAATACCTTTGGGTCGGGTTTGCGCTACATATAATTTTCACACAAAAAAACAGGGGACCTCTGACAAGAAAGCTATTATTCAAGGGTACCTAATCTTGCAGGGCCATTACTTTGTGACTTTAATGTACTACACATTGCATCTTTGACATTAGCTACTTGAAAGAAGAAGCCTTAAGTAAACCTTAGTAATGCCTCAACAGTAACTATTCAAATACATAGTAGGATCCCATATTTTCCATCTATTGTGACCTCTGACCTTCTTTCAGATGGGTAATGAACTTCCATAAATTTGGATCCATCCTACCTCTCTGAAACTAATACACTTACAGTCACCACCTTTGCTACAAAACATGAAAAAGGTGAAAAAGCATACTTTCCATCTACTATGAGCTCTGGCCTTCCCCCATATGTGTAATGAACTTCCGTAAATTTGGATCCATCCTGCCTCACTGAAATTAATACTCGAGGGGGTGGTATGTCTCTACTTCCAGAATCCACCTTTTCTACAAAACATGAAAAATGTGAAGAAGCATCCATTTGGTGGCTTCTACTGAATGAAGGAAGGGCCAGATTGCATTAAAAAAGGACATCCTGTCTAACTGACCTGTCCATAAGATTCACAACACTGGTTAATTGTCAAGTTCATTCTTCTCCCTAACCCTAAGGTTTTTCACCCATATGTAGACCTTCTAGAGCTATACCTTAGGCGCTAGCATCTTTCCTAGAGTGACAATATAGGGGGAAGTAACATAGAGGGCTTACCACACCTAAGTTTGAATGGCAGCTTCAGACTGTGAAACCTAGGACCTTCAGAGACTCTGGATGAATTGACACATGGAAGTATGCATCTTTTCAGTCCAGAGTTACAAGAAGATCCCCCTTGAAGATCAGAGGAATTACATTCGGGAGCAATATCATTTTGAATCTCAAGTACTACATAAATTTGTTGAATTTTTTTAGATCCAAAACAAGGCGGAATGTACCATCTGACCTGAGCACCATTTGGACTTGGCCCTCTCTGCAAGGCCACCTCTAAACTTTTTTCCTTCACCTCTCCTGTTTTCTGAACCCATTTGTGTTGGCTTTTAGGACTCACACCCAATTGGCACATCTAATTTATTTATATGTCCCTAGTAAAGTTGTTCAACCCGTACTCAGGGTCTGTAAATTAAATGCTACAAGTGGAGCTGCATCCCTTGTTGTGCCACCCACTGAAGTAGCCTTTTATAACATGTCTCAGGCCTGCCATTGCAGCCTGTGTGCAGTTTTAAGCTGCATTTTGCCAGGCCCAAACCTCCCTTTGTAATACCTATATGTCACCCCTAGGGAAGGTGTCAGCTTGACGATTCCTCGGGAACGGTTCGATGCCAAAAGGGGTCCACCTCTCGACAGCCCCAACCCTGAATGCTATAACAGCACAGGCGAATGGGATGGTCAAGCGGGGGAAGGAAAGGAAGGGGTCAGCAGGGAGGGAGATCTGAAATGCAAAAGATCTCAAAAGATCAGAAATAGTTGGGATACACAATTTCTCTTATTTATTCCAATGAGCTACCCCTACCTGTAAAATATAAATAATAACATTCCTTTCATGTAGGCCATTCATGAATTCAACAGTTCAATAGTATTGTTCAGAAATGACGATGAAGCGCTAGGGAGAGGATAGAGTACAAGGGAGTCATAAAGCCATGAGCCTAAAGACACACTCATCCACTGTCAGCTTTGCCATGCCCCTAAAGAGCCATACACACCAGTACATACACTTTGTCCCACGTCACAGGGGAAGAGCAGAATGCCGCCTCTTGAACCCCCTGTTAAGGTAAATCAAACACAAACGTTCAAAATACTTCTTTTGACTTCCGATTAAATATTTCAGCATGATATAACAGTCCTGAGCACAAGCGAAATTCAACTCCTTTAAATGTGCTACCTAGATACCTAAATCCTTGGTAGTATCCGTGCCTGAAGGTAACATGATACTTTCCCCACTAACAGTGATGTGAGGGCTTTGGTAGAGGCAAGGATCCCACTAAGCACGAAGGCAATGTACTGAAGTGAAGAGCTCACTAGGGCCCCCTTCCACGGTGAAATAACTTGAAGAGTCTGAGCGATAACAAATCCCGATCTATGTGGTGCAAGTGCACCCTTACCCTACTCCAGCTGGAGTGAGGATCTGCAGCGCGGCCGGCGCTTCGCAACCAAAGAATAACCAGCAGCTTGTTCCTTCATTGTGGCTGCCTTTAACCGGTCTTCCTCTTCCGGCAAGGACACCACGTGATCGGGGCTATAGCGGAAACGTACGCTAGGCATCCTGGGAATTGTAGTTTTTGGTGCCCTGCACCCAACGCCGATCGCGTTGCAGCGCCATTCTCCCGCTGATCCAACTACCACCGCTGAGGCTCTTCCCTGGGACCACCATCCGGACAGCCATGACCAGGTGTTGCAGCCACGGGAGACCAGCGATGCGACCCCTTGCCCTCAGGTACGTCTCTGTTTGGAGTCTGTCCGCGTTCTGCCCGGGCCGTTCCGATATCTGTAACAGCACATCCCTCCTCCGCGGGCCTCCTTCCAGGACCTGGTTTTCTAGGATTGGCTCTACGAAACGCAGATGTGAGACGAGGTGCGTGCACATTAGACGCGGGTTCCCACGAATTCTCCTCTGGTCCATAATTCTTCCATGAAATGAGATACCATAAGGTATTCCGCCTTGTTCTGGAATCTAGTATCTTTTTTACCTCATATTCAGGTTCGTTGTCTACCCAGATGGGTTTCTGTTTCTTCTTTGCAGAAGTAGCCGAAGGTTTCAACAAAGAGACATGGAATACCGGATGAATCCTCATGTTTGCTCGTAAGGCCAGCTTTACTGCCACCGGGTTGATACGTCGCACTATTCTGTAAGGTCCAATGTACCGCGGGTTGAAGACGCTATGCCTCTTGAAACTTATGTTTTTTGTAGATAACCACACGTAATCCCCTTTTTTGTATTCGGGACCAGGGCGACGATGGGTATCGGCATATCTCTTATACTGTTTTTTGACCTCTAATAGGTTCTTCCGTGCCACTCTAAGGGTATCTTGTATCCTTCTGGAGCGATCCTTCAGGTCGGGGATGTGGTCCGTGTTATTTGGTTGAGCCTTTCTGAGGAATCTAGGATGGAAACCAAATGTACAGAAGAGCGGAGTCATCTTGATTGAGCTATGTTGAGCGTTATTGTACGCTACCTCTGCCAGCCATAAAAGGTCTACCCACTTGTTCGTTGATTGATCCACATAGCACCGTAGGTACTGTTTTAGAGTTTGATTCAGACGTTCTGTCTGTCCATCGGTTTGCGGGTGGAAGGCAGTGGATGTGTTGGAGGTTATGCGTAGGGTAGCGCACCATGTCTTCCAGAACTGGCTAGTGAATTGAGGCCTCTGTCTGACACGATCACAGACGGTAACCCATGTAAGCGGACTATGTGGGTGAGTAGCAACGTGGCCAGCTGGGCAGAAGTAGGGAGGGCTGGACACGCGATGAAGTGACCCAACTTGGTGAGGCTATCCACTACTACCAGTATCGTGGTATACCCTTGGTCTGGTGGCAAACAGACGATAAAGTCCAGCGATATATGTTCCCATGGAGTCCCAGGGGTAGGTAACGGTTGAAGTAAGCCCTGGGGCTTTCTATGATCCGATTTGGCTTGACTACACGTCACACACTGTTGGACCTGAGTGTATATATCTTGTCTGACCGTGGGCCACCAGAACTGCCGTAGTACCTTTTCCAAGGTTTTGTCTCTTCCGGTATGTCCTGCACAAGGGTTCACATGACACCACTGAAAAACCGACTTCTGTAAGGCGACACAGGGTACTAACAATTGCTGTCCTCGCATGAGGAGCCCGTTCTTCATATGCCAATCCGGGTTCTTGTCCATCCATTTTTTCCAGGTGGTTTTCTTCAAGCCTTGTTGTACCTGTTCCAGGAAATGGTCGGTTTGTAACAGGCAGATTACTTGACTGGAGGGAATGATGGCTTTTACTTCCTGTTTGACTGATTCGGGAGTGTTGTCTCGACGGGAAAGGGCGTCTGCTTTCCTATTTTCCACTCCAGGACGGTAGGTGACGACGAAATCATATTCGGCGAAGAACAACATCCATCTCTGTTGCCGAGGAGTGAGTAACCGTGCTGACTTCATGAATTGCAGGTTTCGGTGGTCGGTGTATACTGTAATGGTATGCCTTGCACCCATCAGGTAGTGCCTCCACTCCCCGAAGGCCTCTTTGATCGCCAGAAGTTCTTTCTCCCAATCAATAACAGGATTGTGTTTGCGGAGCCAGGGAAGACCCAAAATGATACCGTATTGTGGGGCTCGAATGATGTTGAATGACAACGCCTCCCTGTGACTCCCCCCACATACAACCTCGAGATCATTGGTGCTGTAACATATGGGTCCAGAAACCAGTTGTCGTCCATCCACTGCCACCACTGTTTCTGGTTCTTGTTTAGTAAGAAGGTTTACTTGTAATTTGCGAGCTAGCTCCTCATCAATAAAGAGACCCGTAGCCCCTGAATCTACCATAGCCCTAAGGGTGTGTTGTTGCTGATTAATGTCGACTTCTAAGGTCACATAAAAATGTACCGAAAGATCTCCATAAACAGAAGGGACCACTTTTATGCCCAAGAATCTCCCTTCCGGTTTTCTTGGGCTCTGAGGTTTTCCGTCTTCTTCGCCTCCGAAATGGCATTGGCCTGTGTTTCTCTGGTTCTCCCTCTTGGTTTCATCAAACAATCCTTGACGTAATGGCCCTTCCTGCCGCAGTATAGACATAGGCCATTTTTACGTCGTTGTTCCCTTTCTTCTGCTGTGAGAGAAGCTCGTACCGTACCTATTTCCATGGGTTCGGAGGTGCTATGGCCGTTTCCTGTGCTGGTTCTGTTTCTCTCGAATCTGAGAGCAGGTCTATCCCCTCGCTTCTTTTCGTACCGACGTTCAGACAACCGGTGGTCCAGTCTCAAGGTTAGGTTGATGAGCTCCATACACGAGGTGGGTTGTGGTTCAATAGGAGCTAACACATCTTTTAAATCATCCTTAAGTCCTTGATAAAACAATGCAGCTTGTTTAGCTTCCGGCCAGTCGGTTTCCGCTACCAAACGTTGGAAGGTATTAATATTAACCAACAGCTCTTTATTCCCTTGCTTCAGCTCCAGTAACTCACGATCAGCTGTGAAGGCAGCAGCTCTGCGGTCAAACACTCGTTCAAATTCTGCCCGGAATGCATCCCAATCATACAACAACGGGTCGTCACGCCTCACCAAGGGGACAGCCCATTGAGCGGCATCGCCAATTAAGTATGAGATGGTAAATGCTACTCTGGATTGGTTAGTGGGGAAAGCTTTAGGCTTGCAAGTAAAATGGAGTAAGATCTGCGTAAGAAACACCTGGACCTTGTGGTTCTCTCCTGAAAACCTCTCTGGTGCTGCCAGTGGTATGGGGACAGGCATCTCTACGCTAAATGGGGTAGTGTGCGTTGGGAACCCACCCCCGGGGAACCTTCCGGCCCCTATGTCGAAAGGGTTACGCTGCATTCCCTCAATCCTTTGTTTCAAAGCCGCCGTTTCGGCCCGAGAGCTGGCTAACTCCTGTTGTATCGTTGCCAGGGCGCCTATGACGTCCTCTAAAGTGGCCATGTTTTGTATCGACCCGCCCAGGAGGAATTATATACGTGGGCTGGTTATTCTGTCAGCTTGACGATTCCTCGGGAACGGTTCGATGCCAAAAGGGGTCCACCTATCGACAGCCCCAACCCTGAATGCTATAACAGCACAGGCGAATGGGATGGTCAAGCGGGGGAAGGAAAGGAAGGGGTCAGCAGGGAGGGAGATCTGAAATGCAAAAGAACTCAAAAGATCAGAAATAGTTGGGATACACAATTTCTCTTATCTATTCCAATGAGCTACCCCTACCTGTAAAATATAAATAATAACATTCCTTTCATGTAGGCCATTCTGGAATTCAACAGATCAATAGTATTGTTCAGAAATGACGATGAAGCGCTAGGGAGAGGATAGAGTACAAGGGAGTAATAAAGCCATGAGCCTAAAGACACACTCATCCACTGTCAACTTTGCCATGCGCCTAAAGAGCCATACACACCAGTACATACACTTTGTCCCACGTCACAGGGGAAGAGCAGAATGCCGCCTCTTGAACCCCCTGTTAAGGTAAATCAAACACAAACGATCAAAATACTTCTTTTGACTTCCGATTAAATATTTCAGCATGATATAACAGTCCTGAGCACAAGCGAAATTCAACTCCTTTAAATGTGCTACCTAGATACCTAAATCCTTGGTAGTATCCGTGCCTGAAGGTAACATGATACTTTCCCCACTAACAGTGATGTGAGGGCTTTGGTAGAGGCAAGGATCCCACTAAGCACGAAGGCAATGTACTGAAGTGAAGAGCTCACTAGGGCCCCCTTCCACGGTGAAATAACTTGAAGAGTCTGAGCGATAACAAATCCCGATCTATGTGGTGCAAGTGCACCCTTACCCTACTCCAGCTGGAGTGAGGATCTGCAGTGCGGCCGGCGCTGCGCAACCAAAGAATAACCAGCAGCTTGTTCCTTCATTGTGGCTGCCTTTAACCGGTCTTCCTCTTCCGGCAAGGACACCACGTGATCGGGGCTATAGCGGAAACGTACGCTAGGCATCCTGGGAATTGTAGTTTTTGGTGCCCTGCACCCAACGCCGATCGCGTTGCAGCGCCATTCTCCCGCTGATCCAACTACCACCGCTGAGGCTCTTCCCTGGGACCACCATCCGGACAGCCATGACCAGGTGTTGCAGCCACGGGAGACCAGCGATGCGACCCCCTTGCCCTCAGGTACGTCTCTGTTTGGAGTCTGTCCGCGTTCTGCCCCGGCCGTTCCGATATCTGTAACAGAAGGCCCTAAAGAGCCCATAGGGAAGGATGCAATGTATTTAAAAAGTTGGACATGTACTTTTAAGTTTTACATGTGCTGGTAGTGAAACACTCCTAAATTTGTATTGCACTACTGCGAGGCCGACCGCTCCCATAGAATAACATTAGGTTACCTTATTAAATTTAATAAGTGCTAACTTTTGATTAGGAATAGGTGGAAAGATCATGTTTGGACTCAAGTGAATGGTAATTTAAAAACCTCTTCAATGTTAAAGGTGAATTTTAGATTATAATTTTGAAAATGCCTTTTTTAGAAAGTTGGCATTTTCCTGCCCTAAACTTTCTGAAGGCTTCTAGGATTTTCCACCTGGCTAGACCTGTTGCTTCCCCATAAATAATGCCTATTGGGCCCAGAAAATGAACAATAGGGGCTGAGAGTACCTGGGAGAGCGCCATCCTACTAGGATGGGAGGGTCGGAGCTATTTAATGCCCCACTTACATTTCAAAGGCTGCCACTCACAAACAACTTGACACTGGTCTATTGTCACCCCAGACCCCCTGGAGCCTAGGCAGGGAGGAAGGAAATTCCAGAACTAACTGTGGGGGTAAACCTCTAGAAGTTTCTTCTACTTCAAAGCTGGCACCAGTTATAAAGATAGGACCCTCAGACCCACTCTTCAGTACACTCCTAGACATGCGGAAACCCCCCAGAAGGACTTCCATGTACTTAAGAGAATTGCCCTGTTGCTTGAGGCCTGCTGTGTATCTCAGTGGACTGCCTTGATGCTACCAGAGGACTGCCCTGCTGCTTGAAACCTGCCTTTTACCCTCAGAGGACTGCCCGCTGCCTGAGGCTTTCAGTGCTGCTTGATCCCAAGACTACAGGGATGACTCTATGGGCTAGTTGGCTTGCCTCCTGTTCTGAGCTACAGGGACATAAAAAGCTCCAACAACCTGGAACCTTGGAAGTGGTGCTAAAGGTGCCCAAGCAGCAGAAAACCAAAACTTGGGACTGAGAAAATGTTCCATCAAAAAGTGCTGTGAAAACCAACAGGAGTAAGGAACCTACCTGCTCGCCGATCCGCCCAAGGTGCATGGTCGATCGACCTGACTTAGTAGTAGCTTCCGCTACGTTCTTCACAGCAGCAAATTCTGTTCAGCAGCTCGTCTTTGAAAGGGTATCCAGCCTCCTGGAGCCCTCGTTGGCTACAGCCTGCAGCTTCGCCCCATTGGAGATTTTCGACTTCCAAACAAGAGATGCAAGTCTGAACATAGGAATCTTCACCACGGCTTAATCCAGTGGCTCCCGACAACAGCGCCTCCTCCTCGGGGCACCGCCTACAGCCTTCCCCCACTGAAGTTCACCTTCTCAAACATTTTTCTCTGAAATTTCTTCTATCTCTGAAAGTAAGGGGCGACCGGGACCAATCCACCTTGTGTAGCTGAACTGCACTCCATCGCGCTCAGCCATAACTTTCAACTTTGCACCAGTCTCGTGTGACTAGATGTCTGCGGTTGGCTCTTTGATCTTTTAGGTGCTAGTTTTTACTAAGACATGCTCACCAGAATAGAGGAGCAGGGTCAAGACTGATATTCATATGCCTGGGCCCAAACTGGGGTGGCATGGTGAGCAAAAGAACGATGGATTAAACCTAGATCTTTGTGACTGGGGTTGAATGTTTGCATTGTTCAGCATTCCGTCCATCATTTGTTCCTTTTGCTTTTGTCACCCAAAGTGGGAAGGGTATGCCCAGACATTGGTCCCGTGCTCACTGCACCACTAGATTCAAGCTAGCCTGGCTGATAAAGGGTGATGCCGCAAAACCAGTCCCAGGATGGATGCTTGTTTCTGGTCCAGGGAGGACCTGGCTCGGCAGTTCGGGCTGGACTGTTCCATGAGGAGCAAGGTCAAGACTAATTTGCATATGGCTGCGTCCAAACTGGGGTGGCATGGTGAGGAAAAGAACGATGGATTAAACCCAGATCTTTGTGACTGGGGTTGAATGTTTGCATTGGTTTTAAAAAAAAATATTTTTATTATTTTCAAAAACAAACAAAACATAACTAGCTTCAGTTATAGTCATACAGCCTCTGGTGTTATTAGTCAGCATACAAAACAGTACATCTTCATATCGTTTACGTGCCCTTTTGCAGCATATCCACACGTCCGCCACCGTTTTAAAACAGTTCCTTATGGCTACCCCCTCTCCTGGATAGCCAGGGACCCTCGGTTTATTGTTAACTCTGAAAGAGCCATTCCATTAGGGTCCAGTTGCGTATCCCCCACTATTACATCAAGACCATAATATTTCCTCCATTTGCCCCATACCATATGAAATTTCTTTGGGCAGCCCCTCGCTTTGTAGGTGACCCTTTCGGCTGCCATATACATATCCATCCCTGTTCTCCATTCTCACAGCAGTGGTGTATCTATGGCTCCCCATTTCCTCGCTACGTCTCTTTTCGCCACCACCAGCGAGTGTGCTAGAAAGATTAATTGCGGCCTACCCATATCAACGTCATTCGAGATGCCCAAAAATATAAATTTGGTATCTAGGGGTACTGTAGCATCTAGTATTTTGCTTAATTCCTGTGTTATCTTTTTCCAGTAGGCCTGAATCTGGGCGCATTCCCAAATAATATGGTAAAAATCACCTTCCCCGTGTCCACACCTCTGGCATTTAGGGTCACTCGCTCGTCCTATTCTATGTAGTCGAACACGGTCATAATAAGTTCTGTGTAGTATTTTGTATTGTATGAGGCGCAGTCGTGATTTAATCGCCACCTCCCTGGGGTTCATCAAAGCGGCTTCCCAGTCCATGTTTTCTAGTGTTCCCAGATTACCTTCCAATGTAGACCTCAACTTGCCCAGTCTGTCTGGTGCATTATTGTTCAGGGTCTTGTATGTTAGTGAGACAGCCTTGGTCATGATGTACTCCTGGAGCAACCTCCCCTCTAGTGGCGCATATTCCGGCAATGGGGAGTCATCTCTATTTTCTGCTTGCAAGGCGTGTCCTAGCTGTGGAATGTTTGCATTGTTGAGCATTCCGTCTATCATTTGTTCCTCATGCCTACATTCAATGTGTGGCTAAAAATAGCTACATTCAAAACAGTGCCAAACAATAAAGGATAAAGAACAAAATATTGGAGCAGAAAGCAAAGACAACAAATCCAGATGATAAGAAATGAGTCCACACACTCAAAACGTATTGGAAAATAGTTGCAGCAAATATTTTGCCAGAAGCACATACATTCCTTTAGATGACATCCACAGTTATCTACAATAGTAAATACAACAATAAAATGATATTCTTTTATTTTTTGCTTCAGGGATTGTTGTACAGCTTGGTTGGAGCTCAAGGAAATGATCGTCTTGCTGTGATGAAACTTGGGTACAAACATTACCAAGGCATTGATAATTATCCACTAGATCTGGATCTTTCCTATGCTTATTACAGCAATATCGCCAAAAAGACAGCCTTTGACCTTCAGACATTTCAAGGAGAGCAGGTAAAATCTTTTCTCGTTGCTTACTGTTTGCTTGTTTCATATTAACCTATATATAAATAAATGTTTCTAGTGAAAGGGCCGGACCTATAAGTTCTGGACCTATTCTAGAATCACAATCTGATGGTTCTTTTTACCAGCATGAAAGCCTAGAGGGGAGAACATTTGTTATTATTGCCAATCAAATCAACAAGAATTCTTTTGGACACATAGTAACCACAGACTTCTACTTAAGGTTAGTTTATTTATTACAATGCCAAAAATAAGTGAACATGAAGACACATCGGAATCAGCATAAAGCCAAATCTGCGTATCCAATTAAGATGATGTAGCATATGTAAAACAATTAATTCAAGAAGCAGGATGCAGAGGACCAGAAAGCATGAGTCCAAGTTTTTCTTCATCGATGGTTGATGAGTGTAAAGCATTAATCTATCTCTACACTAACGATAAGTTCCATGTCCGAAAGGCCGACATGGAACTGCTGTCGGAAAGTGCCTTCATAATCCCGACAGCGTAAACGCCGTCCTTAGTGGATTATGAGGTCTTTCCAACTGGGCCACGGGCTCCTTGAGCACGTCGGAACCGAGTCTGATTCCTCAGCCGGTTTAAACTCCGACCATCGTCATTATAATACGGCAGTCAGACTTTAAACCTGTAATGTCAGTCGGAAAGCCTCCAACCAGTAGTCAGAGACTTTCCGACCGACATTGTAATTAGGCCCTCTTTGTTTATTTAAAGGTAAATGCCACTTTCCTTGCTCATATTAGGTTCTGAGCGGTCAGTTGTTAATTATCATTGCTTTTGGGTGTTTATCTCAATTCAGCTCTAAAACGGAAGCTCAGATGAAGTTACCACCAATATTTTCCCTCAGTTTACATGTAGTCTACATCGAATCACCATGCAATGTGCTGGAATTTCTTATGTGCATTTCATCCCAGCATAAAATCTTACATTTTAACTTTGCCCCTCTGTTTACAACCCAGTATAAAGATCGGCTGGATAGAATTGACAGCAATAATCTAAGCACACTATTGCACCTTCGCGAGGCTACATCTGAAGCAACAATGAGGCTGCATCAAGGCCTGGTTGCTCTAAGTATACTGACAGACGAAATGATTTTGGTATATTATAAAATAATCTTTAAGGCCCTGATAACTCCTCCAGTACATTTGTGTAGATGATAATGGAGCAAGCCACCAATAATCAGAAACGTTTCACTATAAAATATAATTTGTCAGAGTATAAATTTGGGTGGCTGAAGATCCAAACTATTATTTCAAAATTAGGTAAACAGATCGCTATTAATAACACTTTAGCAGGGGGTATTTTTACTGCTGTGTGTCTAATAATTTTCCGCACAGCCAAACATTTCCAGAGCCTTCTACTTGTCTATCACCCAAGAGATATTAGATTGAATCCTTTACCCCAGGTGTGTGTTAATCGTTTTGAAACTTTATCCTCCTACATGCACCCATGCCTACAAGTCATAGGGCCATGGAAGGGTATACAGCATAACCCACGGAAATGCATTCGATGTGGACTTCATGCAGCATATTTGACAGATAGGCAGTTGAAACCAATACCCGAGACCCCCTTTACCGCCAGTGCTGATAATAAGTCTTTTATGACCGGTATGCTTGCAAAAAATAATAAAACATGCTGTGAATTCTGAGTAACGCTGTTACTACGGAGGCGAATGATTAATGCTGCATTATTGGGTGAATCAAGGTTCGGGCTGTGTCTTACTTGATCATATCACATTAATATCGGTTTCACAGCTTTGGTGAACAAAACTTATACTGTATGTAATAGGAGCTCACATAAAATCAGCGATACCTCATAATTAAATATGCTAACCTTGTTTCAACTTCTACAAACCAGGGCAGTAATGGTGACTATAAAGTAAGGTACATATTTGAACAATGTTGTAATTCAAGTAAAAAACAAGCTTTATTCGATTTAATAAATACATCATAAACGCACATAATTAGATTTCAACCAAGTACAATTAAAAAGACGATAGAGCCAACATTAATTCTATGTCAAAACCATGTAGGCATAAATATCATATGGTCCTCAAAATATATATAAAAAAGAACTACGGATGCATACAAAGTTTCAAATATTAAAAAGGGTCAATTACATAATACATCTACTCACCCTTATCCATACCACTTTCTAATTACAATGGCACCTCTAATAAAATTTAAAACCGCAGAACAGATGTCAACAGACTCTGGAGAAAGCAGGTAGTTAAAACCTTCTGTATAAGAACAGGGGTGAAGTGCCCTCAACATTGGAGATAGAAATGTGGCTCTCACTGTCTTATAGAAAGGACAAAACAAAACAAAATTTTGAGTACTTTGTTTTGTCATATTATTACATGGAGAACGCATAAGGTTTTTGCAGCAGCTGCATTGCTGCGGAAAAGCTACCAAAAAGTGCACCAAGGACAAGCAAAATCTGGTCAAGTAAAATATATATTGCTGATTCCTTGCAAAAACCACATAAAATCTAGGCTGGGAAGACAGAGCACTAATATTTAAGTGAGTCACTGATCTCTGCTGGTTCAGGACTTGCAGATGGTATGAGCTAGTCCTTGAAACATTTGCAGTTGTAATCACAGATTTTGCTTGGTGGGGAAATGTTATAGGATTATTAAAAAAGTCAATTAGACCCAAATCTTGAAAAGTATGTTTCAAGTATCTGAACCATGGATTGCTATCAGCGTTAGAAATAGAGAGGCAGTCTCGAATAATAGATCTTGTGAACTCCAATTCAGGGATAGTCCAAACCTTTGCCCATAGCAACAGAGGAACAAGGGCAAGTCCATCCTCAATTTGTTCCAAACCCAATTCAGAATGGCAAAAGAGAACCAACGCACTCTTGTGTACCATCAGTAGCCTTTTAATAAAGTTGTTCTCCTCTACCTGCAGCTTAGAGCAATTGTTATAACGCCAAACTCAGCCCATACGAGGCTATCAATAGACATTTTGCTTTATAAAGAGTCAAGAACTCCTTAACTGGCTTCTGGTCCAGTTGGACTGTGAAACGAAAAAGTGCCTCCACTACTCTAGAGGATTTCATGGCTCTTAAACTAAGTAAGGAGTTCCATGAAAGCTGAGAGTTAAAAACAATTCCCATGTAGGAAAAGTTTTTAACTTTTTCAATCACATTCCCTTGGGCCACCAATGTTCTGGACTTTGTTCTTTTGGGTCCACAGATCATGACATACGATTTTTTGTGATTAACTTTTAATTCCAGCGATGTCATAAAACCAGCAAACACATTGAGGGATTCCTGTAGACTATTTGAAGTCCTATCAATGAGGACAGCATCGTCTTCGTATAAGAGTGTTGGGATGAAATCACAGCCAATCTTAGGATAATTAAGATTTTTCTCCAACATATTAATAAGAAATAGGAATGGGGCCAGGATACAGCCCTGGCGGACCCCTTCCGTTGATAAAAAATGGTCTTCGTTTTCTCACCGTTGGAGCCATAGCGGATCTTAATAACTATGGTATCATAAATAGAATTACTTAAAATAATTGCTTGTTTCATATAGTGGGTCCCTTCAGTTCCTGGTAACTCAAAACACCCGCCTTATTGGCAGGATTAAACATTTTCGTGAAGTGTGCCACCCATGTGTCCCCAAAATTAGGGATTCCATTTTATCAGAGGGGACGTCTACGAATCCCGGATGGTTAATAACATCCCAGAACATTTTCATGTCTTTAAGAGACTCTGCTGCCTCTAAATCCGACCAAGCATATGTCCTCAACTCCTCTTTCCTCTGTTTAGTTGTGGCTTTATATTTCTTCTTCAGTGCCCTCACTAAATCTATATCACGTGGTTTCGGCAAAAGGGCACCTTTTAGGTCTTTATGGGCCTTTGTGCAAGCTCTATTAAACCAACGTGCTAAAGGCTTCTCCTTAGGGCGATAGGATTTCACCATAAGTTCAGACGAAATAAACGCACACAAGATTTGAAAATCCAGTACAATTACTGCAGGCGGATTCTCATGGCTTAGACAACCGTTTACAAGCTCAACATTTTCATAGATTATTTTATGGACAAAGGCCTGTGGGCTTATCTGATCCCATTTTAGCCTAAGGCCTTGATTGACTTTGCATCTAATAGGAACTTCAATCATTTGGGACCTCCCTGTGTCTATTTTAAGAGATGCTGTTAAACGATTATGGTCGTTAGAGCAGTGAGGAAGGACTTTGTAATCTCCTACCCTGCTAATAAAATGACTAGATGTTAGCAAAAAATCAATTCCACTTGCATGACCCCTTCCCCACATAAGTCGGACATTGCCCAGCAGAAACACTTACACAATCACTTAAAAAAACAAATCATATGAAGTCACGATTCTATTTAGTGCGTCCCCATAAATGAAATGATTGAAGTGAGACAATGGATGACCATCCTTATTGTTGATCCCACAGTCTCGTGACCTACTAAATTTACAAAGCATACAGTTGAAATCCCCAAACCACATACTACATAGCAGATGCCTCAAAGATGTTACTTTGCAAATTTTCTCTTGTAAATTATCCGCTACATGTGAGTTACGATGATCGAAAATAAACAGGTCTACAGGGCCTAAATTAGACAAGAGCAGTAATTGATATCAGGAAGAAGAACATACAATGTTGATTTTCACCGAAGCATGTTTAACGGCCAAAAGCATTGCTAGTCCATCCTTCGCCCTGCCATAAGTAACAGGGTTTGCTGGGATAAAAAATGAACAAAACCCATTGATATGAAAATCCACTACTGGCCATGTCTCCTGCAAACATATTAAATCAAAACCAGACACCCTGGTCACCCAGTCCTCGTTCTTCAACTTCGAGTTGATCCCGGCAAAGTTCCAGGATAAAACAGCACACTGAGAATCAGGGCCATGGGACACAGTAGTTACTTCACCATTGGGCACAAATTTATTCTCTATTTGATGAGCCTAGGAATGAAACTCTGCACCCTTAATACCACTACTTAAGACTTCTAGCTGGACTAGCAGGTGACATCAATAGGGAGGTATTAAAGAATCTCGGTGAGGTATTAAAGAATCAGACACCATCTCTCCATGTACATTATCAGACACTCAAGTCATAGCAATAGCAGGACTTGGTTGTTGCACAGGGTTTCCAATTACATGTGATGACGGGCAAGACTTAATGACTTGACCGTCATCGCCTACCTGCTGTGCTACGGCCACCTTTGGGAAAGGTGGGCTACACCTCTCTTTAATAGCAACCCCTAGGGATAACAATTGTTCTTCAATATTCCCCAAACGGGTCAAAATGGGTTTTAGGACATCTGTCATAAGATGTACCATATGGGCATAAAATTCCGCAGGGACACTTAATGACCCTACCTCTCCCTCCTGGGTTGTCCTGCTTAACTCCGCTTGACCTGTTGCTAGTTGGCCCTTTTTGGGGGCAAAAACCCATTTTCTAGGCTTTGCCCCTTCCTCTGTTCTCTTTCGCATCCCTCCCTTTAAAGTTATTTGCGCTTCTTCACCTAAGTTCTGGACTAGAGAAAGGAGGTTACCAACCAAGCTGTTAGTAGGGTTATTGATTACAACATTAGGTGAAATTGGGACTGGTAAAACTGACTCCCATTGACCTTCTCCTTCAATAACCTCCAAGTCTCTTATTACAGCAGAATGAGAGAGAGGAGGCGATGATAAAGACAGCCTCCTCCCTGCGAGTTCAGCCACACCATCATTAAGATACCTTGGACTCCGCCAGCGGTAGGGATCCTGAGCCACAGACAAAGAAACAGCAAGGATACTGCCTCGAGTGATCTCTGTGCAAGGTTCCACACTTTGGTCTTGTATGGATGAGGTGCGAGTCCTTCCTTATCTACAGAAAGATAGATTACCTGGGTCCAAAATAATTTAGCAAACATCTTAAAAGAAAGGCATCATAGGGCACTGTAGACATCTGCAACAGAGAAAGGTACATAGACAAATGAAAGGGGAACTTATGTATAGATCAAACAAACAGGATTGATAATCTTCACCTGTAGAGAGGCAAAGGTTAAGGCAACATAATCAATCAATCAGGTTTTTATAGAGCGCAGCTACTCACCAGTAAGGGTCTCAAGGTGCTGAGTGGGGGGGAGTGGATCTGCATCTGCAGTGCAGTCATAAGAGCCAGGTCTTGAGGTCCTTCCTAAATTGCGGCAGGGATGGTGATTGCCTGAGGTGGCAGGGAGTTCCAGGTCTTCGCAACGAGGTAGGAGAAAGATCTTCCTCCAGTCGTGGTCTTGCGGATCCGTGGAATGATGGCCAATGCCAGTTGGGCGGAGCGGAGAGTCTGGTAGGAGTGTAGCAGGTGAGGCGGTGGTTGAAGTATGCAGGTCCGGCATTGTGGAGGGCTTTTTAGGCATGCGTGAGGAGCTTGAAGGTAATACTTTTGTTAGGTAGCCAGTGAAGGTCTCTCAGGTGGCCAGTGATGTGGCTGTGGCGCGGGATGTTCAGGATGAGTCTGGCAGAGGTGTCCTGGATGTTCTGCAGTTTCCTTAGGAGTTTGAGTGGTGCCGGCGTAGAGTGTGTTGCCGTAGTCGAGTCTGCTGCTGACGAGCGCATGGCTGACCGTGGACTCGGTGGGGATCCACTTGAAGATCTTACAAAGCAGGCAGAGCGATTGGAAGCAGGAGGACGAAACAGCGTTGATTTGGCAGTTTGAGAGCGAGGAGTCCAGGATGATGCAGAGGTTTTGTATGTGGTCCATGGGTGTGTGGGGGATTTAGAGCACTGTGGGCCACCAGGAATCGTCCCAGGCGGAGGGGGTAGAGCCTAAGATGCAGACTTCGGTCTTGTCTGAGTTTAGCTTGAGGCAGCTGTCCTTGATCCAGGTGGCGACTGCCTTCATCCCGTTGTGGAAGTTGCTCTTGGCGGCTGTGGGTTCGTCTGTGAGGGAGAGAATCAGCTGGGTGTCATCGGCGTAGGAGACGATGTTGAGTCCGTGGCTTCTGACGCTGGCTGCAAGCGGGGCCATGTAGATGTTGAAGAGGGTGGGTCTCAGGGAGGATCCCTGAAGCACTCCGCAGCTGATCTCTGTGGGTTCTGAGTTGAACAGTGGAAGGCTGACTCCCTGTGTTTAGCCGGTGAGGAAGGAGCGGATACATTCTAGGGTTTTGTTGCGGATGCCGGCTCCGGGGAGTCTTGCGCAGAGGGTGTAGTGGGAGATGGCGTCGAAGGCGGCTGAGAGGTCCAGGAGGATGAGAGCAGCAGTTTTGCCCTGGTTGAGGAGGGTGCGGATGGCATTTGTAGTGGCAAGGAGAGCAGTGTTGGTGCTGTGGTTGCTAGGCAAACTATATGCATTATCACAACAACGCACCAATGCTACATCCTCTCACCATTAATACCCTCCCTACCCCCTTCCCACTATTCAGGCACGTTGATGATCGCAGTTAAAGCCCTTGCAGAAAAATATCGTGTCCATCAAATATGAGGTGATCCTAAACTGGGTTTATGGTTTGGACAGCCGGGGAGAGGTACAGCCTGGTACAGCACGCTAAAATGGGGGTCAGAGATGTTGTGGACAACAGGATGGGTAAGACCCAAAGAAGAAGTGTGTAATGGTTCAAGGTGTGACACTCGCAACTGATGGGGGGCCTTTCATTGTGGAGCATGTTGCTTGGAGAATAGCCCCACCACAAGAGGCCTGTCTTCCTGACAGTACCCCCCTCCATGCGATCATGTCTGCTGCACATAATAAAGCTTGTGAGACCTTTCAGGCAAAGCATCCACAGCTCTCATTGGATCTTCACTAAAGGTGGACCAGCAGAAGGAGAGAGAGACCCTTTAGCAGCAAGGTCCTCATTGGATCTTCACTCCAGGTGGACCAGCAGAAGAAGAGAGAGACCCTTTAGCTGCAACATGCTTATATGCCTTGATTTCCTCAGGGATAAATATCTGTATAAACAGGCATTTCCAGGAAAATGCAGCAATTACAATCTAATTAGGTTTAGAGAACCACACGTAGACTCCCTGTTCGTTTACCAAAGACGACAGAGGTCTATAGACCTTGTGACTCCAAGCTAGTGCGAGTCTTCTCTTGTCTGGAAGAATTCTGTCAAATCACCTAACAACCTGGCTCCAGAGAGAAAACCAGAGCAAGATGCCAGTCCTCCTCCTCTGGTCTTTCCATGTAGAGCTCCAGTTGATGCATGTAAATTCCTGGGATCTCTGTGAAGCCACAATTGTTTGTAAACTGTAACACTTCTACAAAGATCCCCTACAAATAGTTGGATGTGGTCTTTCTGGTTAGTGTGGAGCAGTACTAGAGTGCACAGATTCCTCTTTTGTACAGTTGGCAGGCTCAAAGACCCCTTTCAACCCTGCTTTGGCTGAGCGTAAAGGAATTAAGAATCCATAATGGTTGCTGCAGCACCATCCCCCCGGGGCCTGCTTGAAGCCAGGGGTTAGATGACAGTCCCGTCCCGTGGATAGATGCAGTCATAGATGTCACATGTAAGTCTCCTTATGAGGCCTTAAGATTATTTTATATGGTCTCACTCTTTCCCTATAAAGTTGGTTTTATTTGAATCCATTTGTCAGGCAATGACCTCAGTTATTTTTAACTTAATTTGACCTTTGACCAAGTGGGTTATCAGCAAGCTTATCCGTTGGGTAAACCTGAGAATGAAAACAAGAGTATGATAGATAACTAACTGTGTGGTACTCATCATGTTTGGTAATGTGTTAGGGTTCCTGGACTCATAGAATCAGGTGGAAGCATTAGTCTACATACGCAGGGTAATTTGAGGGAACTATGAGAATGTCAACACAATTATATATTTCTACCAAAGAAGTGGGTTATCTGGTCACCGGCCTCAGACGTTGTAGTCATCTTCTGTAGATGTGACTTTCAAGAATAATTTTAGTTTCCTAAAATGGGCGAGTACATTGCTAAAGAGAATAACTCTAGTTTCCTGTAGTAGGTGAGTATGGTGGTGACTTGCTTCCACTTCCAGAATATTACAACCAACATGGGACTGTGTTACAAATTAGGTTAAAGTTAAGAAATTTGTGGTTGTGTTGGATGTCTTGCTACCGTTTGACCCCCAGGTAAATGGCATTATCTCCCCAGGTTCTTATCTTCAGAAATGCACCAAGACCATTAGCCATTTTCACCTGAAAGCAAACTTGCTAAGTCATACACATATGCTACTTTCGGCCACACTTGAATATTGTAAATCTCCTTGTCTAGGTATTTCAGTCTACTACTCAAGATACAAAGATCTAGACCATGGGTACTCACAAACAAATTCCCAGGGGCCACAAAGTATGGTCTGTGGTGTGCCTGAGGAGCACATTGATGCTAGCAGAGTGGGAGTGGGGTTTTGGAGGGGGTGTAAGGTTGGTGTAGCAGAAGCGAAGCATGCACATGGTGTGGGCAGCGAGTCATGGAGTTATTTTGAAGGTTTCATTCCATCCTGCCCTCTAAATGAAGCTGCGAGTCTCTAGAAGAGTCATAGTTTTGACAGTACTGTATAATGCTGTGTCTGAATCACCATCCCTCATTCTCGGCATGCTATTGCTACCTTGGGAGAATCAAGTTTTTAAAGGAAGTAACTTAACTATTGAATTGGAATGAACTAAAATTGCACAATGTGAAAACAGAAAAGAAAAACCTGGGATCAATCCTGGCTGCCCCACTTGTCCAAATTGTATGATCCTAGCCAATTGTTTTATTCCACTGTGGCTCTTCTTTCTTCATTATCACATATAAAAGCATCTTAAAATACATTAGTTCAGGATGTGCACTGTACAAAACCTTATCTTGTGTACGATTTAATATATTATTATGTTGTCCATGTACAATAACAACCCAGGTGACCCAGAAAGGTCCACATGATGAATGACTTGCCTCTTGGTACACTATTTTTTTCAGGGTGGGAGGAGACATTAACTTTTCTATGTTCACTTTTGAAAACTTTTTCAGGATGGGAGGAGAAAAGAACGTTTTTAAATTCATTTTTGAAAACTCTCACTTTAAAAAAATACTTTTCAATGCACTGATATAATATCATGTACTAAGGTGAAACGCTTCAGCAGATTAATGAAATTCACTTTTTTGGATTTTTGTAGAGACGTTATCAATTTAAAAAAAAATAAAAGTTTTATTCGTTTTTTGGAATCCACCAAATAAAGGACAATTACAACTGCATCTCACCTTCAAATTATAACCAACTATTTGATAGATCACATCCCCAGACCATAGTATGCCTCCCACCTCTCCCATATCTTATCATGCTTCAGTGAACATCCTCGTGCAGTATAAATAGGCTTTTCGAGGTGAATGCACCAGTCTACTCCTGCTTTCCATTCTGCCATGGACAGGGTGCAGGGGGAGTTCTGTCTCAGGGCAATATCCTGCTTAGCAACCAGTGTGGCAACACCAACGAACCTAAGGTCAGCCCGGGAGTCGCCAATCTCATCAACCATGCCCAGCAGGCCCACCCTGGGAGTTAAGCCAAGGTCCCGCTCCAAGACCTCCTAAAGCTCACGTCGTATTTACTGCAAATATGTCGACATTACCAGGCCGGCCCAGACCACGTGGTAAAAGTCAGCCTGAGCTGCGGAACAACAGAAGGAGGCAGGTTGAGGGATTCTACTGGCGCTATGTAAGTGTATTGGTGTGAGGTACATCGTGTGTAGGTAATTTAATTTATTCAGCCGGAGGCGTGTGTAGATGGCCAACATGCACAGAGCCAGCCTGGCCTCCCTCCAATCTGCCTCATCGAGCTTACCAACCCAGCCCTCCCAGCGGAGTCGGAGTGTGTCAGAACCATGTGGGGCATTCGTAGTGAGCGATCGATAAATTTGGGACATTGCGCCTTTACCAATGCAGCCCACCAGCAGTTTGGCCTCCAGGGGGCTAGATTCCAGGACCTCAGTTTCAGGTGGGATGTTAGCTAAAAGTGTGTGGCGCTGTTGCAGATATTAATGGAATTGTGTTTGATTAAGATTGTAGCGATCCTGTAGGTCTCAAAAGGGCAAAATGTGTTTCCTCACCCAGACATCCCCAAGGACTGTGATGCCGATCAAATCCCATTTGTGGAAGCCCTCTAGGCCAGTCAAGGGGTGGAGCCAGCGTCGCCTCCACAGGGTGGTCATCCCAGTCAATTTACAGTTCCAGCTTAGGAATCTCAAGGTGAATCTCCAGCAAAGGAAGATCACACGTGTGTTGTCAGACAGGCTATAAGGTACTGGAGCACCGTACAGCGTATCTAGAATGCTGTCAAATCTTAGGGAAGAAAGCTCTCCTCAATGTGTTGGATCCTCCCACACACCGATGAGCCTGTCGTTAACAACAATTAGTTGGGGGGCCAGGTAATAGCATTAGAGGGTCATCATCCCTAACCCACCATCTTACGGAGATTGTCTACCATTGGGAAATGCATTTCGGGAGCAACCGTCCGACCAGACAAAGGAGCAAAGAGTGGAGTTGAGTGCATGGAACCAGCGTGGGGGAATTGGTAGTGGGAAGTGTTGGAATATGTATAAAAAGCAAGGGAGAATCATCTGAAATATGATATAATACTATGGCTGATGCGTAAGGGCACCTTCTGCCATTTACATCAAACTTTACAGAAGACTTTCACTGCGAGGGAATTTTTTATAATTTGTGGTTATTTTTGATAAAATTAACTTGCAGACTTAGGACCTGATTTAGATCTTGGCGGACGGGTTACTTCGTCACGGTGATGGATATCCGGTTGGCGGAAATACAAATCCCATAGGAAATAATGTGATTTATATTTCGGCGGACGGGATATACGTCACCGTTGTGACGGAGTAACTTGTCCGCCAAGATCTAAATCAGGCCCTAAGTTTGATTTGCTTGTTCATGTGGATGTTTTAAGTGGTTGTATGCTTTAAGTGTTTGGCTATGTAATAGCCCCGATATGAGAAACAACATATCGGCATGGAGGATTGACACAGTCTCAGATTTTAATTCATTATCTTTCTTTTCTCCCATAGGCGTATGTTGAAACTGTGAGGATAATGGAAGATGAAACTCTAAAATCACAAACTAACGAAAACGGTGATGTGTTCCTGTGGCTCAAGCATGAAGCAGCAAGAGGCGATGCAGTTGCTCAGGTAAAAACATCAAGATATTTTTTTTCTTGGTTTGAATATGGAATTCTTTTGGTACAGGGCGTAATTTAGTCAAACTCTTAGAGACAGTCCGATATTTGAAACACTTAAAAAAGTTTGTGTGAGAGGCAGCATACATAAGTTGACATTTTAAATTCTGTGGATTTTACATATGCATTTCGTGTTACACTGAAAATGTATTTCAATGAACACTTTGTAGTCTTCCTGTCAGTGTAACACATGTATAGCAAAGCAGGTTACAGTAGCGGCTCCTGGAGTGAGTGCTGCGGGGCGGTAGCAAACTACAGCATACAGCCGAACGGAGGTAAGTAAACAAATAAATAAATAAAACAAATTTTGTTGCGCACGCTGCATCGCATTTGGCAATGCAGCGCGCACAATGAAATTCGTTTTATTTGTTTACTTACCTTTGTTTGGCCGTATGCCGTATGCCGTAGTTTACTACCCCCAACCCTGCTCCTCCCCCGCCCCGCCCCACCGCCCCACAGCACTCCCTCCAGAAGCCGCTACTGGCAGGTTACATATACATCCAAGAGAGATTTGAGTTTTGTTCTGGGGTGCTGACTTGCAAAGGCCATTTAATTGTTGGTTTTATATATTCATACAGATATATATATATATCATGAAGATTCGTTGAACTGCACCAAAGTTATTAGCAAAACAAATATATATATGTATATATATAAATATATATATATATCGATATATATACATATATTACGCATTCTGTACTTATTGTCGGGTCAGACTTCCTTAAGCAAGAGCATTTTTTGGTTTCACTAATAACTTTGGTCCTGTTTTGACAAATCTTCTTGAAACGTTCCCAAATCAGTTTATCCACTTCAGCTCCTTCATGGGAAGTTTCTGGGTGATACATCAAGCTGGGGATGAGAAAAAGAAGGGGTCCCAAAACATGTTTTCACCATGCAATTTTCCATAAGAAGTTTAGATACCAACACAGAAAAAGCAGCTTAACAGAATTACACGAAATTTGGCAGAAAGCTATATCTTTATTCAGAAATTGTGTTTTTTTTGAGTTGGTGTAAATCACTTCAGCATTTTTAAAGAAATTAGGGTTAAAAAATAGATAGTTCAACTGTTGGTCTTGTGGGAGTCCCGATGGAGAAATTAAATATTTAGAGTGATCTGATTAGCTGAGAGGGCTTTTTTTTCCTGCTGGCTATCTAGGTACAGTGGGACCTGGCTCAGGAAGGAGTGTCGTGCACCCCCTCCCCTTAATAAAGAAAGCGGCCCCAGCTGCCATTTTTGTTTCCAGATCCTTCCGGATTCCCATGGGATCCAGTAAGTTGCAGGCTTTTTTGGGGGTTTTGGCCCATGGTGGGTCCCTCTAGTTTCCCTGCATGGGGACTAGGGGGCAGGCATCCCTCCTTGCCCTCTTATATATTTTTTATTTAACACTTCAGGACAGGGGACTAAGGGCTTGATTACGAGTCTGGTGGTCTTTGACCGCCAGACTCGCGGTGGCACAGCGGTGGCGGTCCTGCGGCTGCCGTATGCTGGCGGTAGCGCAGCGGGCAGGGGTATACAGTAGGCAAGACGGGACCGCCGCGGTCCTCCGAGCATATTACAAGTTTCCTCACCGCCAGCCTTTTCATGGCAGTGAGCCCACCATGAAAAGGCTGGCAATGGGGAAACAAAGCCCTCCACCGCCATGGGGAGGCATTCAGGTGGGCACAACATGTGCTCCCTGTTTGCATGCACCCCAAGTTTCAGCACGCCATGGACTTCACAGTCCATGCCGTGCTGGAACTGCTTTTGCGCTCGCATTGTGGTGCCCATTTTCAGGGTGCTGCCGTGGGAACTGCAAAAGAAAAGCCCACCAGACACAAGTTGAACTCGTAATCTGGCGGGCAGGCCATGAATGGCTTTGGCGGTGCTGTGCCTGTGCAGCACTGCCAAAGTCGTAATCAGGCCCTAAGTCCCCAAGTCCTGTAATGCCTGCCAGCAATATTTTTTAAAGCAATCGCAGGAGTCTGGCTCCCGCAGGCGCAAATTGGCCCAAGAGAAAAAAAAGCTCCCTGGGCCAATCAGAACGCTCTATCTTTAATTTGGCACTCCCGCAAGAGTCTCTTCATCGTCCATATATAGAAATATTTTTACCCTTAATTTCTAAAAAAAACTGCTGAACAGAAATCACAAAGAGCACAATCTACCTTCCTGCCTGATTTGGTGTAATTCCGTTCAGCAGTTTTTGCTGTAGCCCTGTCTAAAGAAGTCTATGGAAAATACATGGGTATTTTGTGTTTTGGGACCCCCTTTGTTCTGTACCCAAGGGGTCCCAAATGTAATTTACATAGAGATCTTTGAACAGTACTCCAACTCAAACAGCAACACCAAATTACAACAAATTTGACAGAAAACTAGATCTTTATGCAGAAAGTGTGCTTTTTGTGATTTGGTGTAGATCCGTTCATTAGTTTTTGAGAAATTATAGTTCAAAATTTATGTACAGATGGATGGCTGGGTACACGGGACTCCTGCAGGAGTCCCCTGCAAACGTAACATTAAATAGTAGAGTGATATGATTAGCTGAAGGTTCTCTTTACCACTTCGCCTTCATGCTACTGTGGGAGCAAAAAGCTTATGCAAGACCTGCTTGTGCTGTAATTGGCTGGCTGCAACAAGTAGAAAAATGTTGTGGCCTCCATTACAGGACTCAGGTACTTGGTTCCAGTGACCTTAAAATCAAAATAAAATAAGAAGTTAGTGGCTGGCTTAAAAAGCTACTGAGATGAGCCAACTGTAATTCGCGAAGCAGACCTTAGCCATCTGAAGGCTCGCTTTTGGGCTCATATAAATGATTGCTATATAACTACTAACGGTTCTCACCCATACAGTCAATCACACAGCCACTTACTCACCTAAACAGTTACACACATACCCACTTACTTACTCATACAAATAGTAACACGTACTCACTCACCTATACAGTTAGTGACAGAAGCACGCACTCATCCAAATAGTCACTCATATTCACTCACTCACGCATACAGTCACTCGTATACTCACCTATACTGCCTTTCAAATACCCAGTTACTCACTCATACTGACACAGCCATACACACACTCACTCACCCAGCTTCTCACACGCACTCAGTACCCCATACAGCCACTGACTCACCCTCACACACAAACAACCATAGAGGTAGTCAGACAACCAATCAGTCACCCATATAGCCATTCACGTACCCACTAACACACTCATACACCCACTTAGACATCAACTGACAAACAGATACACACATTCACACAACCAGTCACTCACCCATACATTCACTAAGACACCTAATCACTCTTATAGTCAGTCACCCACCCACTGAGTCATTCATACAGACAGTCATGCACCCACTGATTCACCAATACACCTTCATATATATATTTAACAATCATAAACGTTTTAAAAACAGTCACTGGATGATGTCATCAGGGATGTCATTTGAGATGTCATCAGTGATGTCATCAGTGATGTCACTGACCATGTCATGAGTGATGTCACTGACCATGTCATGAGTGATGTAATATGTGAGGTCATAAGCAGTGCATTGTGGGGGTGCGAGTTATAGTTAACGCAGGTAACTATAACGGCTGAATTTCTCTGGTTTTGTATGAGTAAAATCTGACTCTAACTATAATGTCCTTGTAACCTTTGGTTTTTTGAGTGAATTTCAAAGGTTTTTGAAATGCTAATTCCTAACTATAACGTCGCTGTAACCTTTGTTATTTTTGTAGTGACTTTCTAAGGTTTTTTAACTAGCAGTCAATTTTGCAGAGTGGTGGACAAGGGGCTGGGCCTCCGACCAGCTCTCAGAACTTCCACTATGTAGGACTTACAAGAGGTACCAGGAGGGCTTCTTGGCCCCCAAGGTCCCTCTGGAGCCAAGGAGACTTTATCCCCCAACTAGTAGTGCGCCGGAAGGCACATTTGCAGAGTGGTGAAGAAAGGGGGCATGGCCTCAGACAACTTCTCAGCAGTCCTGCTGTGTGGGGCTTACTGGAGGTAACAGGAGGGGTAGTTGGCCCCCAAGGACGTCCTTGGGGGCTAACTACTCCTCCTATTACCTCCAGTAAGTCCCATACAGCAGGATTGCTGAAATCTGATAGCAGGCCACACCCCCTTTCTCCACCACTCTGCAAACGCACCACCTGACACACTACTAGTAGTAAGGGACTTCATCCCTCAACCAGGAGCGCACCAGGTAGCGCATTTACAGAGTAGTGGAGAAAGGGGGTGGGGCCTCCAGTGAGTTGCGGATTTAAAAAAATGTTTAAATATTTTTGAGGAAGGAGGGGCCCGAGGCCCCCATTCCCTGGACCATTTTGGCCCCTGGGGACCCCATCCCCCGGGGCCTGATCCTTTAAAAAAAATGGAAGGGGGCGGCGCCCCCGCTGATTTTAGCCAAGGGGACCCCATCTCCCGGGGCCCTCCTTTATTTTTATTCTTTTAAATTTCACACTGAGGGGGCCAGGCCCCAGGGCCCCCACCCCTCCCGGCCATGCCCATTGTTTTTTTAAACAATAAATAGGAGGGGGCCACATGGCTCCCCTCCCGAGGCTGATTTCAGCCATGGGGACCCCATCCCCCAGGGTCAGGCCTTTATTTTAATTGTATTATTTTTAAAAAGGGAGGGGGGCCTTAAGGCCCCCCTCCCGAGGCCGATTTCGGCTCCGGGGACCCCACCCCCCAGGGCCAGGCCTTTATTTTTTATTTTATTTATTTTTTAAAGGGAGGGAGTCCGCGTGGCCCCCCTTCTCAGGCCTAATTCGGCTCCGGTGACCACATTCCTGGGGGCAGGCCTTCAACAATTTTTTTTTATGGGGACGGGGGGCAGCGCGGCCCCCCTCCCCAGCCCGATATTGCCCCGGGGACCCCATCCCCCGGGGCATGGCTTCTTGCTGGGGACCATGGGGGGAGCCTCAAGGCCCCCACGGTCCCTACCGGCTCCCCGCTTCCTGCGGGAGCCGGCATTGCTTTTGTGGTGGTGGTCCCCCTGCGTTTAATTATATTAGCGGTGGCGGTCCCCTGGGCTGCGTGGGGGGGGGCTGGAGCCCCCCACGCATTATTTATTACATATAGCCCCGGGGAGGTGCTGGTTCCCGGGGCTTCGGGGGGCCGCATGGCCCCCCTCATTTCAGTATACAAGCCCCAGGGAAGTGGCGGTCCCCGGGGCTGCGTGGGGGGTTGGAGCCCCCCCCACGCATTATTTTAAACATAGCCTGGGGAGGTGGTGGTCCCTGGGGCTGCGGGGGGGACTGGAGCCCCCCCACGCATTATGTTGTAATAGAGCCCCGGGGAGGTGGCAGTCCCAGGGACAGCGGGGGGGATCGCGTGGCCCCCATGCATTTCAGTGATTCAGCCCCAGGGAGATGGCGTTCCCCAGGGCTGCAGGCCCACCCGGGACCTGGCCCACCCAGGGGCTTATTTAAACAAAGTGCGGCAACACGCGCTTCATTTTTGTAAAATTTTCTGCGGGATTCGCAGATCCAACGCGATTGCCACCGAACATTTAGAAAAAAATGCTTTTTTTGGCCCTTGGGGTCCCTGTTGGAGCCCCTGAACAGGCCTAGGGGGTCAGGGTATTTCTACCCTGCCCCCTTTTCTTTTTTAAATGTTTTTTCTTGTGACTCGGTTCAACCGAGTCACAAGATGGCTGACAACACTTCCTGGTTTAAAGCGTTGGCAGCCAATCAGATCTCAGGCACGAGATCTGGAAGTTTCGTGAATCCACTGCGGCCACAGTTGTATATCTGAGAAATCTTTAAATTTCTCAGGAACTACTGAACGGATTTACACCATTTAACAAAAAGAGTGCTTTCTGAACCAAGAGCTACCTTTCTGCCAAATATGGTGTAATTCCGTTCAGCAGTTCGGGCTGTAGCCGTGTCAAAAGTTTCCTATGGAAATTAACATGGCGAAAAAGCATTTTGCCCCCCCCCCCTTTTTCTCGGTCCCCGCATGACGGATCACTCTAAAAGTTGCAAGACAGCAACGGCGGCAAAGTTATTGGCAAATCAAAAACTCTCTTCCTATGGAGACTAGGTCCTAACTATAACTATATATATATTCACTGAAAAAACCACAGGTTTCAGGGACGTTATAGTTAGTTGGACATTTCACTCGTACAAAACCAGAGAATTTCAGGGACGTTATAGTTAGTTGGACATTTCACTCGTACAAAACCAGAGAATATCAGCCGTTATAGTTAGTTCAGCTAACTATAACTCGCGCGCCCGCAATGTACTGCTGATGATGTCACATATTACATCATTCATGACATGGTCAGTGACATCACTGATGACATCTCAAATGACATCACTGATGACACCATCCAGTGACTGTGTGTTTCTGTGAAGTTTAAATATGTTTTATATATATATATATAGGCCAAGGTGTATTGAAGAATGAGTGGGTGTATGAGTGTGTGAATGGATGATTTAGTAGGTGCGTGACTGTCTGTATAAGTGAGTGATTAAACCTGTCATGCTGAATGCATGAGTTAGTGACTAAACTGTGTGAATGTCTGTATCAGTCTGTCAGTTGCTGTGTAAGCGGCTGCATGGGTTGGTGAGTAGCTACATGAGTGTCTATCTGGGTTATTGATTGGTTGTCTGAGTATCTGGATGGGTGCCTGAGTGTCTGTGTGGGTGGGTGGGGGATGTGTGACTCTGTGCATAGATGTGTGAGTGGGTGATTCACTGGGTGTATGGGTCCAAGAGTGCATCTGTGATGGACTGTATGGGTGGGTGAGTGTGTGTATGGATGTGTTGGTGAGTGAATGGATGTCTCAGTGGTACATATGTGAGTAACTACATATGTAAAAGGCAGTATATGTGAGTGTTGGAGTATATAAATGAGTATATAAATGACTATATGTGAGAGCAAGTGATTGTGAGAGTGGCTGTATGCATGAGTGTGTACTTGTTTCAGTGATTGTATAAGAGAGTAAGTATGTGTTAGTATCTGTATGTATAAGTGAGGTGGTGTGTGTATAACTGTATAGGTGAGTAAATGGGAGTGTGATTGATTCTTTGCATGACTGACTAGGTGTGTGTGTTACTCTATGGATGAGTGATGGTGTGTGAGTGTCTGTATAGGTGTATGAGTGCAAATGATAGTGCTGTATTGATGAGTGATTGCATGTATGAGTGACTGTATGGGTGAATGAGTGGATGTGTGTGCAGACCTAGGAATCAGTGAGTGGGTATGTAGTAACTGGTATTGGTGTGTCTATGGTTTCAAAAATGGTAGTCTGTATTTTAGAGTGGGTGTATCAAAGGTTATATTAGGGTGTGAGGAGATATCATGTGGATGATGTCATCAGTGACGTCATCAGTGATGTCATTTGAGATGTCATCAGTGATATCATCAGTGATGTCACTGACCATGTCATGAATGATGTAATATGTTCTAAGGTTTTTCAAATGCTAATTTCTAACTATAATGTCCCTCAAACCTATGGTTTTTGCAGTGAATTTCAAAGGTTTTTTAAATGCTAATTTCTAACTATAACGTCCCTGAAACCTATGTTTTTTTCAGTGAATTTCAAAGGTTTTTTAAATGCTAATTTCTAACTATGCCTACAGAGGTAGGACATGTGCAGAAAGAGGAAGAAAGGCGCAGAAAGAAGCAAGAGAAATGCAGAAAGAGGCAACAGAAGTCCAGAAAGACAAAGAAAGGTGCAGAAAGAAGCAAGAGATATGCAGAAAGAGGCAACATAAGTCCAGAAAGACGAAGAAAAGTACAGAAAGAAGCAAGAGATATGCAGAAAGAACCAACAGAGGTGCAGAAAGAGGCCTTGTTGCTAAGTCATCCTGTGCCCCCAACTTTTTGCTGACGGGTACTGGTGGTAACTGACTCTGACTAACCAGGCCTAGAGCCAGTGCTATGCTAAAAGACACTTAGAATACAGTGAAAACACCTACATACACTAGGGAACACTATGCGTTGGGGTACCCCTGTAATTGGCATGCCCTCCTCTGTAAGGCTCTAGTACATAATAGGGCAGGGGGATTAAAACTACCTCTAAGTCAGAGGTGCAGGAAGATGCTTATATAAGTAGTAGTCACGTTTGCAGAGTGGTAGAGAAAGGGTGCTGGGCCTCCCACCAGTGCTCAGGAATTCCGCTGCGTAGGACTTACAGGAGGTACCAGGAGGGCTTCTTGGGCCTCAAAGTCCCTCAGGAGTAAAGTGGGCTTCATCCTCCATCCCGTACTCTGCCATGAGGCACGTTTTCAGGATGGTGGAGAAAGGGGGCGTGGCCTCCGAAGTCGTCTTAGCAATCCTACTGTGTGGGACTTACTGGAGGTAACAAGAGGGGTAGTTGGCCCCCAAAGACATCCTTGGGGGCCAACTACCCCTCCAATTACCTCCAGTAAGTACCACACAGTAGGATTGCTAAGTTCTCATAACAGGCCACGCCCCCTTTGCCCACCACTCTGCAAACACGCTCCCTGGCACGCTCTTGAATTGGGATTGAAGTCCCCTTCACTGCTGGGGATCCTTAGGGGCCAACTAGCCTACCTCGTACCTCCAGTAAGCCCCACACAGTGGTATTGCTGAGAGGTAGACACAGGCCACGCCCCCTTTCTCCACCACTCTGCAAACAGGCCTCCTGGCGCGCTCTTGGTTGGGGGATGAAGTCCCCTTTCTTCATGAGGGTCCCTGGGGGCCATCTAGTCCACCAAGTACCTCCAGTAAGCCCCACACAGCTGGATTGCTGAGAGTGGCCCGAGGCCATGCCCCCTTTTTACACCACTCTGCAAACGCGGCCCCTGGTGCACTGCTGCTCAGGGATGAGGTCCTCTTGTGTCCTGAGGTCCTCAGGACACAAGAGGACCTCATGCCCCACCAGCAGTGCGCCAAGAGGTGCGTTTGCAGAGTGGTGTAAAAAGGGGCGTGGCCTCAGACCACCACTCTGCAATCCAGCTGTGTGGCGCTTACTGGAGGTACCTGGTGGGCTAGTTGGCCCCCAGGGACCCTCAGTATTCAAGGAGGCTTAATTCCCCAACTTAGAACTCGCCAGGGGGTGCGTTTGCAGAGTGCTGCAGGAAGGGGGCGGGGCCTCCGGCGAGATGCCGGCTTTTAAAAAAAAAAATATTTTTAGAAGGGGGGCTGTGTGGCCCCCCTTCTTGTAGTATTTTTGGGGCCTCGGGGACCCCATCCCCTAGGGCCTGACCTTTATTTAAAAAAAAAAAAAAAACAGGAAGAGGGCCGCGCGCCCTTGCCTCCCAAGGCCAATTTCGGCCCCGGGACCCAATCCCCCGGGGCATGGCCTCCTTTTTTAAAAATATTTTTATAGGGAAGGGGGGGCCGCGTGGCCCCCCTTCCCTGGGCCACTTTTGGCCCCGGGGACCCCATTTCCCAGGGCATGGCCTCTTCTTTTTTAAATATTTACAGGGAAGGGGGGCCGTGTGGCCCCCCCTTCCCTAGGCCACTATTGGCCCCGGGGATCCCATCCCCCGGGGCTTGGCCATTCTTTTAAATATTTTCATTTGAGGAGGGGGGCCGCGCGGACCCCCTCCCAGGCCCCCAGGGCCCAGCCATTATTTTTTTAAAGTAAAGGGAGGTGGGCCACATGGCCCCCCTCCCGGGCCACTTCTGGCCCCGGGGACCACATCCCTTGGGGCCGACCCTTAGCGTTGGGGACCGTGGGGGGGTCCCCAATGCCCCCAGGGTCCCGCCGGCTCCCCGCCTCCTGCAGGAGCCGGCATTGCTTTTGAGCAAGGGGAGCTGCTGACATGCAGCTCCCCTTGCTCTAAAGCAATCCTGCTTTGCTTCGTTGAAGCGAGAGCAGGTTTACTGCTCTCGCTTCAACTAAGCAAAGCAGAGTTTGCGTGCTCCCGCCCTGCCATAGCAAACAGCAATGTCCCGAGGGTGGGCACCCCGGGACATTGCAGGAGCTGGCCCTGGGGGTTGGCGGTCCCCAGGGCCATCAAGGCTCCAGGAGGGGGGCCCCGTGGCCCCCCTCCCATCATTGACAAAGCCCCGGTGAGGTGGTGGTCCCAGGGGCCGGGGGTCCGTAACGGAGCCCCGTATTTATATAATGAATGCCCCGGGGAGGTGGTGGTCCCCGGGGCAGTGTGGGGGGGCAGGAGCCCCCCCCACACTTTTTAATTTAACTTTAAGCCCCGGGGAGGTGGCGGTCCCCGGGGCAGCATGGGGGGGTGGCAGGAGCCCCCCCACCCCTTTTTTCTACAAGCCCCGGGGAGGTGGTGGTCCCCGGGGCTGCGGGGGGCAGCGTGCCCCCGCGCATAATTTATAAAGCCCCTGGGAGGTGGCGGTCCCCGGGGCTGTGGGGGCCCCCATGGGCCCCTACACCATAATTTAGTATTGCCCCCGGGACCTGGCCCACCCGGGGGCTTTTTAACAAACGAAGTGTGGGAGTCCGTGCTTCATTTTTTTAAAATAATTTCGTCCGGATTCGGCCAAAATTATTTTAAAAAAATGCTTTTTTTGGGCCTGTGGTCCTTGTGGGACGCCCTGAGCAGGCCTAGGGGGTCAGGGTGTTTCTGCCCTGCCCCCTTTTCTTGTTTTTCATCATCTTGTTTCTGTTTTTGAGTCACAAGAAGGCTGCCAACACTTCCTGATTTGGAGTGTCGGCAGCCAATTAGAATGAAGCTCGTGCTCGGGAGGAGTCGCAACTCCTCCTCGGTGCTCAGATATATAATTTTTTTATTTCTTGAATTTCTCTGTAGCTACTGAACAGATTTACCCCATTTCAAAAAAAGGTCGCTTTCTGAACCAAGAGCTACCTTTTTGCCAAATTTGGTGTAATTCCGTTCAGCAGTTCGGGCTGTAGGCGTGTCTAAAGTTTCCTATGGAAATTAACATGGGGAAAACGCATTTTGGGACCCCCTTTTTTCTCGGCCCCCGCTTGAGGAATCACCCCGAAACTTTCAAGACAGGAGCTGACCGGAGCGCCCCATTAGTTTTGAAAATTTTGCGAAGATTCGTCAAACGGCGCCAAAGATATTGGCAAATCAAAAAACGCTTTTTCTACGGAAAATAGGTCCTAACTATAACTACCTACTGGCGACCGCCAGTAGGTTATATATATATATTTTCACAGCTATGTAAAAGAAACAATCACAGACATGCAGACATATAGTTTAATAGAACTTTATTAAATATTTTGTAAGTAATCAATAATAATAAACATTGCATTGTGTGCATTATTGAAATATGCATTTGAATAAAATTATTGGTAATTTTCGGAGAAAGATAATAGATCTGCTTTATATGTAGGGTGTTGTGTGTGGAGGGGGAATGTTTGACTGCTAGTGAGGGGGGATTAGTCCACCCGTGACCAAACTCCTTCAGCACAGCCAAAGGCCTTGCACAGTGTGTAGTTTGCTGTCTGGAAGGGGTTGGCTGCAGGGCCTGGCCTGTGGCCAGACCCTGCAGCCGACCCTCCCCCACAGGCAGTCAATCCCTCCTCCTCCATACCCATCACCTTATATACACAGCAGATCTATTATCTTTCTCCAAAAATTGCAAATCATTTTAATCAAATGCATATTGATTGATTTTGTTTGGCCGAAGGCCGTGCATGGCGGGGGCTGGTTTTATTTATGGTAATAAAATGTAACTTTATGTAAAAGAAAACAACTAGAAATTAGCTGAAAAAAACAAAGGTTAAAGTAACGTTATAGTTAGGCAAAATGTTCAGTAACAATGTAACGTTAAAAATTCTAAAATTCTTAGAAATCCACCCGTTATAATTATAGTTATCTCAAGTAACTATAACTCATGCCTTAAGGTAACTATAACTTGCACCCTCGCTATGCACTGCTAATTACCAGACATATTACATCACTCATGACATCTTCTATGATATTATTGATAATATCACTATAACATACGCAATGAAATTATTGATGAGAAACCTGTGCAAGGCGGGGCCACGATTTATAGTTACCTTAGGGCACGAGTTATAGTTACTTGAGATAACTGTAACTATAACTGGTGAAGTTCTGTGGTTTTTACAGTTTAAAACATTATGTTGTTACTGAACATTTCACCTAACTATAACTTTACTTAAACATTTGGTTTCTTCAGTGAAAAAAACCCCAAAGATAGATAGATAGGTAGAAACATTATAAAGTTTAGTTGTATGATACTGTGTACGGGACTTCACCGTCTGCATCTTGAATTAACTAACTCACTCCACTGTGTTTTGTTGTTGGAATGTTAAGCTACAAACAGCACTGCATTACAGGGACACTTGCCCACCACACTACATCTGAGCACAATAACGAACCGTACTTCACTGCGAACTACAAACTCAACACAAGGACACTAAATCTCCAAAATGAATCATACAAATGTTGCACACAATACTGCATTGCAAAAATAGGATATTAACCTCTACACCAGACCTTAGACAGGCTAAACAATCACACTGCATTCTAGGAATATTAGCCCATAACCTCCACAGTGTACAGAGTAGTGGAAAACACACTCACTACTCTGGACAACATCTAACATATGCCAACCATACAGAATGCACTGTATAATATAAGCACTAAGTGAACACACAACAGTTCACTTTTAGTGCTCTAATCCATCACATCGCATTTAATCCTGTGGTCATCAGCACAATATTTGCAGCATCCCAAGGATACAACCCACCATACTTCACTGCAGTGTATCCAAGCGATACTAATACAGCACATTGCATCTATCCTACAGGCACTAAGCCATCACACTGTAATATTCCAAAACCACCATGTCACATTGCAGTGCCTCTATGGGCAATACTCACTTACACTGCACTGCATACTGTTGACAATAGCCATTGTATTTTTAAAGCCATTATTGTAGCCTTTTTTAATTATAGAGATACATTGTTTAGGTAAACCAAACAAACATATTTGTTAAATTATTTAAGCATTAAAAAGCACACAGTATACTTACTATAATATCACTTGATAATGCATTTGCCTTTTTCTTCAAAGTCATGTTTGCTACTCCTGTACAATCTGATGCCCTCTATCATGTCCAGATTTTGTTTAATACAGGAATGACAAAGAAGCTACCTCCTACCTCTTTGCCCTTATACCTTAGATCCTTGCATATACATGACTTTCAGTAGAACTTCAGTTGATTTGCACCAGCCCAGCTTCCGTCAAGCTGTTTCAGATTTTCACAGTAATATTCCTTATGTGTCCATTGTATTTTTTCAAATCTAGCATCGACTTGCTCAGATGCTCTTTTGGGGACAGCAAGGTATTGCCAAAAATACTGAGGCAGCAGTAGAGTGGTATGAAAAAGGTGCCCTAGAAAATGAAGATCCAGTAACAATGTACGACTACGCCATTGTCTTATTTAAGGTAAGACACAACAAGAGTTCTCTTTTTCTTAGATATACAAATGTGTTAAAACAGAAATGAAATTTTATTTATTATATTTTTTAAACTATCATTTACTCTCATTTACATAAAGGAAGTTAAAACATGTTTACTTTTTAACTTCAAGAATAATATATTGCTGTATTCCATATTTAGTGTGTTACAACATGAATGTAGTTGCAAAAACATCTTGTAAAGTTCATTTATAATATTTAAAATATTTGACTTTCAATCTTGTTTAGTAGATGCTACTCACTTAATTCTGAGGACCAATAATCTATTAACATCAACTCCTTCTCGTCCTTTTTTCTTTTGCTTACCTGAAGCTAATCGTTCACCTCTGAGACCGGTGTTAATATTGAAAAAGTCGATCAAAACATGGATAATGATACATTCATGTATAAAAATTAAATCTCATCTTTATTGACAAAGTTGCCCGTTGTGAACTCCACGTCAATCCCGACTCAGAAATATGTAGTTAGGTAGGCCCTGAGACCCACGTCCAAGGCCACTGATTGATAGATCACAGATGGGGTGGCATATAGCCAGCAGACAAATACGCGAACAGTAAATCCCAGATTGATCCCACAGATCGGCGCAGCAACACCACAATGGTACTGGGAGATTGGACCCAATAAAGCACACATGGCAGGAGGGGTACACATGTTCCCAGAACACCATAAAGTCAGATGCCACATGAAGTTAGGAACACTTCGTCAATCATCAATCAAGACTCCACACTCAGTGATCACATGCTCCCCATGCCGGACTTCTGGACACGTTACCCTCTGGGCCGCATTGTGTCCACGCAAGGTCGAGGCTCACCTGGATTTCTCATCCGGTACCTTAATTTATGGCTCCAAAGGCAGAGGTACACATTCCTTACCAAAAAAAGGATCGCTGGGAATATTTTATAACATTCAACGCATTGTTTAATTAAATGAACTGTTCCTGTTTTGACAAACGCCTCTTGTCTCTTGTTTTTTAAGGAATTTCATGTTCAAGCAACATTTTGGCGAGCCACCTAGCAATAGGCGATATCAAAAGTCTCCTAAGTAGTCTTATCGGAGAGTAGACCAACAGTGTTCACCTGAGCTCACATCCCAGCAATTACACTGACAAACACTGAGCATGACGGGCTTCATTCAATTCATACAGGCACCGAATATGGACGGCCCTGAGAGAGATGTTCCCTGACCTCCCTGATGTAGGAGGGCTAATGGCGGAGACAATGAAGCCAGGGGAGACTATAACTGATTTTCTAGCTAGGATGAAGATATGATGGGGACAGGAGACAGGACAGCCGTGGACTGACACAGGCCCACAAATCGCATTCTTTTGCAAAATTCTCAAAAAGGGGCTGCCCACTGAGACACAAAGCGGATTGGACAGTGTGGTTGGTTTAGACACCAAGCTCTGGCAGGAGAGATACAAGCCCATATATTGCAATACCACAAAAAGAAACAAGAGAAGGATAGAGAAAAAAGGAGCAAGCCCGGAGAGACACTGCTAAATTGGTTCCAAAACAAATTTAAAAAGACCTCCCTTGAGGGGGTGGCATTGGCCACAAACATACAAATGCAACCAATCTTAAAGGGGGCTTGCCCACAAAAACGCAGAGGGTTTCAACCTAGCAATAGTGGCAGAGACCAGGGAGGTTGACAGCAACCAGACCTTAGGAAATGCTACTATTGCCACAGGATAGGCCACCTGGCAGACCAATGCCGGTTAAAAGCATACCACCAACAGAGATTGATGGGCCAGGGTCAGCCACCACAAAATTCTAATCCTCAAAACCAAGCCCAGGGAACTCCGAATACACCTTACATTCAGCTGCAGGGAGGCCAATCAGCCGCTGTACCTCTTCAACAGGGATCAGGTAGTTGGACAAACACATGACAACAGCAACCACAGACAGGGAACTCAGCCCAACAGGGGCTGGGGACATAGCCTTGGGAAAGAGATGTAACTATCTGGGGAGGTAATGCCTTCACACAAACACAGAATCCAAATGTGCAGTAAGATCAAACCCCAGAGTAAAATACCTCTCATTCACCCACATCCCAAGAATTAACCGTATCAAAAGCCAAGTAGTACCAATGAGACAACGATGGGAATGCAAACTTTTATTTGCATCTGGGGATTCAAGACTGCTATGTGTTCTGCCGATCGGGTAGTCTCACTGAAGTCTGCCATTAAGGGCGCCTGCTGGAGCCAAGGTCCCACTCTGCTGCTGATCCCCCAAGGCAGGTTGGCTGGCCACGGTCCAGGGGGGGGGGGGGGGTAGTCTGATGAGGGGGCGGGTGGCTCCCGGACCAAGTACATAAAAAGCAGACACCCAAGTCCCCGCATCAAAAGTCAAATGGGATGTGTTCTAATTACTAAGTCGAAAGGTCCCCATTCTCAGGCATTCGACCCGGGAACCATGTTTTCTGTATGGCATGTAGTTCTAACAGTGCCCTCAAAAACTAGAAGGCTCTGGCCAAATGGAAGACCTCTTACAGTTTAAAACATATTTGTCCTCAAGTGGTGGGATCCAGGATTCCTATATGCGTGGAATAGTGAGGGTCCCACAACCTCCACAGCACACGCAGAAGAGTCATTAAGTTATGAGGTGCCCGCATAGCGCCCAGTCCGTCGAGAGGTTCGTCAGGTTAGCCAGACAGCCCAGAGTTGCGAGACAGTCCTGGTCTAGTCATCACTCCTAGGCAAAGTTCATCTTGAGTTCCTGGCCTTGGCCCCAGGCTCACCATGTTCTTATGATCTCTGCAATGTTTTCTGCTCTTTTCTTCAGGTTTTTCGAATATCTGATGTCTAGTCGCCATGCCATACCCCTCCAAAATAAGCGACAGGAGCACGCCCGCTAGTTGGAAATCCCTAGCCATAAGCCAGGAACCGCAGATTAAAAAATGACTGAGAAGACATGGTCCAAGGGAGAATGGGGTGCCTGGGAGAGGGGAGGGCTCAAAGTCCATCACAGCTCCAGGCGAGAGTAAAACACAGAATGCGCTCACCCCTGTGTCAGGCCTAGCAATTGACCAATGCTCCAGGCTTCACATACACCCACCGGAGAAAGCAATAAGCCCCGACCTCAGCCACCACAAGACAGCAATCAGGGGTACATGGGAGCCACAGAACAACTTTCTGACCCCCTCCGCCTTATGATAAGTGAAATAGCAGATTGCGCAAGATCTAGGGAAGTGGCTAAATACCAAAAAAGTAGACCAAAGGTAGTTAAAAAAGAGAAGCCTCTAGAGAAAGTGTGGAACCGAGATATCTGGTGCCACAAGGGTGGGGCACGTTGCATGCTGCATGCCGAGAGATATGTGATCTCTGGGCACGTTGCAACCACCAACACTTAACAGTGACACACCCCCTCCTCGTACAGTCCCACGCACGTGTAGGTTGAAAGTTACCTGCATCGATGGTGCCCCAGGCACACATCAGGAGAGACAGGGTCTTGGGCAACTGGCGACACCCTTAAAGCCCTGGATAAAAACTAATAGATCCATCCCTATAATCACAAGAACACTCCCTAAAACTCGAATCCAAGCATCAGTTAAGAACAAGGACTCATAAAATAGATTAATCCGCCTGATTTCCCAGAAGCCACCTTTTAGCTTTTAACCATCGAAAAGATACCACGACTGGGGCCACCTTCTGGTGCCCCACATCAAACAAACAAAAATAGAGTGTGGAGAACACATCGCTGAGGGAAATACAGGAACCCCGAAGAAACGATCAGTAACCACGGCGCACATGCAATGTTTTTCAGAATTTACAAGCAAACCAAGGTCTTATCCAACAGGTCTACAATCAAACCACCAAATGCACCACTTTTCAGCTGCCACGTCATCACCCCCAACGTGGATCTAATGTGTGAGAATCAAACTTACGAACTGCACTGTGAACTTTTTGATCGAACTGTTTAACGAAAACACCCAATAAACAGAGGACCACAGACATCTTCCCTCAATCCATATCAGAGAGCTGCAATGTTATGTATTTTTGCACTTCTATGTACCCTCTATCTAGTTTGGGTGCTGCTGCACCCATTCTCTGCCAAAGAGCCACCTGGCCAAATGGAGTCTGTTCAGAAACTATGACACAGCTTGCGTAGGGATCGCTCCCATGTCTCTTATAATTACACCAACCCAAACACTAGCATTACACATGCACTACATAGGGCCCTTTTACACAGCACGTGGTATCAGCACATGACTGCTGTGGGCTCTAAGGCATCAGCCAGGTTGTGTTACGTCTGTTCGCTGATACCGCATGCAGTAGGCACCAATAGACTTTAATTGTCCCAAGAGGAAGCACCTGAATAAGCAAAATGCCTTCTCCACTTATACCTATGCAGAATCAGGGCCAAAATCCAGCCCAACAAGGTAGAACCCCCACAGAGTAGTAGTGATTCTGACCCAATACGAGACCAATCCAACGGCTCTATACCTTTTTACCAAGCCTAGCGATATTCAAACTGTGCTAGACAGGTTGCACAGGAAGGGAGGATACTGTTTGGCACCGATACTTCCCAAGATTGGTGCATCCTGCTGCACATTTATCCCAGGGAATCACCTGGATGATGGGACATTGACTCTTGCCATCCAAGCACGGCATAGTTTACAAAGAGACATGCGTGAAGAGAGGGGTGGCCCTGAGCAGGAGTGGTTCTTGAATTGGTTCTCCTGGCTCCCCCTGTGGCTTTCCGGAATGTGCACGTCATTGCTACCTATTTTCATTGTGTTCTTGTATGTGTGTGTGGCTCTGTACAATTGGGGATTCCCTGCTGTAAAAACACATTCCTAAAATTACCAGAAGTATGTTATAAAATTCAACAAACGGTATAAAAGTCGAAGTTCGACAGGTTTTAAATTGAGACAGTCCACTGTGCTCATGGCCTCATGGTGCTAAAAACCTCTTGTCTTGTTTTTTAGGGTAGTTCATGTTCAGGCAACACCAGCATAACTGTTGACCGATTCTGTGGCAAACTGTTGATGCCTGCCAAATAGTCCTGTGCATAACTTTCACAAGTGAGAATGACTTAAGTTCAAGGACTGTGATATTGTAGAGAATGTCTCTTAATGGGTAACCTGTAAAAGACAAATCATTGCCACCTCATCACTCACTTTTATTCTACTCCTCTTCATATTAGAGGAATCCATCTGAAAAACTGGCGGTTGTACATTTGCATTCAGATAATATTTTTATTGAAGTTTTTAAACATTACTACAATAATCTATAATAACTATAGAAGTAAGAATTCATACAATATCGTGAACAATAGAATAGGAAAAAAACTAAGAAATTGTTATATAGTCAAGCCAGAAAAGAAACCAAGTATAATAAAAAAGCACAGAAAGAAAGACAAAAGCTGATTAAATAATAAAAGAGAGAAAATGAGAACAGCATGTTGCAGGATATAATATGCAAGAAAACATTTGACTAGTTATCTATAAGGTAATTCAACAGTGATATATAAGAAAAGCACTGAAATGTATTCAAAACAAATACAAGAAGCAAACTATTAAACATCACTGTCAAAAGAATTTCGGAAATTCAAAACATTTAAAAAGGTTAAAGAAAAAACATCCTTCTTAATCTTATTCTTGACAGGAAGAGAAACAATAACTCTGTGGTTGACACAAGCATCTTTCCACAAAGGCTGGTAAGACAATTTAGAAAAGTATTTCCAACAGGATGTAATCAGTTTAAAACCTAAGGCAGTAAAAAGGTAAACAGTATTTAACATTTTAACCAATCATTTTGAGATTTGATTTGATTTGAAAACTTATAGAGCGCGCAATTGCCCGGAGGCGTCTTGGCGCTAGGGTCGATGAAAAAGGATTGCCGAAGAGGTAATGAGCTGTCTTAAGAAGTAAAAAGCCACGTTTTTACGGCTTTTCTAAAAGACAAAAGCGAGGAGCTGTTTTTTATCGTAATTGGGAGAAGGTTCCAGGTCTTGGCTGTCTGCAACAAGAAGCTTCTCCCCCCCCAACTGACCTGCTTAAATTTAGGTACCTGTAAAAGTTTTGCATGAACAGATCTCAGGCTTCTGACTGGCTCGTACCGTTTCAGATGTGTTTTTAAAAAACTGCGGTCCTGAACCATGAAAGGTCTTGTAGGCCAGGCAGACTGTCTTAAACATAATCCTCTTCTCCATTGGCAGCCAGTGAAGGGCTCTCAGTCTGTGAGTGACTGGCTCTGATCTGGAAATATCCAACACCAGCCTTGCTGCTGCGTTCTGTAGACGCTGGAGTTTAGTTAAATGTTGGACTTGTATCCCAGCATACAAGGCGTTGCCGTAATCCAATCTGGACAAGGCCAATGCCGTAACTAATGTTTTACATGAGTCTTGAGGGATAAAGGGCTGTAGTCTTCTTATCATTTTTAAAATGTACCAAACAGTGGAGGACAATTTATTTATCTGGGCGTTGAAGGTCAATTTATTATCAAATATGACTCCCAAATTTCTGACTTTGTCCACTGGGGTTGGGCACTCACCCAAGCTGACTGGCCACCATTTAGGTGACCAAAAGTCCGTATCTGGCCCCAACAGCATAACTTCGGTTTTATCACCGTTTAATTTTAGGCAGTTGAGCTGCATCCATTTATTAACCTGCCTCATGCAGTCATTGAATCGGTCAGCTGTTTCCTCCATATTGTTGGAAACTGACACCACTATTTGGGTGTCATCTGCGTATGAAATTGGCAGGAACCCACACTTTCTTAATATCGATGCCAAAGGAGCGACGTAAATCTTAAAAAGAGTAGGACTCAGGGAGGACCCCTGAGGCACTCCACAAGGTGAACTGAAGGGTTTAGATGTGGAGTCTCCTAATTTAACTGAAAAAGTTCTATCCGTCAAATATGAGGACAGCAGCTTGAGTGCATCATCTTGGACCCCCAGTTCTGCTAGCCGATCAAGGAGTATCCCGTGGTTCACGGTGTCGAAGGCCCCCGATAGATCCAACAGAATCAGGGCGGCCTTCCCACCCGCGTCCAGTATACTCCTAAGTTCCTCTGCTGCCATAACCAAGGCTGTCTCAGTTCCATGTTCTTCCCTGAATCCATACTGCGATTGGTCCAGAAAGTTTGCAGAGGCTAAGAAATTTGTCAACTGTTTATTCAGCAATTTTTCAAACACTTTGGCTGGGAATGGGATTCTTGAAATTGGTCTGTAGCTACTGGGTTCGTTAGGGTCCAAATTGTTTTTTTTAAAGAGAGGGATAACTGAAGCTGTTTTCCATGCATCTGGGAAATAGCCTGACTGTGTTATCTTTGTGAATACCAGATTTAGTTGTTCGCTAAGCAGTTCTGGGAACATATGCATAACCCTAGGTGGGCAGGGGTCCGTTGAGTCCCCAGACCTAATTGTCTTCACCACCTGGCTAATCTGTTCCGCTGATGGGGGCGAAAAACAGAACCCCGGTAATCCCTAGGAGCCTAAGAATACATTTTGAAAGGTAAGAGGGATGGTAAAGTGAAATATTTCATTATATTTTAACCAAACAGTTTTCCAAAATAAAAAAAACCCATTACACTCAAATAGCATATGAATCAGATGACCTTCTTTAGCTTTAAAGAACTGAGATAAACCTTCTACGGATTCCACCAATTTGCTCATTTTGGCAGGATTGATGGGAGGGTTGTTTGTAATGAAAGCAGAGTCTGAGTAATACCTGCAGATCTGGAAGCTTTAAAGACCGTTAACTATATATGAAACAATCCAAATTGTGCCCGTGGGTTGAACGCTTGTCTAGTTTCCTCTAAATAAACTCTTAGTCTTCCGCATTCCTGAAACTCCAGCAGGTGGACGTACCCGTGGTTGAAGGTGGATTAACGCCTCCTGAGGCATCCCTACCATCCACAGATTTTTTGGGATGATATTTCACACCCATCCAACCCCTCAGGCTCCAATTTGGATTGTTTCGCTTAGTGATGCAGTATGCATCCAAGATTCTTTGATCATAAGTGATCATAATTACCCATAGTGTTTACAGAGGGTAAGCCTTATTCAACTTTCCTCGAATTGAAGGTAGTTATTTATTGATATTTACCCATTGTGGTAGGGGTCAACTCTGTGGACCCGTGCTTCTGGCTGGTTGTATGGTTGGACAGTATCATTGAAAGGAATCCTCATCCCACATACGTCAAACTTTTCCATAATTTTGCAAGTAATTGGATTGACACCTCAATTTTCTGCATTCTCGCTGCTGGATACCTGCCCTAGGATGTACACTGTACTCTGAATTTTTATGTCCTGATGATGACCCTGGAACAACCATAGGGCCAAAACACTCTTGACAGTCCAAGGCAAAAAGACTTTTAGGAGTTATATTGGCTGTACAAGAGAAATTCATTCTTTTTAACATTATCCATGCATGCTCCTTTAGATTTATTTCATAATTGGAAATTTTGGCGTTTCTTGTTTTTCTCCATTTTTAATTGATCACACTTTATCGTGCATTTTGGTTGTTGTTTGCACTGTGAATTATAAGGCACTATTTTGTTTGTAAATCTTTTTTATCTAATGCAGATAGTTGTCTGAAGATGTGTACATATATTAAGGATACGTTCCTTAGTCAGATAGGAGTAATCATTATCTCCCAATTTTATCCATATAGTCTCTGTGATAATCGATACCTGGTTGGACATTGTTCTTTTTCTACTATGTACTAATAGGTCAGTTCTTAAAATTACTAATCGTAAAGGGTCAGACTACAACCAAACTTATGAATGTTAATGAGGTATGTTTCAAATTGTGACTCACTATGGTTGGAGGCCATCACAGGGATGTTGGACTGCTGGTCTCAGCATACCACCATGTCTGTGATTACTTTTTAACTAAGCAAACTTTTTTTTAACCGCAGCCCTTTTTTTTTTAAGGAAACATCACTACTTTTAAAAAGAAAGGTTTATTTTTTTATTCAAAAGTTGGCAGTAGTCACCTGCACCACTGCCTACTTGTCAACAAACTGTAGTTTTACTTTCCCAAAGGGAAAGTGGTTCCAAAGGGACCTCTTCCTTTTTGTGAATGCATTACTACCTTCTTTGAGGTATCGGTACAATATTAATGTTATGTGACCACATTTCAAATGGAAACATTGATACATAAGGTACCGATTTGGTATTTGGAAGAGTTGCCTACAACACACCCCTTCCAGATACTGAAACTTTATCCATTCGGAATCCCATTTTTGGAGCTGGAAAAGCTTTTCTGACTCCTAAAATACGAATTGATATAAAGGAAAAAGCATTCTAATGGTCGCTATTGCCAAATTAGAGTGTTTGCAGCCATTAAAATGCTTTTTACATCTGGCCCAACAACCAGTGCTGCAAGACAAAGGTATTGCAATAGGAAAGAGACTGTTGCCAATAGTAATTCCAATGTAATGCCATGTTGATGCTAAAATGGGGTGGGACTGAATGGCTGCAAAACCACCCAAAACAGCTGCAAAATAGAATCAGGGCCCACCAGGTGTACAAAGCAACTCAAACTGCGCAAAAGGCATGTTGCATATGTTTTTTCAAGAGTTAAACATTGTATTAATATTTAGGCAATGCATTCTTGGAAGGTCATATCAACAATTTACAATGCATTTATTTACTTCTGAGATAAATTTATCGTTTCGTATTAAGTAGAGATTTAGCTTAAATGTTCATTAATAGCTCAAACGAATAAAACAAAATATGAGTAAATATACATCTTACACTATAGCAAAGAGAAGGCACACTATACAAGACACAAAAAGAGTGGACAATAAACAATGACAGAATATTATAATTTAACTGTCTATTTCCTCCAGTAAGTACATATTAATTGAATGTCATACTGTTGGACATGGCCCTTTCTGCAGGGTCATCATCCCCAGACTTTTTGCCTACCTCGTCCTATTGTTTTGCTGAATTTGTATTTAGTGGCCTTAGGACTCCGCGCACTTTACCACTGCTAAACAGTGCTAAAGTGCTTGTGCTCTCTCCGCTCTCTCCTTAAAACCTGTAAGATTGGCTTTTACCCAATTGGCATATTTAATTTACTTTTAAGTCCCTAGTAAAATGGTACTGTATGTGCCCAGGGCTTGTAAATAAAATGCTACTAGTGGGCCTGCAGCATTGATTGTGCCACCCACTTAAGTAGCCCTTTAAACATGTTTTAGGTCTGCCATTGCAGTCTGTGTGTGCAGTTTTAAACTGCAATTCCGACCTGGCAAAGTAAACCTTTTGCCAGGCCCAAACCTTCCTTATTAATACATATAAGTCACCCCTAGGGTAGACCCCAAAAATCCCAGAAGGCAGGGTGAAATTTATTTTAAAAATAGGACATGTACTGTTTACATGTCCTGGTAGTGAAAAACTCTTAATTTTGTTTTTCACTATTGCAAGGCCTACCTCTACCAAAATATAACATTGGAATTACCTTATTATATTTTATCACAGTAATTTCCAAATGGGAACAGGCCTTTCATGTGTGGTGTCTCTGGACTTGTAGTGAAACCTCCTAACTTATGGTGAAGTCGGATTTTAAATTACAGTTTCGAAAATGCCATTTTTATAAAGTTGCCATTTTCTTTCTTCAGCCATTTGGTGCATGCAGCCTGTCTTTGGTCACATGACTGAGTGTAGTTGACAGTTAGGCTTTGTGTATTCCTCCTAGACAGCAACACACAATGGGGAGCTTAGGTGTGACTGAATGGGCCATCACTGGCAGGATGAGAGGGAGGAGCTGGGCCGTTCCCCACTTACACTTGAATAAATTGTGGCCTGTCTCCACATGAAGGGCTGCATACTCCTGTAGTTACTCTGGACCAGAGCCAGAAAGGCAGGGCTGCTGTGCCCTTCAAAGGCATGCATCTAGAAGCTTCCCCCACTTCAAAGGCACAACTGGGTATAAATACTGGACCTTGGACACCACCACTTCAGTACCCTTCTGGATCTGTGGATACCCTACCAGGAAGAAGGACTGCTGTGCTGCTGAAAGGACTGCCACTCTGCTAGACTGCTGCTCTGAGGGAACTGCTGCCCTGCTGTGCCTCCTGATCCGAAGCCGCAGGGACACAACAGGCTTCCAACAACCTTGCACCTGCACCTGGTCTCTTCCATTTGTGAGTCTACCCTGCCAAGTGGTACCACCCCTGCCCTGGACTCTAAGAAGTGGGTTTAAGGTGCTCTGCCAGCCTCTGTGGATCCAGCAGTACCGACACATCTCTGCTGTGCGGCGCAAACCCGAGCAGAACCAATGCATCTCCGCTGCTGCTTGGATTGGACCCATCACAAAGGCCTGCATCACAGCTCTTCGGAACTGGCATATCGCCCCGACTGCGCGACACATCCCTGGCACAGGCCCTCGCATCTCTCATTGACTGAAGTCTCAATGACAATGCCGGACTCCACATCGCAGCTTCTCAGCTCTTCAGAACTGACACATTGCCCCGACTGTGCACTGCATCCTCGATGCCGGATTTCGCATTGCAAGCCCCGTCAATGGGATCACGATGATGACACAGGCCCTTGTATCACAGCCTCGCTGCATCTCGGAACCGACGCATCACTTCAGCTGCGTGATGCATTTTTTACACGGATTGTCGCAACGCTCTGCAAACCAGAACTAAGGTACTTTGTTCAGCCAGCCTAACTGGGTCCCTGTAGCCGACCCGCTTTTCATCGCAGTTCACCTGAACTCCTGACTTTGTCCTGGTCCGGCGCAACCAGATATCCATACTTGGTACTTTGTGCTTTTTAGCACTATTTTTACCCAAATCTTTAAAATTGAATATCTCTGGTTCTACTAATTGGATTTTTGTCATTTTGCTCATTTTATTTATTAACCCCTTCGGTGCTGCGCAAATTCTCCCGCTGTGCGGGAGAATTAATAAGTGGGCGGGATTCGGACGGCCCCGGCCGTCCTTAGCACACGCCCACCGTGACGTCGGACGGCCGGGGGCCGTCCTGAGCACCGAAGAAGTTAAAGAAAGTTCTATTTTTCTAACTTGGTGTGGAATCCTTTTTGTAGGGTGTTTTCACTTTATTACTGTTTGAAGTATTTCACAAATACATTACACATTGCCTTTAATGGCCTTGTTCCTAATATTATCAAACAAGTGTATGCTGGAGAATGGGCCCTTGCACTTTTCAGCAATCATGTTGGCTGGGATAAGGACTCACCATATTATGTTATACTCATATGGTCCAGCCTGCAGGTGCAACAACAATATCCAATAAAACAGGAAAATTCTCTCACAATTAGAGTACCAAGGCGTAATTGAGCCTTATATTTCAGCAATGAACAATCCATTGTTTCCGGTAGCCAAATCGGATTATTTCTATCGCTTAGTCTTAGACTACAGACATTTAAACAGCCATACATGCACCTTTGCAATTTGAAATTCGCATAGCACAGCTCGAATGAACAGCATAGTTTGCACAAAAAAAACACTTTAGACATTTTCAACAGCTTTTTCTGCCAAAATATAGTGCTTGAAAGCTGAGATTTGATGGCTTTTTCTGTTTTAGAAGTCCAGAGAAACTTCTGTTGACTTCCTCAGGGGTATAAAACAGACCAGGTCTGTTTGCTGCACGAGTAACATCAATTCTACATGAAATCAGCATTATCCTACGTTGATGACATATATCTCACGGAGACTGACTTAAACACACACTTAGACAGAGTGGATCATAGTTTTGGGATTTGTTGAACATGGCTACAAATTCAACTTTCAAAAAACAAAAATTGCTTTTCTCACTGTCCTACTTTTGGGATATGAGTTGTCAAATGAAGGCAAAAGCCTAGCATCAGATTTCTTGGAGAAATGTGCCCTCTTGCAACCACCAAACACCATAAAAAAGCTACAACCACTTTTAGGCTTTTTCAACTTTGGAAGAACATGCATACCAGACTATGCACAACTGGTTAAACCATTTTACTATTTAATTCGTCCTGACTCACGCAGTAAACATTGGACATCAGAACCCACACAGATTCGCAGAACACTGCACATTGACATGCTTGCATCCAGACACTTGTGTCAACACAACCATCCTGGTGACCCAGATTATTGCAGGATCCACTGGTTACATATAAGTCATCTTTAATGAGGGTGATACTGTACCATTTGCCTATAAATCACATTTATACTCCAATGCTGAAATGCGTTTTGCATCGACAGAAAAAAATACTGACTGCAGTTCAGACCGCTTTTATAAAGGAAAAACTGTTGGCTCAGGGGAAACACATAGTTGTGGTTACTCCTGTTCCAGCCTTAGAGGCTGTCAGCAAAGCAAGCGGCCCTAATGCTAAAGCCTTACATCCTAAATGGATACAATGGGCCACCTCCTTAAGAGCTACTGATGTTGACTATGTCTTTGACCCTACCTTGCAAACACAAGAACTTCTCCAATATGAGCAAGAATACCCCGTACCTAGTGATGTTTTGTCTCTTGATCAGTATGACAACATAAAATGTACTGATGACTCAGCTCAACTCGCAAGTAGCACCAAACAACAATATTCTGCTACAGTGCGCAGTGTCATGAAAAATTGAGAATTCCATCAACAAAACACTTTTTTACAATCCTCTCAGGATTGTACCTTTTAGCTAACTGAACTAAAAGCTTTAATTCTGGCACTAGAAAAAACTGATCCTGATTTCCCCACACTAGTGTGCGATTTGTATTACTGTGTCCAGTCTTTTAATGAAGACTTACATTATTGGCAATTGAAGAGATTCAGAGACTCTAAAGGAAACACTATCAAGCATAAATTGCTTTGGGAAAAGGTGACACATCTTAAAGATAGCTTGCCACAGGCTCATGTAATGTTCACATTGAGTCATCAACATGTCGGATTACACATTGTAGGGAATTCACTGGCTGATGAAGTCACCAAATCAACGTCTCAGACTGCTGTTATTGTTGCAATTACTCATTCAACATGAGGGAGGATGATGACATCATGGGTACTGTCAATGCTTCAAGCAATGGCATTCCATTACCTAAATAATATCCAACAAAATACTCTTATTGATTGAATTCCCAAAACATACCTTTTGCTCGCATTCCCCAGGGTGGGTGATTGAGTGATACCCAACCAGGACCACAGGCTAGAATTAATCATAGCTGCTCATGAGAGACTAGCTTCTGCCCAATCATGTGTGGCAGCAATAGTTTCTTTAGTACAGAAACACTATTGGTGGCATGGTCTGTACAAGCAGAATAAACAATATCTCCTTAGCTGTAACATTTGTCAGCACATTAAAAGTTCCACTGTAGCTCGCCCACCACAGACACCCCTCTTAGTCTCAAACAAACCCTGGACTTGTGTTTATTTGGATCACTGTGGACCTCTGAGCTCATATGGTGTGTTAAAATGTATTCTATTGGCTTTAGATTCATGTTCTAGATTTCTATGGGTGTGGCTACAGTGATCGGCTGACTCTTGAAATGTTCTTAAAGATTTGCAAGGCTTCATCAGGACATATGCAGTAGCAGCATTCCACTCAGACAAGGGCCCAGTGTTTGCCTTTAAGACTTACCGGGAAACCATGGGAACGCTGGGTGTTGCTGTGTATTATTCCTTTCCCTGTCATCCTGTGGGAAATTCGATAGTGGAAAGGAAAAAACGTGACTTAAAGCAGTTCTTAACAGCTAGAGTTTTAGGTTCAGGCCGTAGTTGGATCTATCACTTGTGTGGAGTCCAGAGAGCTTTAAATAATCTGCCTAGACTATCCTTGGGTAGCCAGACTCCCTAAGAAATCCTCTTTAGGGTCCAGATGTACTTTTCAGATCTCGACAACCCTGGCACAGTGGCAGCAGACACGGCTTTTGACATCAATGACATCAATTAATGTTTCGCTGTCTTACATGAATTACAAGGCTTCTGAGATGAGCGCTCAAATGAAATTTCGAAATGTTCTGCCACTGACGAAGTGAAGAAGCGACCAACAACTGGTGGCTGGATTCCTAAATTTAGGGATCTAGTCCGAGGGAAGATTACTTCCAAAAAAGAATTTGGCCCATCAGACAAAGCACCAGTGCCAGTCCTTGCCATTCAAGTTACCAAAACTGTGATTTTGCCACTGCTTGTTGGTTGTAGAAACAAACGGTTTGTTTCCATAGAGTAGATCAGATCATACCATGTGGCCAATCTTACACAGTAGGCCATGAAGGCTCCTTGGTAGCTACCTGCCTCCTCTCACTACCACACAGGAAATCCCTCTATAAGCATTAAATAATACAAATACTGATTCTCTGACTGGGGTTTTCAGATGCTGAACTTTTACTATTTTCTGCTACTACAGCTAATATCACATCGGATGTGAATTTACAGTTTTCTCCTGCTACCTCTAACAATGCAGTTGTTTATAAACAACCACCTTTGGAGGTGTCTACCAGCTCTGCTTTATCACATGAGGTTCCTGTTTTTGCACAGTCAGTCTCTGGTTACTTTGCCGATGTAGATGATTCTTCACATACTTCACTGCATGGGGTGTGTGCATTTCTTCTTTGGCTCAAACAAATGTATCTGATTCCTCCATGGTCCTATATTTGGATTTTCATTTCACAGTTTTTCCTATTCATTTGGATTGGATTTGCTACAGACTTTTTCTTCCTTCTGATTTGACATTACCTTTCAGAACGCTCTTATCCGGAACTGGAAACTGAGGTACTGACACCTAATTCTTCTTCACATAAACTGTGAAGAGACCTGTCCCATGTGAACATTTCTGCATTTCCTGTCTCTGACAGAATTGTTGGAATAAGGTCCCATTTTATATTTTTGGGCTTACAGAAACTTTACAGATTCCTTATGTGTTTAAAGTCGCTATGAATGACATTATCACTCCTGGTTCCATTTCTGATGAATGGGATGTAGAAACTGTCAAGAGCATGCTTTCTGAACTAGAATCTTATACAGTATTTGAAACTGAAGGTTTGTATTTAAATTCTGCTAATTACGGTGAAATGTTTTGTTATCATCATTATGCCCACCACTATTTACACATAGCTAGTATTCCACAACAGTTTTCAATTACACACAATGGGAACATTGCCCTACACCACCAGTGGGCAGTTCAAAAATGCATTTGAAAAAGTTTGCATATTTTTCTGGTCACAAATGTTTAGACCTAATATCTTATTACTATAATCTTACCCGAAGATAAATATGCTGACCCGAACACAATTAATTTAATCAAATATGTTTATTTCCCAGTTGGCCATGCAAGGCTATGAATATTGGAAGAAAAACATTGATTTGAAATCAATTTGGGAAACACAACACTGGCAAGTATAGGGCATTGACACTTTGTTTCGAGCTTGTCTGATCCCTACACAAATATTCTTTCTGAACAAAACAGTGCAGCAAACTACCTGCCTAGGTTTGGCTAAAATTAAAGAGATGAACACCTAGCATTCCTTCAATTGCACTTTTTGACAATTGGCAACGCCTTACAAATTTTACTGAAGAACAGCTCAATAATATGATACAGAATGGTACATATAACTCTCCAATTTCAGGTTCAGATGGGTTGTTAGTGTGGCCAGTTGACACTTATGGCTGTAACGCATGTTTTCTAAACTCCTCAATGGGTTTCAAAGCTAGCAGACCCCGGTACATGCAGTCACAATATTCAGGGGTGGTTACCATCTATAGTGTAAGAAAATTGTGCTAGCAATGGTTACCGCATTCCACTTTATCTGTAGTTAGGGAACATCTATATCGCCTTTCCGATGACATGGATTTACAAGATTTCTTGTTGGGTCCTAAGTCACCATGGTCTAAGAGGTTCACATATGCCACTTACAATGAACTGTGGAACATTTCCCAGCAGGGAGCTGCTGAACGATTGAGACAGATTGAGAGGGCAAATTTGGAAAAAGCACTGACTGCTGTAGAAAATGGCATGACTACATTGTCGACTCACATTTATTCTTTGAATAATATTGTACAGAATGACATGTCTCTCCTCCATCATGGGCAAAGTCAGCTAAGATCAATTATGTAACTGAGTTGGACATTGCAGGTTTTAAATTTAAAATCAAACCGTGAGCCATGGAAATATCTGAACGAAACAGAATTGTTTTTGTCTTATAATTAAAAGGCAAACAAAGACAAATGGCAATGAAAGATGCAGCCTATACAATGCTAAACATTGAGCATTTAGAGAAATTGCCTTTAACAGTTGCCGAGACACCATCTTCTGTATGGATGATCCACAGGTTTATCTCATTACCAATATCTACTTTTCACTTTACATCTTGTCTGAAACACTTTCAAGCAGACAGATATAAAGCTTTAGGGCAGAGTTTTGTTCATGAAACATGGGTTTTGCCCTTCAATTATAGGTGTCTGAGTGGAGAAAACGAAGCCTTCATTACCGGAAATGAATGTGAAACTTCATTCGGCCATTCATTAATTTGTAAAGAGGTAACACTTCATGGTGAGTGCAATGCATCCCTGGCCTATTTGGAGTGCTATCTAAAGGGCGTCCCAGTCTCTTTAATTTGGCCAGTATTCAGATTGCTTTCAAATGGAAGTCATTTGATCCTGAGTGACCAAGGTTGTTGTGGGATGAAACCGGTAGTGCCATGTGTGGTGACGGTTTCCATGTTTGTGACTTGTTGTAATAACATATTATGTTCACCTACTTATACGATTAGGAGAGTTACTTTATGGACTTCGATTCCTATTTTTAACATTAACTTTGGTAGGTTATACCGACTGAAAGCCGTATTGTTTCAAAAGGACGATGCATTAACATCTGCTCCAGAAACTTTGATCTTCAAGTTGCAAGGTCTTCTTCTAAAGTACAATCGCTATTGCGCACATACTTGCTACGGCATTTTGGTGAAGTTGTACATCACATAATAATGCTTCAAATACAGCGGGAGTGGTACACTTTTTTCAAGCGAATGGTCTGGCTTTGTTAGTACATTCCAGACTGTATTGGGAGTGCTTCCGTCGTTTTTACACTCTGTGGTTTCCAGCGTATTTGGAGGCATACTGCTTGTGTTAGTCCTGCTCATTGCCATTTTGGTCCTATTTATGTTGCTCCGCAATGGGTGTTCCACCTAGAGGCCAAATGGTGATTGACTTTCCACATGTCCTGCTGTGTTGTGAACATATGATACTGTACTTTGGAGTGTCTTTACTTCAGGAATTGAACTGGTTGTTGTCCTATAGACCTGGGTGGTTACACTGCATGCAACCTGTGTTCCGCTGTCTGTGGTGCCCATTCGAGTGTGCACTAGACCTATGTCTTGCAGTGCAGTTGGTTCGACCTACGGGTAGTGAACTGCTGGTGCGTCCGTTAAGTGCTCATTTTCAGTGCTGTCCTATGAGACTACCATTGCTGCAGGATGCTTATTATGAGCTATTTTCTCCAGCCAGCATGGATGCTTCGACTCATGAATTCCTGGGATCTGGCTCTACTACTGTGGTTGCACTTCCGGCTGGCACACCATCAGCATCTGCTGCTTGGGCAGGATATGACCATGTTTGTCCATTGGAATTTGCTCTTCAGGCCACTGTGGATGCAGCATCTGCGGATGTGGGTTCCTTCCTGGATCCTACTGACTCTCTGAACATGGGAAACAATTTGGGAACCTCCTAGATTTTAATTCGGCCCCTTGTTTTTATACAAATTTGTTTTTATTAATTGCTTGCTTTTAAATTGGGGTTTACATTTTTTTAATGGCTTTTGCATGCCTTGATTATTAAAGTATATTTTATAACATTTTATGCTAGTTTTATTTTTTTAGCTGAGTCTCCCTCCGACCAAGGAATGGGTGTTGCAAAGCACAATAGGGCCTGCTTTAGGTGTCCATTTTAGCTTCACGTTTTTAGCTTGTCATCTTTTTCTAATGGTGACTTTTTACATGTTTTACACTTACACAATAATGTACTGAGAAACTACTGTACATGCAGTCTCTGTCTTAGTAAGCATTATTATCATTTTGTTTGTACACTCTGTCCAAGCCTAGGCACATTGAATGCGATGCCCTTCGATATGGTTGTCCAGTTGGAGACAGCTATAAGGCTCCAGACAGACCATCAGCTCTGCACCTTCGACACAGTGTGATTGGAACAGTGCTTTTATTATATATGCTGCCTCTGCATTACATTCGGCAGAGGAGCGCGTCTGCTGGGATTGTCCAGGAACGCGACGCACTGTGGCTAAGATGTAGTCCTGCTGAATCTAACCTCTATCCTGCAAAGGACAGTAGCTTGTTCCACACAGGCCGGCTTCTGGACACATCTTACTCAGGTATGGGGGTTAGGTTGTCCAAATGGATCTGACAGAGGGTGCTCCCACTATGCATTTGATAGGGTAGGTGGTATTAGATAGAACTGTTTATCTTTTTCACCATTGTAATGTTGGTTACAATGCTTTGTTTCTACTGCCTAATAATTTCAGCACTCTCTTCCTTTACAAGAATACAATTGTTTCAATAATTGTTTGAGAAGCCATATTCGTATCTTTCTTGTATTTACCTTGGGCATGCTTAAGTGACAACGAAAGTGTAGATTTGTTTTCATGATTTCCTTGGGGAACAAAGAGTGGTCATGTTGGAGGTTGCTGATACCATCTGGTACCCTGGTAAGTTTAAGGGTTCAGATGGGGCAGTGTGAGCTAGCTAGGAATTAGGCCAACATTTACTGATGATATGTGGGAACCAAGTTCCCAAATTCTGAGCTTTTGTTGTCCATATACAAAGTCCTACTTATTTCTTACAATGGTACCCACCACAGTCACCTACCTGCAGCAAAGCATTCCCAGATAGTAGGTTACTCAAAGTGGTCTTTGGACCTAGATTTGATAATAGGGCCACATTTACGAGGCATTTGTTGGAACTGTGACACTATCATTAACATCAATAGGCCTGAAATAGAGAAATCAAAAGTCCAAAACTCTAGTAAGTGACTTACAACAGAGCTAATTTATCTGCAGCATTATAACTTCTCTTGCACCTAAGCAGCAATTTATAAATCATGACTGTCATGGAGTCTGACTGGCACTTCAACTGAGGATGATGGACCCCCAAGCAGCATGTCCTTAAGTAAACTTCATGCAGACTGTGATAGAAGCCTTTACAGCCAGTGCTGAAGCTTTGAATGCATCCATTATTATCTCAGAAAGTTAGTGGTCTTTACATTGCTGTCCCGTACTTTGAAACACTCCTTGGTCAGCTGAAAATATAATATGTCGTTCTCTACAAGGGAAGCTCTATAAGCTGCATATGATTCTACCCTTCCAGGAAAAGTAGTAACTGCAAATGCCCATTTCATTGCTACTTTACACTAAGTTCCACTGCAGCTCTCAGGACTGCGTGTTCTGAATGAAATGAAACCACATCCTCTAGGTCAACATAAAATCTATGTATGCCACTTCTGACAGTTCCACAGCCAATGAAGCCAGAACCAACATACGGTTCTAGAAGTAGGAAAAAGGGAAAAGGAATATCATTAACTTTTGTAGAGGAAAATGTGTTCATAATTCAGCTACTTTCATGAACAATACATTCGATACCTATGAGCTGTACTCTGTTGCAAAATATGTCTCCCCCCCCCCTTCTTACACCCTTATTGATCAGATGATGAAGAGCAGAAAGGGGGTAAAGCTGCTGGAGGTGCCTTTTGCTTCTGATATTTTCTCCCTGAATACATGGCAGCAATAACACTATATTACAGTGGTAAAGGGACATAGATTATGAACCTTTCTTTTTGTGCCATCTCTTTTATTCAGGTGTCAGTGCAATTTTAGGCAGCGACATAGTGCTTCACCAGCAAGGATATACCAAATTGGTGCTAGAGGCATCTCCGTGCCACAGTCTGGAACAGCAAAATGTTGTTTTGCCTTGGGCTCAACATATATTTATATTTGCCCTGTCTGTTCTCAGAGGGTCGCACTTTAACTGAGAAATGCTTCTGATGTGGCTGATGTCATCTTGCTGCATGTGCACATAGATGGTGTCATTTTAGTGTCACATATAGCCTGACCCTGCCATAGAAGGGCCAGGCGATGCCTTTTAAGTATAATTCAGTATAGGGTGGGGATATAGGGTGGGGGAAATGAAAGAGGTAAGGTTTCACAAATCTATTTATTCGCTGTATTTCTCTCTGACTTGAACAGGTTCCAGTGATCCACATGGCACATGATGTCTCCATAAACAAACCTCAATTTTTCGTCCTTCTCTTAAAATCATGCAAATGGACCAAAAAAACAGGCCTCCACTTTCTATTTAAAAAAAAAAACACAATGAAACATTTGAGAGCACAACGACCCGGGTAAAAGGATAAATCCCCGTCTAGGGAATCGTGAATTTGATCAGTATTGAACATGAGAAACTAAGGTGACTATCACATGGTTAACCGTTGGCTAAGCAAGACCTAAAATGCAGGAAAATGAAGTGGAGATAAGGATGTAAATATATCAACTTCTAAAACTGTTCAATGAGCTTAAGGCATTCTCAGTGGATTCACAGTGGAGGGAATCCCATTAGAGTCTGTCACGAGACACGCACAAATTGATTATTATGGGAGTTGTTCAAATAGTGACAAATATCATGTACATTTAAAACAAGTCTCACCAACATTTCAATGATATGTGATCTTAGTTTTATACAGCTTCAACTAATTACTAAGCATGTAACACCATTTTGCACACAATACATTTAGGCCCAGATTACAGTGTACCTAACCAGTAACAGTGCTGAGAGTTGTTACATGTCTTCCCAGGAAATTGTAGCTGGTAAGAAAATATTGCTGTTTCAAATTCTTTTGTGTTTCGCTAACTAGAAATCCACTGCATGTGTACGTGTAACCTAATCATTGTTTGCTTGTAAATCCATGACGCATTTTTATTTGGTTAATCATATTATATCAGCCTCTATTTTTCATTTGTGTAGGGTCACGGAATACCAAAAAACCCCAAACTGGCTCTTAAACTCATGCGGAAAGCTGCTGCTCAGGTAAAGTGAGAACATTTGTTAAGTGAGTTTGTCTGCCTACTTTGCTAGTAGAAAGGTTTTGAGTCTTACTGATAGTATTAACAGCAGTTTTACCAAAGAGATTAAAATAAATGCAAGTCTTTTCTAATTGCCATATTAATAGAAATCTGTGCTATAATTGGTTGTCATTATTAAGAGAAACTATCACGTTTTTGTTAGTACTGCACAACCTTCTTATCAAAAAGTAATTTTCATCACTGGTTGACAGTATTTAGATTACAAAATGGTTTCCAGCCAACAAAGGGTTTTTGTAAAAAAGTAAATGCCTGCTACTTATGATTTAATTAATTGCGGCTCATCTCTATTTTAACTACCTGGCTCAGCGTATTTGTTCTTCGCATGGCAGGCAAAAAGGCCTGGACCCAATCAGTATTCCTTAATGATTTTATTATCTCAATATTTTATCATGAATTAGCTTTTGAAATCTTATATTCAAGCAAATAAGGGCAGCTAACAAAGAAATGTATAATATCTGCATCCCCGAGAACGCATCTTGGAGAATTAAAATTTCAGCTAATTTTCCATGTGGAATTTTTTTCTGGCATATAGTATATCATACAGAGAGTTTTCAATTGTTGCATTTTAAGTCTAGCCAAGACAAGTTTTGAAACTGGGCTAGTGAGAGCATCCTTTCGATAGCTGGTCGCGACTGTTGTGTCTTGATTTGGGAACTCTTGAATCTGAAAAAAGGGTGATCTCTTTCCGAAGCTACCTTGCCTATTGAGAAATACTCCCAAGTCAGCAGAAGCCCTGTAAAAGAGATAATTTTGGGTGGAGGAAAAGCAAATGGTACCGAAACCTCCAAAAAGCAGTTCCAAAAGGGCTGGACTCACAACAGAGGACTAAACCTATGAAAAAAAGGAAGAACAAGGGGTTACTAGTTAATAAAGGAGTTCTATACTAACTAGCAGCGTGCAGAGGCTGCCAGAAATATTGTTAAGGCCTCCCTTATATACTGAATTACGTCCTGGAAGGAATGGAGCTGTTCCAGAAGGAAATATCTACCATCTAAGTTTAGGCTAACCTAGCTTGAACTGCTTATCAGGGGCACCATCTTGGACTGGCACATCTATAGTTATCCAAGTTGGCCCCCGCAGCCTAGGAAGCCAAGAGGGGAGCAGAAGACAGGTTATGGAGCACACAGCGCCCCCCCCCCGGGGATTCCCTGACCTGGGCTCTTTGGCCCACACTGCCCATGGGTAAACCACTGCAGGTAGGAAGGTGAACACCCTGCATGCTGTGCGGCTGGGAGAAAGCTGCGTACCAGAAGCAGAGCGTCCAACAGTATACCTCCCACCCCTTGAAACCACAGGTTTTGTGGGATGGTGCCAAAAAAGTGTACGGATTAGAAAAGGTATATGGACAGCCTCAGCAGGTTCCCAGAACTGATCAGAGACAGGATACCCTTTTCACCTGACAAGGTATTGTAGGTTGCCTTGAAAACAATGAGAATGAACAATATCAGACACTTCAAATTCTGATTGACCATCAATAAAGCGGGGCGGGAGAGGGGCTCAAGAACAACTGCCATAAATGAAAGGTGTCAGTTGAGACACCTGTAATGTAGGGTGAATTTCCAAGGCTTTAGGAATTTCAGCCTAACAGTGACAAATTAATCCTATAAATAATGAAAAAAGCTACCCAAATATCATAGACTAAATTTGGACCTACCATACTTAACAGGTAGAAACTAAGAGGACAAACACACTTTATCCCCAATCTGGCTTGTTTCGTCTTTGTTTATCTGAATGATTCTTCATCTTTACCTGTATTAATTGTAATTTTTTAACTACTTGCTTTCTGGACTTTATCTGAAGTCGAACCAAATAAGAGATGGTGCTGGTGCGGCACCTTGGGGCACTAACAACTTCAGGGCACATCCTAGGATGAAACCCCTGTAAATAGAAAAAGGGATATACTTTGGTGACAGTATGGGCACTGTTACTAAGGGCAATCTCAGCAAAGGGGAGTAAGAATACCCAGTTGTCACTTGTGGCACTACAAAATCATCTGGAATATTGTTCAAGGGTTTCATTGGTCCTTGCTGTGAGTCAATTAGTTCTTGGATGAAACCCAGAGCACAAGGCTCTAGTTATCCCAAGGGCTGTACAAAACGTTTAAAAAAAATGGGAGACAAACTGAAGTCACCTATCAGAAACATTTTTCTCTGGACAGCCATGAATTCTGTAGATATTTTGGCTGCGCCAAAAGACCTTTTCTTTAGCACTGGGTAATTTGTTTAAAGCAGAAAAATCAACCATCTTTGAATATGAATTTACAGTTATCATGACAGCCATCTTTAATTCGGAGGGAGGTAGTCCCACCAAGTGAAAAAAGACGAAGTTGGCCGCTGGGAAGGAGCACTGAGACCGAGCTCCCGGGCACTGGGATCACATACGCAGTGAAAATCCCTGTTGCACACCCCTCCCGGAGAACGTGGGCTCACCGGATCATGCACAAAGGTGAACAAGCCATATTCGCGCTGTCGCCATCCACAGGAAACGTTAAAAAGACGAAGGAACGACGACCCGCGCCCCTGACTCCACAGATGCTTCAATGATTGCCTCAGAGGGAGCGGACTAGCGGACCGCACTCGACCCCTAAGACACTCACCACCCCTGGGACCATCGAGGGTCCCGTTCAGGTCAGGATCGCAGGACGAAATAAGCTGAGTGGAGACTCCGAGATGGCAACGATCCCCGCAGCTCGCCTGTGCCTGATCCCAAGATGGCCGCCCTGGCCACTAAACGGCAACTAGAAATGCCCACTTATGGAACCAACAGCGCCGGTGAGCTTCTTAAAACTCTCGTGAGACAGTTGACCCGACCCAGGTGTAACGCGACCCCCCCTGTACGTCGAGACCGACCTCTCCTCACCCTAGGTGCTGCGCCTCACCGGTGCCTGACCGCAAGATGGCCGCCCGGGGCTCCGAACCCGCCCTGACAACAAACGTTTCACCGGTGAGTCGCCAACTCTCCCTATGGTTGTGACCTCAACGCTGGATTCTGCCTTGCCTTGAGAACCAGGTGTAACGCGACCGCCCTGCACCCTAGGTGCTGCACCTCACAAATGCCTGACCGCAAGATGGCCGCCCGGGGCTCCGAACCAGCCCAAATTTTATAGTGAAGAGAGCCCGCGCACACTCGAGACTGCCAGCACCCCCACTCAATGCGCCTGACCTTAAGATGGCCGCCCGGGCCCATAACTCGCCCAAATCTACTCCGATGAGTCACTAACTCTCAGAGTAGTTTCCTCACCTCCTGAATCTGCCTCACCTTGACCCTCCGGCCTCATCATCAATGTGATGATAGCCCGCGCACCCTCGAGGCTACCAGCTCCCCTCCCTACTGAGCCTGACCCTAAGATGGCCCCCCGAGGCACATAACTTACACCATCAAACTACCCACACAGGCAAATGACTAACTTTGCACAGAGTGGTGATCCCAGCAATTTCTACCGCCCTCACCTAGTTCCGCCAGCACCGTCGAATCTGCCTCTCCTCACTCTACGGACCAGACTGCTATCCCATCACCCTATGTGCCTAACCACTTGATGGCCGCCCAGGTCTAACTCTAGGGCTATCTACAGGTAATCTGCACCGGCGAATCATTGATCAACCCCACTCCTATGGTAGGGTCACAGTTTCAATCTCGCCCTGTTCCTCTGGGCTCAGAAAGGAAGTCAAAGGAAGTCACCTTGACCCCCACTTTCATGACTGCCGGGCCTTTTTCGTATCTGCCCACTGCCTGACCCTTGATACCTGACTGTATAACGGCCTCCTAGGAGTATAACGGCCTCCTAGGAGTAACCCCCAGTCAAACACACCGGTGAGTCAACAACCAGCCCAAGAAAAACAGCACAAATCTCTCTACTACTCTCACATTACCCTCAAAGGACGGCTCCGGAAACGCTATCCCACCTTTCCCAAAGGGAGCTTGCTCCCTGTCCTACTTAGACACAATGCCATCCGCCACGTCAGCCCACACCAACCCCTCTTCTGCGAACCACTTAAAACCGCACGGCCCGAACTCCTTTTCGATCAGTTTCCCGCCTAACCTCTCACCCAAAGCGAAAAAGAACTTTAAGCAAAAACTGATCAGACAACATCCTGAATCACTATTCGCGGACATCTACCACTGCTCCTCCAAAGGACAGGTAAAAATGGATCTCATTTTCCACACTGAAAGACCCGAAATATGGAACTCCATCTTCAGATCGCAGCTCAATATTATCCAAAACGACTAACACTTCACATAGCTGCAAACTGACATTCTCAGCTCCTAACCGCACCAGGCGAATTGGAAACACCACTGTGACCATCTACTCCAACGGCACAGTCCTGATACAAGCCAACAACGACAATCTAGAGTCCTTTGACGCCCTCTTCCCATCTCTCGGGACTGTCCCCTCACACGCACTCCTCCCCTGCCCGCCCCTCCTCCTCTCCCTGAAGAACCGGACCCGCCAGGAGAACTCACCCACCATTCCGGTGCTCCCTAGTATCAACACCCGCCTTTTTCCACGAGACATCACCCTCAACACTACCAGAGAGAACAAGGCCCCACTACTATCCCCCTCCGGCAATCACCCCTACCCGTCCCCTGCCCTCCATCCCCCCCAACCCACTTCAAACGACTTTAACACACAATTTGTGACTCCCAACCACCTCCCCTGACCCACATGCAATAAAACACCTACGCCCCAACACGACCCCTGTCACCCTGCACTCACGGCCCCACCTAGAACCCACACGGACAGCACACCCACAAAAAGGCAACTCAACAACGGGAGGCTCTCCCCCTCCAGGCTTAACATACCCGCCCAGACCACCCTCACCGACATAGAAACTGGGCAGCGACTCACCCTGCTTCAAAACCCAGATAGCAACTATAATCCAGGGTTTTAGCGAAATCCTATCCAACCTCGCCGCGCCCCATCAGCCTCACTGTATCCCCTCCTTCCCCACCCCTACACAACTAAGGCCTTCCAAGGCTCCCCACCAGAGATGGATCTCTACCCCCCTCTCTAATCAGACACAGAGACCCAAAAGAACTAGAGATGCAATGTCTGAGAGGGAAGCGGCAGACCTCGCTTCCTCATACGACAATCCTATTACTGTCACCCTCCAATCCAAAATTCAGGTGATCACCGGACTGGGAAGAGACCAGGCCCTTCCGAAATCCCCTAGACCCCCGGCCACCCACACTATCATCCCCACGGCCCCCCGAACGAAGAAACCCAAAACAGAGACAACCCCCACCAACTGCATGCTCATAAACTGCAGATCAGCCACCAAGCATGCCACAGAGCTAGCGGAATCCATCCTCACCCACCACATAAACATAGCATTCATCACCGAGACTTGGCTAAATGATTCCTCCTTACCACTGTTGGATACTCTTGTCCCCCCAGGCTTTGCAATCACCAACAAAGATAGAAAAGACCAAAGAGGTGGAGGCATAGCAATCATTCACAAAAACAATATTTCCGTGACGGAAACAGACTCCTTCAACTACAACACCTTTGAATGCCTAACCGTCAACATTAACACTAGCAACAACAAAACACTAATCTGCCACCTTATCTACCACCCCCCAGGCAACACCACCATATTCACTGAACACCTATCCGACCTGATTGCCCACTGCTCTCTCCGAGATGCGAACAACTTAATTCTGGGCGACCTCAACCTACACTGGAATGAAGAAAACAACCTGCTAATCCAGAACCTGAATGAGCTGCTACACAGCAACAACCTTACCCAACACTGCACAGAGGAAACTCACAACAAAGGAGCAATCTTAGATGCCATTATCGCCCAACGCGACACAGTCACGATAGACCACACCCTGCCCGTGGATTGGTCTGACCACCACTTAATCCTATTCCACCTCACTCAACCGATCACATTCCAACCCCCCACCCAAGACCCTCCCAAATGGACTAGATACTTCACTCAGATCAACATGACTGACCTAGAGGAAAGGGTTAACTCTCTCCTCACTACCTCCGCGGATGATCTATCCACAACAGAACTCACCGCCCACTACAACACAACCATGACATCCATTCTAGACCAAGTAGCCCCCCTGAAACTAAAAAAAACCAGGAACATCCCATCCAGATCTTGGTTCAACACGGACATTAACAACGAAAGGAGACAACTTAGAGCTACAGAAAGACTGTGGAGGAGCAATCCCTCCACAAGCCTACACGAACAACTCAAAGCAGCTCGAAGGAAGTACAAAAAACACATCACCAGCGAAAAATCCACCTTTTTCTGCTCCGCACTGGACAGCGCAAAAAACAGGCCCAACGAACTGTTTAAAATCATCAGGCAACAAACCTCCAAGCCCCCTGAATCCTCAATGCAGGCCTCCAAGGAACTGTGCGAAAACTTCGCCAATTTCTTTGAAGAAAAAATCACCAAGATTGAGCTCTCACTGGGCATCAACGTCAACCCCGCCTGCAAAAGCATGCCCCCAGTGACAATAGACAGCACGTGCAAGCATCCCACGAAAACATGGAAGTCCTTCAACCCCATCCCGGAAGCCGAGATCCTCAAACTGATCTCCACCTCCAAACCCGCCTCTCAGGTCCTTGACCCTATACCTACCCAATTGACCAAAAAACTGAAACTCTCCATAGCCCCGTTCTGGTGCAAGATCTTAAACAGCTCCCTGAGAACCGGCATCATACCTGAATGCCTCAAAGTTGGCCAAGTCACGCCACTACTAAAAAAACCAGGCCTTGACTCCAAGGACCTGAATAACTTCAGACCCGTCTCCAATCTCCCCCTCCTATCCAAGATCCTCGAAAAATGCGTCCTCCTACAACTGACTCGGCACATGGACAACATCAACCTTCTTGATCCCCAGCAATCGGGTTTCAGAAAAGGCTATAGCACCGAGACCGCGATCCTTAACATCACAGACGATATCCACAAATCCCTCAATACCGACCAATGCTGCCTACTCATTCTCCTGGACCTTTCGGCAGCCTTTGACACGGTTGATCACCAACTACTCATCAAGGCTTTACAAGAAAGGGTAGGTGCTGATGAGGTGGTCCTATGCTGGTTCTCCTCCTTTTTACACAGGCGCTCACAAAGGATAAAAATCAAAAACTTTAGTTCCGACCTACACCCCTTCAGCAGGGGCGTCCCCCAAGGTTCAGTGCTCTCACCACAACTGTTCAACATATACATGGAACCCCTCACCACCATACTTAAAAATGCCAACATCCCTTTCCACCTATATGCAGATGACACCCAGATCTATCTAGAAACCTCCTCCATAGATGACATTCACAGACTAAATGACACTCTAAAAGAAATCCAACATTGGCTGTCTCTAAATCACTTAAAACTCAATCAAGACAAAACTGAGATCCTCCTCATCTCCAACAAAGAAGAGAACCCTCAAATTGCAGAATGGCTAAAAGCTATGGATGCTCTCAACGGTAATCTCACTCTGGCAAACTCCGTAAAATCATTAGGAATCACCCTAGACCCAAAACTCGACATGGCCAAACACATTAAAAACACCGCAAAGAGTGCCTTCCTCAATCTGAAGCTACTCAACAAAATTAAACCATTCATCCCAACCAAAGACCTCAAACAAGCCACCCAATCACTGGTGCTATCCAGACTCGACTATGGGAATGCTACCCTCCCTGGTACAACAAAATCTCACCTAGCTCCCCTCAAAACAACTCTCAATGCAGCAGCCAGAATGGTCACTGGAATTAGGAAATACGATCACATTTCACCAGCACTCAGAGAACTAAAATGGCTCCCAGTCGAACTGCGTGCCAGCTTCAGAACTGCCTGCCTCACGCACAAAGCCCTGCACACAGGAAAACCTGACTACCTGGCCGCCAAACTCAAGAGGGCTGGTCAGACAAGGAACCTCAGGAGCTCCAACACCCTACTTCTCATCCCTATGAAAACACGCAAACAAAAAACCGCTGCACGGTCCTTCGCCGGAAACGCGCCCAAAATCTGGAACTCCATCCCAGCAGATATCAGAACTATCTCGTCCTACACAAAATTAAAAAAACACCTAAAAGTCCTCTTCCTCAACCGCTCCCTCCCGAATGGATAGCCGCCGCCTTAACGCAAATCCCTGCTCGCCATTGCTCCCTGACTTTGTATCACAAAGACCTACCTCCTCCCTGCTCTTTGACTCCTTCCTGTTCCTCCCCCCCTAAGAGGTTCAACCCAAGACAACGTGCACTCAATGAGTTTATCTCAGGACTCACGTACTACCTCAATGCCGCACAGCACAATTGGACTTCCGAACCAATATGTATAACGCTGCTCTATTGTATGAATCTTGCAAAAATCAGTTGTAAAGCGCTCCGATACCCCCGGGTCCGGCCAGCGCTATATAAAACTCCCTAATAAAATAAATAAATAAATAAGTATTCCATACCAATAATATGACATGGTCCCAGAGCAATCCTCAAAGGTTGAAGTAACCCTAAAGGGGAGGTCCAAGGAAGAACAACACTTTCTTGTCTTGTAAAGAAAGTTTAATAACTTCTCTTTGCTTGAGCCTCCATTGGGCTATACGGACAGTCTACAAGAAGGAAGTTAGGAGAGACATGATGCGGTTAGGAGGAAGGATAGTTTGAGAACTAGACTCCGTCTCCTGAAGGTATTGGCAAGAAACCACATCAGCCACATTATTTAAAGTTTAAGGGATAAAAGTCACTTGAAAATCAAATTAAGAAAAAAAATGCCCAGCAAGCCTTACAACTATTTCGGCACTGAATGGTTTTTAGTGCTTGCAAGTTCTGATCTTGAAGGGGTGTCTAGCTCCTAGTAATAAATGTTTCCACTCCATGCATGCCTCTGTCATAGCCTGTAGTTCATGTCCTGAAACTGAGTAGTCCTGCTCCGGGGATAGGGAGTGAGAGTAGTAGTAATTTTGGGTATTATGAGAATTTAATTTATACCCAAAAATAGCACCAAATTGAGCTGCCTAGACTTTTATATATGGGATGGCTCTAAGAGTGTCTATGGAGTAGAAAGCCACATCATCAGTAAATCCATTAGTCTTTATTTCTACCCCACTCAGTTCTATTGAGATTATATATTTTTGATTAGGAATACGAAATAAATAGGGTTTTAAATAAATAGCAAACAGCAATTGGGACATTGGGCTGCCCTGCCGTTTCTCTCTATTAATTTGGAAAGATTCAGAAGCCTGCCCAGATTACACTATTTTTGCTACAGGTTGTTCATGCAGTGCCATGACTCAGTTAAGGAATCTCTTCCCAAAATCAATCCTTTTCGTAACAATCTAGAGAAAGGGTCATTAAACTCTATCAAAAGCTTTTTGGGCATCTAAGAGAGTCATACCGGCAGGCTTATGTAAAGTATTGGCTGTATCAAATATAGAATTAGCCATGTTTGTGTGAATGTTAGTGTCTTACCCAGGAATTAACCCATGTTGTTGTTCCAATCTTAGAAACAAAAAAATTGGCAAGAATGTTTGAATAAATGTTAGCATCTGAATTAATTAGCGATATAGGCCAGTATGATCATCTTTCTTCAGCGGGTTGCCCTTTTTGAGGAAAACTGCTATACTGATAGACTTGAATGAGATTGGAATGGGAGTTCCAATTTCAGTGGCCATCATTACCTGTAAGAGAATGGGGGAAGAAGGTCTTGTCATTGAGATAAATCGCTGCTTCTGTGCCCTAATCTGAACTATTAAGATGGCATGTACTGACTGAATCTAAGTATGTGTGTATTTTTTCTTGAATGCAAAGGTTTTGAGCATTGTTTAGGGCCTGACAAAAAATCTTGCATTCTTTAAGTATCCCTTTGGGTTTGAAATTCTCATTCTTCTCGTCATCCCTAATACTAGAATTCAGATTTCTGTTGTATCGTTCATTGATTTTACATGCCATAGCTCTAACGATTGATTCTCTATAATCATAATCTCGCAGTCTGCTGGCTTTATGAGCCACAGCCACTTTTTCACAAAGTGATTGACCTATTTACTCCTACATTCAGCCACTTGAATATATATTTCATGCTTATGTAAATCCACGTTAAGAATAAATCTAACATGCTTGGCTTCCAGTATCAGTAATTCCGAACATACATCTTCTTCTGTCTGTTGTTGAGCCTTAATTCGATTAGCTACAAATTTGATTGTGATCCCTCTGGTACAGGCTTTAAGTGGATCCCAACCTATATAGATTGGAGTTGTTACCACATTTGTTGTCATAAACTCTTGTATGCAAGACCCCATAATTCTCCTGTACTCAAGACCTAAAAGTAGAGAACATTTGAATGTCCACCTCCGGGGGTTATCATACGTCCCTTTGTGCCTACGAAGCGTATGGAGGGGATTACGGTCAGGTGTTATTTTGGCGCAGACTTCTATTACCAAATGGCAAGCAGTCTTCTGTGACACTAAGATCATATTGATTCTGAAATAATGCTCCTGAACAACAGCCAAGTAGTAGATATAGCCCGGTCATTTTTATGCAAGATTCTCTGTCTAATAAAACATGTACCCTCTTCTGATCATGTATAGCATAGCGTGCTTTAGACATCCTTGGAGTCACAACTTATACGTGGAATCAGTTTTGAGTTTTGTAAACTATAACACAATTAAAATCACTGGTGACCATTATCTCTCCAGATCAAGCAGTTAAATCTGAGGCAAGTATGTTAAACAATTCCGGACCATCTTATTTAGGGCTATCATCAATATAAATATATATATATATACACACACACATATATATATATATATATACACATATATATATATATATATATATATATATATATATATATATATGTACGGCTTCTGGTGTTCCCTTGGTTCCGCACTCGCGGGCGGATGCGTGGTCCACGAAGGAACAGCGTGGCATGTAATCCCCCAGCTCCAAGAAAATCCAGCACTCACGAGGGGTACAGGACAAAACTTTATTTGTTCCTGCAAGACGCTCAGACGCGTTTCGGCATCAACTGCCTTTGTCAATGTAAATATATATATATATATTTTTATTACCTACTGTCACTGACCATTTCATGAGTGATGAGTGATGTAATATGTGACGTCATCAGCAGCGCATTGCGAGGACGCGAGTTCTAGTTAGCTCAGCTAACTATAACGGCTGAATTTCTCTGGTTTTGTATGAGTGAAATGTCAGACTAACTATAACTATCAGTGAATATCTAAGGTTTTTTAAATGCTAATTACTAACTATAACGTCCCTGAAACCTGTGTTTTTTTCAGTGAAGTTCTAAGGTTTTTTAAAATGCAGATTCCTAACTATAACGTCCCTGAAACCTCTGATTTTTACAGTTTATTTCTAAGGTTTTTTAAAAGCTAATTCCTAACAATAACGTCCCTGAAACCTCTGGTTTTTTCAGTGAGTGGAGAGGTTTTGCTGGCTGGACTTTCCACGACGCCTTGATCAAATCCTGGAAGTCCGGAGCTTTCAGCACAAATAACCTGAAATCCTGGCCGGGTCGCGGTTGAAGGTTGTTGGCTTGACTTTCGCTGTCGGGTCGGTCACCTTAGGGAGCTTTTTCCCAAAAGTTATCCAAACTTCAGGAGGAGGTGCTGCCTGAAGGTCACCTTGTAGGTTCAAAGTGTCCAAATCACCAATCCAAAAGTCTGGCATCTCCTAGATGTCTAGACCACAATTCCAACAATGCACCTGGCCAAATCCATAAATCCATGGGGACTCTTGGTGGAGCTTGCTGACCTCTCCTTTCCTTATTCAGTGAGGGCAATCTGCCAGTAGCCTGAAGTCAAATTAAATGTACTCAGATAATTAGCAGCCCCTAACCTATCAATGAGCTGATCAGAATCAGCACCTAACCTATCAATTAGTTCATCAGCGTATAGGGTGAGCATCAGTATTAGTGACTGCATTCAGTCCTCTGTAGTCCACACATAACCTTAACTCCTTCTTTCCCCCCTGGGGATTAGGTTTGGGCACTGTCACTACTGGGCTGGCCCATGGACTGTCAGAGGGTCAATTACCCACAACTCCAGCATTTTATCCACCTCCGCCTTGATGCTGGCTCTGACCTGGTCAGGCAACCTGTACAGTTTATTTTCGACAGGCGGGCTGCCACCAGTGTCAATGTGGTGAACACACCAATCCGTGATAGCTGGGGTCAAAGAGAACAGACCACCAAACTGCCCCAGCACCTACTTGTAGTCTCTGTGCTGCTGGGCTGTCAATTTGGGAGAGAGTACAACTCCCACCGCTAACCCATCTTGCACATTGCTGGAGAGGAGGCCCGGCACTGGCTCAGTTTCCTCCTCTTTTCCCTCATCTGTGACCAGTAACATGGTCATGTCTGTTCTGTCATGGGAGGCATTCAATCTATTGACATGCAGGACCCTATGAGGGTTCCTGGGAGTGTTGAGGTCGACCAGGTAGTTGACCTCACCCTTTTTCTCAAATATTGGATAAGGCCCAGGCCACTTGTCATGGAGAGCCCTAGGAGCCACAGGCTCCAACACCAACAGTCCTGGAGTATACTCAGGCATTGCAGTTTTTTGATTATACCAGTGCTTCATGAGATCCTGACTGGCGTCCAGTTTCCTGCCTGCCTTGTACATGTACTCTGCCAAGCGAGATCTCAGGCCTAGCACATAGTCAAGCACATTGTTTTTTGCTTCTTTGAAAGGCTTCTCCAAAGACTCTCTCAGCAGGCACAATGGCCCCCTCACAGCGTGTCTGAACAGCAGCTCAAACGGACTGAAACCAACCACTTTTTGTATGTTCTCAGGCAAACAGTAGGGATGGGAGGAGAACATCCCATATTCTCCTGAACTTGTCAGACAACACATTGATCATGCTCTTCAGGGTGTTATTGAATCTTTCCACCAGACCATTAGTCTGGGAGGGATATGGGATGGTGAACTTGTAAGTAACACCACATCGCTTTCCGATAGCTGGATATGAAGTTTGTGCCCCTATCTGAAACAACCTCTTTTGGGAAACCCACTCTGGTGAACAAACCAAGTAAGGCCCTATCCACTGTAGGAGCAGTGACTGTTCTGAGGGGTGTAGTACCAGATTGTGCAGCAGACGCAGTCATTCAGAGTGCAGGCCTTTGGGTGCATATCCAGATTCCAGCGCGGCAGCCCTTCTTTTCCTTGTAGTTTTCAGGCAGTAGACCTGAGAGACTATGCACACATTTACTCAGTGTTCTGTGGCGACAAGCAGGGGGGCACCTCTGTCCATGCTGAGTGCCACCCAAAAGCATGGCAACTTCCTCCAAAGTGTGGCATTTTCTTGTCCCATAAAGTACTGCACTTCCACAATCCAACATGGGGGATTTCTCTCCAGAGGAGTAAGAGCTAGCTACACCAACCCACAGTGTAGCTCATTTCCATTAGCACTCCTCCCCCTGACCTATGCATATTCCTTTCCTAAGCCTGCCATCTGGCTGGGGCAGAGGATGTGGGGGTAGGTACGCCTGGCATTCCTTACTGATCTGCACTCTCTTTGAGCTCAGTTTGATTTACCTAGCCCCCCTCTTTATGACCTATCCTCCTCAGCTTCAGAGCTCTCTCCATCAGATAACCTCTGCTCTGGCCAGGCCACTTATCACCTATTCAAAGCAGTCTGGCTAAGTCTATTAAAGCTAGCCAATCAGCAGAGACCACTAAAAGGCTGGATTTTGGCTTACAGAGGAGAACGTTCCATATCTTCTGTTCTCTACTAGTTATGATAGATTCAACAGTGGCAAGTTGTTGAAATTTATCAACACCAATCTTTTAAGTCCTTTAATTATATTTTATTCATTTCATAGCAATAGTTATATCTACATCAAATATTGCAATGTTAGCCTTTGGAGCTCAGTATCTACAATGGGCAAAAAATTAAATGGGCAGTTTTTCCTCACCAGTAAATATAAAACATCTATTATAAGTCCCTGCTCAAAGTTACATGGCCCCCCACCCCTGGGACACCTAGGGGTACCTCATACGTAAACATAAGGTAGATTATCACTTCTAAAGTGCCCATACCACCTAAGTCGAGTTTGCAAACAATTTACTTTTAAAGACAGTCTGCAATGCCAGGCTGCCTTTAAAATGACAGCAGCCACTCAGCAATGCACACATGCAAGTGCAGGAAATCTGCTGGGCCTCTAAACTTCCATGCCCTATTAAATACTAGGGACCTATGGGTATTTTGAACTCCCTAGCCCTTTTAAAAACTAGGGACTTATAGGGCCAGTCAATACCAATTGTGAGAAATTACTTTTAAAGACAGGCTGCAAGGCAGAACTGCCTTTAAAACGACAGTAGGCACACAGCAGCACACACATACAAGTGCATGAAATCTGCTGGCCTCTAAACCTCCATGCCCAATTATATACTAGGGACTAATAGGGTCTGTCATTGCAAATTGTAAGTGTACCCTATTACATGTACCTTTTTTCACATAGCACTGGCCCTGGGCGTGGTTAGCAGAGCCGAGGGTACAGTCAGAGTCAGTTAACCCCAATATCATTTTGCAAATAAAGGGGCTGAACTGGGCAAAAGGATGACTTTTTAACAATGATGAAGTCAAGATGAGTTCCACCAGGATTCCCAGAGCCCTCCCATCACTCCTGTATTCCAATGTTCCAGGATAACACTTAGGATTACCTTGCTTGCGATGCTGCAAGCATCCCCCTACAAAATGAGAATCATAGGGTTTTCACTGCCAGTACCACGCGTGTACACTATACTGTGCCCTGTAGCACCTTGGGCCCTGGGGAATCCCCAGGATTCACACCCTGCACTGCTGTGCATGCATATATTATATTTGCTGTCCCACCTCACTGCAGTGCAAACACAGCAGTGTATAAAGAATGAGGAGTCTTCCCCAGGGCTAGAAGATCTCCACCAGGTACCTGTGCTGCCTGATACCACCATCCTGATGTCTGACACTGCACTGGCATTCTCCTGCTATGTTTCATACAGAAATTCTGGAAGGCAACCTCCGGTGGCCATGGTAGGGTGATGTCAAGGATTAGGCATCAATGGAGACAGGTCTACATTATTGCCTAAGTGCAAACACACATCTTTGCAAGCGTATTAGATTGTGGAGACAAACCAGTGATGTTGAATCTTTTTTAGACACACCTGGTATCATTCACCATCCTGAGCACTTTGTGGTTCCTGAAAGAACCAACGAGGAGACACTGCTGTATGTTGATCATAGAGCTCACATTGTTATTTGACTTCCATCAGCACCAGCGTCCACTTGAAGTATTTTCATTCAGCAGAAACTTCGAGACTTGGAGGGCCCGCTATGTTAAGCTGAAGATACTGAGATTTCTTCAGGATCAGCCTGTGGCCACTACTCACTAAACAGAACTGTGTACCGAAGAAACACTACCACGAATGTTTGCATAATGAGCCAAATGTTTACCTAAAAAGACTTTTGCCCATGCTTTTTCTGAACCCTTTCATTACAGTTATAGACTTCAATAAACTTTTATTCTAAGCTTGTCAGCCAAATATTTATTTGGCGTGTTAACCATATGCAGGGATTATTGCCTAGTTGTCACCCTAATTAGTGGCTGAATAAGACAAGCTTTGGCAAAGCCAGTAGGTCTGGCATTGGCTGCTAGACTTTTTGCTTTGTCAATACTTTTTAGTCATGGTTTTTGCACAGCTATAGTGGAGAGAAAGCTCCTGGGCCTGCATCAATCTAAAAAATATATTGGCTGAAAGTAAAACATTTTTGGGGGGTTTTAAATGGCACAAATTGCCATAGTTGTGCTTGACACTTAAGGGAACTACTTTGTGCTCATTGTGAAAGAGCGGAATGCCGTCACTGTTAGCCAATAGCCGAAGAGGCTTATCCATTACTCCATGATGAAGTGGGTGTAAATGACACAAAAATTGGTCACTAAATGAAGAGGGCTGGCTAAAAGCCCCTATAAAAAAGTATTTTCTTTCATATAATTTTAGTAAAATTGAAAGGTATTTTCTAACGCCAGACCAATAAATGTAATTTCTCAACAAGAGTGAAGAGTGGCCCATTGTTCTGAATAAAGTATGTCCCACATGTACAAGTGCACATTAAAAAGTGCACTTTTGATTAAAACGGCATCCTATGTGCAGACCAACACTACTTACTCGTGTTAAGCTACAATCTTGTTTCCAGTGTATCTTTACTTACGTGAAGAAATGTATACAAGGACACTGAGGTAAAACTAAATGCTTCAGTTCTAAGTGGAGACTCCAAAAGGTGAATGTAGAACATCAAAAAATCGTGAAATTGTCCTATAACCGATGGAATTGTCAAGGGTATAAATCTTCACTTGAATAATTCCGTACAGCAAAAACATTTAATATTTTTCTCATTAAGCACAAATATGAATATTGTTTGCATTGACTGATGTAAGAGTTTCTGAATGATTTAAGTAGCGCCAAAACATTCCATTACTGCTCAACATGTTCTTTTATCCCTGTATTTAGTTCACTTACTTAGTAGTATATGTAAAGTGCTCATCTTGGAGCATCGCCAGTAGAAATCTTGCTTGCAGCATTGGGCACACTGTCTATGAAACACCGGCTCCTACTAAAAACCACTTTAGGTACTTCTGTCTTCCTCCAAAGGTTCTAACCATTCTGTTTGTTTCAATATCACACTTAGATTTTGTCAACAACGCATTTGTATCAGCTGGTCAAACTACAGTGACTCCAAAACCCAGGGGTGTGTGTCCTACTTTGCCTGGATTTGAAGAACCATACCACAACTCCTCATAAAACCGTCCACTTGCTTACTTCCAAGGAACAATTTGAACTCATATAAATCATACATAACACCCTTTTACGTAATACTTGTCATTTTTGCGGTCTTGCTACAGGCAGCTCCATCTCTCTGTACTGAGACAGCATTGTACACCATGTTCCTCAGAGCTAATCTTTGCTCAGGATTGCTGGATGGCTTCCATGTCAGTGTCAGGTGCCTTGCTTCTATTGCTCTGTATTTGAGCTGCCAGATAAGATTTTTGTTTCGCTTTTGGTAGATTTGTCGTTTTTTACGGAGCGTTGCAATTGGAGCCCTGTTTAAATAACACCAATTTGCTGCCTTTTAGTGCCACCTAGTGGTTTTCAGAAAGCCTGCAGCAAAAATGGGTGCAATACAACAAATATATCCTGTTAGCAAGCATTGGCAATGGCTGTCAAGCACGCTTGTATCTAAAGGTAAGCAAGACCAATTTGCATTGCAAATTCTTGATAATTTATTAATTATCAGTCGTCGGCTGCCATGGCTCCCCAATGTCGTGTATTTTGAGATGTAGACGAGCATGCCGTGGAGGCTGTGGTTTTTCAGTCTGAATATCTAAGCTGGTGTATACACTTTGGCTGTTTTTTAATTAAACTGATAATTAAAGTTTGTTTAGAAAAGGGCTGAAAATATGTCAGGCTTAGCAGAACCACGCCTGGCTATAAACTCTCGAGCTCGATGAGAGCAGATTGCCCCAGTCTTCACGTTCTTGGCCTACCAGAGGTATGTGCGTCCCCTTCCGGTAGGCACGATGCCGCCGATGCTAGCAAGCATTTACAATGCAATAAGTCTCGCAATTGCGAGATTTTGAGCTATTGGCATTGTAAATGGCAATGCCTTTTATTATATTAAAAGGCATTGTCATTTAAAATACCAATAGGTCAAACTTCGCCAAAAGCGAGACCTATTGTATTGCAGAGCACGGCGTCCGTTAAGCGGGCGACGTGCTCACCATTAAAGTAAAAGAAAACAGAGTGCAGTGTCCCTGAAGCGGGTGCCGTGCTCACCAGTAAAGTTAAAAAAAAAAGAGAAACAGCGCGGTGTCCCTGAAACGGGTGCCGCGCTCAACAGTAAAGTTTTTTTTTTAAAAATGAAACTGAGCGCGGGGTCTCTAAAGCAAGCGCCGTGCTCAGCATGCAGGTTTGTTAAAAAAAAAAAGGTAGAAGAAAGCACGGTGTCCTTGAAGCGGACGCCGCGTTCTTCTTAAAAGTAATTTTTTTAAAAAGCGTTGCCTTTGTACTGTGGAGGTAGGGGGCAGGCACTTTTAAAGTTAGAACAGCATAGCGCTCAAAACGAAAGAGGCCGCCATTGTCCTGTGTAGGCACACTGCAAATACAACAGAAAGCAGCCACCATTGTCCCCATTAGTCAGCAATAAACTAAATAGTGCTCACCTACTTATAACGCACACCGTGTAACAAGCCAAGTAAAAGGTCGCCATTGGACGTTACAAATGAAGAAAAGGCGTTACTAAGGAGGGACTAACAAGCCTATTTACAAATGTGAAGCCAGCATTTACGAAGGGCAATGACACAAGCCAATGGAAAATATGGGCGGACAGTGGGTGGGGCTTCAAATGCATACTCTAATACAGCATGCCTTGCAGAGCAACATATGTGCGCTGACTCTAGGCTCAACCCAAAAACTGTGACTGAAGCCCCCTCGCTCCAGTCGTGGCTCCTGTGAAATTAAAATAGGCGTAAATGAAATTTAAAAAATGCCAAATCCGGACATCTATAAAAAGCAAAATTTACAGCATCCAGGGGGAAGCTTGCGCTCTGTTATGCTGGAGCCAGCTCCTCCTATAAAATACTACACGGAAAAACAAATATGCAGAGCAAAAGGCTCCCTCTTCAGGAGTTAAAGTAAAAGCTACATCTCCAAAAATACAGACGGGGCGGTCAGCTCCTGATTAATGCCACGCAGTTAGGAGGTTTATGAAAGCCGTTAAGACAGGGACGATTCCCAAGACGCGCTGTAGTACGACATACAACTAGAACAAACAAAAGCCGTAACTAAAGACCAGCTGCTTCTGGAATGGACTCCAAGTTCCTGTGGAAGCCGTAGTTCCTGCGAAATTAGTATGAAGCTCGAGCCACTTTGCACAAAAATACACTGTGCGCCTAAAAACTACACAGGCCTATTCTCGGTTTGGAAATTGGATATTTGAATTCTCCCGTTTTCTTAGTCGCGTGCAAACAATGTTTTACAGTAAATAAAATAAAAACATTCTTTTTTTTTTTATTGAGCAGAATTAAAACTTACAATGAATAACTTTAACAATACAAGCAGTTATTATTAGTTTGTACAAATAAAATTCAATCTCTCCTCTAACTTATAACTGAAATCCATTTCCCTCCTTTCTCATCACCTACAGATTTTTCTCATCTACCTATCAAAGAGGGTACAATGTGCAAATAATGAATAATAAAGTGCTGTGCAAAGCCATTTTACCATAATCCAATTATTAAATTCAACTTTACCCAGAGGGGGGGAGCTAATCCCTCGCATTCTAGATGCATAGAATAAAGTGCAGTGCATAATAACATTTACATAGTAGAACACAAAAATTTCACTAACACACTTAACTCATCCCACTTTGATCTAAAACACTGAATAATATAGTGCTTTGCAGAGCCATTTTACCATAATCAAATTATTAAATTCAACTTTTCCCCAGAGGGGGTGAGCTACTCCCTCGCATTCTAGATGCATAGAATAAAGTGCAGTGCATAATAACATTTAAATAATACAACCCAAAAATATTTTTTCGCTAACACACTTAACTCATCCCACTTTGATCTAAAACACTGAATAATAAAGTGCTGTGGAGAGCCATTTTACCATAATCAAGTTATTAAATTCAACTTTTCCCCAGAGGGGGGAGCTACTCCCTCGCACTCTAGATACATAGAATAAAGTGCAGTGCATAATAACATTTAGATAATAAAACCCCAAAATTTCACTAACACGCTTAACTCATCCCACTTTGATCTAAAACACTGAGCCTTTTACTTCCCATTTTAGTCCATACATTTCCAGACTGCTAAGAATTTCCTAGTGGCCTCTACCCTTTTTGCATAAATTCCCTCGAAGGTTTTAATTTTAATACGTTGCATTTTTCTATACCAATCAAGTTGGGTTGGGATTTTCACTGTCTTCCAGTTCTAGAGAATCAAGGAACGAGCCACCCAAGTAGAAATCACTATAAATGCTTTCTCTCCTCTGGGGATTGGGGTATTCGATCTTTGCCTTACAAACCCAAAAAATGCGATCTCTGGTTCTGGTTTAAGTTTTCTCCGTAAACCTTTATTAACAGCGGAGAACACTACTTCCCAAAACTGGGTTAAGGACGGGCATGTAAAGAAAATATGAAGCCAGCCCCCCAGCCCCCTTTGTTGACAACGAAAACACTTGTCCTCTACCTCTGGATACATCTTATCAATCAATCAATCAATCAGGGAATTGTAAGCGCGCTACTCACCCGTGAGGGTCTCAAGGAGCTGAGGGGGAGTGGGGGTATGCCACTCCGTTACAGCCGAAGAGCCAGGTCTTGAGGGTCTTCCTGAAGGTGTTCAGGGAGGGGGCACGTCTGATGTCTGCCGGTAGCTCGTTCCAGGTCTTGGCTGCGATGTTGGAGAACGATCTTCCGCCTGATCTGGCTCTGTGGATGCGAGGGGGTTTAAGCCAGTGTGAGGTTGGATGATCGCAGGTTTCTTTTGGGTACGTGGAAGTTTATTCTGTGGTTGAGGTACTTGGGTCTGTTGTTATGCAGGCATTTGTAGGCGTGAGTGAGGATTTTGAAGGTGACTCTCTTCTCCACGGGGAGCCAGTGGAGTCGCCGCAGGTGTTGGCTGATGTGTTCGTGCCGGGGGATGCCGAGGACAAGTCTGGCCGCGGTGTTCTGTATTGTTTGCAGTTTGCGGATTAGGGACTTGTTGATGCCGGAGTAGAGTGCGTTGCCATAGTCGAGTTTGCTGGTGATGAGTGCGTGGGTGACTGTTTTCCTTGTTTCTGAAGGGATCCATTTGAAGTTCTTTCGGAGGATGCGGAGGGTGTTGAAACAGCTGGAGGTGACGGCGTTGACCTGTCAGTTCATGGAGAGTGATGAATCGAGTACGATGCCGAGGTTCTTGGCGTGGTTTGAGGGGGTAGGTAGGCTTCCGAGGGTGGTGGGCCACCAGGTGTTGTCCCAGGCTGAGGGGGTGGTTCCAAGGATGAGGACTTCTGTCTTTTCGGCGTTGAGTTTTAGGCAGCTGTTGGTCATCCAGACTGCCACTTCTTGCATTCCTCTCTGGAAGTTGAGTTTTGCGGTGGTGGGGTCTTTTGTGAGGGAGAGGATGAGCTGGGTGTCGTCGGCGTAGGATACGATGTTGAGGCCGTGTTGTCGGACGATGTCTGCGAGGGGGGCCATGTAGATGTTGAAGAGGGTTGGGCTCAGAGATAACCCCTGTGGGACTCCGCAGGTGATGTCCGTGGGGGCGGAGAGGAAGGGTGGTAGTCTGATCCTTTGGCTTCTTCCGGTGAGGAACGAGCGGATCCAGTCTAGGGCAGTTCCTTGTATGCGGGCGTCGTGAAGTCTGGTGATTAGTGTGCGGTGAGAGACGGTGTCGAAGGCTGCAGACAGGTCGAGGAGGATGAGGGCCGCGGAGTGGCCCTGGTCCAGGAGGGTGCGGATGTCATCTGTGGCGGCGAGTAGAGCGGTCTAGGTGCTGTGGTTGGCTCGGAATCCGGATTGGGATGGGTCGAGGACGGCGTGCTCTTCGATGAATCGTGTCAGTTCGCTGTTGACTGTTTTCTCTGCCACTTTGGCTGCGAAGGGGAGCAGCGAGATGGGCCGGTAGTTTTTGATGTCGGTGGGGTCGGCCGTGGGCTTCTTGAGCAGGGGCCTGACTTCGGCGCGCTTCCAGTCATCTGGGAAGGTGCCTGTTTTGAAGGTGGTGTTGATGGTGTGTTGCAGTTGGGGCGCGATGGTGTTTGCGGCTCTGTGGTAGATGTGCGGGGGCAGGGGTCGGTGGGGGCCCCCGAGTGGATGCCCCTCATGGTCGCGGCGGTGTCCATGGTCGAAACTGGTGTCCAGGTGGAGATGGTGGGCTGGCTGGCGTCTTGGGGAGGCAGGGGGCCGGCTGAGGTGTCTTGTGGGTGGTCGGTGAAGTTGTCGTAGAGTGTTCTGATCTTGAGGTGGAAGTAGGTTCCGAGTTTGTCGCAGAGGTCTTGGGATGGGGTGATGTCTGTGGCTTCGCTGCGCGGGTTGGTGGATTCCTGGATGACATTGAAGAGTTCCTTGGAGTTGGTGGAGTTAGTGATGATTTTGTTGTGGATGAAGTTCCTTTTGGTCATTCTGATTTGGTTGTGGTAGTCCGTCATGGCATCCTTGTAGGTGGAGTAGCTGTCTGTTGTCTTGGTATTCCTCCAGTTCTTTTCCAGGCGTCTGCAGGTGCGCCTGGCTTCTTGGAGGTCGGTGGTGAACCAGGCGGCTTTTCTGGGGCGTTGTTTGCCGGGGTTGCGTAGCGGGGCGAGCTCGTCTGCGCAGTTGGACATCCACGTGTGGAGTTCTCTGGCTGCGGTGTTTGCATCGGATGTCCCGATGTGGTTGTGTCGGGAGAGGGTGGAGTTCAGTTGCTCGTCGGTGACCTTGCTCCAGTTCCTTCGAGGCGGGCATGGGGCTGGTTTAGGTGCTTTGGGTTTGTCGACGATGAAATGGACGCAGTGGTGGTCGGTCCAAGGTGGTTGCGTTGTGTGGCTGAAGTGGACGCTGGTTCCTGCAGCGAAGATGGGGTCGAGGGTGTGCCCTGCCTTGTGTGTTGGTGTGTTGACGAGTTGGTTGAGTCCGATGTTGGCGAGGTTGTCACGAAGGATGGTGGAGTTGGGGTCGCTGGGGTTGTCGAGGTGGAAGTTCAGGTCTCCAATGAGTATGTAGTTTGTTGATGCGATGGCGTGTGGGTGCGATGAAGTCGGTGATGGCGGTGGCGATGGGTGTCCGGGGGGTCTGTAGACGAGTGTCCCACGGAGTGTGGTCTTAGGGCTGGTCTTGATCTGGAAATGCAGGTGTTCGGCAGAGGGGAAGGTTTTGCTGGAGGTGGAGAGGCAGAGGGTACATTTGTGGACTATGGCGAGGCCTCCTCCCGGGTGGTTGGGGCGGTCCTTCCTCTGGATCTTGTAGCCGTCCGGGATGGCGGTGTTGATGTCGGGGGCGGAGGCGGCGTTGGTCCAGGTCTCTGTGAAGAAGGTGACGTCGGGCGAGAGAGAGTCGAGTAGGTTCCAGATTTCCATGGCGTGTTTGTGTACGGAGCGCACGTTGAGGAGGATGCAGCTGAGGGTGTCGGCGGTGCTGGTGTTGGCGGTGTTGGAGGTCGGGGTGGTGGTGAAGGTCCGGCGGCAGCGGAGGCAGGAGAACTGGCCGTGAGTTGTGTTCGGTGAGGCCTGTTGGCAGTCTGTGAGTCTTCCGGGGTCGACTGCGAGGAGGGTGTTGGTGTTGTAGTGATGGATGGTTGGAGATCCAGGGTTCCTGGCGCTGGTCGCGGTCGGGTCGCGGACGGGTGCAGACGGGCTTGCCTTAGGCGTGCCTGTGGCGCGACCGCGCAGCGGCCGCCATTAAGTAGGGGAGGGGGGAGGGACGAGCAGCTGGGAGGCGGGGGAGGTCAGGGGGAGGGATCCCGGGGGCAGCAGTGGCAACGGGAACGGAAGGACCAAAACAGCAGAGAGGGCACAGATAAAGAAGGAACACGACAACAAAATAAAGGCACAGAGCAGAAATGGAAAAAAAATGCTAATGAGGTACAACAACAACAGTTACAAAAAACAAACAACAAAATATGCTAATGAGGTACAGCAACAACAGTGGGGCAAGCGTAGACACGGGCAGGAGCGACAAGGATGCACAGACGGGCACAGGGCGAGAACGAACAAGGCTAAAAGCTAAGGCTGAAATAAAAGACAAGCCCAACAAGGATGCACAAAAACGGGCACAGGGAACAGAACGAACAAGGCTAAAAACTAAGGCTGAATTAAGACAATTCCAATGAGGGGGCAGGCGCCGGCACGAGCAAGGCCAGGGCGGTCTCGAACCCTGCCCGGGAGAGGATCAGCGGCGGAGCACACAACAGCGGAGCTGCTGGGGAGATAGCAGTCCCAGACCGAGGGTCAGAGGACTTGCTCTTATGTAGGGTACTCGGTGTGTAATAGGACATCCAGCGGGATAGAAATGCCATTCTTTTAAAATTAGAAGCTCTTAATAATTTATTGCCATGCAGCGAAATCTCCTGCCACTCTAGTTCTGAAAACATACATTGAGTTTCTTGGGAGATTTTATCTAGAAACCTTGTTACTACATGGTTACCCCTTTGGTCCCGCAGTAATCTATACCAATTTCCGACACCCCTTAAGAGAGCTCTAAAAAGAGCTGGCAATAGAGGGGCTGAAGCACACAACGGAAAACAAAATGTCTTCACCAATTGAATAATCTGGAGAAAGCCAAAAAAATACAATTACAGCTGGTTCCACATCTAGCCTGAATCTCCTGCCATTTTATACATCTCCCCGCAACCACAAAATTACCTAGCTCCTTAAAGCCTTTACTTTCCCAAAATCTTATCTGACTATTTCTGATATAAAGGCCCAGTGTTTTACACTCCATAAGTTTCAAAAACTCATGGCCCCCTGTATTCGCCTTTGTATGATAAAATGCACGAATTCTTTCTCTGACCCCCTGCTGTGTCTTGTAACGAGTCTTTTTCGGAAGTTTGGCCGTTTTAATAAAAACTGAAGTATACGATTCTGCTTCCTGCACCATCTTATCCATAAAAAAGCTATCCAGCGATTCCTTACCATCTAACATTCTAACCATTATATCCACCAGAGTTGCCTCATAGTAAGTTCGTATCTCTGGTAGTGCCAAACCCCCTTGTCTGATATCGAGTTGGAGGACTGAAAGTCTTACTCGTGATGCTTTTTTATTCCAAATAAATTGTTGAATCATAACTTCCAACTGTTTAAAATATGCAATGTTAATTTTTATGGGAACATTCGAGAATAGAAATATTAATAATGGTAGGATGGACATTTTTTTATAAGTGCTACCCTACCGATTATTGTGAGTGGTAGAAGAGTCCATCTATCTAATAAGTTTCTAATCTTTGTAGCCATTGCTAAATAATTCAGTTTAAAAAGTTCCTCACAACTTTTTGTCACGTAAATCCCTAAATAACGAATAGGCGCTGAAGATTGGGCTTGCCGTTGCAAAAACTCAGGCAAAGTTTGACTACTTGCATTAAGTAATAAAATTTCCGTTTTATTATGGTTAATTTTATACCCTCCAATAGCTTCGAACCGCTTAAATTCAGTCAAGGTTGTCCTGATATTCTGTTCCTCTGGCCTAAGGTAAAGGATAATGTCATCAGCGAATAATTTTAATTTTGGCATTCCTTCCAAGGGCGCTTGAATCTGCATGTTAGCCCTGATTTTTGCAGCAAGAGGTTCTATAAAAAATGCGAATAAAGCGAGTGATAAAGGACATCCCTGACGGGTTCCTCGCCTTATAGCCACTCTTCCTGCTAGCTGCGAATTTATAATAACTTGCGCCTGAGCCCCTTGATATAGATTTGCCAACATTTGTGTTATTTGCATTGGGAAACCGACCTTTGTGAGACTAAGAAAAGAGTTTCCCAATTAACTAGGTCGAATGCTTTTTCGGCATCGACCGTCATTATAAGGACAGGTAGTTTATTTGAATTAAAAAATCAAGCGCTTGGACTAGGTACCCAGTGTTGGATGACATATATCTGCCAGAGACGAACCCTGTCTGATCTTTATGAATAATCTTTTGAGCTATTGGAGAAAAACGATTTGCCCAAATCTTCATTAAAATTTTATAGTCAACATTCAGCAAACTAATTGGTCTGTACGAATTAACGTTTTTAGGGCACTTATCTTTTTTAACAAAACTTATTATCGTTGAGTCCTTAAAGATAGAAGGAACTTCTCCTCCCGCTCTTACAAAATTAAATAACTCCAATAAGAAAGGTGTTCATTCTTCTGAAAATACCTTATAAAACTCTGTGGGTAAGCCATCATTTCCTGAAGCCTTTCCACCCGGCATTGAAGCTAGGGCACCCTTAATTTCGCTTGAGGTAATTTCAGTACATACCTCAACTGCCTGATCAGTTGTCATACACGGAAGATCAATGTCTCCCAAATAATGGGTTATCGCCTCATTAGATACCATAAACTCAGTTGCATAGAGCTTGTGATAATGACTCAGAAATGCTTGTGCAATTTTTTCCTTATCAATAATCAATGCCCCTGTTTCCGGCTCTATCAGTTCTGAAATTATCATAGACTCCTGTTTAGTTTTACTTGACCTGGAGAGGAGTTTTCCCACTAACTGACTCTCCTCGTATACGCGTTGCTGGTATGTCCTGGAGCTGGCTATTTCCTCAAGAATAAAAAATTCCCTTAGCTCCTGTTTTGTTCTTGTTAGTTGTTGCTCTAATTCGAGATGCTCCCCCCTGCAACTATCTCTCTGCATTAAGGCTAAATCCACAGCTTGTTGTAGTTTAATTATTTTGTTCCTCCGCATCTTGGATTGTAATGTCGAAAAGGCTATCATCTGGCCCCTTACTGTAGCCTTAAACGCCCCCCATATTGAGAAAAGAGTCGCCGTACCCTTATTTTCCTGAAAAAATACCTTAATCCATACCTTCATCTCTTCTACCCATTTAGGGTTCGAAAGGAGGAGCCAATCCATCTGCCACCTGTATTTCTCCCGCCTCTCCCCCTCTATTCTTATCTCAATAATAAGCAAAGAGTGATCTGAAAAGGAGTTGGCTCTAATTTCAGCATTAACACAATTGAGATAACGAGGGATCAAAAAAATATCTATACGGGAAGCTGTCTTATACCGCTGGGAGTAGCAAGTAAACTGTATATTGCTTGGATGTAACTCCCGCCATGGATCCATAAAAAGATAATCCTGTTTCATAGAGCATAAAATCCCTTTCGTCCTCGGTTTTAGCTGTTTTTTCCCTTTATTGGAGGTATCCTTTGAAATAAAAACATTCTTGATCACAGGAGAAGTATTTTTTTGGCAATAAAACAATGTTTCCATATTAAAGTGTGCCCTTTGACAGCACTGTCCCGGTGCTCAGGATTTAACAGGTGTGATAAATAGCACCTACTGTGAGTTCAGCCCTAAACATGTGTCCGCACCAAAAACCCACTTGCCTCGTTTTTTCCAGGCTTTTTCCGCTACAAGTAAATTTCAACATGCTTTCCCAGGGATGTGGACATTATTGCACTTGGTAATTTCTGTGGTTGTAAACTCCAATTAACTTGTCATTTTGACCCGTGTAAATCGGTGTGAGAAGTTGGCCTGGTATATGCTGTCCACTAGTTATAGTGGGCACCTTGCACCAGTCCAAACAACCCCTTATTGATGATAGGTTTAAGACAACCTTATTTGAAAGCTATCCTAGTGGTAGCTATGGAGAGTAGCCTTCAGGCTAAGTCTTGAAGGAGTGTAAAGCAGTTTGTTTTACCAGTCTATAGTCTCTTGAATGGCTAAATGAAAGGAGACCACACCAGGTATGTATATAAAATATATGTATTTATTTCTAAACACACCCTACTAGTCTCTTTATGAGGCTAGAGGTCAAAGCACAAATGTTACACTTCAAATATCACAGTAAATTAGCACAATATACGATAGGCCCTAGGGGCGAACCAAACCATATATTAAGAAAGTGGTATAAGAACCACGACTTGACTAGACACAAGGCCTAGAGCCTGTAGAATCGCTGGGACCCCAAGGAACCACCCAAGGTAGTGACACAGGGGACCCACGGGGGACGTGTGCAGTGTTTGAACACAGCCACGAGCTCCGTTAGCTTCTATAGGGAAAGTCGCGGTTAGAGTTTTAAAGTTTAGGGACACTTAAGAGTGGACTAGGAACGAACCCTTTTGGACTTAGTTGGTTCTAGGGCCAACACCCACGGGAGCACCGGAGTACTCGTGTTACCTCACCCAGGGAAGCCGGGTGCATAGGTGTCAAATGGTGTCGGGTCGCGTCGTCGTTTTCAATGGCAGCTTGCTGAAAAGTGCTGCTGCCGGGAAGATGAGAAGTGTCCGAAGAGATCCAAGCCTGGATCGAAGATGTGAAGAACCTGAAAGCAGAGGGGACAGAGTCTGGGTCACTAGCCAGTGACCAGGGGCACGATAGTCGAATGCCCACCGATGTCGGGTGGTTCAGGTGCAAAGAGGTGAAGCTTGACTCTTCAGCCACGAGGACCAGGAGCTGGATTCGAGCTGTCCCACAAAGGATGTCGAGTGCTGCAGTGTCGGTGCCCGGATTGGACACAACAAGCCTTGGCAACAGCAACCCACTCAGGAAGAGGAAAGATGCTTCGGTGCGGACCAGCAAGGTCCTGGGGACTCCCCAAGCAATGGAGAGTCAATGGAGAGTCAGGGCACGTCTGGAGCAACCAGGAAAGCCCAATTAAAGTAAAGTTACCCTTCTCAGGGACCCACAAGTCGACGGACAAGGGATCGCAAAGGGACCTCAAGAGGAATCACAAAATAGCGGCCCATGGGTTACTCGGAGTGGGTAGGCCAGCAATCTTCGGTGGATTCACTGCTCGGGGTCAGGGCTACAAGTAACTTAAAGCACAGCCTCAAGGATTGACGAGAAGCATATGCACTTGCAAATGTGCACGGTGTCCAGGGGTTCCGGTTCCACGGTACCCACGAGGGCTACGGGTCTCAGCTTTGCTGGGGACTCGGGTCAGCCTCTGGAAAGTCTGGAAACCCACCTCCTGGGTTGCAAAGTCTTCGAGCGTCCGGCGGGAGCTTTGGAGATGCAGACCGGGCAGATGCGTCTTTGGTGCCTGCCAAGCAGGGGAGTAACTCCTTTACTCCAAGGGAGATTCTTCAGTCATCTGGCGTTGAACAGATCGTCGAAGGTCCAGGATTCAGTATCAGAGTTTCGTCCAGGGAAATCTAAAGTCCTGTAGCCAGGGGTTCCTTTCTTATACCCAAGGAAGGGGTTGGACATACTCTGGGGACCCACCTATGGGAGGGTTTGGAAAGAGGGGTGGCTACACCCATTTCCTTTGTCCAGTTTCGCACAGAGCAGGGGCTGGTAGCCCCTGCAACCGGTTTGAACTGGACTATGCACAGGGACACCAAATGTGCCCCCAGTGCAGGACTTCAAAGCACTCTGAGAGTGCACCCACCCAGCCCCAATACACTAAAGCCTGTCTGGGAGGTGGTAACACCTCCCTGTGATAGGAAACCTATTGTCCAGGCCTCCCCTGCCAGAGTTTCGGTCAGCAGCAGGAGGCCAGACTCGTGTCTGTGGCTGCAGCATTCATTTTGTGATGCCAGGGCTCTGTTAGCTGGTACCGGGTATACCGGTGCTGTCATGTCTCTCCCTCTAGAAGGGTGGGATCATACTCCCACACCAGTTACTGGTGTGGGGGTATGATTCCAAGGTGTTTGACACCAAACACAACATGTTTCCGTGCAGCCATCCCAAAGTTAGCATTTACCGCTAGGTTATAATGCACTTAAGAGTATATGGTCAGGCTGCCTCACAGACAACCCCGGAGGATAGATTCCGAAGGCTGCAGAGGGGCTCTGCTCATGCATGGGCACCCTTTCACACAAAACCAAGCCTGCCTTCAGGATTGATAAGGCCTGCCATAGGGGTGACTGATAGGTTTATATGTGCAGTGATAGGGTGAGATATAGTGAACCTATATCTCAGTAAGGGGTGCATGCACCACCTTACTCAGGCTGCGGTGTCATTTTGGAAGGCTGCCCAGGGGTGGCATAATACATGCTTCAGCCCCTGGTAGGCCTCTGGGGTACCTATGCCCTGGGTACATAGTATACCATATACTAGGGACTTATAAGGGCACCCCAGAATCTAATCTGTGGTGTACCTAAGGTACAGGGAATCAATTTAGAGAGGAAGCAGCTAGGCTGGGGTCCTGGATAGCAGGGCCCTAGCCAGACTAAAGTCGAAAAACAGTGAAACATCAGCAAAAAGTGGGGGTAACCATAAGAAGCAGATCCTACTCTCCTACAATCGGTATTTGTGCAGGGGATTGATAATTACCAATGCACTCATCATCAAGCCTTATTCACATGAATGAAACGTTGCATGCTTCCAACACACTACAGATTAAGCAGGATAAACAGTAGATCTACTTGTAAAAAGATCTACTGATGACACCAACTGGCAAAGGAAGGGCTGATTAAGAGTAAACGTGCAAGAATTTGTTACTCTGTGTGTATTTAGAAAAATTCAGTAGTATTAGCTAATTTTTTAAAATGTGAAAATTATTTAACTGACAAACACTGTCTTTTTTTTTTTCTCGAAGTTTTGTATAGCGCGAACTGGACCCGAAATCAGGTATCAGAGCGCTTTACATGAGCACCAGTTGCGTTACATGAGGACACATTCATTTTTGTTAGGCACAGGGAGATTAAGTGATTTGCCCAGAATCACAGGATGTTGAGCGTCGTTGCTGAGACTTGAACCTGGTTCCCCAGATTTGAAGTCACCCGCCCTAACCGTTAGGCTACATCCTCTCCCCTCACTCTCTTAACACACTCATAAATAAGCTGTGTCACTTGAACCCATCCACACAGAAATATGTTGCGTAACCAAGTGTACTTAACTAGCAGTTAGGGGTTTTGTTTGGGGGGGTGTCATGATTTTAAAACTTCAATAGGTAGGCAAGTCATCACCTCTAAAGCACCGTGGCCATGCTAGTGATAAAGCACCTATATAAGTATCAAGACCTCTCATTCACACATACGACAATTTTACATCTACATGGACATCTGACAGCATTAATCGGTCACACAATGAAGCCCCAAACATAATGTTTCGTGGGTGTCCTAGCACACTGTTATTATGGGACTTGCATTTTCAAGAATAACATTATAATTTTTCATAAAAGCATGCTAAGTAATGTAGGCTAAAAAGCAAGAAATAAATGGTGGAGTTACACATGACATGGGCTCACACGTAGCAGCCTTGACTACTACTGGCCACCTCCTGCGGGGCAGGGAACGCCCCTCCCCAAGTTCATTCCATTTTAGCAGGTGTCCTAGCACATTATTATGGGGCTTTCAGTTTAGCTAATAATATTATAATGTTTCAAAAATGCCTGAAAAGTGATTTGGGCTAAAAAGCAATAATTAAATGTTGGGGTTATTAATGACAAGGGCTCACAAAGCAGCAGTCTTATTACTGGTCTCCTCCTGCAGGACAGGGAGCACACCTCATTGTGTTCATTTCATTACAAGGAGTACAAAAGCTTAACATTGCACTGCTCTTTCTCTGACTGAGCACAGATAACATGCTAGGTAATCCCTTAACCTTGTTCATACTTAATCCCCTTGGCCCCTACAATCACATTTCTCAAACTATACATACTTGACTTCGTTACCACCTCCTACCACTATTACCCGCTTTAATTACACACTCATCTCAAGAAGAGAAACCCCCTCTCACACAGTGCCCCCTTTTCAATGTTGTGCATCCACCTACAAAACCCACTCATCCCCTGCAACGAACTTTAAAGCATTGCAATACACCCGCTCCCAGTATTTGTTTTTTCCTTACCAAACTGCCATACACCATAACCAGCACCACGTTTACACCCGACAACCAGCTGCTGCTGCCCGCCACCATGACGCTGTGCTGGGACCCCAAACCATCCAAACACAACCGCTTCCGGGATCCCCAACTCACACCACCACCCGAAAGAAGTCTTCATAACCCTCATCACGTGACTAAATAGCCATCGAGAGAAGGAAGCGTGAGGGGCAGTACGTCGGCAACACGCATGGCAAATTAGAGTAACTATAGAATGAGTGATGCGGAAAGAGTACCAAAGAAAACATCCATCTACACGAACAAGGAATCTGAAAAGTTAAAACGTCATCCGTCATAGAATACACATTTTTGAAGCCAAAGTGCACGACATGTTCTTGATAAACATACATTATATAACATAGTTGATTTGGATGTGAGTTTTACACTTTTAGGATAAATACTCAATAAACCAATAGGCAATGATACTGCTTACTTTTCTTATTTACAATTTTAGAATGGTTCTGTAATTCCTCGTGTTCTTGCTCGCCTTTCACCAAAGATCAATATGAAAAAAAATATTTGCAATGCAATAGGTCCCAGCTGCTTCAAAAGAGAAAGCGCGCATGGCGTGCTGAATGTAAGCAAACTCAATAAAGAAAATAGTGCTTACAGACTTAAGAACACGTACCGTGTAACAACCGAAGTAAAAGGGCCAGTCGCCATGGGAGGTTAAAGAAGAAGACAAGACGGTACTAATGAGGGACTAACAAGCCTATTTACGAATCAGAAGCCAGCATTTACGAAGGACAATGAGACAAGCCAATGACAAATATGGGCGGAGAGTGGCCGGGGCTTCTATTCCATACTCCAGTACAACAAGTTTCGCAGAGCAGCGCATGCGCACTGACTCAAGCCTCGACCTAAAAAGGGCCTAAGTGGATAGGGCCTTCCAGAAAAAGGCTCTGTTTGGAGGAAAACAACAATTTGGCAGAAAACCTCCAGAAGATGGTAACCGCAGGCGAAGGCAGCTGGAATACTGGAAGTAGCGGAAACAGGAGCAGGATGGAACTAACAGAGTACATAGCAGGACACGAATCAGTACCCAGGAAAACAGCAGGAAGCTTAGAAACCCTCAGCAGGCAGTCCTGCCAAGTACCATGTATCAGGCGTTAGACTAACACATTTCAGTGTGGTGCACCGCATCACAGCACTGAAATGCATTTGTCATGCATTTATAGTAGCATGACCACACTGAGAGGCGCACTCAAGTAACCTAGAGCTGTATTTATGCAGCGAGCGCGCTGCCAGTAAGTGCGCTCTGTGCTGACTATGAACCAGGCCTGCTGTGTCAAATACACTTTTGCCCTGGACTGTAAAGTAGGGGCTACGCGAGCTGGTCATGGCTTCAATGAACTAATGGAGCCGGCCTCTCACTCCAGCATACCGCGTGGTCTGCCAGCGCCAGTCGGTCAGCGCCACCCGAGGTGATATAAAATATTAGGACCCAGGAATGCATTTGTGTGGATCCAGGGGGGTGCCTTGCCGGTTTGTTATTTTCGATATTGCTGCCTTCTGAGTGTGCAGCACCTTTTGTAAATACTGCATGTAGCATGACGTAAAACTTTACTTTTCTTTTTCCAGTTGACACCTCGCTTCAGGTCAGTTTTCCAAGACAGCTTTCCATGACCGCGCCCCGGCACTAGCACAGCAGCTGAACATTAATGAGCCAGCACCTTTATTTAGGTCCTTCGACGTCCAGTCAGCACTGGCATGCTTCCACTCTCCCAGCTATGTATGAGTGCGCACTGCACACTTTTTGTAGGAACACCGTCCACGTGCTGGCTACACAATCACAATAATGAACTTAATTTGTGTTTTTAGATTTTGTTGCCGTTTTGTAGCACGGTACATAAGGGCTAGGGCAAAATACGGTTTAATAACAGAGCCAGAGTGAGGGCATCTACGTCTCCATCGGATGTACATTCACTAGAATTCTGAATAGCAATGTTATATTTGATGGTGTTTGGTGTTGCAAACATTTGGTAATCTGATGTTTGTGTTGTGATGGTGGAAAGAGATTTCGTGATGTGATGTTTGGTGAAGCAGCATGATGTTTTGTGATGTGACATTTGGTGATCTTTGATCATGTTTGATGAGGTGATGTTTAGTGATGTGATATTTGATGATGTCATTTTGGCAATGTTAGGGTATTACAAAGGCCTGGTATGTTATGGTATAACAGGGTATGGTATGGTACCTTATGGCAGGCCCCACCAGGATCAAGCAGTATGGCTGATAGGTCCCAGAGATGTTAAGGAAGCGGAAGATCTGACCGAAAGATTGTTAGCTAATAATTTTGGGCTGTTTGAGGGTCTTTTGGGTCTGGTGGGCAGCACCGGGTTTTACTGTTGATTTCCCCGACATTAAGAAACCTTGCCTGGACCTTTGATGCTAGGAATCTCTACTTTGTACAAGATACATGCAGGCCAGTGGAGGTGGCGGGCTGCAGCTTTCGGTTTCCTTGCTCAGCCTGGCGCCAGTGCAGTCCCTTCCCAGGGTGTAAATAACAGCACTATCACAGGTAAGTGAGTGGGCTGAATTTCTTCTGCTATTTGAGGGTTGGCCTTCTAGTTTTGGTGCACAGCACCGGGTTTTACTGTTCATTTCCATGATATAATTAAGAAACCTTGTCTGGAGCTTAAATGCCAGGAGTCTCTACCTTGCAAAACACGTATTCATCCGAGATGTCGGGACAGGAGGCAGCTTCCTTTTTCCTTGACACACCAGCTGCCAGTGCATGCCCAGAAGGGTGCAGTGCGTCTGTACTCTTGGCACAGGTGCACACTTAAAAGGTGCCGGCCACCTGTGGTCTGCAGCTCTGATGGACGACAATGACTAGCAGCTGCCATACAAGGAGACTGCCTGACGTGATACACACCTCACACTGGCCCTATGATAACTAGACAGTTCTAGCGCAGTGCCAGAGATCAGCTTAAGTGACTGTGCACTACCTGTGCCTGAAAAATATGAATTGATGCTGATGTAAAGCACTCTGTTAGGAATGGGGGTCTCAAGTTGGCAGAGGTAGGTACCTTTGTCCAAGTAGGGACCCTTGCGTCTAGTCAGAGTCTAGATTACGCCTGCTCACCCCCTTGGTAGCTTGGTATGAGCAGACAGGCTTATCCCAAAGGCAATGTGTAAAGTATTTGTACTCAAAACACACAGTAATACAGTGATAACACCACACCAATTTAGAAAAATGAAGTATCTTTATCTAAGCTCAACAAGACCAAAACGACAAAAATCCAACATACAGGTAAGAAGATATGACTTTACAACAGTTACTGCAAAAATAAAGCTTGAAGAAAACAAATAGCTCCACCTGGGGCTATTGCAACGTAGTGGCAGCAATAAATCCAAAGTGCGGCGCCGACCACAAGGGGCACGGCGTCAGGCACGGAGTCACACGGACCCCCAAACAAGCAATACCTTTGGAAATGAAGTCTATGATGATGCACGGCGTCGTGGAGGTGAGGCGTCAGTGCCGAGGTTGAGGCCGGCTCCCTGGCTGCCGCGGGGGAGGCGAGGCATCGTGTCTGCGAGGAGGCGACGTGTCGAATTTAGGACAGGGGAAGTCAGTTGCGTCGGTGGTGAGGCGTCAGTTCCGGTGATGCGATGCGAAGTCGGCCAGTTCATGGAGTCACCCTCGCCGGTTATCGGTGCCGTGATAACAGCATGCAGGCATTGGCGGTGACGGAGTCGGTGCGAGCACTGGCGTCGGGAATGCCGATAACTGCAGGCTTTGCCAGGCATCAGCAGGTGTCAGAGCTGCAGTGTAGGCTGGGCTGTGCGTCGTGCACTTCACGAGCGGTGCCCCTGGCCGTAGTGCAGGTCGCGGCATCACAGCGGCATCGCTGATGGAGTCGGAGATTGCTTTTCTTGCTTCTCTTAGGTTTCTTCCAGCTCCCAACAGCTGGGACAACCTCCAGAGGCCCAAAACTGGAACAGGCACCTCCTGGCAGGTCAGAACTCTCAGCAATAGAGTTCAGGGGAGCTGGTGGTGAAGTCTTTGTGTCCCTGAGACTTCAGAACTGGAGGCCAGTACACAGAGGCCCTTGGAGATTCTTCTTCAAGAAGGTTCAACAGCAAAGTTGCAGTCTTTGTCCTTTCCTTGGCAGAAGCAGCAACTGAAGGCCAACCCAACAAATCAAACGGGCAGTGCTCCTCAAAGCTCCCCTGCTCTTCTCCTTGGCAAAGGTTCCTCTTGAGTCCAGAAGTGATCTAAAGTTCTGGGGTTTAAGGTCCACTACTTATACCCCATTTTGTCTTTGTTCTCTTTGTGCAAGGGTCTCTGAGCCCAGTCCAAATTAGTTCTGTCCTCACTGATGCAGTATGACTACAGGGGTTGGAGACAGCATTGTGCAAGGGAGACAGACCTCTTCAGGTGCCAGGAAAACTCCTCCCATTACTCTAAATGCAGCCAAGCCCCATTCAGCTCAGCTCTGAGTCATCCAGGAAGGGCCAGGCACACCTCACACACCACCCCCCCCCAGCGGCTTTCTACAGTGAATGCACATCCCTAGCCCTTGTCACTCCAAAACTAGACAGTCAATCCACAAACAGGCAGAGGCACAGGTAATGGTTAAACAAGAAAATGCCTACTTTCTAAAGTAAAAACAACAGTTGATGGACAGAATGCAGAACAATGTCTTACATTCACCCCAGTACAGAGATCTGGGCCTAAATCCATCGTTTTTTTGCTCACCATGCCATTCCAGTTTGAACCCAGCCATATGCAAATCAGTCTTGACCCTGTGCCTCATGGGAACAGTCCAGCCCGAACTGCAAAGCCAGGTCCTCCCTGGACTGGAAACAAGCATCCTAGGACCGGTTTCGGTGTTTCACCCCTCTTCAGCCAGGATAGCTTGATTCCAGTGGCATGGAGAGCACGGGACCCACGTCTGGGCATACCCGTCCCACTCGGGGTGACAAATGCAAAAACAACAGTTGATGGACAGAATGCAGAACAATGTCTTACATTCACCCCAGTACAGAGATCTGGGCCTTTATCCATCGTTTTTTTGCTCACCATGCCATTCCAGTTTGAACCCAGCCATATGCAAATCAGTCTTGACCCTGTGCCTCATGGGAACAGTCCAGCCCGAACAGCCAAGCCAGGTCCTCCCAGGACTGGAAACAAGCATCCTAGGACCGGTTTCGGGGTTTCACCCCTCTTCAGCCAGGATAGCTTGATTCCAGTGGCATGGAGAGCACGGGACCCACGTCTGGGCATACCCGTCCCACTCGGGGTGACAAATGCAAAAACAACAGTTGATGGACAGAATGCAGAACAATGTCTTACATTCACCCCAGTACAGAGATCTGGGCCTAAATCCATCGTTTTTTGCTCACCATGCCATTCCAGTTTGAACCCAGCCATATGCAAATCAGTCTTGACCCTGTGCCTCATGGGAACAGTCCAGCCCGAACTGCCAAGCCAGGTCCTCCCTGGACTGGAAACAAGCATCCTAGGACCGGTTTCGGGGTTTCACCCCTCTTCAGCCAGGATAGCTTGATTCCAGTGGCATGGAGAGCACGGGACCCACGTCTGGGCATACCCGTCCCACTCGGGGTGACAAATGCAAAAACAACAGTTGATGGACAGAATGCAGAACAATGTCTTACATTCACCCCAGTACAGAGATCTGGGCCTAAATCCATCGTTTTTTTGCTCACCATGCCATTCCAGTTTGAACCCAGCCATATGCAAATCAGTCTTGACCCTGTGCCTCATGGGAACAGTCCAGCCCGAACTGCCAAGCCAGGTCCTCCCTGAACTGGAAACAAGCATCCTAGGACCGGTTTCGGTGTTTCACCCCTCTTCAGCCAGGATAGCTTGATTCCAGTGGAATGGAGAGCACGGGACCCACGTCTGGGCATACTCGTCCCACTCGGGGTGACAAATGCAAAAACAACAGTTGATGGACAGAATGCAGAACAGTGTCTTACATTCACCCCAGTACAGAGATCTGGGCCTAAATCCATCGTTTTTTTGCTCACCATGCCATTCCAGTTTGAACCCAGCCATATGCAAATCAGTCTTGACCATGTGCCTCATGGGAACAGTCCAGCCCGAACTGCCAAGCCAGGTCCTCCCTGGACTGGAAACAAGCATCCTAGGACCGGTTTCGGGTTTCACCCCTCTTCAGCCAGGATAGCTTGATTCCAGTGGCATGGAGAGCACGGGACCCACGTCTGGGCATACCCGTCCCACTCGGGGTGACAAATGCAAAAACAACAGTTGATGGACAGAATGCAGAACAATGTCTTACATTCACCCCAGTACAGAGATCTGGGCCTAAATCCATCGTTTTTTTGCTCACCATGCCATTCCAGTTTGAACCCAGCCATATGCAAATCAGTCTTGACCCTGTGCCTCATGGTCCCAGGATGCTTGTTTCCGGTCCAGGGAGGACCTGGCCTGGCAGTTCGGTCTGGACTGTTCCCATGGGGCACAGGGTCAAGACTGATTTGCATATGGCTGGGTCCAAACCGGGGTGGCGTAGTGGGCAAAAGAACGATGGATTTAACCCAGATCTTTTGACTGGGGGAGAATGTTTGCATTGTCAGCATTCCGTCCATCATTTGTTTGCTATAATACTTTCTAAAGTGGCATTTTCAAACACAAAATTTAAAAACTATTTTTACTAAAAGATGTGTTATTAAATTTTGAGTTCAGAGAGCCTAAACTTTATTCTTCCATCTTGTCCCAATGGGAAGTTATACTTGTACGAGGTTACAGAGTATCTCCCATTCTATCCTATGGGACAGATAGCCTTTCAATAGTGAAAAACAAAATTGGCAGTATTTCACTATCAGGACATTTCACACACACTAGTACATGTCCTACCTTTCACATACACTGCACCCTGCCCATGGGAGTACCCTGGGCCTACCATAGGGGTGCCTTACATGTAAGAAAAGGGAAGGTGAGGGCCTGGTAAGTGGGTGCACTTGCCAGGTCAACATGGCAGTTTAAAACTGCGCACAGACACTGCAGTGGCAGGTCTGAGATACCTTTTCAGGGCTACTCATGTGCGTGGCACAATCAGTGCTGCAGGCCCACTAGTAGCATCTGATTTACAGGCCTTGGCACACGCAGTGCAATTTACTAGGGACTTACCAGTAAATCAAATATGCCAATCATTAGAACCAATTGTAAAAACAATTTACACAGGGAGCATTTGCACTTTGACACTGATTAGCAGTGGCAAAGTGCCCAAAGCATCTAAGCCAGCAAAAACGAAATACAGCACAGCATAAAAAATACAGGAGGTAGAGGCATAAAGTCAGCGGAAACCATGCCAATGATGCCAAATCTAACACACTCCATTAACTCCAAGTCAAGTTCGCGCTATATAATAACTGCAAATAAAACCTAACTAGGCAACAAAGTGAAAACAAGCCTAACTTAGCAGGAAGCCATTGTGAGACTAGGGGCAGCCCCCAACAGCAGCTCATTCTACAGCAACACTGCCATTGTGAGCTCAATGGCCCCTTGGCAGAACACAGGGCAAAGATGCACTCTCTGACTTCACTCAGCCTGGCACTGCAGAGAGGCTGATTCACTGATGATGACCTAGGTGAGTTCAGCTGGTGAAGATGAGTGCAATGTCTGTGTGTCATGTTGGTTAGTGCCCTTCCATTTCTGTTGCTTTACAGCAGTTTTAAGGTCTTCTTAGAGTTTCCCGTTGCTCAAATGGGTGTACTTTATGATATTTATATGTTTCCCACATCTTCATTGCTAGATTTTTGCTCACGATAAAGTGTCACTCATAGTCGTTGAATGTCACTCATAATAAAACTGACATTTTGAAAATGCCATACATAAGCTATCTGAAACCTTGGCAGCTATGGGCAGGACTGATGATGCAATGCGACACAAAGGCAACGCAATTCTGATCTCCTTATGTACACAAAACCCAGGAAATTGCATCAGGAGAAAAGGAAAGCATGATTAATTGGGAAAGTACTGTAGGGAAACTAAGGATGGTCACCATATTGGATTGGGCAAATATACTTCCTTCCCAATGAATCTTGGGAGGAAGAAACACCAAGAACATGGAGGTACACAAGGTACCTCCTAGCAACAAGCCCCCCCCGGATCAGAATGGAGGCGCTGAGGACAACTCCCGCAAACTAACTGCAGTGAGGTAAGCAAACAGGATGAGCGCGGCAGACCACCGGAGCTCCCTGCACCATCATCGCGGGAGAGGTGCCGCACGTCACGCCCACCGGAGCCTGTATTTGAAGGTGGTATCAGGTACGACTGCAGCGACACAAAATGTTTCAGTTTTAGAAAGCATTATCTGCTATCCATGTATAACTCTAGTTAATGTCATATGTGTACATTTGCATATAATGAGTGTGTATTTCATGAATAGGGTTCACATCAGGCTATGAATGGACTTGGATGGTATTATCATGCACTTAAGAAGAATTATACCAAAGCAGTGAAATACTGGACAAAGGCAGACAAAATGGGAAACGTTGATGCAGCTTACAATCTCGGAGTCCTGTATTTAGACGGAATTCATCCCTTACAGCCCGACAAGAACGAAGTAAGATACATTTTGATTTCTTCTAGTATTTAGTACTTGGTACATTATACCCTTGAATGTTATATCAAAATATTTACTCTGCCCAGTTCCAAGAATACACAAACGTTCGACATAACAATGTACTGATTCCTTAATGATTATGTAATATTTATTCCCTGTATCATTTTTAAACACGTTGTGTGCATTTCCACATTTGTGGCTCTCAAAAGCTATGTTATATTTGAATTATCTGGATGTATCACAGCACTATGGTACCTGTTGCACTACAGTCCCTCTGCCATGTAGTCTCATGTTTTGTTAGCAACATCTGTTACCTCCTCATCTCACATCCACTAAATACAGCCAAAAACGTGGCAGGCATAGCGCGGTGCCTGCCACCTTGTGCATGGCAATAAGTGCAGCCCCCCAACCCCCCGGGGACCCGCAACGGGCCCCCAAAGCAATTCCCGCCAGCCTTTCCATGGCGGCGAAGCCGCCATGGAAAGGCCTTCACATCACACCATCCTAATATGGATGGCGGTGCCTTCTAGGCACCGCCACCATATATGGGGCCAATTACGGCCGGCAATCGGAACGATTGCCGGCCGGCGGAAAAGCGGTGGGCGCACTTTGCATCCGCCGCAAAACCCCCCGCCATTGTAATATGGCGGGGGGTTTCACTCGTTACTCGTTAGTTTTGTCATAGCAAAAACTAATTTGTGTAAGATGGGGTGTAGGCATATGTATCAGGTTCACATGACATTTTCACTCCTCCAAGCCCTCCAGTTCCACTTTCCAAGAATTTAAAATATGGACAAACTCGACTTTGGAGAAATTAATTTACTGAATTTGATGAAATCGTAGAGACAAAGCTCAAACTGAGATAAATGTTTGAATTCTGTGTCTTACCTGATTTTCCTTCAAACAATGAATTCACCAGATATTATAGTATTTTGGTATTTCCGCAGCCTCCTGTGCCCCTTATCTTCTGGCCTAAGCCCAGACGTCCACATGACCCAGCACCAATATGTTTGGGGTGCTTCATGAATAAGCACAATTTTTGTGTTGTAGATGCTGAAGTTTAGGCAGTGCAATACCCCACATGAATAATATCTAAAGTATATTTTAAAATAGAGCTGCTACATTCCCAAGTGCCCCTCTACTAAGCAAATCCTCTAGAACCTATCCCCCCAACACAGGCAGTAAACATTGCACTTCCCTAGAACCTCGGGCACCTAAAATAGCTCCAAGTAAAGAAATTGAAATTACTGCTCACTCAGAACTGCATGATTAGCCTCTAAAGCCATACATTTTAATTACCCTCCTAGCTAGCACTGAAACTACACCTCCACAGAGGAACAGAAACAAAGAAGGGTAGGAGCTGGAAATATCAACATTCAACAGGCAGAGAACACACAACTGATATTTCTCTAGAGCAGCACCTTTAGTTTGGAATAACATATCTGCTGAATTTATGAGGGCCCTCACATAAAAAGGGTCTGACGATTTCCTCTCCACCCGATAAAGTTGCCAAGTAAACAGACTCAGCAGCTCACTAACCCATTTAATTCAACCAATGACTATTTTAGATTTTTACCAGATGTTCAGATGCTCAGCCACTGCACTCTTGCATATTTCTATTTGTCATTTACACCTATATGTTTATCAGTGTAAACAAAAATGACACCTTTGTGTGACAATGCAACATTTCACTCACTATGTCAAACTGTAAAGAGCTCCAATATTATCCTGATCTGGTCTGCCCTAGACAAAACTCCAAATATGTAGCGATCTTCACTCAGCAGACTTTCCAAAAGCTCCAAGCAAATGGTCAGTCAGCACTTCTCTCCGCTGTGATTAATCAGCAGCCAGAACATTTTAGGTGCACATAATGGTGAATCTTTTAGTGACAGAATTATCACATGTATCTTTCATCAAAATTGTTTCTAATGAAGAATCATTTAGGAGAATATTTTGTTAGATTTATAGACAATAGTTTCAGACTTATAGCATGACTAATACTGTTGGAGGTCTAGGATATGTGTTTAAAGATCTTGGGATGAATGGACTTGTTGATGGTACATTAAAGCTGAGCGATTATAATAGGTGACAACCATAATTACTGACCACAAAGCAGGAGAACAATTTGTCAGATGCCAATAAAGAGAAAGACCTACTATGGTAAATGGAGATGTATAACGTTGATAACACAACCATACATTTTTCAGTGATTAATTAGGCAGGCCACACAAGCTGTTTCTGATCTCCTCACTCCCCGCCCTGGAAAAGTGCATTGTCTTCATTCATAAGGGGGCTGTAGTAGCAGTCTGCGATCCACACATAAGAGTAGTTCATGTCTTTATTGAGTTGTATGACTCCACAGTTGTAGCCTGTGTCTAGTATGCAGGATTTAAGCTCCTCCTTGGAGTCATGTCAGTCCACAGTGAGATTGCATGTCCTCCAGGTAGTCATGCATTTATTTATTTATGCATATTTATATAGCGCAGACATTACTCTTTTAAAGAGTGGGGGTTGAAGGAACATTGCATCGGCATTTCCGGATAGTCTGGAGCCGCCTAATAGTTTGAGTGTGTCTGCCAGATATTGGTGAGTGGATGTGTGCAGGGCTTTATGGTTTGATTCATGCTTTCTTGTAGATAGCCCTTGCTTCCATTGGCAACCATCGAGGAGTGATCAGCATTGGGGTAATGTGGTCATTTCTTTTGGCCCCATAGATAAATTGGGGCATCAAGTGTACAATAGCTTTCAAGGGGGTGAGGTGGGTTTTGGGGAGACCAGTCAGCAGAGAGTTGCAATAGTCTATTGTGAATAGCATCAGTGAAAGGGCAAGAAATTTAAAATCTTGTTCTGGGATGTAATGGCGGATTCCCCACAGAAGACTTAGTTGATAGCGAGCATTTTTGGCACTGTCAACAATGGTGAGTTTACTGTTGAGGATGTTGTGTGTGTCCATCCAGGATTGCAGCAGAGGTGTTGATTTCGAATGGGAGATGAGGAGAAATTCAGTTTTAGAGGGGGTTCAGCTGTAGGTAATGTGAGATCATCCAGTCGTGAACAGAGTTTAGGGTGGTGGTGAGCAGCGAGATATCGTCCCGTGAGGAGACATTTAGATACAGCTGTGTGTCATCTGCGTACTGGTGATAGGAGATACCTGACTTCTTAAGAAGGACTTTAGGTGCCTTAATGTAAAGGTTGAATAGAGTTGGGGGTAAGGATGGACCCCTCTGGACCCCATGGCCCACCGTAATCAGTGAGGACAGATGGTCATCAATTTTTACTCGCTGTGACTGGCCTATGAGGAATGAGGTAAACCATTTCAGGTCCATGCTATCAATGCCCATTCAATTTTTGAGTATGTCTAGGAACGTGTGGTTGTTGACCGTGCCGAAGGCTGATGAAAGGTCAATAAGAATCAAGAGGCAAGGGTTGTCTACAATTCAAAGAGCACTGTCAACCACCTGTAGTAGAGATGTTTTGTGCTGAAGCCCTGTTTGAAAAAAACAGATTGGAATTCATTGAGGAGGTACTTGTTTTTGATGTGTTGGGTGAGCTGTTCTGCTAAACATCTTTCAATGATTTTTAAGAGGAAGGACAGGTTGGAGATTGTGAAATAGTTGTTGAGGTCATTGATATCAACAGAGGGTGGTATTTTTTTAAGAGAGGGATGACTTGTACAGTTTTGAGGCAATCAGGAAATGTTCCTTTCCTAAGAGAGAGATTGACCAGTTTTGTCCAGTGGGGTAGCATGTGGGTATAGAGGTCTTTTGCAAGGTCACCAGGAACTGGGTCTACATAGTGATTTTGTGATTTTGAACAAGTAACTTTGTAATGGAATGAAACGTTGCCAAGTCTCTTTGGATTTGCACGCCGGTAGAGAGTTAGGGTGGACATTATGGTGTAATAGGCTTCAATTTTTGGAGTAAAGGAGCTCTAGAAACTCTTTTGTTTTTGATAGTGGGTCTACACATTTGCTGGATGCGAGTGTGGAGGGTTTGTTGGAGTTTCTGACCTGATAGAAGAGTTGCTACGGTTGGTTCTTGGCAATGCCCAGCAGGGACCTAAAGTGGTTGGATTTCACCCAGAAGTTGTGTTTTTTTGTATTGGGATCTAGCATTTCTCAGGGAGGCGAGGTTAGTGGTGAGGGCGACCATCTCCATGTCGTTTCTAAGGTCCTTATGGTTTTCCTTTCCTCGTAAAGGGTCTTGTTGAACCATGGCGCTGATGGTTTAGGATATTTCTTTTTGCTACAATGTCGAGCTAATCCGAGAGGGATGCAAAACTATGGGAGGTAGTGCTGTTCACATTTGCAGAGGGGCCAATGAGGGGAAGTATCTTTTGAACAGTGTTGCTAAGAGCAGTGATGTCTATGTTTCCGGCGTATCGAAACCAGATGATTGTTCATTTTGGTTGACCCATTACCATGGTGTGAGAGAGTCAGAGGGTGAAGGGAAAGAGGAAGTGATTGGACCAGTCTACCGGGATTGGATCATTCACTGAGAGCACGTCGTCTTTGGACACCATTAGGTCAAGTATGGAGCCTTTAGTGTGTGTGGGCCTGAAGTTATGTTAGCTCAGATCATTGTGGTATGGCCATTTATGAGGTCAGCATTGGAGAAAAAACCCCTAGGCAATTAATTGTCTTCAAATTCAACAGACCACTATATCTAAACTAGTTGATACATTAGACTCAGTGTAGCCAAACAATTGTTGTTTAAAAATTCATATTTTTAATTCATATTATTTAAAATTACAGTAAAACATAGAAAAAAATCTGTATCAAATTCTTAGAGAATTAATACACAAAATTGCAATATGTAAAAGAGGTTAATAATTCCAAAGACACATGGACTTTCTAAATAATATGAATTAAAAATATGAATTTTTAAACAACAATTGTTTGGCTACACTGAGTCTAATGTATCAACTAGTTTAGATACAGTGGTCTGTTGAATTTAAAGACAATTAATTGCCTAGGGGTTTTTTCTCCAATGCATATTTGCCCTGCCCTAGGAATTGCTGTATACATTTTGCAGGGAGTCCTTGTTATTCTCACTTCATTTATGAGGTCAGTGCATTCCTCTATAAAGGCCGTATCATTACCTGGTGGGTTGTAGATTGCATTTATCCTTAAGGGAGACTTGTCATAGGTCTAGAGTGAGGCATTGAAACATGGAGAAGGGACAAATTGGTATCTCCTTACATTGCAGGGAGTCTCTGTAGATGACTACCACCCCGACTTTGCCTACTCAGTCCTTTCTGATGATGGAGTAGTTTGGAGAAAGTAGAAAATCAAAGGTGTTGAACCAGGGTGAGTCAGGATTAAGAGGTCAACATTTTATTTAGTGATGGTATTAGAAATCTCCAGTTTGTGCTTCATTGCAGATCTACCATTGTGAAGAATGGCATGTAGGAAAGAGATAATAGATTAGGTGTGAGGGGTATCAGGGGATTTGGTTACTATAGAGATATTGTTCCTGATAGCAGGCGTCCACTTTGGGCGAGACTTGTGTTTGCGTCGGGTGATGGACATAGTTGGGAATTTCTGCTGGCTGGAGTTGTCTGGGGTTGAGGTGGTGGTGTATCATCTCTCTTAAACTATCTGCCCCCAGCCAAAGACACACTATCCTCACTCAATACCTAGAAATAGACTGTTACCTCGCCCCAAACGTATAGTCTTGTGTTTAGTCGGGATAAAGTCTCATCGAGCTGGCACAGTTTCGAGCTGAAGAGAACTAGTTTATGTTCTAAGTGGTGGGTTTTGGGAGACAGGGGATGGGGTATAGGGGTTTGACAGGGGGCGGGAGGGGGTGTGAGCTATGGGGACTGGGGATGTGGTGAGAGGCTCTTGGTGGGGCAGAGCACCATGTTGTGAGATATGTTGTGTGATCTCAGCAGGGTCATGAAAGATGGTCTCAGTGGTGGTAGTTAAGTGAGGTGGGGCTGTTTGCAAGTTACTGTGTGCTGATGTCATGTGAGGGGAAGGAGTAAAGTGAATGACTGAGAGAGATGTTTAGCCAGAGTGACAGAAGGCAATGTGTGCATAGTTGGGAGATGGTAGATTGAGGTGTGGTTGGGTGTTCTGGGTAGTGGGCAACAATGAGGTAATACAGGTATTTGGTTGTAAGTGTGCAGGTTCATTTAGCGAGGAGAGTTTTTTTAAGGTGGTGGGGGGAGGTGAGATGTTGAGGTCTGGAGCCATCAGATGAAGTGACATAACAGAGGGATTGTAGCTAGTGTGGATGGGGGTTGTGATGATGTTGGTGGGGGATTAGCCTACGAAGGGTCTGTGATGAGTGTGGGAGGTGGGTTGGGTGTGGCTGCAGGGTTGTTATTGTGGAGGAGGGGTGTTCTGTATGTGTGAAAGGGAGGTGAGTAGAAGAGTGGAATGGCATAAGAAGGTGAGGTATGGTAGGATGGGCTAGTGTTTGTGTGATCCAGATGGATGGTGTTGTGCCAGTGGGGCGTGGTTGGGGGGTAGCTATTTGTGAAAGGTAGAGGAGAAGTAATTGATTGTGCAAAAATGAGGTAGTAGGGGATGGGGACAATTTTGGGGGCAATAGTGAACATTAGAAATGTTTATTTATTATAACATTGGGAGATATGGTTGGGCGGGTGAGGCTATTCTGTTAGGGGTAGGTGGCAAGACACTGGCTGTGGATTGGAGGGGAGTCAGAGTGGGGGTTGAGTAGGTTGCCTGGGGTTAGGTTATTCGCTGAAGGAGGCTTGCAGTAGGGCATTGAGGAGGACTGGGAAGATGTGGTCAAATAGTGCGAGGTGCAAGTCTGTGGACTGAATCAGGATCCTACTGTTATTGTAGATGGAAATAGTGGTGGTTCCCTTGAATACTGGTGAGGAGGTGATTCGGAGTTTGTGGCCATTGGAAATGATAGTAGACAATATAACGTTGAGTTTGTCATTGAAGATGTTGGACCAGGATGTAGTTATGTGTGAAGAAGATAAGGCCTATTTTAAGCTTTCCATATCGACCACTGTAATATTGATCAACAAATAGTGTGTCTGGAAAATCTTCTAAGGTGTTGTGCCTAAATCTTTTTGCTGAGGATTTGGCGAGATTAGGAGGGTATATATCTTGAAAGAGTACAGGCAGAATATTATTTCAGGCAATTTTATTTTAGATTCTCTGTGTTGTTGTGTATCCCCACAATATGAGTTTGGTTCCACAGAAGAGAAATGTGCCACCAAAATAGGATATCATTTAATTATTTTGCAATTTGCTTCAATGTACTTTGCCACCTCCTACCTGCATTGAAGTGTACTGATGGGAGATCACAAGTGATGCTTGGAGACCCAGGGGTGTTACAGTTTTGGCTTTCTTGTGTAGGGTTTTCTCATTTTACACTAGGTCAGGGAAGCTCTGAGTGTGGCTAATAGACTGGTGGAATCAGGTAATATCCTTCCGGTAAACAGTCTAAATATCGAGTTTTAAATATCGACTAGCACAAATATCGAGTTTAGAATATCGCCTGTCAAAAATATCGACAGTCAGAATATCGTGGACAAGAATATTGAGTCTAAGGTAAGTAATATCGTTTTAAAAATATCGAAGTTGTTAATATCGTTTTAAAAAATATCGAAGTTATTAATATCGTTTGCAAAAATATAGTTGTTAAAAATATCGATGTGTTATTTAGTGTTATGTATTTTAGTGTGTATTTTAAATGTATGTGGTTTTTTTTGTCTAAGTATTGCATTTATTTTTTATGTATGTGTTAAATTTTTTGAAGTTACTAATTTTTTTAATTTACATTTTGCGTTTTAGTTCCATAGGTGGTTGAGGGTTTATGGGGGAATAGGGTGGGAAGTAATTTAAATATAATTAATTGAATAATCATTTTTATGTATTAGTATTTATTTACATTTTATTTTATAGTGTTAATTATGGTAATTAATTAATTATTAATTGGCTGTTAATTTTTATTGATTAATTAATTGGTAAATATGTTAATTGTGTAATTTTTTTAGGAGCGGGTTGTGGGTTTATAGGGGAATAGGGTGGGAAGTAAATTAAATATAATTAATTGAATATTAATTTTATTTGAATTACATTTTGCGTTTTAGTTCCGTAGCGGGTTGTGGGTTTATAGGGGAACAGGGTGGGAAGTAATTTAAAAATAATTAATTGAATAATAATTTTTATTTATTAGTATTTATTTTCATTTTATTTTATAGTGTTAATTATGGTAATTAATTAATTATTAATTAATTAATTATTGGTTGTTAATTTTTATTGATTAATTTTTAGGAGCAGTTTGTGGGTTTATAGGGGAATAGGGTGGGAAGTATTTTAATTATAATTAAATTATTAATATTTTTCATAATTCATATTTAATTAATTAATATTTAATAGTGTTAACTGTGGGAAATAACTTATAATTAAATATTTAGTAATTTGTTATTAATTATTATTAATTGATTGGTAAATATGTTAATTGTGTCATTTTTTTAGGAGTGGGTTGTGGGTTGATAGGGGAATAGGGTTGGAAGTAATTTAATTTTAAAATATTTATAAATATTTAATATGTAATATTATTTATTTATGATTTTATAGTGTTAATTGTTTGAATTAATTTATTAATATATAATTATATTTTCATTGTTATTAATTAATTAATTGATTGATAATTAATTATGTTAATTGTGTAATTTTTTACCCCTCCGCTATCCAACAGTTTCCCTACTGTTGCACTCACTGGAGTGGGAATAGTAATTTTTAACCCCTACGCTATCCAACACTTTCCCTACTGTTGCACTCCCTGGAGTGGGAATAGTAATTTTTACCCCTTCGCTATCCAACACTTTCCCTACTGTTGCACTAGCTGGAGTGGGAATAGTAAATTATTCACCTCCGCTATCCAACACTTTCTCTACTGTTGCACTCCCTGGAGTGGGAATAGTAATTTTTACCCCTGCGCTATCCAACACTTTCCCTACTGTTGCACTTGCTGGAGTGGGAATAGTAAATTATTCCCCTACGCTATCCAACACTTTCCCAATTGTTGCACTCCCTGGAGTGGGAATAGTAATTTTTACCCCTGCGCTATCCAACACTATCCCTACTGTTGCACTTGCTGGAGTGGGAATAGTAAATTATTCCCGTCCGCTATCCAACACTTTCCCTACTGTTGCACTCTCTGGAGTGGGAATAGTAATTTTTGCCCCTGCGCTATCCAACACTTTCCCTACTGTTGCACTTGCTGGAGTGGGAATAGTAATTTTTACCCCTGCGCTATCCAACATTTTCCCTACTGTTGCAGTCGCTGGAGTGGGAATAGTAATTTTTTCCTATTCGCTATCCAACACTTTCCCTACTGTTGCAGTCATTGGAGTGGGAATAGTAAATTATTCACCTCTGCTATCCAACACTTTCTCTACTGTTGCACTCCCTGGAGTGGGAATAGTAATTTTTACCCCTGCGCTATCCAACATTTTCCCTACTGTTGCAGACGCTGGAGTGGGAATAGTAATTTTTTCCTATTCGCTATCCAACACTTTCCCTACTGTTGCAGTCATTGGAGTGGGAATAGTAAATTATTCCTCTCCGCTATCCAACACTTTCCCTACTGTTGCACTCATTGGAGTAGGAATAGTAATTTATTCCCCTCTGCTATCCAACACTTTCCCTACTGTTGTACTCTCTGGAGTGGGAATAGTATTTTTTAACCCTGCGCTATCCAACACTTTCCCTACTGTTGCACTTGCTGGAGTGGGAATATTAATTTTATCCCCTCCACTATCCAACACTTTCCCTACTGTTGCATTCATTGGAGTGGGAATAGTAAATTATTACCCTCCGCTATCCAACACTTTCCCTACTGTTGCATTAGTTGTAGTGGGAACAGTAAATTAATTCCCTCCACTATCCAACACTTTCCCTACTGTTGCACTTTCTGGAGTGGGAATAGTAAATTATTCCCCTCCGCTATCCAACATTTTCACTACTGTTGCATTTCATGGAGTGGGAATAGTAATTTATTCACCTCCGCTATCTAACACTATCCTTACTGTTGTACTCTCTGGAGTGGGCATAGTATTTTTTAACCCTGCGCTATCCAACACTTTCCCTACTGTTGCACTTGCTGGAGTGGGAATATTAATTTTATCCCCTCCGTTATCCAACACTTTCCCTACTGTTGCATTCATTGGAGTGGGAATAGTAAATTATTACCCTCCGCTATCCAACACTTTCCCTACTGTTGCATTAGTTGTAGTGGGAACAGTAAATTAATTCCCTCCACTATCCAACACTTTCCCTACTGTTGCACTTGCGGGAGTGAGAATAGTAAATTATTCCCCTCCGCTATCCAACACTTTCCCTACTGTTGCACTCTCTGGAGTGGGAATAGTAATTTTTACCCCTGCGCTATCCAACACTTTCCCTACTGTTGCACTTGCTGAAGTGGGAATAGTAAATTATTCACCTCCGCTATCCAACACTTTCTCTACTGTTGCACTCCCTGGAGTGCGAATAGTAATTTTTACCCCTGAGCTATCCAACATTTTCCCTACTGTTGCAGTCGCTGGAGTGGGAATAGTAATTTTTTCCTATTCGCTATCCAACACTTTCCCTACTGTTGCAGTCATTGGAGTGGGAATAGTAAATTATTCCTCTCCGCTATCCAACACTTTCCCTACTGTTGCACTCATTGGAGTAGGAATAGTAATTTATTCCCCTCTGCTATCCAACACTTTCCCTACTGTTGTACTCTCTGGAGTGGGAATAGTATTTTTTAACCCTGCACTATCCAACACTTTCCCTACTGTTGCACTTGCTGGAGTGGGAATATTAATTTTATCCCCTCCGCTATCCAACACTTTCCCTACTGTTGCATTCATTGAAGTGGGAATAGTAAATTATTACCCTCCGCTATCCATCACTTTCCCTACTGTTGCATTAGTTGTAGTGGGAACAGTAAATTAATTCCCTCCACTATCCAACACTTTCCCTATTCTTGCACTCGCTGGAGTGGGAATAGTAAATTATTCCCCTCCGCTATCCAACATTTTCACTACTGTTGCATTTGATGGCGTGGGAATAGTAATTTATTCACCTCCGCTATCTAACACTATCCTTACTGGTGTAATTAATGTTTGGTAAAATGTAGTTTTAGAAATTAATAAATATTTTAATATTTTAATTTATAATATATATTATTTTTATTTTTATGTTACAGGTGGATGTATATATATATGTATTTATAATTTTCTATAAATTTCTAACATTTTATAATTTATTAAATTAATTACTTATTAATAATTATTAAGTAAATATATATATTCAATTTTATATATGTATGTTTAATTTATTTTTACATTATATTTATTACTTAAAATTTTTAACATTTTCTAATAATTATAAATATTTATTTTTAAGTTATATGTATTATTTAATTTATTTTACTTTTTTATACATTAAAAAAAACGATATTTTTAACATTGATATTTTTAACAACTATATTTTTGTTTCGATATTTTTGTACTTACCATGATGTAGATAGGGTGTCGATATTCTTGACATCGATATTTAGGTCCCGATATTTTGGGACCTCGATATTGTGGTCGTCGAGATTCTGTCAGTGATCCATCCTTCCTGAGTGGACTTAATGGTCATCTGTATTATAATAGTGTAATAAAGATCAGATGTTATGTTATATGTATTTGTAAAGTGCACTATCACCCGCGTGGGTATCCTGGCGCTGAGCAGGTCTTTGTGCCTAGCCCTGCCTACGGTAGGTTGATTAATTCATGCATGAAATAAATTCATTGGATCTAGTAGGAGCAATCCAGCACTAAAGGGGCTCACAATGTGGTGTCTCTTTTTGACCAAAAAACAGTTTGTTAGGACGAAAACCTTCACCCACCCTTAGGTAGCATGCTTCATCATCAGGTTCCTCCTCACACCACTCACCAAAGTGGTGGTGGTGTTGGCTACAACTCACCCCAAAAAATGGAGAGGAGTACCTATAAGATGTACGTTAGGGGTAAGACACACCAATGTGAGCTATCTGATGTGGGTAAGAATCATCAGAGTATAGTAAAGAAAAAAGTGAGGGAAAATTTTAAAAAGCCTCTTGGTAGACTCAGTCATAACTTTAATGGATGTCCCCGGGGAACATATTAAAAGTGAAGACAGGAGTGTGACTTTAAACCATTTGTGATACTGAGAATCTGTCAAGTTGGTTGAATATATGAGGTTCCATATATGATGACAGAAGTTTCAAATTGGCTGGCAAATGATTTTAAGCATTCTGAGAGCACTCATTGGTCTATGGTACTAATCACAACTGATGGCTCAAGATGTTTGAACATGCTTACTTTGCCTTGTTCATGAGTGTAGACAGACAACTCTTTGGTGTTGTGCTGGGTGAGTGTGTTAGTTACATTTAGTTGCAACTTGACTGGAAGGTGCTTAGCACACTGCTGGTTTCAATGTAAATTTTGCTTTGCATGGTGCACATGGTGCACCTGAAATGGATTTCTACTTAGTCAGGATTTCATGCTTAGCGTGTGGCTTTTTCAAGAGTGCAATGATTTCCACATGCTTAAGAATGCCATTGACAACATCTGTGTATAAGGATATATTTATGAGATTAATGATAAGGGGTGCAGGGTAGTAAACTCTACAACTGTCTTGAGTTGTGTGACATCACAATAACTCTGCTGTCCTCTGAATTGTTGTGTTTCATTACAGTACAATTTCAGGGTCTATTTGAAGTTGTGTTCCACCAAAATAGATAGTTCTCCATTTAGTTTACTTCAATATGATTTTAAATCCCCCATGGTGTTTAGTGTAACTACAGTAGGTGTTAAGGTCCTCCTTGTTGCTTTGTTCTACCAACAAAGTATGAATGTTCTTCAAAAATGTTAAGAATGTTCACTTTTCCTGTGACTTCAAGGATACGTGAAAACCTTTCTGTGACCATTGGATAGGATGTTTTTTTGGTGGGGAGAGGAGCCTAGAAGCTCTCTTTAAAGTGTTCGAATCACGTTTAGTTTATAACAGAAAAGAAAAGGGCTCAGTAAAGGTTTCTATGTCAAGGCCAACAAGCTATTGGGACAGACCATAAACTTTGCATGAAAGTAAGACGTATCTCAAAATCATCGAACACCCACTATGGAGCTCTTGCCAGCAATTCCATCCCATAAATGTGTTTTGGAGCTATAAACTAGGGGTGGGTGAAACTCACAGGGTTTCATTCCACCTAATTACGCAGAGTTACATAAAAACTCTGTGAGATTCCGAGGAGTTCCACGACCAGGCAGAAATTGGTACATCGCTCTGCTTGCCGTGATTTTTAGCGCCTGGAACTTGTTCCGCATTGCAAAATCAGCACAAATGGCACTACGCGGTGCGCCAGAGGGTGCTTCTTCTTTGCTGACACTCGACTATATTTTGTAATCGAGCTTCAGCTTTCTCACCACTAACGGTTGTGACTGCCCGCGACTGCCCGTGTTGAGAAAATCTCGCCGGGAGCCATTCAAGTGCGCGAACACCATGAGACACAAATTCTTGCTAGTGTTTGCCAACTTAATGTTGGCGAGCCGCGCGTGAGAAATACTCCACCACGTAGCGGTTTACGGAGTTTTGCCGGAACTCCGCGTTACAAGCGTAAATCGGAGTGGGCACAAACTCAGCCTGCAGAGTGGAATTTATCGCTCACCCCTGCTATAAACCAGAGTTTACAACATGTTTTATTCACCAGCAGCTTTTTCACTAAAAACAAGGAATGTGTTAGCAGGTTGGCAGTTAATCTGAATTTTTACAGGATTACAATTCTGTTCAGTAAGAAAGAGAAACACTAACCATTGTTGTTGTTTTTTACAGACCCTTGCTTTTGAATACATACACAGAGCTGCAAAAGGAGGGCATCTTGATGGAGCTATTCTATCTTCACACTACTTTATGACAGGCAGCCTGGACAGCGTCCCTAGAGACCCAGAGACTGCTACACTGTAAGATACTGTACTTAATTATTATGTGTGTTGTCGGCGAAATCTAGAATTGCATCTACACAATGGTGTGATGTCTGCTGAGCGGAAAATATGCTGCCTCTTAAAACACAGCTTTTTGGCAGTGTTCATGTTCTCAATCAAGTGCCATATAATGTATCTGTAGGACAGGCAGTAATTGGACTACTGCATATTTAACTTAGTGGATCTTTAAAAATTGCTTTTGGTATTGGTGCGTTACCCAATTGATATTCATAATGCATTGCTTCGTGAAATATGTAGCAATTTATAGTAGCACAAATTTGGCAGCAACTACCCGCACATAATTGTTAAACCTGATTTTCCTGTGTTATTTCACATTCATGTGCCCGAAAAACAAAATCAGCAGTCCTATTTCTGATGTCCCATGCCACCCTAATTGAGGGTCTAACTGACTTGGAAATTCATTTTATGCCCCTTCCCCGCATCCCATATTGCCATGCACACGTTTCCGATACCTGTGGGGAAGTAAAGGTTTTTGTCTGAATATGTTTGCAGAGAGAAACGGAAATCAGTTTTAGTTTTTTTAATAATTTACTTTATTGCATATGGTTAATATTGAAACCCTTACAAAATGAGCTAAAAAGAGAGCGTCCATGTTAAACGATACAATTAAAATTGAAAACAAGTTATGAATTTGTGATAACGTTTCACCCTCCAATATCTGTCCACTGTAACAACAATGTTGCTTGCACTCGAAGGCACTTGAAAATGACTTGAATCTTATGTATTTATTCATAACTTTTCAATTTAAAAAAAAATGATTTGTATCGTTAACATGGACGCGCTCTTTTTTAGCTCATTTTGTAAAGGTTTTAATTATAACCATATGCAAACAAGTACATTATCAGCTTTAGGTTATTTTCAAAATTTCCGTAGACATCACAATGTTTTTGTGGGTTTTTTAAAAATGTTATAAGACCGTGCCTTTGTCGTCCAATTTTTCTTTTTTTAATGTGCATTATAAAAATGATCTCTGTTCTAGTGCTGTTTTTAGTGCTTCTGTTTCCTTTGTTAAATAACAACAGGCTTAATATGCCTCTAAGGCAGTCATTCAGAATGGGCTAGAACCTGGGGAAGTTTGTGCAGAAAAAAACACAGTTTTGAATTTTCCAATTTGAAACGGTTGGAGCATGTAATTTTGCCATACTAGTCCTCATTACTTCTTAACCCCTTGTCTGGAATTATGGCCTCGAGGCAGGAAGGAGGTCCCTTTTGATGAACTGGGAGAGATAAAACCTGTAGTGGTGTACAGGAGTAGACTGATACTAGGGAGTAGCCTGTTGCGGGGATTCTGCACATACCCAGAACTATGCGCAGGAAAACAGGACCTCGGTGTATAGGGGTTGTACCTTCCTACCACCTTAGTACCCAAAATCCCAAAACCGACTAGCTATAGTGTCTCATTCGTTCTCCTACATAATCACGAAGCCACAAATGATTGGACAACCCAGAACACAACACTCCAGACTCTCTCAGGAATCGCGGCAGCAAGACATACCCTTTCGCTCACTCACTCGTTCTTCTCCACAATAAGGATTGTCAGAGTCACTGTATAGTTCAAAATGTTTATTTTAACTATCGTGCTCTATAATGCAGTATACGAGCCACTACCAGCAGCAAAATGCATAAACCTAAAACAGTTAGCATTGTTACAATACCATAGAATATAAAGGGAGATGTCATCATATACAGACAGTGGAAAAAGGACTATAAGGCCTAACCACCCTCCCCTTGGTAAGTTGAAGTTTATTATATAAAGGAAGATCTCTGGGCTTTGTCAGCAGACCCCATACCGTACAGCTTAAATGGAAGGTTTACATCATAGGAACAGCATAGCTCTTCTCCAAGGAATAGTCTACTCTCCAAGTGTGTGTTAACAACATGCATCCCCGTAATATCAAAGCACGAGTTTCCAGCAGTGCAGCTGTGTTTAGCATGTTTTGTCTAGGTGCTAGGGACTGACCAGAACAGAAAAGCAAGGGGCATGTTTATCGACCTTGCACATCGTGTTCAGACTAAACTCCATGAATAAGCAGAGAACGCAGAAAGCAGTCAGTTCTCATGTGAAAGGCACAAACAGTCTTGCAAAATAAAGTCATGTAGTAACGTGCGCAAAAGCAGCATCATGGCAGCAGAGCTCATGCTAACTTAGCAATGTCGATAATGACCCTAACGTCCATATAACAAGCCAGAACATTAAAATACCCCCAAACCAAAATCTGATGGCACCAAGCAAAGCAAGTGAGCCCTACCCTCTCTAGAAGAGTTCCCTTGTGTCTTTCATCCAAGCATTTCTCCAATCATCCTTTCACCTTTCCATCCACGTGCTGACATTCACCTTTACATTTTGTCATCCGTTCATTCTTTCATCCATCCATCCTTCAATGTTTCACCATTCCATCTTTTCATTGTCCATTCCATCCATCAATTCCTTCACACATCCATCTTCTATGCATCCATGCATCCACCCATTCCTTGATGTACCCATCCATCAGCAAAGCCTTCTATCCATCCACCAATTAATCCATCAATCCACACTCTCAGATTTCCCTTTACTCTGCCACCATTTCACCTGTTCATTCACCTATCCAGTCACTCATCCTTTTACCCACTAATCCACTCACTTATCCATCCATCCTTCCTTCCGATCACCCCCTCCTACCTTTCTTTCACCCAGCGGCGGCCGGCACGGATCGGAGGTAGGGGGGCAGGGTCGGGAGGGGGAGAGGACACAGGGGGAAGCAGGTATAAAAAACAAAAAAAACAAAAAACTTGCCGCTTCCTTGCCGCGTCTCTCCTCCGTAGTCCTCCCTTGCTCGGCCTCAACAGGAAGCACACCCAGGCTCCCAGTCAGCCAGTCACAACGCTGCCTTAGCAGCGTTGTGATTGGTCTGAGAGCCGTGTTTCGACACTCAGACACTGACTGGGGTCCTGGGCATGTTGTCCATGCAGGCTGTAATGCAGCCTGCATGGAGAACATGCGAACTGCGCAAGACTGTTTTGGGCCGCCCAAGCAGTCATTGCGCACTTAGGAGCAGCACGTGCTGCCCACCACTCCTCACCTGTCCCCGCCTCCTCACGCAAAGCTGCGGAAGTAAGAGAAAATTAAATGATAATAACGTGAGTTATTATCATTTTATTTTCACTTTGTTTCACTGCAAAAAAGCAGTGGGGCGACGTTCCTCCGCCTTAGCAGAGAAGCCGCCACTGCTTTCACCCTTCCTTTCACTTTTCCTTCCTTTCAGCCCTCCATCCTTCTCTCCCTTTTCTATCAATCCATCGGTCTTATAGTGTTAATAATGATCTTTTTTTTCTGCTGAGTTACAGTCAGAATTGTCCCATAAAGAACCCCACCCCGCTGTAGCTGCTAAAGCGGGGAGGTCATTGTGCCACTGGGCTAATAAGACCTAAGTGGCATTGCGTACAATGGATTGAGACACATTTGCAGTATTCCCCAGCAATGTTCCCTCTAATTTTTTCCTCTGTGTGCGACATTGTATGGTCTCTGTGCATTGTATCCTAGGCTATGTGAACTGAGGAGGTGCAGAAACTGTGCAAGTGAGTTCACACTAGAGCAACCAAATGGCAAAAGGAGTGTTTCTAATTTGAATCACATTGCACTTTAATCTTTTTATCCATCCTTCATTTGCTGATAAAGGATTGCGTGTGAGTTGGTTTGAAAACTATTGCCCCCTCAAACTTGTATAATTCCTTTCTGGTTGAAAACAAGTGAGTTTGGGAGTTGTTTGGAATCCCATTGCCTCCTAAGCTTTTTACTTTTTCTCCCTTGGGGACAGTGTTGAAAACACACAACAGAAAAAGAGAATTGCAAGGGCACTGAATATTTCAGTCATTAATCTTAGCGAGGTATCAGAAAAACAGACATGAGAACCTGCAGTGATGTAAAGCAAGTTAATTGGTAGAAGGGGTGGGCCCAGGAGTAGTGATCGTTATACATGATGGAAATGCTTGATCATAAAATTCTAAACCACTAGAATTTTATGCCATCAATTTTAGCTTGGTTGTGTCACTAAAAGAGAGAACAATTCATATGCAAATCAGTCCGACTATGATCCAAAGGAGTAGTTCAGTTGAAACCTCTTGCCCAGGTCCTCTCTCCTCAGGAAGTTAATCATCCTAGAATGTGCTTGGCGGCATCTCTTTCATCTGTAGAGGTCTCTTGACCAGCAGCGGCCCATCCTTTAGGGGAGAGTGGCTACCACCCCGCCCCCACCATTTGGCCAACATAAAGAATGTCTGTCAGGCTGAGCAAAGGTCACTCTTCATTTTCAGGTCAGGCAGCCAGGAGCTAGACATGTGCCAAATGTGCAGGTGCCTGGCTGCTTGAGCTGAACTTTGCTGGGCTGAAGATTTCACAGCCATCTGGGCGTGACCTCTTCAGCCTGGCAATGTGCCTCAAGACCCTCTCCCTTATTACGAGGGGGAGTGTCTCTGATAGTCTCAGACATGGGCGGTTCAGTTTTAAGCCCTGAAGTACCCAGGGGCAAGTGCCTATCACTGACACCTAGTCACAGAGTGAGGTTGAGTCAGTAGTCTCACTTGCCACATCCCACTTAATGACAAGTGAAGAACTGCTGCCTCCCCTCATTGGCTAACCAAAGGACAGCCAGTGAGAGGAGGCGGCAGTCCCAACCCTTCTGGAACCACCAAATCTTCCCACCTCAAGACGCTGCAGAAGGTAAGTGTTATGTTTTTTAATGTTTGGTGTGTGCGTGTATGTAAGATTGTATCTGTATTTGTGAATGCATGCGGTCAATGGGTGTGTGTGCATGTGAATAGTCGGTGCATGTGTGCAAGTTTGTGAATACATGGGGGTGTGAGTGAGTGAACATGTAGATGGGTGAGTGTATGTGTGTGCGTGTGGCCTGCTCCTCCCCCCTATTGAATTATCAGCTGCCACTACTCTTGACTCCAAAAGTGAAACATCCAGGATACAGCAGTTTGGAAATCATGGAACAAAGGATGGATCTCCATCACTTCTCTGTAAGAAATGAAAGTTCTACAACAACCTCCTGTCAGGAAGATAAAGTTAACCCCCCCACTATTCAGAATTCAGAAAGCAATAAAGACCAGACTGTAATCTACTGCATGATTCATAAGGTGCAGGTTACAAGATGTAATGAAACATCCTGCGATCCTATCTCTCATTCACATTTACATTCATTTTCATACATATGCGGTAATACGTACCAGCTGCAATATGATTGGAGAATACCTTTGAGCCTCATACAACAAGCATCTACAAATAGGCTACAGAATAAATTGACATACGACAAAACAAGCATCAAAAATAGGTAATTACTCGAGAACCAGCAAAGCATGATGGGGTCTTGCATAAGCCATAGGATTAGAACTGCTAGACCAGGGTTCTCCAACCTTTTCTGTTATGAGAACAATGCAAAACCTATGCTATACTCTGCTGTAGCCAAACCTGTTGCTACCCTCCGCCATGTAATGAGGTCACCCGAAAATATTCCACAGGAAGATATTGGGGTATGACTACAACTTTCTTGAGTAACTTACATGAGGAGACAGGCTTCAGGCCTATGTTTAAAAGGCATGTCCTACAACATGTGAATTAGAATCCACAGTGTGCCTTCATGGACAGTATTTGAGTGCCTCTGTGTGTTTTTCCCTTGAGTGCATCCAAACCAGTCACAGCAATGAACACCTAAACCTAAACAATCCATATCTCTTGGCTTTGGCAATCAATCAATTCAGTTTCAATATATGTATTCGATTTCATGATAACAACATAAAAGACATAAATTACAATTCCACGAGGAATAAATTCATTAAAAAAATAAAGACAAATACCACAAATATAACCGCAAAATTTAGCAATAAAATTTGATTTCTGTTCCTGAAACACAGATCGCATAATATACATGACCAATTAAAACTGGTAAATCGGACATAGAAGATACATCAGAACCACATATGACAGTACCAGTAAAATATCTATACATAAGAGTTAAGAGCTGGCCCGAGGGATAAGAAAATAAACCTTATAGCTACGGTCCATCGACTTCCTGCTTTTTACAGACATTTTAAAAATGGAACATGCATTCTCTCGTATGCATTTCCTTGATAGTCATAAACGTTGAATAGTTCTGCCCGCCTGCGGGGACCCTGGAGCACTTTTTCCAATATATCTTCTTAAGTGCTGAAGTTTGCCTTTCTTCAGGAAGGCCTTGAAAAGTCACCTAAGAAAGTCATAATGCACCCTAAAGGACAAGGCTACAGTGGTCAGAATTCTTCAACTGGAAGGGGCAAAAGGAGAGACTCCAAGGAATATGCACTTAATGCATGAACAATTTTGCAAGGGCACAGTAAAAGAACCTTCACATTTTGCTATGATAGAAAAGAGATGAAGAAGTGCAGGGCAATGTAACCCATAGGCTGACATTATAAGTAAAGAAAAAGGAGACTGTGTCTTTAAGAACAGTGAGACCTCCAATATCCCATCATGCTCAGCCAGAGGCAGTTACCTCAGTTCTTTTTTCCGGCTCCTGCTGACAGGATCCTAGGAGCATTGAACTCGACTATTTAGGTTTTTTCTTCAAATTAGAACTTTAAAGTTCAGTGTTTTTTGCTTTACTCAACGTCTTTTGTCTTTCTCTATTGAGGGAAGTATTTTCCTGACAGGAAAATGGTATTTTTTCTGTGTGAGATGCCTTCTCTTTTTGACAAATATCCTCGCTGTGGCAGGAAAAAGGCCAAAACAGACCCCCACGAGGTCTGTATCATCTGACTACCATCTTCTCACCTTCCTGCATGCTGTGACATCTGCAAGACCTTCGCCATATGAACCCTGCATGACAGGGAGAAAATTTGCCTTCAGGGAAGGGAAGAAAGAAGAAGTCAGCAAAAAGCCAGTGGGACCACTGAGGGAGGGGTAGGTAATTCTCCAACCAAAGCTCTTCCCTAAGCCTCCAGTTGTCATGGGAGGTCTGAGAGGCATTTTTCAGGAAGAAAACGCTATCGGTCCCAGTCGACGTTGAGAGGAGGTACAGCACCAACATGCTCGCCGTCATTGACTGGCTCGACGCCGTATAAGCGTCGATGCTCGACATCAAGAAACACTTGAGCGACGTCGAGACCTGCTTCACACCACCAACCGACATCAAGAGCTGCATCGACGTCGAGGGATTCCGACTCACCGTCACTGAGAGGTAGGCGGTTGACATCGAGAACCAAACGGCGAGAGTTGTCGACGTCGAGAAGCCGGTCGGCATCGAGGGCGAGCCTACGTCGACAGGGGTTGATGTAGAGAAGCACATCAACGTTGAAAACGAGTCGACAATGATGAAGGTCGATGTCGAGAAGGTCGTCGACATCGAGGAGACCGCAGAAACCCTCCAAAAGAAGGAGAATCTATTCATCATCTGATTCTCGCTCCAGGTCCATCTCTGGTAGAAGTACCCTCTTCTCCTATTCTGGTATGTTCTCCTCCTGGTTCACTGGCTCCGACAGATCATCTGCCTCCGGCACTACCAACTCCTCCTCCTCCTCTGGCTCCACAAACTCCAGTTTTGCCACGACCAGCTCTACTGGCACCTATCATGCCACATCCTGCAGTGCCGCAGATTCCTATCACGCGAGCTACTACGAGATCGCGCTCAAGGAAATGCCATCGCTGTCACCATGGTCACCATTCACCTGGAGGTTCAACTTCTAAATCACGACACTCTTGTTTGCATCACAGATCTCATCACAGATCAGGATCACATTCCCACCGCCATGGCCATGGGGATATGTCCTCTGCCACCAGGTACTACCTTCCTATCTTTTCAGACTCCCCTCAGCCTCGGTCCTCACCAATTGATGACTTCAACACCTTTCAGTAGGTTAATGTTCGAGGCGTAGCTAAATTCAATGTACCAATGGCAGTTCCCACTCCATCGACGTTGGTGATCTTTGAAACACTTCACCAACGCATGGCCTCAAGGACTTTGCTTCCACTAGGGCCTGGTCAACTTGAGCCAGCCATGAAATTGTTCCTCACTCCAGCTAAAGCAAAGTCGGCACCCTCCAGGCTCCAAAAGAAATTCCGCCCTCCGGAGCAAGATCCGCTCTTTCTGTACGCTGACCCTCCACCTGACTCAGTGGTGATATTAGCTGCCCGTAAATCTCATGCCACGTCTCCATCTGCTACTTCTCCCCCGGATAAGGAGAGCAAAAGGTTGGACTTGTCAGGCCTGCAACACGGCGGCTACGTCCATGAAAACAGCCAGCACAACAGCCCTCCTAGGGAGCTATGATCGAACCTTGTGGGATTCCATCCTTCACTTCGCGGATCACCTTCCTAAAGAACACCGGGAGGATTTTCTGGAAGTCGTCCAGGAGGGAGCCATGGTCTGTAACCAGATCATCAGTGCGGCGGCGGATTCCTCGATTCTAGCCTCCCACAGTTACTGTCACGGGTCTCCTTCCGCTGACATGCATGGCTCTTACTGACATCACTGAAGCCTGACGCTCTGCTATGTCTTCAGAATTTACCTTTTTCGGGCTCCACTTTGTTCGGCTCGCATGCCGATGACGAAATGGCGAGGATGAAGACGGAGATGGATACTTTGAAAGCTGTAGGACTAGAGAAATTGAAAGAACAGCGCAGTTCGTTCTGACCCTACCACCCTCATTTCTCTTCGCAGAGGGTTCAAACCCCTCAATGGCAGTCCGGGAGATCACAACACTATCAAAGGTATTACTAGCCTCAACGCAAGCAGCAGAGGGGACGTGCTACACAGCAAACTAACCAAGGGGGCTGACAGCCTACGGCATCAAAACCCTGAATCCTTGGGGCGTGGCCTGACCGCAAAGCGAAATGGCCGCGAGGAGGTGAAGCTCCGTGCCCTGAAGGCCCGAAACTGCAGACAAATCCGCCCAATCATCCGGTTCTCCACAGTAGCGGGCAGCGGCGGGTGTGGGAAGTGCCCGCTGAGCCCCCACGCACTGTCCGATTGCCGGCGCTGTGGCTCCGGTCGAGCTCGGAGCCGCGACGGAAGTAGGCCTGCGATCCCCGGCCTGAAGTTTGGAGGTGACCGTCTTGGGGCTCCGTGAGGGCGGCCCCGATTGCCTGGTCGAGGCGGCGCCCTGAAAGATCTCGCTTGTTTTTCTGCCCGCATTTAGCCCCTGAGTTGTAGACGCTACAGTGGGCGCCGGTCTGCCGCCTCCCTCTTCACCGGCGGCTGCCGCGGGGCCCATGAGATGGCGGTAGCCCGTGGTGCAGCCCAACATCATCGGCAGGGCCTGCCTCCAACAGAGATATAGAATCCAGCAGACCGGACCTCTGAGATTTGGGTCTGGCTGCATTTGCAGAGGTCTATGTGGTGCAGTGGAGGCAGTGGGCAGAAGTGGAGGTAGTCATTCCTCCGTTTTCCCTGCCTGTGAGTGGGTCGGTGAGCGACGGTGGCACACATTGCGCCGTGAAGTGCGGAAAAACCTTGGGGGGCTGGGCGCGTCAGCCCTGCTCCTGCGAGTTTCACGGCGGAAGAGCCGGGGGAACTGACTCAGTGCTGTGGGTGGCACTGCGGACGGGCCGTGAACCCTCAATCACGCCCGGAGGCTGCATAGCTGGGACCTGTTGTCAGCACGGCGTAGGTGGCTCCGGATCCAGGCATTCTTACTCTCCTGAAGGCAAGACTTTCAATTATTGTGGGCACCGGCAAAACACTGATCTGGGACTGACTGGGGAGCTGGGCCTTGCCCGTTGTGACTGTAGTGAAAATATCAAAAGTAGTGCCGGGCAGAAGCACCTCACCGGTGGTAAAGCATCATGTCGGGGCCCAGGGGACAAAGGCCCACACTACAGACAAAACTAGACAAATATGCCACCAACAAAACAACCGAAGCTGAGATGGCGAGAAGCGGAGAAGTAAACAAACTACCCACCCCAACCGGGGAAGCGCCAACATTAACCGACGTCATGGCAGCCATAGCAGGGGTACGTACCTCGCTCAAAAACAGAATGGATACAGTATCTATAGATATGGCGCTGATCCGTGCCGACTTGCAAAAGGCAAACGAAAAGGTGAAAACTATGGAGGGGGTGACCAACGAACTGAGTGGTGAAACACAAAAAATGGGCAAAGAAATAAAAGAGTTACAAATAGCGCAGCGCAGATTAGACGCTCAATTAAATGATTACGAAGGACGCGCACGACATAATAACATTCGAATTATTGGGGTTCCGGAACGATCGGAAGGTCCATCTACGGACCTGTTTGTTGAGGACCTTATTGTGAATCACCTGCGCCCCGAAAGGCTGTCAAAATTCTTCACGGTTGAAAGGGCACATAGGGTGCCGGGGGGAAGGCCCCAACTCGGGGCCCCTCCGAGACCAATTCTGGCACGGCTCCTCAACTTCAGAGACCGGGACAATATCTTGCACACAGCACGCAATAAACCTTCCGTAAAATTTGAAAATAGTGAACTTTCCCTTTTTCCGGACTTCACCCTTGCGGTTCAACGCCAACGGCACACCTTCTTGGACGTAAAGAAGTCACTATGGGACAAAGGCATCCGCTACGCGATGTTATTCCCGGCTAAACTCAGAGTGGAGGCAGAGGGCAAGACTTGGTTCTTCGAAGCGCCAGAAGCGGCGCAGGAATGGTTGGAAGGTTGGAGACCAGCAAAACTGCACAACGCGAAATGAGGGACCGGACTTTTGGTGCAACTTTGAACAGTACTTGACCAAATTTAACTGTGCTGACCAAACTATCCCTAACTCACACTTTCTTCATTGGATGCCGGGGGTCTGGAGATGCCTCACGGATCCAGCTAAGCAAATGTTTTATGATTTTTATTTGAAAAATGTCTTGTCTTTGATGCAGGTCCATGCATAATAATGTGGAATTGTATAATAAAGCGGTGGAAGGCTTGATGGGTAGGAGTCTGTAGCCCCTTTCCCCCATCTACCACTAGTTAACTTTTCAGTTTGGGCGACAGGCACTCTGCACTGTTGGGGTAATGGGCAGTTCGGAGCCCAGAGTGCGGGGACGCAGGGAGGGTAACAGGGTGGGGGGTGTTGGAAGGGTTGTTTTTCGAATGTTACTTTTTGTTTGTTGCAGCATTGTATACATTGAAGCTCAGCAGCAGTACTATTTTGACTATGACTATGGTGTTGACCATGCGGAGGTCCCTCATCCGACTGGATTAGGAAAGAAGGGGTGTTTCCGAGGGGTGGTTGAGTACCCCCCTTTTAGTAACGGATGATATCAGGGGACATGGGTGTGGCAAGGGACGCAAGGTTCAAGTTATTATCCTGGAATGTAAATGGACTATCACTCTACGCGGATGACATTTTACTGTATCTGGCCTCTCCGTGTCGCTCCTTGATCCGGGTTTTGAACATTTTCACTAACTTCGGGACCTACTCGGGGTATAGGATCAGCTAGGCAAAATCACTTATTTTTGTGCTCCAGGGCGGCCCTCCTACTTTGCCCCGCGAATATCGGCTCCGGATTCCCACGGGGGGTGGGGGTGTCCAAATATCTGGGAATCTTCATTACCACGGTTCCCAAGCTTTTTTATGAAGCAAATCTTCTGCCCCCACTGAGGCGTCTGGAGTGTGATGTGGAGCATTGGCAGTCTCTCCCATTTTCCCTCTTGGGAAGAGCTGCCTTGTTCAAGATGGTGTCTTTGCCCCATTTTTTGTATGTCCTCCAGAATTCACCTGCCTTAGTTCCGGCTACATATTTTAGACGGGTGGAGAGTGCACAGAGGAGGCTGTTCTGGGGTACTGGTCCGCCGCGTATTTCCTTTCCGAAGTTGGTGAGGGGGTGGTATGACGGGGGCATAGGTTTGCCAAATATTAAGAAATATTATTGGGCGGCACAACTGGCGGCTATCAATCATTGCATCTACCGACCTCCAACTGATCCGGGCTATGCCATGGACAAATAGCTTCTCCCTGGGGGTAATTATACACGGGCACTGTATTCGAGACCTGCAAAATTCCCTCTGACGGGCCCCACGAAACACTCGGGGCAAGTGTGGCACTTGGTTCAGAAAAATATGGGATGGGCTAAGACTATAACTCGAAACACCCCATTGTGGGACTCTGAACAACTGGGAGACATCTGGAAGACTAAAGGGTTCGACAAATGGGAATTGATAGGGATCTCGCGGGTGGCTGATCTTTGGCGGGGGGGAGGTTTTATCCTTCACAGCCCTCCAACAAAAATACGAGCTTGCTGAATCAGAGAGATTTAGATACCTCCAGATACGACACGCGTTACAGGCAGTCATCCCGAGGGGGAGACCCCTCCGGAAGCTTCTCCTCTCAAAGACAGGCTTTTGGACGGATATATGCCTAAAAAGGCAATTTCCCTGGCGTACCTGAAATTAATTCACCACTCCCCTGACCCCCTCCCGCAGCTTCGATCTAAATGGGAGGGTGACCTGCAAGAACTCGATGAGGATGAATGGATGGAAGCGTTTGGTGTCCCCACATGAGGGGGCAATCTCCTCAAGATTGAAACTAGTAGAACTGAAAATACTTCATAGAATCTATGTATCCGGGCCCACATTAGTTAGGATGGGATTTGGCACTGACTCCAGCTGCAGACGGTTCTGCGGCCAAGAAGGGACATTTTACCACATACTGTGGGAGTGCCCATATATAAATCGATATTGGAGAGAGGTCCACACATGTATGGAGGAGGTCATGGGCCAGACAATCACTGTGGAGGCTAAACGAAGTCTCCTAAATATATGGGAGCCAACAGAATTGGGCAGTAACGAAAGAATTTGGGTGACACTGGGATTGTTGATAGCCAAGAGAAACGTAGCGAAAAAGTGGGGGGTACGAGCAACCCCGGATCTCAAAGAATAGAAGGGTGACATGGACTGGTGCATGTTCCGTGAAAAAACAGTTTATGTAGCATGAGGCTGCCCCAAGAAATGGTTACAAATATGGGGCAAATGGAACGAATACAGAGGTAGTGTTTGTCAACCGTCTGCTATGCCGATACAACCATCCTTAATAGAGTCGACACCCTAATAATTCTTGTTTGCTGGTAACATTGTAAAAGTATGTAAAATACTGTACGCTGAGTATTATTGATTTCGCATTGTTGCTCTGATTTACAGTAAGTCTGTGACTTTATTTCTGTTTCTTAATAAAAAGAAATTAAAAAAAAACCTGAATCCTTTCTTCTCCCTCTTCCGTTACCCACTCCGGTAGGAGGAAGCATTGCAAATTACTTGGCAGAGTGGCAATGCCTAACAACAGATGCCTGGGGCTTGAATATTGTCAAAAATGGCTATTGTCTCAGATTCACTGCCCCACCGCCATCCATGTGTTACAAGAAAGCGGTGGAATCTGTCCCTCGAAACCAACGAGGACAGGGTATTTACTCCAGGTACTTCCTCGTGCCGTAGAAGGGGAAGCAAGAGTTCAGGCCCATTCTCAACCTATGAATCGCAAGAAAATGGATTTGAAAGGAAAAGTTCAGGATGCTGGTGTTACATCAAATATACCCTCAACTTCACCAGGGAGACTGGCTTTGCTCAATAGACCTGCACAACGCTCATTTTCATATTCCCATCGCAAAGTCACATCTGAAATTCCTCAGATTCGTCGTGGGGCAGAACCACTATCAATAGACGGTTCTACCATTTGGTCTCAAGTCAGCACCCAGGACATTTTCCAAATGCATGGCTGTGGTAGCAGCACATCTACAAAAACACAGGATCTATGTCTATCCTTATCTGGACGACTGGCTGATCAAGGCGTCCTCCTTCCCAGAAGCCCAACTGTATTTCCAATGGACTTGCGATCTTCTTCATCGGTTGGGTTTTCACGTCAAATTTCAAAAGTCCACGTCAACACCGGTCCAGACATTGCACTACTTAGGAACTACTATCGACACACTACAGGAAAAGGTGTTCCCTTTGGAGGAACGACATTTATCCATTCTCCAGAAGTGTCACACCCTCTAGCAGATAGCCTGTCCAACAGTCCTCATAGTCTCCTCGCTCCTCGGCTCGATGGCCTCCTGCATGTTTCTGACTCCCAATGCTCGCCTCCACATGCGCCCTCTCCAGGAGTGCTTGGAGGATCAGTGGAACCAGTTCTCTGGTAACTGGGAGGACAAGATCACCCTATCCACTCATGCCGTCAGATCATTCCAGTGGTGGTGTTCACTGAAAAATCTCCTGCAGGGAATGCCTTTTCACCATCAGGACCCAATGCAGACCATTCTGACGGATGCCTCTCTGCTCAGGTGGGGAGCCCACATGGGTCACCTGCTGATACAAGGAATATGGTCCTCGAGGGAAAAGACATACCACATCAACCTCCTCGAGCTCCGTGCAGTTCACCTGGCACTCAAGGCATTTCATTCTTCGTTCATGACCAATACCCTGATTGTTCAGATGGACAATACAACCACCATGTACTACCTGAATAAGCAGGGGGGAACGCGGTCCAGAGCCCTGTCACAAGAAGCTCAAATAATCTGGCACTGGCTCCTCGCCAAGAATCTGAAGATAATAGCTGCGCACCTGCCAGGTGCTCAGAATGTCCAGGCAGACGCGCTCAGCAGGGCTCTCGTGCTGAACGAAGAGGTCGTACAAGATATCTTCAGCTTGTGGGGTACACCCTCTACATACCTTTTTGCCACAGCGGAAAACAAAAACTGCAGCGACTTTGCCACCAGGTTTTATCATCCAAGGTCATTGGGGAATGCCCTGTGGACCGACTGGCCCAACAAATTTCTTTACGCTTTTCCACCAATACCTTTGATCCCGGCAGTTCTGTGCAAGCTTTCAACCACGACAGCCAAGATGATCCTCATCGCACCAGAGTGCCCGAGGCAGCTGTGGTTTCCAGACCTGCTTCACCGGTCACTCTTTCCACATCTCAGGCTGCCATGCAGGCTAGACCTTCTCACGAAGTTCAGAGGTCAGCTATTACACCCCAGCCTCTCCTCCTTGAGTTTGGCAGCATGGCACATGAGATATTGCAGTATGGCCATCTGAACCTACCTCAGGACTGTTTGGACATTCTAAAGGAAATGAAACTTCCATCTACGTGATCTGTGTATGTCTTTAAATGGAGGCAATTCTGCATTTGGTGTTCTTCCAGGCAGATCGATCCCAGGAGGATGTCATTCTCCCATATTTGTTACACCTTGCTAAATCTGGCCTCAAGTTCTCTTCCATCAAAGTCCACCTCAATGCACTCATGGCATACAGGAAAAGTCCTTCACAAACTTCTTTCTTTAGGATTCCAGTTAAACGTGAATCAGACTCTTTACCCACTTTCCTTCAAACCCCATCTTCTCCAGCTGAGAGAGCCCTCCAGTCGCTGGATGTAAAGAGAGTGTTAAAATTCTACCTGGATAAACCAAATCTATTCGCAAATCGCAACAGCTGTTTATCAATTATAGCCCAGTTCGCACTGGGCATTGCTACCTCCAAACAGTCAGTCTCCAGGTGGATTGTCTCTTGTATCCTATGCTGTTGACAGCTAGCTAATAAATCTCTTACCGATAAACCCAAAGCACACTCTACTAGAGGCAAGGCAGTCACTACTGCTTTTATGAGAAATATCCCCTTGGCAGAAATCTGCAAAGCGGCTACATGGAGATCAGTCCACACATTTACTAGGCACTACTGCCTTGACACAGATGCTAGAGCATCTGAAGTAGGACAGGCGTCCCTCAGAAATCTCTTTGCCTAACTGTTTCTCTATCTTTTGGTTTCTGTCCACTCCACGCTTCAAGTGGGATGGGTTTGCTCTTCTATTCAGTGCTTATGACTATACATGGAAATCCCCTATGAGAGAAGGTATAATTTCTTACTTGTAACTCCAGTTCTCTCGTAGGGGTATTTCCATGATAGTAATAAGCAACCCTCCCTCCTCCCCGGTGGAGTGGACAGACACTTTCATGCTCTGCTATTAATCAGCTAGTAAAGCCTCAAAAAGAACTGAGGTAACTGCCTCTAGATGAGCATGATGGGATATTGGAGGTCTCACTGTTCTTAAAGACAGTCTCTTTTTTCTTTATTTATAATGTCAGCCTATGGGCTACATTGCCCTGCACTTCAACATCCCTTGTCTCTCATAGCAAAAGGTTCTGTGAAGGTTCTTTTACTGTGCCCTTGCAAAATTATTCATGCATTAAGTGCATATTTCCTTGGAGTCTCTCCTTTTGCCCCTTCAAGATGAAGAATTCTGACCACTGTAGCCTTGTCTTTTAGGGTGCATTATGACTTTCTTAAGTGACTTTTTAAGGCCTTCCTGGAGAAAGGCAAACTTCAACACTTAAGAAGATATATTGGAAAAAGTGCTCCGGAGTCCCAGAATGTGGGCGGGACTATTCAACGCTTATTACTATAATGGAAATAGCCCTACGAGAGAAATGAAGTTACAGGTAAGAAACTATACCTTATGACATGAACTATCTAAAAACTGTAGATACATCAAAGCATCTTTACACTACTCAAACGCCAGGGGTTTTAAGATAGGTTTAGGAAAACAGAAAAAATAAAATCTATAAAATTTACAGAAGAACATAAAGTGCATAAGTGATTGTTCCGACAGTCCGTCACATGGCCAGGCAAGAAATCTTCCCCCCAGTGACAAGCAACATCTGAAAAACACAGTAGTCGCCACACTGTGCCTGTCCTAAAGCGGGAATGGAGAGATCTCTCCCACCGTGACAATTCCAAGGTTAAATAAAACGCAGTCCCCACCGGTGCTAAAAGCAAAAAATAATCTCTAATAGAGCCTTTACTAAAAACCCCATCCAATCTTTGATTAAGACAGAAATCTGCAGGACGGGACTTCACCAACATCTTATCAGACTTGGTTAAATTGACCGGTGCAGAAAACATTTCAGGGAGACCAATTTTATTAAAAGACATACGAACATATTTCAGTCAGGGGATAGAGAGGTCCCTGTCTAACTTGAGACAGCCTAAGATAACCTCCCTGTTATTGCCTGCCTCAGCTTTAGACCACACACTGACCCATAGCAGGAGCGGAGCTAGCATAACTGGATCGGTAATATAGGATAGATTTCATTCCGAATGCAGAATAAAATGAGAGCTTTTGGGGGGAGGTAACGAAGACACCTACAGATCCGATTTTCTTCAACCTGTGAGGGTGAGGCATTATGGTACCCCCAAACCCCTGCACCATTTAGAGCTGCTGGAATACACTGCAGATTATATATTTTAATGTAGGGAGAAATAATCCCCTCACCTACACTCTGAGGAAGATTGAATAAAGCTCCCGCCACCCTACTTAATTTCAGACAAGAGGCGTTGGCCTGAGGCTGCCAAGAACCTACTGAATCAAAAATAACACCAAGGAAATTTAAGTTTGTCACGCTAATCGGAAAATGATCGATTTTCTGTGAATCACTGTTGCCCCTTCTCCCTTACACTTTCCCTGTTAAGAAGTGCTCTGAGTGCACCTCCTCAGAGCTCCTGTTCACAGCATGTGGGGCTGAATCCTGCTGGGCAGATGTGCACCTCAGTCATAATTATGGAGCAGGATGCTCCCACTCAAGCCTCTATGCCCCTTATGGGTTTCCCTACTGTCACCAAGAGAAAGGCGAACTTCTGGCCTGCTCACCTTTTAAATGACGAGCAACGACTGGCATCGACTTTACATGACTCTGAGTGCAAGAGGCAGGCAAGGTGCGCCAACAGGCAAAACCTTCAAGGCAACATAGTTCCCCAGTTACCACAACAAGCATAGGGCCTTAGGCAGCCCCAGAACCTCTTAATCAGTAATATCCCTCTTAATAAGGACAGGCATACATTTCTTCCCCATACTTTTTTATAGGGAAGATACTGGAAAAGATAAATGTGGGATCCCTGTGGGGGAGAGAGGTCCACCTGTCCTTTTGGGCATGGTCGTGAGTCAGGCAGCAGGCCTTCTCTGACAGAGATCTCTCTAAGACTAGCCCTACTGGTAGCTACAGATTTGAAGGGAAACGATGTGCAGGACCAGAAAGACAGTTGCATTCTTGATGTACTTATCCGGGGTGTGCTCACTAGATTACCCAATCATGATAGACTACACACTTCTCTACTATTTATGCGAATCAATGCCATTATGTTAGGCAGGCTGAGCATTGTCTGTGGATGTGGCGGTCTTTCTATACAGTCCTTCACGGAAGATATACGGACAGTGGCTGCTCCTCCGCTAAGGCGGAGGAGCGTCGCCCCACTGCTTTTCAGCAGTGTAAGGAAATGTAAAATGATAACAACTAAATGTTATTATCATTTTATTTTTTCCTGTTGCAGGCGCTGCAGCTTTGCCGGGCGGGTCTGCTCTCCTGACAGAGCAGGGGAGGGGAGGTGTGGTTTTCACTCCCTAAGTGCGCATGAATGTTTGGCCGACTGTCTCAGGCTGGCCAAACATTCATGCACTCTTAGCATGTTCTCCACTCAGGCTGCATTACAGCCTGGGTGGAGAACATGCCAAGGCTCCCAGTCCCCGTCTGAGCGCCGAACCATGGCGCTCAGACCAATCACAACGCTGCATTGCAGCATTGTGATTGGCTCAGGGGAGCCTGGGTGCTTCCTGTTCCGTGTTCCGGCAGGAGGAGAGACGCGGCGAAGAAGACGCAGCAAGGAGGACGCGGCGAGGAAGTAAGTTTAATTTAATTTTTTATTTACCTTCTCCCTCTCTCCTCTCCACCCAGCCACCCACCAATCCGTGCCGGCCGCCACTGTATACGGAGGTGGGATGCACAGATTTCTAAACCAGGATGCTGTGTCCGTATGTCTCCTGCCTCGACGGGGGCCGTACTCACACAGGAGTTTGAAATTGCCTTTGGCTGTTCGTTGCAAGGATTCCTTGTGGCTTTAAGTGGTTCAGGACCAAAGGGAACATCATCCTCTAGCTCAAGATGGGACTAGTTTTCATACTACTCATGAGTATTATCGTAGTCTCTAGTAGTCAGTGTCTGGCAGGACCTTCCCCAGGTAGCACCCCTGGGGGTATTAACCACTGCTTCCGAAAAAAATGTTCCCCCAATCCATGCAATACATTCCATTTGACTCCTTTTTCCAGTAAATTTAGATCCAGGCTGATTTCTCGGCACCCACCCACCTATCGATCCAGGGCCGGCTTTAGCCCTGGTGGCACCCAGTGCGCCAATCTTTGTTGTCCCCCCCCCCCTTCCACCCCCAAAAACCTTTCTCCACAAATTCGCTTACTACCATGCCCCACCAGTGCCTCTCATCTCTCCATAGCCCATCTCTGACATGCACTTCATTTGTTTTTTAGCACTACTACTAGTGTAGGGTGTCAGAGCACTTTACATCTCACACACACACTATACAGAGCCAATGAATCATATTTGTGTAAATCAATCGATTGGAAATGTTACATAAAACAATAAGGGTTACAAGGTGCAGAACTTATATGTCGTTGATACTAGTAGGCAGCATATTTTAAGAGTGTTTGGTCTGGAGAAGCACAGATTCGGGATTTAAAAAATACCACAGTGGTTGGCTTTACTAATAAGAATGTATTTCTACCCAAATTAACCCTTTTTAGCAGCATTAGTATAATGAAAGAGTGGGGAAAATACATAAGGTTCTAACCTCTACCATGCAGTTTGCGAGCAGCTCTTTGATGACAGTTCATAGATCATAGTGCTATATTAGGGTTGTAACTTATGAACTTCAAGTATCAAAAGGATCTCTGTGACAAAAGTCGTAACTTACTGAGCAATCCAAATAAATTACGGTTCGATGACTTGCACGGCACAGGCATATTAACCCTCTGCGCTACTTTATGATGAGCGGAAACTGCCACTTGACAAAATTCTGGTCTCTCCCCAGCAAGAACATTATTCACCAGAGTTTTCTTGACATTTTTATTGTTACCTGAAAAATGCTGGAAACAGAAGGAACTCTTCAGCAGGTGCTTTGTAGACCTGTCTTATTTCTAAATACGGCGCATACTCAGGTCAGTGCCCGGTGCGGCTGGACCGGCCGCACCGCCCTAGAGCTGGCCCTGCATCCACCTGGCTAAACACACACCAACTATGTGTACACTTGCAGCCAGATCCCTCCCACACAATCTGTACGCAGTCTGTAATCAGCCTCCCATTTGCAAGTATACAAATAGTTATCCTGTTCCACTAAACTATGTAAGCACTACCAGGTAGTTACCTTTACTCTTTCTTGTCACCTCATTATACTCTGTTGGGAGAGCCCCTACCTGTTACACGCCATGTGGAGTCTGCTTTCCCCACTCAGAGGGCTGACTTTAAAATCGGCATGAGCAGCTGTGTGTCCCCCAGAGATGCTCAATTTCCACAACGTCTGTGGGCAGTTTCAGGGAGGTAACAACAGTGTTGCAGGTGCAGTGGCAAAGGGGTCTGAAAGCCCCACTGCACCTCAATTATTGCTGTCTTTTAACTGTGAAACAAGATCATGGGGCCATTTTCCTTGTTTGCATTAGAGCCTACGACACTCTTGCTATGCCACTGGGCAATTGTAAATGTTTTAAAAATAGAAACAAAATTGGGTTTCACTTTAACCATGAATAATGGAAAACATATAGAGAAAGGGAACCTACTTTTTCCTGGCTGACTGTTTCAGGGCTACAGTAATCAAGCAAAGATGATCTTGAGGTCTTTGAGCTCATCCATGGAATTACATTTCAGAATTCATTAACTTTAATAATATCACCTGCAAAGCACGGGTCCAAAGTACAGTGGTATAAAGTTAGACGTGCAGAAGTCATAGTTATTGCTGTACACATACACACTGCTATAGATACCTGTTATTATTTTAGTGCTCCACATAAACTTCACTTAACACATATGCTGACGCTGGCACACATTCTTATTTCAAATGGACCTGGTCTTCATAAATGGCCTTAAAAAGAAAGTTTCACCCATCACAATTTTGGGTGCATTGAATGCCCTCCAATACATAATCCCAGACCCATTCAATCATTATTTCCATTGTTAGTGGCTAAAAGGTATCTTTGGGAACCACCACGTTTCTCCCACCTTCCTGGTCTCTTACATGTTTTACATTGTTACTTCTTGTTGAGCATTTCATGCCAACATATCCACACAAATTAGCACTTACAATGTGCCAGACAATAGAAAGAGAGAGAAAGGTGGTGCCTTGCAGGGACCGTATCACAGATACATCGCATTTTCCTTCTTTGCGCCGGGCGCACCTTTTGAAAGATGCACTCTATACAAACAAGGAAAATGTGCTGTATTGGGATGAATTTGCTAGCCCCATGGCAGCCGCGAACTCGCGCTGACCTGGGGACAGCGCGGTCATGTGAAAAACAGAGAGGCTGCTTTGAAGCCACTCCGTGTTTCCCAGTGTAACCCGCCTGCACGCCTGCACTTTGAAGGGGGATTGGAGATCCCCTTGAAGGCGGGTGCAGTGAGTGACTGCACCCGCTTACAAGGGGATCTCTGGGGGTCTATGGGTCCCCCTTCCCTCCCAGAGGGCTTCCATCAGGGGGTGCACTGACAGTGCGCCACCTTTTAGGAAGCGCACTGTCAGTGCGCCTCTTGACAGCTTCTGTACCTTTGCACCCGCGTCTATAATCAGTCAATCAGCATTTCTAAAGCGCAACTCTGTCACCCCTAGGGGTAATGCGGCGCGGGCATAGAGGCAAAGGGATTCCCTCATTTGCATAGGGCCACGCCCCCATGCAAATGATGGAACGCCCTCTGATGATAGCGCTGGCACTTTATGTACGCCAGCGCTATTGGTATTACAGAAGGGGACGCACAAGCGTCTGCGGCCCTTTCTGTAATACCAAAGTGCCCCGGACGCCTGCAAAGTAGGCGCAAATGCCTGTTGCACCCCGGGGCACTTCTGTAATATGTCCCGAAGTGTTAACTTTAAGCTGTTGCAGTCATGGGCGTTACATCACCTTTTTACGTCTCTTCCATGCAATTAAATATTCCCTTGGCACTTTATGGTGCACTGATGCCAGCCATTCACCCAAAGCCAAATTCACCAGCTGGACCGGTCTGCATTCAAGCAAGAATGGTAATTATGGAAAACATCATATTCTCATTGCTGTTTTAGACTGTATGATCTTCTGTAATAAATAGGAAATAAGCAAAGTGCTTACATTACCCTCATTCTCAATCACCTGTTTGCCTCTCCAACATGTAATCCCTTCCTATATGCATTACATCCACATTTTTTAAGTTTCTTTGGTACCCACTGTGGCTTTTTCAAAGCACTGGTGTTTGTAGGCATATAATGTATAGGGATGTTCAAAATCTTAAATTTCCTAGCAGAGACTTGGAAAGGTGAAAAACCTCACTACTTTACAAATTGCTAAATGTATCCGGTTTATGTTCGTTATTAGCATACCACAAACAAGCCATCAGGTATACCATAATGCACTTGCAAATATATACAAAATGCAGTTGTCAAAACAATATTAAAGTCCTTACTATTAGTGCCTAATAAGAATTACGATAGTTCAAACCGTCTATTTCCATGGTTTGTTCGGGTGGGCCTCCAACACCAAAAGCCTTGACTACTAAGTTAATTTCATGTAGCTAAATACCTGCTTACAGGCTCCAGCACAGTGTAATAACATTTCATCCTCAAAAGCCCATTGCACTTTGCACATGCTTTTCACAGTAACTACATTTGTCATAACTTTTCCTTATAAACAGATCACATAAGAAGTCTGGCATAACGTTTCCCAGTGAACTGATGAGGCCTTTAGTCTTTACCAGTGGTTTGATACTGTACACAACCAGGCCTACTGAAGTGTGCATTAACTGGCAACCATCATGCATACAGTTGTAACATTACAAATATGCATACAATTACATTTACTAAAACAATATTCAACCTGTCTCAAAAAGCCTAGCAAGAATCATCATAGGGAAATTCTACTACCAACACCAAAGCCATTGCCTACTATGGTAATCTCTGAGAATACATGTAACCAAATACATTTCTACAGCCTGTAACATAATGTGACACAATCCACTGTTTAAGACCTATTAGATTTACCATATGCTTTTCACAATAAATAAGCCAGGGTTACTACCTTTGTAATAACTTTTTATAATAAACAGGCCAGACCTATGGCATCAGGCATAACATTTCCCTGCACACCAATCAACACCATAGCTGTTATCTATCATTGACTTCTCATCATAACCAACTCAAGCCAAGTGTACTGAGTTTAAGCTTTCCCAGTAAGGCAACCATCAGGCATAAAGTCATAAATTTGCAAAGGTATAAAAAAAATATGGTTATCATGGCAAACAGCTACCTCATTTACCAGGGCTTAAGAAGGATTCTCTCAGTGCAAATCTTTTGCACCCATGGTTTGTCAGAGGGACTAACCAACACCAAATCAATTGCCTACTAAAGTAGTCTGTGAGATTCCATGCAATGAAAACCTATCTGTACGCTTTAATTCAGAGTAATAGCAATCCTTTCGAACTGCAAAGCACTTACGCGCTGCACGCTCCGACCCCTGATCCACCGCAGCTGTTGCTGTTTGCATGGAGGGCGGACCAGCAGAGCGCGACACACCTCCTGCGTCGTCACACGCTAGGCGGCAGCTGGGGAAGTATTTTAGGGCCAATGCCACGGACGCGCAGCGAACGCGCGTAACGGGCGCTCCGCTGGCGCGCCTAAGGCAAGCCCGTCTGTGCCCGTTCGCGCCTGGCCCGGGCCTAGGGCCAGAAGTCCAGGTGCTCTCTTCAAATGCCACCAATACTCAATTGCAAAACAGCCTATAAATTGTGACCAGGAGGCCGGGTTTTCGGTCTCTACAAAAACCCCTGGGCACCAATATTCATCGGAGCAATTAAAATCCTATCGCCTTCCTCCATCCCACAAGTGTGCCCGCCTATACTTTGACGGCAAGATGGAAATATGCGCAAACTGTGGCTTTTTTTTAAAGGAGACTCTAGGCCAGAGGTCTTCAAACTTTTTGATGCCGAGACCCCCCTGTCAAGGTTTTTTAGGCGTAAGGACCCCCTCCTGACAAAAATTTCTAGAACTTGGTACTCCTCATCATTGACTACTATCGACAACCATAAACGCCCCCAATTCCCATAGCAAATCATTTTTACAGTGGGGAAATAATATTAAACGTGGAAGCGTTGTCAAAGGTGTGGCTAAAAACAAAGAGCCTCATTTATGAGGAATTGGCATAGGTCAACGCCGCAAGTCTTCTTGCTGCGCTGGCCTACGCCAATGTGAAAGGGCAGGAATGCACCTTATTTATGAAATATGGTGCATTTCTGTCCTTTCCCCCTGCGTTGACGTACAAATTTCTGCCTAGCGCCAATGTAGGCAGGATTGTTTTTGTGCAGGAAGGGGCACCTTCCTGCACAGCACAAAAACAATCCGGAGAGGGGTTTTCCTCTTTCAATGTGAGCTGCAGAATACAACACATAGAAAGAGGAAAACATTTCTCCTCATTACGCCTGCTGTGGGGGAGGTGTAAGGTTTTGGCGCTCCTCCAGGTTTACATGGTTTTGTAAATCTGGGGCAGCGTCAAAATCCATGGGTGTTGCGTGGGAACACCCACCACAATGCCCATGTAACACCTACTTGACAGACTAAGGCAAGGCAGCGACTTACGCTGCTTTGTCTTACTCCATATCTATGAGGCCATGTAAAGCCATGCAGGGTGACTTTTCGTTGCCTCATAGATATGATTGAGACACTTGTGCCAACGTAGCTTTAAAAAAAAGTGACGCTCCGGCAGCGCAAGCCTCTCATAAATCAGCCCCAAAATATTTTGCACGGTTTTTTTTAGGTCTTTCACCATGAGATAGGTACATATAAAATAATGGGTAGCTTAAATGAAAAATAATTTTTTTAAGTTGTTACTCAGTGGAAAATGCACTGTAGTACATTATGAAACCTTTATTAGTTAATGCACTGCAGAGGTCTGTGTGTAACCAGAGAGCCACAGAATTAAATTTGGTTGGCGCAGTGAAGAATAGTGACGTGCATTTTTAGTGCTACAAGGTCACAGCCTATGACAGGAAGCACTGTGAATGTGTAAGTCATTATTTTATTTTTGCATTACACACATTATAAGATAGACTGCTACAAACTGCAAATAGTTTTAGGATAAAATGGAGCTTCCAAAAATGTAAATTTTAGTAATACCGGAGCATAAGTGATGCATTTTTTTTTTGCGACACTGTCCCTTCAACACCTCCTCAAGGGTACTAACCACTGTGTAAATTATGATTAAAAGCATGCACTTCACAGCCCAGTTGTTAACTCTTCCTACTACCACTCAAAACAAAACCAAATCTTTGCCATCACAAAGCAATTAAGGCCAGAATCACTCCCAAGCACCCTTTATATTTGCAGATTAACTCATAACACACAATTGCATTTCATTCAGGCAACCTGGCATGAACGATTGTTTACCTATCTGCCCAGCCTCTTCCTTTCACAGCACAGGAGACTCATTTAACTTCAGCTGAAGCATTTTAAACACCGGAATGAAGCATTTCGGTTTCCACAAGGAAGAGCACATGTTTTAGATTCCAGGCAGAAGTGAGGCCTGGAAATGCGCGACCCCCTTCCCAGGACTCCACGGCCCCCCTGGGGGTCGCGCCCCACAGATTGAAGACCTCTGCTCTAGGCCATGCCAACAACATTAAAAATAACAACACGGCTAACACCAATTTGACAGCCCCGCCCCATAAAAACGTTTCCTTCCTGTACACCAATTGTCGCTCCCTCCCTAAACACAAATTGGACATGTTTGACCTGTTGATTGACGAACTACCTGATGCCATATTCCTGACGGAGACTTGGCTTCATGAAAGCGCGGGCCCGGATGTCGCTGTCGCCCTTCCACATAACTATGCAATAGTTAGGAAAGATAGAGTCACTAAGACTGGAGGGGGCATAGCCATTATTTTCAAAAAAGAATACCAGTGCTCTTTTGAACCCTTTGCGTCTCAGAACAGTGAGGCAGCACTATTTAAGTTGACCCTGACCCCCAATTTTACCTTCTCAGGTATGCTTGTATATCGTCCCCCGGGACCGTCTGTATCCTGGGCCTCTTCGTTCCCTGAACTTATAACTCCCCTAAGTATGAAAACTGCTAATTTCACAATTTTGGGAGACTTCAATCTACATTTGGAAGACCCCACTTGTAAAAGCAGCACTAATCTTATTTCTGATTTAGTAGCTTTAAATATTAGCTTAATCAATTCTGGCCCCACGCACGAGGCAGGTCATTTGTTGGACCCCATTTTTTCGAATCTCTCTGGGATTCATTGTTTCCCAGCCCTCCCTATAAACTGGTCGGATCACTTCCTTATTAAATTCTACTTGAAACTCCCGGAGAACTCTGCACCCACTTATTCAATTCCAGATACTCTAATCAGGGATTGGAAAAAATTTGATGCCATGGCTTTAAATAGGATCTTATGCTCCCACATGCCCATTTCCAAACAAACGGTGAACTTACTTTCTACCTCGGTGCAGAAATGGCTCCTCAATGCCATTGACACTTGTTTACCTCTGTCAAAAAAAAGGGCCAATAATCATCGACCTCCTGCACCTTGGTTCACCGAGACTCTAAGGATAGAGAAGGCCAAATGTAAAGCAATGGAACGCAAGTGGAGAAGGAATTACACCCCTGATTCCAAAAGTAATTATAAAGCAGCAAAAAAAACATATCACAACCTTTGTAAAACTGCTAGGGCGGACCACGTTTCGTCCACCATCTCGAATGCCCTAAACTGTTCTAAAACGCTTTTCAACATGGTCAAAGAGCTTGCTGGTTCCAAAACCCAAACTAGGCCCCCTGCACTTAATAAACTGCAATGTGAGGACCTGGCTACATTCTTTGTACAAAAAGTTGAGAATATATACCTGGATATAGTACGAGGGCAGGATGACAACCTTTCCCCTCCCCCAGAAATATCCATACCACCCTCTATGGACAACACGCCCCCAACCAGGATTGGATGTCCAATTTATCCGTTAATCATTTGGACACATGGCCCCTGCTAAATACCACTACCCTAAAAAACTTTTAGGTAGTATAAAATCGGGATCTCCAAGGGATCCCCTGCCCATTTCCATGCTCCAGCAGTTGGAACCGCCATTGCTGCATGTAGTCATGGATCTCCTAAATACCTCCTTGTTGGAAGCTGTCATCCCGCTTGATTGGAAACATGCCATGGTATTGCCTCTCCTTAGAAAGGCAAACGCTGACCCTGACTTACCCTCAAACTATCGTCCCATCTCACTGCTACCGGCTTTCTCTAAAATCTTAGAAAAACATGTCCATGCACAGCTTTCGCTGTTTGTTAAAGCTCAAAGTTTTCTCCATCCCTCCCAATCGGGCTTCAGAGCTGGCTTCTCAACAGAAACCACCCTGTAGGGGGTTACAGAAAGATTACGCTACCATCTGGACGCCGGAGACACTGTGGCCCTCATTTTGCTGGATTTGAGTCCAGCTTTTGAAACGGTGTCTCACACTGTGTTAATTAAAACCTTAAGATTGCTGTGCATATGCGGGTTAGCTCTGAAATGGCTCATCTCTTTCCTCACAAATCATACCTTTCAAGTTTTCTCCCCTACAGCCAGTTCCGATACCTACTCTTTTGCCCATGGGGTACCTCAAGGCTCTATCCTTAGCCCCCTATTTTTTATCTATACGTAAGACCCTTGGCGGATGTTGCAGAGAAGTCCGGGCTGACCCTCTTCTCTTATGCAGATGATTCTCAAATCATTTTCTCTCTATCCATGAAGAGAACTACAGAGATTTCTCCCCTTCAGTTGGGTTTGAGGAATATCGCATCATGGATGCAATCTAACTACTTCAAATTAAACGGTGGAAAAACCGAGGTCCTTATACTCGGGAAAAATAAGGAACTTTGGGGTCCTCAACACTGGCCCTGTGAGATGGGTGCTCTTCCTACACCGGTCCGCCAAGCTCGAAACTTGGGCGTCATTATTGATGATGCACTCAGTATGCACGCCCAAGCTGTCAAAGTAGCCGCCACCTGTTTCACAATCCTGAAGTGGCTAAAAAAAGTCATCTGGATGCTACCAGAACCTACTCAGAAAACTGTTGTTCATGCTTTGATCACTTCAAGACTTGACTATGACAACGTTCTTTACTTGGGATCTAACAAGGAGGTGACTCGTAGGCTGCAACTGGTCCAGAACTCCGCAGCTAGGCTTTTATGCCGGATCCCTAGAACCTCTTCTATCTCCGGTCATCTTCGTGACCTGCATTGGCTCAGGGTGGAGAACCGAGTTAAGTTCAAAGCCCTGAGCTACATGTTTAAAATCAAAATTGGAGTTGCCCCCAAATACCTTCAATCGTTGGTCCATCCCTATGTCCCTCTTCGCGACCTCCGCTCATCCACTCAGGGGAGGTTTTCTGTCCCTAAAACTAAACAATTGCGAATGGGTGGAAGGTCTTTCACACACCTAGGCCCCTCACTTTGGAATGTCATGCCGCTAGCTCTTCGAAACAAAACAAATTATATTCAATTTCGCAAATCCTTGAAGACATGGCTTTTCAATCAATAGCCTGCTGCCTTGTTTAACTCAGTCTCTGATCTGCTTCGGCGCCGGGAAACCCTTTTTGGGTAGCTGTTGCGCATTATAAGTTTAATTAATAAATAAATAAATAAATAAAATCCGCCCTTAAATGCCTATTAATTTTAACATATGATTTTCACAATCAATACGCCAGGCCTACTGCCTTTATCATACCTTTTCATAATAAACAATCAGGCATATCGCCTTTACCATTGGCATGTCACCAAAACTAACTCAGCCTAGTGTACAGAGCATAAGCTTTCTGCAAGGCAACCACCAAGCATACAGTCACAAAAGTACAAATGTATACAAAATTACAGTTGGCAAAACAATACTATCTCTCTTGAGGGAGCCTAATAAGGATTATTGGAATGCATGTTTTCTATCCCTGTGGTTTGTTTGGATGAATCACCAACACCTGACCCCTTGCCTACTCCCGTGTAACAAAACATCTGCCTCCAGGCTTTAGCACAGTATAATCACAATCTAGCCTCATCTTTAACACATCATTTTCACAATAAGTAGGTCAACCCTCCTGGCTTTACTATAAAATTTCATAATAAGTCAATCAAACATCTGAAATGTGGCATGACTTTTCCAAATGAACCGATGAAGCCTTTACCCTGTACTATCGGCGTTACACCTTATCCAACATTGGTCTATTCAAGTGCACGTAAACTGGCAACCATCATGCATACAGTAATAGATTTACAAAAATGTAGATTAATGCAGTTTGTAAAACAATATAAACCTCTCTCAACAGGGCCTAACAAGAATCCTCACAGTGAAACCCCCCAGGGTTTGTGTGAGTGGGAGACCAACACTATAGTCTTTGCTGACTAGGGTAATCTGTGAGGTTACATGTAACGAAATACCTATCTGCATTCTTTAATATAGAGTATAACAATCCACACTTAAATGCCTGTTGCCTTTAACATATGTTTTTCACAATAATTAATATGTCAAGCCTAGTGCCTTTATCATAACATTTCATATACAGTTCAGGCCTATAGCCATGATCATTGGCCTGACACCATAACCAACTCAATCCTGATGTTTGAGTATAGGTTTTACTACAAGGCAAAGAGTGTAATGCAAGCAGTCTTTTGAGTGAAAGCACACAAATGCGGCCCAATCAAATCCTGTACTCAAGGGGACCAACATGGGGGTGGAGCCTTAACCCCTCTCTCAGTAGTGCTCGAAAAGATATTTTTTGCTGCTCAAACAAGTTCAGGCAACACTGTCAAGCTAGACCTACAATGCATGTAGATAAGTATATCCCTGGGCTTCCCATACTGCTGTCAAGCACAAATCTGCACTCTGAAATATAAACTTAATGATGTAAGGGGAGGGTGCTAGGACTGCAATACATTTGTTATGACTGCCCTCCTTCCATCTGTGCAGCTGCCAGTGAAAAACAAACACTGTAAATTATCTAGTTACCTAACTCACTTTAATAGCATTCCAATTTCCTGTGTCCGTGAAAGTTCAAGCTTAGGCAGCTTGATAAATAAACAAAATAATCCCAGCAGCGTGGAGGGGAAACACTTTTTTGGGGGAGCGCACAGCTTCTACCCAATCAAAACATACTCCTGGTTACCAACATTTGGGATTAGCCAAACCCCTCTCAAGTGATTCTCACATAAATGTCTGGCGATAGCTGCACTGTCAACTCGGACCATAAAAATAAACTGTAGATCTGGCCTTGACAAGCGATCGTTGCATTTAAAAATGTTATTGCAAACATATGCCAGTCAAATAAGAATAAAATATGCGTCAACCTAAACTTGATGGTCATATGTTTGCAATAAATCTTTAAATAGAATTTAATGCATATCATAGGAAAATATGATCTTATTGTTGTAAATGAAAGTGCTATTGTCTTTCAGTCACTGTAACCTGAAGACATAGTTTAAACACTTAAGGTTAACAGTAAATAAAAAAGGATAAAGAATGGAATGCAAGCATTGGCATAGTTAAGTATTGGCCCGCCACCCCTGGCACTTTTGGGAACAACTTTTGTGAGCATGTTATTCACTATTTTTAATGCACTAGCATTAATCAAGTACAAAAATGCACATGGTACCTGTTGGAAATGGGGGTCTCTAGTTGGCAATGGCTGGCGCCACTGTCCAAATAGGGACCCTTCTCCCCAAGTCAGGGCAAGTGGGCTACCCCCTTTGATAACCCCTGCTCAACCCTGTGGTAACGTAGCACGAGCAGCTAGGCCTATCTCAGAGGCAGTGTGTGAAGCATTTATGACCATGCACAATAAGGCAGTAACGACACCACAAAAGGACACAACTCAAGTAGGTATAGAAAAAATAGTATCTTTATCTAAGGTTCGGTACGAGACTCTCAGCGTTTTAACCAGTCATCAGGCATGTAAATCATTAGGGACTTAAAAAGGCAATACGTGTTCACCAGAACGTGGCACTGACTGAGTTCAAGGCCTGGTTCTACGCGACCCGTTGCGCACCAGATACCTGCCGTTGGACGGAGACCCAGCACGTAGCTTCTCGAAGAAGCGGAGACGGTGACAGGCGGACTCCCAGCGACCACAGTTCTTGATGGCAGTGGTCCGCAAAGTGCACTCGCAACGATTCGGGCACTCCGGGACAGGCGGGTCCTCAGCAGCAGCAGCACGCGGCTGCGGCGGCCCGGGCTGGTGGTGGCGATGACTCTCGTTGTGCAGCTCCGTGGTGGGCTCGCGGCGGCAGCAGCGCTCTCCTAGCTGCGGCGGCCCACAGGACGATTCACGATGGTGCAAGGTTGACAAAGACGTGGGCACTCAGCAGCAGCTCTCTCTTTGCTGCGGCAGCCCACAGGACAAATCCCAATGATGCAAAGTTAGCAAGGGTGCGAGCACTCAGCGGCGGCAGCTCTCTCTTAGCTGCGGCGGCTCACAGGTCAAATCACGAGGATGCAAAGTTAGCCAGGGTGCGAGCACTCAGCGGCGGCAGCTCTCTCTTAGCTGCGGCGGCTCACAGGCCAAATCACGATGATGCACAGTTAGCAAGGGTGCGAGCACTCCGCGGCAGCAACTCTCTCTTAGCTGCGGCGGCTCACAGGACAAATCACGAGGATGCAAAGTTAGCAAGGGTGCGAGCACTCCGCGGCAGCAACTCTCTCTTAGCTGCGGCGGCTCACAGGACAAATCACGAGGATGCAAAGTTAGCAAGGGTGCGAGCACTCAGCGGCGGCAGCTCTCTCTTAGCTGCGGCGGCTCACAGGTCAAATCACGATGATGCACAGTTAGCAAGGGTGCGAGCACTCCGCGGCAGCAACTCTCTCTTAGCTGCGGCGGCTCACAGGACAAATCACGAGGATGCAAAGTTAGCAAGGGTGCGAGCACTCAGCGGCGGCAGCTCTCTCTTAGCTGCGGTGGCTCACAGGTCAAATCACGGTGATGCCAAGTTAGCAACGGTGCGAGCACTCAGCGGCGGCAGCTCTCTCTTAGCTGCGGCGGCTCAAAGGACAATCCATGATGTTGCACAATTAACACGAGTGCGGGCATCCAGCGGCGGCAGCTCTCTTAGCTGCGGCGGCCCACAAGGTTGCAGCGAAGGGTCTGAGGATTCAAAATCAGGCAGGCACTCAGCGGTGGCAGCTCTCTCTTAGCTGCGGCGGCCCACACAGTTTCAGCGCAGGTTCTGCAGGTTCAAATTTAAGGCGGGCACTCAGCGGCGGCAGCTCTCTCTTAGCTGCGGCGGCCCACACAGTTTCAGCGAAGGTTCTGAAGATTCAAATTACGGCGGGCACTCAGCGACGGCAGCTCTCTCTTAGCTGCGGCGGCCCACACACAGAGTTCACAACGGTTACCAGTCCGTGTTCCTCACAGTAGAACTAGAGGTTCCGGATTACTCGACGGAGGCCTCACCTGCAAGTAGAATTCCTAGCGAAGGAATTCGGGCGGCTGATGGGTGAAGTCTAATGTCCCTGAGACTTCAGCAGGAGGCGCTCTCAATTCAGGCCCTTGGGTAGTTTCTTCAGCAAGCTTGGTGAAAGTTTCAAAGTCCTTTCCTCTGTCCGCTCGGACAGAGTTTCGTCTTGACATCCAGAAGGAACACACTTGAAACAGGATTCAGCGCAGCGCTTTATACCTAAAAAGTCTTTGTTCTCTGCAGTCACAAATCACTGCATCCAGTCAGAACCAGTTCGGTGGGGTCGGGGAGCACTTGGTTTACGAGGCGACATCCTGCCCTTTGGGAATCTGGGGGTCTGCTATCAGACGCCCAGTGGGAGATGGAGCCATCATTCACCTTGCCAGGCACGGCCCTGCTCGGATCAAAGAGTCACCCCTCCCCATACTCTAAATGCCGATCTCTCTCTCCAGCCAGGTCTGACCCAGCTGGCCCTGCTGCTCCAAAACCAGACGGCCAATACACACGCTAGCAAAAGCCTACAGGAAAGCTTCAGACCAGAAAATACCTTGTTTCTAGTAGAGGCATTTTCGAACACGGGCTACGCTAATAATCCTTACTAAAAGATGCATCTCAATGTTCTGAGCTTACACATATCAAATTCGACGTTCCTATCAGGTTCCTGGGGGCAGGGAGGATTAAGGCATGCAATACTCAGCCTGCACATTCTGGCCTATGAGAACGGGTGGCCTCGCAATAGTAAACAGTGAGATGGAGGGTAACTCGCTATTAGAACATGCTACACAGACATACTTTCAAAGCTGCTTCGATGGGTAGCGCAAATCAGCGCTGCCGGCCCACCAGCAGTATTTGGTCTATCAGCCCTGGGCACACGCAGTGCACTGATACTAGGGACTGACAGGTAAACCAAACGAGCCAATTATGATTATTCCAATTCATACAGTTATCTTTACACAGGGAGCATTTGCGCTGTGTCACTGATTGGCAGTGGCACAGCGCCCAGAGCATCTAAATCCAGCCAACATAAAAGGTCAGAAGAGAAAAGAGGAAGGGAGACCCGCGCCAATGATGCCAGGTCTAACAGTACCCTACACAAATGCTGTTTGCACCTTTTAACACCACCCATGCCTAAATACTTCTGTTAAGCTGAACGACACAGATGGCACTCCTGAATTGCTGGCCCTCTCCGATGAATAAATCTACAGAGTAAAAGCGATCAGAACTGTCTCCACTAGTATTTCCATTACACACTGAGTGATTCTCTTTCCCTCACTTTGAAAAGCATTTTGTAGACCTAGAGATGTAAACAACCTAAAATCAAAATATTTTAAGCAAAAACTCTGTCTCAACGCACATGCGAAGGTTGAAGAGATTAATGTTGAGCATGGGTTGAATAAGTAGCTGTACCCAGGCCATTGGTGCCAAGGGCCTTATCACTTTCATTGAATTCATGGCTAGACAGATTTAGTCTTGGATGTTTGATTCACATTTATTTGTGGTAAGCGCAACTCCTGTATATTCTCAGATTCTGCTCACATAGCCATGTTATGACAAAGACAGCATTAGATTGTGGGGTATTGTATCTGCCATATATTTGTAACCTTTGTTACTCTCTCTTTATGCTATGAGGCCATTTGCTGTATTCTCATTCTTGTATTGTTTTTCTTCAATATAGCCTAGACATATTCAACCCTCTTTGTTGCTTGACTATTGACCTTGTATCATAGTTTTTACACCAAGATGTTTCACTATGTTAGTCTTAGTCATGCCAGACTCTTTCAGAATCACATCATAAGTCAGTATGTGCTGCCTTTTGGTATTGGCAGTTAGGGCTACCATTTTGCCTGTAGTCACTGCATTCGGAGCCTCTTAACAAATTAACTAGTGTCCTTATTATTATGCTGAAGATGAGTTACTTATGCTAATAAACTCTGTCTTTTAAGACCATACTGTTCAAACACCTTGTCCTCCTTCCCTGGGTATACATTGAACTAAGGTATAAAGGGTAGATGGAGTATGATCCAACATTGTGATATCTTCTGTCCATCATCAAAGGACCATGACTGGCTGATAGCTATACAGACTATGAAGCAATAAATAAGGTGAAAATAGTTTATTCTTTTTCTTCAAGGTGACACTCTAACCACACATCCTCAGTCCCACTTTCATGAGATTATGCGTTAACTAATGAATTTGGAGCTGAACTGGTGGCATATGACTTGTCTCTTGATGTATTTACATTATTGTTACAAATAATGTTGAAGCCACACATTATAATTAAGTGGCTCCCTGTAAAAAAGTGGGATAGTGTCCAATGTATGTGTGAGAAAATGTATTTACCCACTATTTATTTACCCACAAGCACAGTGATATTTTCTGCCTGCCCTCATGTTTACTGTTGAGATAGTATTATTTTATGCATTGTAAACAGGTGTGTTTCCCTGTCCTGAATGACCCAACTGTATGTGATATCTGGCATTCTGACTTTTTGTGGGCCAACCTCAGGGCAGGACTGGGAACGCAAACCAGCCCTGGCAATTGAGTCAGGCCCACGGTAACAAAAACGTCCCCCCAGTGGTCCAAAACCGGCACCCACCCTGGCGGCCCACCGGGGAAACGCCCGGTGCCTGCTACTGCCATCCGCCCCTGCCCAACATACTTGGTAGTCCAGCATGTGCCTAAGAGGCCTAGTTGACCCTGGGATTCAGAACTTGGTTCTGAGACATGGAGGGATGCACCTGGCATGCCTTATAGCTGACTACTGTCCAGGTCCTAAGATAGTGACATTAAGGTGTGGTGACAGTATACTGTGTATATAATTCCAGAAATAAACAGAACTTCTTTTCTGATTCAGAAGGAGTGTAGTACCTACTGGCACCACTCATGTAAAGGCTTGCTTGAATGAGACACCTATACCATTGCTTTGATATCCTGAGTGCATGTTCTTTGATGTTGTGGAAAGTGTGCATGCTTGGAGCAGTACCCCATGTGGATGTGAGTGGGAGACTGATGAGTCCCATAGGATCCATTTTACATCAGCAGTGGTTTTGCATGACACATAATGGAGTTTGTAGGACAGCCTTTCTAGACAATGGAAGAATATTACCTGCATTCCTAAGCTGCTGGGAGTTACCCTAGGCACTGAAGTATGGGGAGATGGTGACACAGCTGCATTTAGAAATTCTATGGGACACTTTAGGCAGGGGTTACCGAGTATTTATTCCTGAGCACTGTCCTTTTTGGGTTAATGGTGGGGGAGTTGGAGAAGTGCTCAAATTGTAGAAGAATAGGTGCGGGTGCCCAAAGCTCTGCTCAGAAGCCTACGGCCAGCGCTATCTTGGCATGACTAATACCAATGCTCTCTAGTATTGAATCCACCTCATGCCTCTTTATTCCACTACCAGACACTCCCTGCCCCTTTATCTCACTATTGCAGGTTCCTATTTTCTCCCTTTGTGACGGTTATTCCATCTTTCTCTTCCTTCTTCTTTCCACATTGTGTGCCATCCCTCTCTTGCTCTTGGTACAATGTTGATGAGGAAAAATAAGTGCTGGGCCCAAAAAATGAGTGCCAGTGGCCCCCGCCAGCAATTACCAGCTCAAATTAAGCACCGAGTGGGAATGTATCAGCAGATTGTATTGTTAGAGGGAGGAAAGCTTGTAGGCAGGGCCTGCCTCCTTTGTCTAATTATATGTACTACTTCAGGAATGCTGATAACACCAGGTACAGAGGGGTCACACATTGTTGGGCTCATGTTTTTTGTACTTCCGGCCAAAGCCATTTACAAATACTGTACAATGAAAGAACAAGAAAGAAAGAACATGACATATGAAAAGAAACTACCCAGATCAGTTCCTGAGTATTGACTGTAGGCTCAACATCTGTATCTAGAAAGCCAGTATAAAAGTTGGTTACAGAATACCCCTCGATATTCCAATATTTCAAGTCCATGAAAGAAGTGCTGCTCAGAGTAATCTTAGAACTGCTGAGATCCAGGGTTGGTGTCTGTAAGACTGTCTGTCTCAGAGAGATGAGGTAACATTGACTGAAGTCTGCACATCAGTTGTGGGTCTGCCTGTGACCTGGGAGCCTGCATAACCTGCTGAAAATGGGCAGAAGCATGACTATCTCTGCAAGTGCTAATTGCCTAAGGAAGGAGAAGCCCAGCTTCCAAGCCTGAAAGAGAGGCGTCCCAGAAGAGCATACTGTTTGCAGGAGACTAGCTGAAGGCCTACTAGCCTCCCTGCATGTTTCTACATTTAAGCAATGTGAGCCAAACCAGTTCTCTCACCCCCCCCCCCCCACCCCCCCACGTGCCTATTCCAGCGACCACCACCGAATGAGAACAAAGGATGTGTGCTGACTTTTCCATCTGCGCGCTGAGACCGGGGAAGCACACCACGGACCAGAGGATGAAAACTGACCTCTGGGGGTGTCAGGACCTGCACTATTGGAACCAGCTTCCCCATTTTCACTGTCCCTGCACTGGGCTCTGCATAAAGAGGAAGTGAGGCTTTCTGGCTGCGGCGCTGCACCTGTGAGCATGTCTGCTTGCTCGTCCAGCTGTGGCATTTATGCTCGATTTATGTGGGATTTATGCTTTAACAATAGCTTTCTAGTAAAGGAAACACATGCTGACCTAACGGTCAGAGAAACCAGGAAAATGTTTATCTGCGCCCACATCAAGCTGTCCCTTGCGCATTCTACACAAAGGGCGCTCACTGCTGCTCACCTCCTCATACCTCTTGTTGCTGGCTGCTTGTGCCTCGCTACTCCCTGCTCTCTGCACTGGTGCCAGAGAACATGGAGAACGCTGGCCTCAGGAGCTCCTGGTCGCAGACTTGCACCCTGCATGCTGCAGGGACAGCATGTTCCGCATTATCAAACCTCCGAAGTTGAACTTCCCCCAGAAGTGCTAGTGCCCTCTCCGCAGTCCACGGGCTGGCTCCTACAGCTCAGTGAAGCACCACGGTAAGCCCTTTTAGTGCCTGAAGCAGCCAGTCAATATCCATTTTGCTGATGTTTGCCTGCTGTTGCCGTCTTTGTTGACACTGCTAGTTTTTACGCAAGCCTGGTCCAGTCCCTGGTTACCACACTGTGTGTTGTGCACAGTGAACAGCGGTGCCACTGTGAAGCAGGTGACCGTTAGCTGCCATGCTGTACTATTGTGGCTATTGGTCCCAGGATGGACGCAGGTAGTTCAGGTGCGGACTGAGGCGTAGGGAGGTGCAGCCGAAGGTGCTTCCCTGCGGTGAGAAGGCAGTTCCTGCCCCCATTTGTCCCCAAGACTCTCTTTTCCATTCTTTCTCACTGGCTCCATCGCCTTAATCACCTTTTTCTGGCCTGGAAGGAGATCCCAAGCAGCATCAAGCCGCACAAAGGCAATCTTTGCGCTCCGCTGTATATGATCCCCCTTTTCTTCTCGGCTGGTGATTGTGATAGGTGCTGGTGAAATTTGCTAATCAACCCTCTTCAGATCATTGATTTGCCATCATAGTTAACAACTCTTGAAGTCTACTGCCTCCCGACAAAAGGGGTTCTGGTTGGCCCTGCTCAAGAATGCATCTCCAACTCCTTACGCCCGTATAGTTATTCAAGTTGCAGACATAATCTATTGCAAAAAAACAATTGGCACTTGCACACCAAAAAATAATAAAAGCAACTGGTCTGATGGATTAGAATGATAAAGTAAACCAATGAATCTGACTAAAGCGTGCTACACGGTGTAAGAGGGCTGCCCGTCCCTCATATGAACATGACTGTATGGGATTATTCAAGCGCGATCGCCTGAACAAGACCGTGTGCACAGCGAGTGGGTATTACACTTACTACATCAAAATTCTGATGGATGTCTATTCAGCTTTTAAACACAATGAAACAAGAAAAAGTTATATCATTTGTTTAACCATGAATTTTCATTGAATTTCAAACGACATTCATAATATATTCATTGAATGAAGTACAAAAATCATTACATCATGACAATTTGTACAGGAGACATGGTTTCACAAAAGTGACAATAACAGTATTATTGCAATGTTGGACAAGAAAGTGGCGATTGTTGACCTTCGGCCCAATGCATTTCGGGACCTCGTGTCCCTTCCTCAGGGGCCATGGCAGTTACACAAAATGTCGAAACTCTGCGGGTTGAAAACTCTAGCCACGAGCTCCTTGTGTGGAATCTTTAACAGAACACGAATCGCCTGAAAATTAACAGGAAACTGGCCGGAAGTTCAAAACCCGAGTCCTCAAGCCTGGAATCACCAATGGGCAATAAGGGCAACATGATTGAAATCGAGATTTTTGCCAAACTCAGTACCTGCTACAAAAAAATCTAATGTCTCTCAGAACCAAGGTGAAGGTCTAAATATAGTAAACAGCTGTACGGATCAAGATCATGTGCAGGAATCGGATTATGACAAATGAACAGCTCAGCAGCTCCTCCCATCACACAGGTCAATAACCCTTCCTCTTTTCATACTCTCAATCTGAAAGAAGAATCACCACAGATACAGCGGATTCAGCAGCCAGAGTCCTCGTTGTGTCACCTAAAGTAAAGTCAACATCACTACTAAATAAAATAACTAGTATGCTAAAAATGATGATCAACAACAACAAGGCTGTGCTCTTGGTTACATCAGTTCTTCTGCTTTGCAGCACCCATTGCTGAGTGCAGAGACCACCGAAGTAGCACTTCTACTAACTGAAATCCCACTCAGATCAGGGACCATATAACACCAATTTTGCTTTTCGATCAGCGTGTGGCCCCTCTGCCAACTATCTTGAGGATAGCAATTTACAAAATCTAAGAATAACAATCCATCCGATTGAAGGAAAGGGAGAACAATTACCAGTAGAAGCTACAGACAAGACATTTTGGGCGCGATTCTGATGCGGGTTGGAAAAGCTTCCCGACCGAATCGGTTGGGAAATGGTTTCCGACCCACTCAGATTGGGAGAGTCCGACCCGCGGAGTACGATGGATCTGTATGCTTCCAGATACGATTTGGTTGGACTCCCATTGACTTCAATGGGAGCATATGTTCCTAACCGCATCATAATTGGGCCTTCGGTCGGGAAGACACGTTTCCGATCCCATTTGGAAGGAGCAAATGCCGTTAGGAGGCCTTCCTAACCGCATCAGAATCAGGCCCTAGGTGGGAAAGCTTTCCTAACCGCATCAGAATCAGGCCCTAAGTCTCAAAACATCAAACACAACTGGTCATGGTTACTATCAACACTCCAGGAGCTTCGAAATAACCTCCCATATGATTCATCATTGGCTGACATTGGTTGTAACTGGGGCACCATACAAAGTTGGAACATTTCAGGACTGAAAATAAAAATAAAAAAAAGGTAAAGATTGCGTCTGTTTCATAAAACCACACAATATTTGCTTTTTCTAAGAAACAGTCATTAGATGAAAATTGAGTTTTTGGTTTTATCAAGTATAGCATCAGAGCAACAACAGAAGGAAGGAAAAACTGAAAGGAGGTCTAACTATTTCAGTTTCTCCCAAATGCAGTCAGTTACACAGAAAAACATGACATTTAACAATAACATCAACTTTAAGTATTATAAATGATGAATGGATTCTTGACATATTTAACAATTATATCCACTCAGGACACTCCGAAAAGAATTCAGTCTTGATAAAAGACCTCGAGAGGAGCATTAGCACCGTCAGACAGGAAACATAAGGGCACACAGTGGAACCAAGTAAGAAAACCTGTTCGCACATTATAATTGTATGCGAACATTTCATTATTAAACCCCATCCCTTGATGACAGATAAGGAGGTATATAAAGAAGAGTCTGCGTTAGTAATACCATACCCACAAATCAAGAATCTCAGGGATAAAAAGCTTGGTGAAAAACGAAGGGCCTGATTTATATTTTGATGGACAGCCCATTGCTCTGCCATGGGGATGGAGTAAATTACTCTGTCCCCATGGTGGAGGGACAGCCTTCCAAATTTATAAATGGCCGCCAAGCAGGCAATCATTTACAATGCATTGGCAGGAACTGCAGTCACGGCGGTTCTACAAATGCATATCCCTGCTCAGCCCTGTGTCAAACAGTTTTCTGTTTTTATTTTCAAAATCCCAAAATCAGGTTTTCTCTTAAAAAAAAAAAAAAGTAATGCTCCCTTTGCCATGGGAGTCATCTATCATGGCAAGGGGACCACTATTTAAATTTTACTGTCCCTCATCCCCAGGGTTTGCATGGCGGTGAAGGACAGTAAAAAAATGGCTATATGTCCGCCCATCCTGATTGGGTGAGTGGACAGGCAGCCATTTCTCTGAATGCCCTTACCCGGTCAGGCTGTCGGAGAGCTTGGGCTATGGCTGTGATGGAGTAGTCACCACCGTAGCCAAACTTAAGGTCAGACCACATATTAATTTGGCGGGCGGACCATTATTTACATTTTACTGTTCCTCACCACCAGGGTTTGCCTGGCAGTGAAGGACAGTAAAATAATGGTGATATGTCACCCATGCTGACTGGGTGGGTGGATATACAATCATTTCTTCGACAGCCCTTACTCCATCAGTCTGTCGGAGAGGTTTGGCTATGGCGGTGATGGAGTATTCACCGCCGAAGCCAAACCTAAGGTCCGCCCGCATATAAATTTGGCGGGCGAACCATTATGTTGGCGGTATGTATGGTCCATCGTCGTTGCAACTAAGTATACATACCACCAACATAAAAATCAAACTCTAAGTATCCTGCTGACCACTAGTGCCTTACAACCACTCAACAGGTGAACCCTATCCGACACACTGGGGAAAAACAATCAGGAGAGCTTGAATGAGAACATACCTATTAACCTGGAGTCTTGGTATTTGGTATCCAATATGAAAATTGAGATCAGAATCAAAAGTGATCAAGGTCCGCTAATAGCGAGAATATGGCTCCTGACTTGTCAAACTCTCGGACACCTGATACAATGCCATTTAGAGCCTGTTAAACTGGCATGTAAGCTGAACAGGAAAATATTTTTTTCGATACGAAAGCTTTATAAGGAAAACAAGCAGGAAGCCAGTATCCAGTGAGAGACTGAACAACGAGAACCAGCAGAAATGTAGGAGATGATAGACAGAAGTGGTATTCGGTGGCTGGAGAGTCGTCTAAAACTAATGTACATTTCTAGCAAGCATCTCAGTGAATACTCTTCCAACATACGGGCTGGGTATAGAACTAAGGTAGAATGGTTTGACGCAGAATATTTAAATCTTAAATGCGCCCTATTTTATACTCTGAGATGCATGCACAGTAATCCAGAGGAAGACAAGCGCCTAAAATCCCTGAGAAAAGAATATAAATGCCTTCTCAAGCGCACAAAGAGGAATGTAAAAGCCTGGATGGCCCTTAGAAAGATACTAAAAGACGAAAATTCAAGACGTTTCTAGGAGTTGGTCAGATAGGGCTGTGAGGGCCTGGCAATGAACTTGGAAACAGGTTTTACTCCAGCTGCATGGGTAGAGCAATTCTCTGCAATGTACCAAAAGGCCTGGTCGCCAGGTCTGATTGAACTGGAGGCTAATTCTAAACCCTGTATAGATGAGCAGCCTATTCAAAATGTAAAAAAGTAATCATCCATTGAAGAAGCCACCAAGCCCTCTCCTGAATTCTCTGAAGAGGAACCCACAAATCCATACTTAGCTAGAAGCCGCTGAAAGCACCTGGTCTTGATAAAATGCCAACAGATGTCTTCCATAATAACCTGTCAATATTTGTTCCTGTTTTAATAATAGCATAGATTGCAATGTGGGAAAATGAGGTGGTCCCTGCTTCCTGGAGATCAGCCATCATTGTCCCTCTTCATAAAAAAGTTTGCATAACGAACCTGCAAATTATCATTAATCTCTCTGCTAGATAGTACTTGAAAGATATACGGTAAATTACTCATTACCCACTTAGAACATGGGTTGAAGACAAAAAGGTCTTGTTCCCCATTCAACCCGGCTTCAGGAAAGGCCAAGGCATGATCAACAAAGCAAAGAGATTTACTGTATTTTTTATGCTTAAAATACATATGAATAAAAATTGCACCGATGTATATGGTCTTAATAGACTTGAATACAGCCTTTGACTTTTTTTTAAAACATTTTTTTTATTTATTGGGTTTGTATAGCGCCTGAATCACCCCCAAAGGGGTATCTCAGCGCTTGCGGACATACAGGAGAAGGCTGGCATAGCCGTTATTCTAAAACAGAGCAGTTTTCAGAGACTTTCTGAACTGACGGTGGTCCGGGCATTGCCTCAGCGAGGTGGGAAGCTGATTCAAATAGCGAGGAGCAAGATGCGAGAAAGCTTTCCCGCCAGTCCTTGACTTCTTGACCCGAGGAACCACCAGAAGAGATTTGGAGCCAGAGCGGAGATCCCTAGACGGAGTGTAGCTATTAAATTTCTCCGTGAGGTAAACTGGACCGTTACCATATACCGCCTTATGGACGATGCAGCAAACCTTGAACCTTATATGTTTCTGCACCGGTAGCCAATGGAGCTGTTGAAGAAGCGGAAGGGAGGCCGTTCTGTAAGGGGCATTTAGTACCAGTCGCGCCGCAGAATTCTGGACTACCTGTAGACGTCCAGCGATGACTCGTTAGCTGAGACCAGCAAAGCATTACAGTAGTCCAGTCTGCTCAATACCACAGCCTGAATAAGAGTTTTGCGTGTGGAGTCTGGAAGGAAAGGGAAGACTCGTCTCAGCAAACTAAGCACATGGAAGCAGGATCCGACAGTTTGGGTTACGTGTTCTTTCATGTTCAAGGCCTGCTCGATGCGAACCCCTAGATTTTTTACTACTGTCTTAGGAGCGGGGGAACTACCCAGCTCTCCTGGCCACCATTCTGGTGACCACAGCATTGCAGCCTCTCCGAAGAGCATAATTTCGGTCTTCCTGGCGTTTAGTTGTAAAAAATTATTCTGCATCCATTAGGAGATTGCTAACATGCCGGAGGAGAAGGTAGACTGAGTGGAGAGGGTGGTTTTGTTAAATGAGAAGGTAAGCTGGGTGTCATCCGCGTATGATATTGGCCTGAACCCATAAGTCCTCAGGAGATCGGCCAAGGGAGCGACATAGATATTAAACAGCGTGGGGCTCAAACATGAGCCCTGGGGCACTCCCTTGGTCAGTTCCCTAGTTTTAGATCGAAAAGGTCCCAGGTTGACTGTCTGAGAGCGGTTGGAAAGGAAGCTTGTCATCCATCGCAAGGCCATTCCACCAATTCCAGATTCCTCCAGTCTCCTGAGCAGAATCTGGTGGTCGACCGTGTCGAATGCGGCTGAGAGATCTAACAGCACCAGGAGAGTGGATTGACCACTGTCTAATGCTAGCCTGATGTTATCTGTGACAGCCACCAGGGCTGTCTCCGTGCTATGCTTGGGTCTAAAGCCTGACTGCGATGCGTCAAGGCTGCCTGAAGATTCGACATGGTCTGACAGGTGTTTGTTAATATACTTTTCCAGGAGTTTGCCCAGGAGAGGTAGAAGGGAGACTGGGCGTAAGTTCGAAAGATCTTCCATAGAGGCCTTTGTGTTTTTACGAATTGGAATGACTTGTGCCGCCTTCCACTCAAGTGGAAGATGACCCTCCTTCAATGTGAGGTTAAGCAGGGAACAGATGTGCGTTGAAAGTTGATTAGCCAACTAGATAGCGTTTATGTGTCAGCCTTAAAGAATAAGGCCTCCCTGATAAACTTCTTGCTGCAGTTAAACAACTCCACCTAAGTAATCCAGCCGCAGTAAGATATGGCTCTCAAGGGGAATGTACAGTGAACTTTGAAATGAACATCGACGTCAGGCAAGGATGTGTGCTTGCTCCTACATAGTTCACTTTATTCATCAACGATGTAGATAAATGCTTATTGGTTCTGAACCTGGATGTACCATAGAAGGGCAGAGACAAAATACCCATCTTTCTCTTCACGAATGATGCCATATTGTTGCCCCATACCGAGATACCAATGCATCAGTCACTCAGAGGGTTAGATAATTATTGTATATCAAAAACCTTATGATCAGTATAAAAATAAAGAAAAACATTAATGATATTTATCTCAAGGTCCATCTTGAAGAGTACATTTTAAATGTGATTGGCTTTGGATCAGTTTCACCACTAAGATTATCTAGGGATCAGAATCAATGATAAACTATCCTGGGTTTAGCTGGCTGCAAAGACTAAACCATTACGAGCCAATATGCTGGTGCGGTCTTGCGCTTTTCCAATAAATGTGGCTGAAGATTAATTAAGTCAGCCCATTAAGCATATGAAATGAAAGTGGACTCTAATGGAGCCGAGCTTTAGGAGCACAGGAAGAGATGCTCTAAAGTTGAGACCCAATACATTTGTTGCTAATTACAACGCAGTCCTGGAACCCCAATAGTTGCATTCAGGGCAGATCTGGGCATGTGCTGCATTGAAGACTTACTAGTCCTCAAGCCTCTAATGTGCTGGATCTGCCTATGCATCAACCCCAAGCTGGGAGTCTATCAAAAAGCCTTCCATGATGTCTGGTAAAACAATGCATCACGTAAACTGAATTGGTTCAACCACTTTGCAAATACTTTAAATGAATTAGGCTGTGCAGAGTACTGGTCCCAACCTGAGTGGATGAACAGATCTAATTTGTAACTAACGAAAAGGCAATGTTGGACCATTTGGCCAAAGAATCATGCCACACAAGGAGGCAAACTAATGTCACAGTTTTTGCAAATTAAGGCCAATGTCTCATTCAAATGATATATGAACCTTTTTATTTCCAGCGATAAAAAGATCACTGTACACAAGATTTAGGCTAGGTACACTGGCAGTGATACAAAAAAATGGTCAAACATCAAATGATGAAAAATACTTTAAACTCTTTATTTTCAAATTTTGTCACATAACCGAGACAAATAACAGAGGTGACATATTCGCAATCAGTTACAACATACCATTCATTGTGCAGTAAGGTCAGAGTGTTGGTCGTGTTGCCACTGCGCCCCCTTTTAAAGTCTGCTGTTTCTTCAATAGGAGAGTATCAGCAACTCCCCCTCCATGAGGGTACTTAAGTAAGAGTTATAGTTATCCGGATACCACATTCCACTATGGACGTTCCTCCCGCTTATCCCTATGCCACAACCTCAGTTGTGGGACCAGGGCTCCTGCCAGTGCCATATATGTGGGGTTCTTCTTACTCTGGAGACCCCCCTTAAGGATCCCAGCGAGGGGTGCTGAGCTGGTGTACCATCCCCCAGTGCCACTGTAGTCAGCGCCACACCCTCTATATCAATTACATCTTGTAGCAATCACTCCCAACAGTCATCCTCCATTTGCTTGTCCGTGCAGACTTCTTTCATGCATCTCAGTTCCGCCCAGGACCATTCCTCTAGGTCTCTAACCCATGCCTGAATCGTGGGCCACCCTACGCTTGGCTAGCAGGAGCCCTAACTGCACAAACCAATAGCATGCTCTACCCTCTTTAAGGCATGGGATTAGACCCAGCAGACAGTGCTTAGCTGTAGTTGCAATGCAGATACTGGTATTGCTCTGTAAGCGCTTGTAACTGTATGTTAGAGGGAGAGGAAATTGTTTTGCACTTTATGCTTCCTTGTGCCAAATTAGTGCGTTCAAGGAGACTGGATATAAAACCTCTTTTTATAAAACATAACATTAGACGCTTCAGGAATGCAATGAGCTTATGCTGTCAGTTTGATTCTGAAGCCTTTTTCATCCCGGTAGCCTCATACATCCTTGAAACATGGAAGGCTACATAGACCCAGTTTTATCCTTGGATGTGGATCTCTGAAAGAGGATACATTAATTAAGAGCATTGTCTTCTACTGCACTAAATGTAGTATTCATTTTTTTTGTAAACAAATTGTATTCAATTTTTATATATGGTACAACAGCGGCCCCAGGGCCTACACATCATTAAATTTCAATATAAATGCCACCATGTACCAGAAGGAAAAAGAGAAAATAAACAAAAAACCTATACTAAACTTGAGCACAGATTCGGCACCCCAACCTCTCCCCGCACCACTCAATCATTAACACATTGTGTCTAACTGGATAATTATATAAAATTTACAGAAGCTACATGTTAGACCTGGCACTATTGGCGTGGGTCTCCCTTCCATTTTTTGCTGTTGCCTCCTGTGTTTTGCTATGTTTTTGCTGGTCTAGATGCTTTGGGCACTTTGCCACTGCTATTCAGTGCCAAAGTGCAAGTGCTCCCTATGGTAAATTGTTGTATGGATTAGTGATTCCATGATTGGATTATTTGATTTACTTGTCAGACCCTAGTACAGTGCACCGTGTGTGCCCAGGGCCTGTAAATCAAATGCTGCTGGTGGGCTTGCAGCACTGGTTGTGCCACCCACAGAAGCAGCCTGTAAAGTGTGACTCAGGCCCGCCATTGCAGAGCCTGTGTGCAGTCTAGTACTGCCATGTTGACTTGGTAAGTGCACCCACTTACCAGTCCCTAAACCTTCCCTTTTCTACATATTAGTCACCCCTAAGGTAGGCCCAAGGGCAGGGTGCATGTATGTAAAAGGTAGGACATGCCCTGATGTGTGTGGCATGTCCTGATAGTGAATTACAGCCATTTTCGTTTTTCACTATTGCAAGGCTACCTGCTCCCATAGGCCAGAATGGGCAGTTTGATTATAACATCTTATAATGCTAACTGACCCAGGGAACATGGTAGAAAAACGAATTTAGTATGCCTGAACTCAGAATGATAAAATACATCTTTTAGTGAAGTTGGTTTTAACATTTTGTGTTTGAAAATACCACTTTTGGAAAGTAGGTATTTTCTTGCCCAACCATCCAGCCTGCCTCTGCTAGGTTGTGTATTGCATGTCTGGTTTGTGAGTGACAGGGGCTGGGGTGGCTCCAGGAGACAGGGTGAGTCAGCACTAGGCTGAATAGACCTATCTGCATTGGGAGTGGTGGGAGGAGTAGCACCTGGGCCTGAATAGGGCTGTGCCTGCCTTCCACAATGCTGGCTCCACCTCCTGTGGTGCGTCTGATGACCCTGGCCCACACTGACAAAGGAAGAAGTTGTGCACAGGCAGAATGCACCCAGAACTGGTTTGGACTAGGTACAGACACTCTCTGCCTTCAGAGACAAAGGATTTGTGTGTATAAAAAGGGGGACCCAGTCCCCAGAACGTTAGATTACTTCTGGGAATCAAGACGAACCTTTGCTGAGGAGAAGAACCAGGAAACTGAAGGAGGAGACTACCCCTGTGCTGTGTGCTGTTTGGGGGTTGGCCTTCAGTGGCTGCTTCATTGCCAAAGAAAGGAGAAAAGGACTGAGTGTGCTTTCATCATCTTGAAGAAGCTCTCCAAGGGCTTGAACATTGAGCTTGCCTCCTGCCTGAAGTCTCAGGGATACAAGACTTCACTACCAGCTCCCCCCTGAATTCCCATGCTGGGAATTGAAGTGCCTGCTGTTGTGTTGGGCCTTCTGAGAGACTGCGTGTCGCTGGAAGAGCGACGCATCAAAGAGAAGCGTGTCGCCGCCGCAGCAGTTGCCGTCGCATCACCAAAGAAGCGTGCCGCCGCCGCAGCTGTTCGCCGTCGCCTCACCGACGAAGCACGTCGCATCCCCGGAGAAGCATGTCGCCGCCGCAGAGGTTGCCGGCGCATCACCGGAGAAGCGTGTCGCAGGGCCTGTCGCAGCTCAAAAGTTACAGAGTTCGCCGCATGGCCGTCGGGCGTGCACGCATTGCATCCAACGTTGTCGCATCGCATCAAAGACGCCATTTTGTCGCATCGCACCGGATCGTCACATCGCATCAAGGCGCTATCTTGTCGCATCGTAATCAGAGCGCAGTAAGAACCCGACGCATCACCTCCCCACGCAGTAAAGAACCCGACGCATCACCTCCTCTCCGGTAAGGAACCGACGCATCACCTCCCCTGAGCTGCAGTAAGGAAGTCACGCATCACCTTCCCGAAGCAAGGAACCGACGCATCACCGTTCTTGCGTGTAAGGAACCGACGCATCACCTTCCCTGCGACCCCTTTTGTTTGTTTTGCGTTTCGCATCCAAGGTACATTGAGAGTAAAGTGTTGCATTTACAATCTAAAGTGAACTAAGCTATTACTACCATTCTAAAGTCTTATTTTTGAATACTGTATTGTGGATTTTTATCGTTTGGGTCTTGTGTTAAGTCTATATAAAGAATACTTATTTTTCTAAACCTGTGTGGTGTCCATCTGTAGTGTTTTCACTATATTACTGTATGTGTTCACAAATGCTTTACACACTGCCTCTGAGATAAGCCTGCCTGCTCGTGCCAAGCTACCAAGGGGGTGAGCAGGGGTTATTTTAGGAGTGTAGCCCCTTACCCTGACTAGACGCAAGGGTTCCTATCTGGTCAAAGGTACCTACCTCTGCCAACTAGAGACCCCCAAATCTAAAACTAGACAAGTGAATTGCTTTCCTGCAGTATGAGGGATTCCAGGGACTCTGCTACTGGTAAGTCAATACCTCTATAATCTGCCCATCGTTGCCATATCCTTAGGTGCTTCTGCGGGCAACCCTGTGCCTGGAACACTGCTAATTCCATTCCCATGCACCAGTCTAAGGCTGTTTCCTAAGGGTGGCGGTGTGGCACTCTTCCAATGTTGAGCAATATCCTGTTTAGCAAGTGTGAGCCCTAGGAATAAAAGGTGCTGTTTGTACCTATTGCCACCAATTTCGTCGTGCTTGTTATGTGTAACTATGGTTTGATATATTTGTCTGATCTTATGTGTACCTACGTCCCCCATTAATAATCGCCCTTCTAATGGATGGAATTCTGGGAGTTCTATCAGTGTTGCAAGGTATGGGGACAGAGCATGTCTCAGTTGCAGGTATTTGTAGAATTGATTACGGTGGAGGTGAAATTCTTCCTGTAGTTGCTGGAAGGATTTAAGGACTGTTCCTTTCATTACATCTCCTAGTGTGGATAAACCAATAAGATCCCACGTGAGAAACCCGGACAATGTCCCAACTTGTCGATGTAAGATCCCTGCCATAATGGGGTTGTCTGTGTTAACCGCCCCTCCCAACCCATCTGCTGGACCACGCGTCTCCACAACTGAATCACTAACTTGGTGGCAGGGGTAGATGGTTCAAGTGACTGCGGCTATACAGTAAGTCGAGCAACGATTGGTCCTCCATCATGCCTCTCTTAACCGCGAATGCTGTGTCCGTCTGAGAATTGTACCATCATTCATTAATGTTGAGGAGGTGGGAAGCTGAATATATCGACCGCCGCAATCCCGCCACAGTAGGTGGATTGTGTACACGTTCGCAGTGCGACTCGTGTAGCCCCGCCGCCCCATAAAAAGTTAGTGAGGATTGCGTTGATTTGTATAAACCACGATTGGGGGATACCATTGGGGTAATACTGAAGCCAATATAGAATCCGCGGTAATGAGACCATCTTGAAGATGGCGGACCTACCGTAAAGAGATAAGGGAAGAGGGGACCATGCCCGCACCTCGCCTTGGATCTTAGGTATTAGGGGATTTATGTTGCGTGTCCAGGACACTGTCTGTTTGCGTGATATAAATACACCCAGGAATGTGGAACCGTCAGATGTGTGTGTCAGCTGTGATGGCCATGTGCCTCGCCCCTGATAGCCACAGACAGGGAATAATATGGATTTGGTCGGATTTGTGCAAAAACCCGACGTTTCCCCACACACACTAAGGATCTGCAGTATCCGTGGGCCCTTAAACCCCGGATCCGTAAGGAAAAACAGGATGTCGTCTGCAAACAATGCGATTTTGTCCGACATCTCCTGGGACCAGTTGAAGCCTCGAACCAGGGGATCCCGTCGCACCCAAGTTGCCAATGGTTCTATAGCAAGTGCGAAGAGGAGCAGGGATAGGGGGCACCCCTGTCGCGTGCCCCTACTAATGGGAAATGAAGGTGATACGGCTCCGGCCACCTGCACAGAGGCAGAAAGATCTGTATATAAGAGGCGAGGTTTAGAGCTTGTAAGAGGAGGAATCAATACACCCAGTCCAACGAGTCGAATGCTTTATCGATGTCTGCGAGTAGGACCGCCGCGGACGTCCAAGCTTAGGTACCATGGCAAGGGCGTTGTGCACTCGCCTGATGTTGTGGCGTGTGGACCGTTGTGGCATAAAGCAAGACTGGTCTGGATGAACAAGTTCCAATATATGTGGTAGGAGGCGGTTTGCAAGGATCTTACCTAAGAGTTTAGCTTCTAGATTTAGTAATGAAATGGGGCGATATGAATATGGGCTGTTAGGGGGCGCCTTGGTTTGAGAAATACCACAATTTCGGCATGGCGCCAATCAGGCGGGAGAATCTCCCGCTCGAGCAACTCTTGTATTGCCCCGAGCAAATTAGGGCCCGTCTGGGAAATGTATCCTCTAAGGAACTCACTTGGGAACCCATTTGGACCCGGGGCCCGACCAGGGGGCATGGCATAAAGAGCGGTGGTGAGCTCTTCCAGCGTGATGGGGCGTCCATTTGTTCACGTATATTATCTGGAAGCATCTTCAGCGGTATGTCACACAGGAATTCTCTAATTAACTCTGGGGAAAAGAGTTCCCCTTTTCTGTATAAGTCTGTGTAGTATGTGATAAATGCTTGGGCCACCACCTGGGGATTTGTGCATAGGGTGCCATCTGCGCCCCGAAGTACTGGTATTAGGGACTGTGTTGCTTTGTTGCTTGACATAGGCGATGCAATGTCTTGCTCGACTTGTCACTCCATTGGTATATTCTGTGCTGGGTCGCTTGCCACGCCTGTTGGGCTTCGTTTGTGAGTAGTTGGTTAATCTGTTGTTAAGAGAAGAGGAACCAGCGACGGGCCTGTTCTCCACCTCCAGCCCGTATCTCATCTTCAAGAGCTCGCCTACGAGACTCCAGATCTACAATCTGTGCAAGGCGGCGCCACCTCGCCCCAGCATAGTAGCTGATATTGACTCCGCGTATGGTGGGTTTGAAGGCCTCCCATAAAACTACACCCGAGGACGTGGACTCTGTGTTAAGTGCAAAGTAGTCTGAGACGGCCTGGTTAAGGGTTGCCACGTACTTGGGGTCCCTTAAATGCCAAGGTGACGTTCTCCAGCGGAACCGGGGTTGCTGAGGTCCTATATGTAGTTTAAGTGTCACGGGGGAGTGATCAGAGAGTCCCCGCGGGAGGATAGAGGTAGATGCGGCCCTGTGGCCATACGACAATGGAAGAAACATGTAGTCTAGCCAGGATAGGGACCTGTGTGTTGGCGAGAAGAAGGCATATTTGGTGTCAGTTGGGTGGTATGCCCTCCACACATCAGACCACCCTAATGAGGATGCTAGGAGAGGTAGCTTTGATTCTCTTGTGACGCAATTGCGTTCGCCAATGCGCCACCTATCTATGGGTTGCATGGTGTCGTTCCAGTCCCCTCCCATCACGGACAGACCATCAGATAGGGCTCCCCATAAACTTATGACTTTCTCCACAAAGGTGTGTCCTAGAGGGGGGGGGGCATAGAAACTGCCCAAGACCAGGGACTCCCCATATAATGTACCTGCCACTACGGTGTACGGCCCTCCTGAGTCTAACCAGGTTTGGGTGCATTTAAAGGGGATCCTGCGATGAATGAGAATGGCTGTACCTTGTGACCCCCGGGTGAATCCAGAGTGGTATATTTGATTGAATCCTTAGCGTGTCAGGCAAGGGGCTCTATTGCCCATCATGTGGTTCTCTTGCATCAGCAATACATCAACTCCAAGTCTCTTGGCTTGTTTTAACACTGCTCCATGCTTGATTTTATCTAGCATCCCCTGCACATTCCGCATTTGCTCATCTGGGGGCATGCAAATTGATCTGCACTTTATGCTACTTTACACCAAATCACTGTAGGCAAGGAGAGTGTATCTTTGGCCTTTTGTAATAAAATATACTATTAGACTATGCAGGGATGCAACATCCTATGCCATCCACGGGGCCCCTGAAGCCTTCCATCCTGGCAGACTCATACATTATGGCACCATAGAAAGCTAATAGATCAGGTTTCTAATGGGCCCTGTTCTATGCTTGGTGATGGGGCTTTATGCACATGATGAAGGGATCAGCTGAATTTCAAACGATTAGTGTTTATGGTTTTTATAAATTGTCTTTTAATTGTATGGCTTTTTTATAGCTGAAACAATAAAGCATTTATATTCGTATTAATTTAGTCTTCTGACTTTGCCGATATCCTTACTGGACCCTGAATAAAATTTCTTCTATGTAGGATCTCATTTTGGTGTGACTTTGTGTAATTAAAAGTACTTCTCTTTTTAATGAAACGAAGTTAGTATGAGCTATAATTTACTGTGCATGCTGTTTGAATGTGGTTTGACTGTTTGAGTTATGAGTCTCTTTTCCCACAAAACTACCTCCCTGAGAACCCTTTGACTGCTTACTCTCGCTTCACTGAGAAGTGAGTGCTTAAACTTGGCCCAGTTTGGAGAGTCACAGTAGGATAGACATCAGGACACCAGAGACAAATCACCTCTAAACGAGGTCTGATATTTACCATATAAAATACTATATTGTGGCTCCTGAGTCTTTTTTTGTATGCAGGTCTAAGAGTTGCTTCTTCTGGCAAGGTATGAAGACTTCACTAGTTTTGTTTATTATGTTAGTGATCAATTCGAGGAGGGCAAATCAGTCATTTTTTCAAGACCTGTGTCCCTTGTAAGCAAAACACATCAAGGCTGTCCTTTCTGATGTACTTTTTTGTACTATTTAGGTATTTCAGCCATGCTTACGTTATTCCCTTCTGATTGTTATGTACATTATTTTTGGTGCTATCTAGTATGCAGCCTGCATATTCTTACAACTAAGTACCTTAAATCTGGATATCTGTATCGCCCCTTGCACCGCCCATTACAGCACCCCTAACATAATAAACTTTTGAATAGAAGAAAAATAAGAAGAAGAATATGACAACAAACTAAAACACGTCCAGGAAATGCCTAGAGCAAATAAATTCAGCTGTAGTTCATTTACCAACCCATCCTGCATGCTCCCCCATCCTTGCTTCTTACAGCTGTGAGAATTTCCTATATATTGCACTGGTGTATTCTTGATAATTTTGGAGGGTGCCTTCTCCCAAAGATATAGTTTCACCATAGATTGTAATGCTTTAGTCATGATAATCTGCATCTTGGATTAAAGCATCATTTTTACTCATGTTCTGTGCGAGTCGGGAAGGTGCGTTGTGAGCATCAAAAGCGGTGCCCTTGGCTCCGGTGCAGTCAGCGGCCTCGGTGACGGTGTCAGAGTTGATACGGTGCGGTGTTGGAAGGCGTCGGGGCTGCAGTGCAAGTCGGGGCGGTGCGTTGTGCACTTCCCAATCGGTGCTCACAGCTTTGTTGCAGGTCGCGGCATCACTCGCCGGCGTCAGTGTTGCTATTTCCCTCTGTGGCACCTGAAACAGCGGCTCCAGGTGCAGGAGAACAGAGGAAGCAAAGTCTTTGTGTCCCTGAGACTTCCGAACTGGAGGCAAGCTCTACACCAAGCCCTTGGAGATCTTCTTCAAGCAGGATACACAGCACAGTTCAGTCATTGTCCTCTCCTTTGCAGAAGCAGCCACTGCAGGCCAACCCAGCAAAGCATCCACACAGCGATGGGGCAGTACTCCTCCTTAAGCTTCTCTAGCCCTTTTCCTTGGCAGAGGTTCTTCTTGAGTCCAGAAGTATTCTAAAGTTCTGGGGTCTTGGGTCTATTTATACCACATTTTCCTTTGTTCTCTGGTGGTAAAAAGTCTCTCAGCTCAGTCCAAACCAGAACTGTCCTCTCTGGTCCAGCTTCTTGGCAGGAGGTGGAGACAGCATTGTGCACATAAGACAGGGCCTATTCAGGTACAAGGAAAACTCCTCCCACTACTCTAAATGCAACCCATGTCTATTCAGCCCAGCTCTGAGTCACCCAGGAAAGGCAGGACACACCTCAAACCCCCCCCAGTGGCTGTCTGCAGGGAATGCACATCCCCAGCCCATGTCACTCCTAAACCAGACAGTCAATACACAACTCAGCAGAGGAGATGTGTTATTAAATTCTGAGTTCAGAGAACCTAAACTCCATCTTTCCATCTTGTCCCCATGGGAAGTTATACTTTTAAGATGTTATAAAGTATCTCCCATGCTATCCTATAGGACAGGTAGCCTTTCAATAGTAAAAAACAAAATACACAGGATTTCACTATTAGGACATGTTACACACCCGGTACATGTCCTACCTTTCATATACACTGCACCCTGCCCTGGGGGGTACCTTGGGCCTACCATAGGGGCGACTCACTTGTAAGAAAAGGGAAGGTTTGGGCCTGGCAGGTGGGGGTATTTGCCAGGTCGACATGGCAGTTTAAACTTGCGCACGCAGACACTGCAGTGGCAGGTCTGAGATACATTTACAGGGCTACTCATGTGAGTGGCACAATCGGTGCACAAGCCCACTAGTAGCATTTGATTTAAAGGCCCTGGCACACTCAGTGAACCTTACTAGGGTCTTACCAGTAAATCACATATGCCAATCATGTTCACAATTTACTCAGAGAGCATATGCACTTTAGCACTGATTAGCAGTGGTAAAGAACCCAGGGTCCTAAAGCCAACAAAAACAGGTCAGGAATAGAAGGAAGAAACAAAATGTTTGGGGATAACACTGCAAACAGGGCCATTTCCAACACTGCCCTACATGGCTAGTGTTTCAGTACTCTTCTCTAGGTGCACCCCGTAGTAATGATAGCAACTACTACAATGTGAGACATTCATTTATTCCTCATTTCCCCCATGTGAACAGCATGTTAATAATGCACTTTTTCAATCATAATGGAATCCTATGTGGAGTCCCACAATGCAGTCTCCCTTGGGTCTCCATTCTCTAATACCAGCTAGGATCCTACATCACTGCAACATGGCCTGGTCACCTTCTCCATCATCTTTTCCACATCCTGAACTCTCCCGTACATGCTGCTTGCCTTAACCCCAAGTTGTCATTCTTCTGACCCCCTTTGGGACCAGACTTAGAGCTAAGGAGTCTGGGTCAGAAGGCTTCGATGGTACACATTTCCATGCTCCTGAATGTGCTCATAGATGACAGCAATGCTCACTAGATGACAGCAGTGTTCATGTGTTTAGTTTTCGGTGCTTCACCTCACTCTGAATCGCTTCAGTATTTGACTAAAAAAAAGTGCATTGTGGAGGCACAATATTTAGTCATTATTTACAAGTATTTCTTAGTTACTGTATGCCACTTGTAAGCCGCTTCACAATCTATTAAAAATAGCGAATTCCTTTCAATTATTACCCTTATGTGACAGCTGATATCAGAGACATTATTTGCAATGAGTGACAAGGCTGATAGTCAGTCAATATATTCCACTGAGACATGACTTTTAATAAGTATTACACATTGACCTTAGTTAATAAATATCTGCCATTTCTCTAAACGTTCTCTGCAACCCTGTGCATTATCAGCATTTAAGGTTGTCATGAACATGTTTAGCTGAAGCCTACAATTTAAGAACAGTTAAATGAACAGAGGACACCATAACCTTAGCCTGACACTAATATTCCAGCATTGGTACACTTAGTATTGTGATTTACCACCCTGTCTTTACTTCATTTTGAACTTGATCATCTGTCTTTCTTGTAGCCTCTAGGCTCCTTGATGTTTCATTTGTGACAAAAATCCCTATCATCTTATCTTCAGTGCAATAGTTTACTTTAATTCGCTTATTGCTCCCACTCCGCTCCCCTATATCACTTAGATTTCAAGCTTTGATAGAGGGTGCTAGTCTGGACTGGGGTTTTCTCTGTATCAGCATTTCCTTCTTCACTGAGCTATCTTTTCTATAGTTTGTAAGATCTTTTTAGTATTTTTGTATCTTCCTGTTATCCCCTCTTTCTGCATTTCCTCCAAATTTGTATCTGCTTACTTCACCAACTGTTACCTATTTCTATGTCGTCTGCTTCCTTCACTTGGATCAAGCTCCTGTCACTGGGTTTAAATCTCCTGTCTTTGACACTATCAACCCCTGACATTTTTTAACCTATTTGTTGAACCACTTGCTATTGAGTGGCACCTTCCTTCAGTATTTCCTAAATATTTTATTCAGTATATAATGCTTTTTTCATCTTTCATAATCTCCCATTCTGCATTTAACTTCTATCGATTTCTCTCGAATTAATTTCATTCTGAAATTGATATAATTGTCTCCTCTTTTCCTATATTATCTATTCCAGTTCCTGAAGCAAAAATAGTTCCCACATCCCAATTGCCAGTCCCTGGTTAGCCAATACATTCTCCATACAATGCCTTCCCTGCTCCTCTGGTTCAATTTATTTTACTTTCTTTTTCACTTACCACACAACCATTCTACATTCTCCATAATCTCACGTTATAGCCATTTGTCCATCTTCACAACATTACTATTGTAATAAGCCACAATGAAAGTGAATGTGAAGAACAAAATTGTATGATGTCTAAAATGCAAAATATGAAATTATTGTAATCATCAAATGAATAATGTTAATGGCTTTATCATATGAATTTATAGAGCGATAACAATTTCGAGACAGTATGAAGACCCTTTTGTGTTATGAATATGAAAACTTTTTATGCAGATGAATGTTTGATTGGACGATTGAGTGCGCATGTGGTATGTGTGCTAGAGGATGAGTCAGGTGAAATTTTTATATATACAAATAACTTTTTTGTTTCTCAGGAGACCTGTGTTTGAAACATTTAGGATGTATTGCCTGAATGTGGGGATGTATTGTTGCCCTACACACAAAAGATATTGAGTACTTTTGTATAATTATGTGTTGAGAAAACAAATGACGACATAAAAGGCAAAAAAGTAGACAAAGTCACTGAGAGTCGTACGTTTGTTTATTTTTGAGATGTATTTGCATCAGTACAATTGAAGGGTAATCGGGGGTTTCTTGTTTCTATTGAGATTTTTCCCTATCTCGATAACCTTATCCTAGCAGGGGGTCCTGTTTCTTTAAATGAGAAATTGCATACAGAGTTTGTGCTTTCGTCAACTAATTCTGCATGTGTTTGAATTTACCATTTGTTTTCTCCAAGTAAACTCTGCCAGGTTTGACCTGTTGAATTTCATCCGGAGGAAATTGTTGTGCTCTGAGTTTTATGCAAATTGCTCAGTTCCAGTGCCTGCATAAACAGGATGTTGTGCAGGAAATAGTAAACCTTTTTAACTGGTCATAACTGGGCATGGCCTGACCGCCAAACATGACGGACATGAACTAGGTGAGTTTGCGGCCCTCGTGATCATCCACTTACAACTTTGGGGCCCAAGGGTCCCCACTGGTATGTTTCACATGCTGTGAAGCCTGGTAGACTCTGTGGGTGCATCCCCCTGAGGAACCAACAGCGGGGGAGCCACCCGGCGCCAAGGAGCTACCACAGTAGGGTAGACTGCGTGGCATTGAACACAAGTGCCCCGGGACGCTTTCACGAGGGTGGCTGCCCATCCAGTTTTCTGTTCAGCATCGGAGATGGAAGGCACCCACCCCCACTTGGATGCAAACGGGCAGTGAGGAGGGGTCCTGTTGAGCCTGTCTAGGCTGCATCTCCTGCAACTGCATCAGGGGACGCAGTGCCTGATTGGAACCTGCAGCCTGCCCCCCCTCCTCTCTTTGGCCAGGCCTTGAGCACGTGAGCCCGGGCGGCTGTGCATTCTGTTCTTCCGTCTGGTTCCCGCCCTGGACCCTGCTGTGCAGAAGGAGGGAATCCTGCTGGGACTGCCTGTGCTTCTTCCCGGACAATTGCATTGGGGGAACACAGCCCACGCTCGGAGTCTGCCGTCTAGCTCCACCCCTCCCTTTTTTTGCTGAGCGCTCACCGGGGGGCTTTGGAGTTGGTGCAGGATGCTTTTGCCTAGGACTGTACAGCAGATGAAAATGGAAACTCTGACTGGTCACTGAAGGTAAACGGCGGTAAGGAGCTGCCACTGCAGGAATGTCTGATGTCAAAGGTGGCCTCTGCTGGATGGCAGCAGTGCTGGGGGCCCTGAACTAATTGGGAGACATTTTTTGAGGGCAGTGATATCTGCTAATGTTGTTGCTCATCGCGCACAGCACTCCCTATTTGTCGGGTGCCCCACAAGTTTACCTGTTTCTTGCGGAGAGATCTCGCAGAGAAGACATGAGCTATCACCCCCGTGCCCACCTTACCCCAGTCGAGACTTGAAAACAAACTAGGATGAAGATGGGAGTGGGGAAGGAAGCTAAGATCGCAGGATGGTGTCCGGAAGACCAGTAGAGGACGTCCCTCTGTTCGGATTAACCGTGGACCCCAGCTACATAGGGAGACAATGGAATACCTATTACAATCAGCACAAACACACCCTCTTCCGGTCACAACCATACACTCATGCGGAAGATAGCCGTTACCTCATAACTGGACACCATAGGTTCTGAAGCCATCGATAGAATGTACTGAAAAGCGCTCCTGCGCAAAACACACCAAAGTAACTAGCGCTCCTGCGCAAGGCACACCAAAGAAACTAGCGCTCCATGAACTGAATAGCGCTCCTGCCCAAAGCACACCAAAGTAACTAGCGCTCCTGCGCAAGGCACACCAAAGAAACTAGCGCTCCTGCGCAATGAGAGAAGAACCCCAAAAAACAAGCGCTCCAGCGCGGTGTGGCTTTATCAGACAACAAAAAGAAAGAAATAACAAACAAGCGCTCCAGCGCGATGTGGCAAGATTGTGTTTCTTGAGCAACCAGACGCCTACTGACTGGACCCCCCCAGGGAAAGTAAGGCACTACCAGTGCGCAAGTACTGGCCAAGGAGAGAAAGCTTGAAGGGTGTCAGCAAGCGGCAAGTCACTGCAAAAACAAGGAAGAATGGGCAGCGCTCCTGCGCAGCCCCAAATACCTGAGAAGGCGTCTGTCCAGGCACGGGCGTCAATACGAAGCGCCGAGCCGGTGGGAATCGCTGAGTTTATGCGGATTCCCCCGGAAGCGCTGAGTGACGTGGCGGTGGTTTCAGCAAGGGAAGCTGAACCGCTAACCGCCAGCAATCCGGAAGTGAGGAGAATCGTTCCGCACGAGTGAAGGTTCAAGCGTGCACACGAACATACCAGGTGATCGGGGAAGGAGGGACTCCTAACGAACCATGACAGTACCCCCGCCCAAAACAGAACCCCCACCCGCAACAGCAGCCTCACACAGGGGTGGCAGGGCGAGGACTGAGAGGGTGACTGACATGGAAGACACAAACCAACTGGGAAGCGTGGCGTACATGAGACAGGGGTTCCGAGGACCGCTCCTCTGGGCCGTACCCTTTCCAGTCAACCAGATAAAAGAGCCTCCCCCGGGTACGACGGGAACCAAGTATAGCCCTGACCTCGTACTCAATGTGATCATCCCTAAGAACTGGAGAAGGAGGGGCTGACACAGCGAACTCAGGGTGAACGGCACGCAGAAGGGAGACATGGAAGACAGGGTGTATTTTCATCTGCGAAGGCAACAAGAGCCTCAGGGACACACGGTTGATTATTTTGTCAACGACATAGGGTCCCACAAAACGGGGCAACAGTTTCTTGGGGCCGTGCACGTTAAGGTTACGGATGGAGAGCCACACCCTGTCTCCTTTTTTGTAGGCGGGCTCCTTCCGGCCATCGTCCGCGTACTGCTTATAGGTCTCTTTGGTCTTGGCTAGCTCAAATCGGGCCTGTTGCCAGAGAGTACAGAGCCTGGCATGGTATGCCTGAACAGTGGGCAAGGGACTGTCCTGTGGTTCTTCCCATGGCATAGTTCTGGGATGTTTGCCCTGTAGGCAGTAGAAGGGAGACATTCCGATGGCAGAATGCTTGTTGTTATTATATGCGAATTCCACCATCCATAGCACTTCTGCCCATTCTTTTTCAACTGCCAGAAGCAAGCAACGGAGGTACTGCTCCATGGTGTGGTTAGTCCTCTCGGCTTGACCGTCGGTCTGAGGATGGTATGCTGATGACAAGCGAACGTCCACGTCCATGGCAGTACACACCTCATTCCAGAAACGAGACACGAACTGCGAACCCCGGTCTGTTATGACCACAGACGGTATGCCATGTAATCGAACCACATTCTGCAGGAACACCACTGCCAGCTCAGCTGCCGAAGGCAATTTCTTCAGTGGTACGAAATGAGCCATCTTCGTGAGGTGGTCTACTATAGTCAGAACAGTGGTGTAACCAGATGCGGTGGCTGGCAATTCCACGACAAAGTCCATGGAGATGGTGTGCCAGGGGTGAGGAGGAACAGGAATGGGATGTAACAGCCCAACGGATGGTCCTGACATGTTCTTTCCTTGGGCACACACAGTACAACGAGCGATATGGGCCCTGGTGTCTGTTTCCATCGTGGGCCACCAGAAATGCCTCTGCAATAGTTCCATGGTTTTGTGATAGCCCGGATGGTTGGACAGAACATGGTCGTGACATATATACAGGGCCTGCTGTTGACGGGCTACCAGAGGAAGGTAGTACTTGTCGTCTTTGTACAGGAACCCGTTCTGTGTAGTTACACCCTTGTGGTTCTCTGCCAAGGACGTCGGATCAGTCTGTTTTATGTCGTCATGAAGCTGGGAAAGGAAATCAGAAGTCAGAACAACACCCTGGAAACATTGTTCGGGAATGATGGGCAACGGCTCAGTGGCGGACACAGTGTCGTCGGTGTCCTCTAGATGGGATAGCGCGTCGGCCTTGGCGTTCTCCCTCCCTGGTCGGTACGTGATGCGGAAATCGTATTCATTAAAAAACAGAGTCCATTGTAGTTGTCTGGATGTGAGGGCACGGGCCGAGCGAAGGAATTGCAAGTTCCTGTGATCCGTATAAATAGTTACGGGATGTCTGGCGTCCTTCAGGTAGTGGCGCCACTCCTCGAACGCTGTCTTGATGGCCAGGAGCTCTCGGTCTGATATGGCGTAATTGCGTTCGGCAGTTTGGAGTTTCCTGGAATAGAACGCTACAGGGTGTAGGAGACCTGTCCAGTGTCCCTTTGCGACAACACACCTCCCAGAGCGTCTTGTGAGGCATCAGCCTCCACAATAAACGGTTGTTCGGAGTCGGGGTGTCTTAGAATGGGAGCTGTAGTGAATCTGCTTTTCAGCTCCTGAAAAGCGTGTTTGGCTTCCGTATCCCAGCAGTAACGGACCCCCTTGCGCAGTAAACGAGTGATGGGAGTGACAATCCTGGAGAAACCTGTGATGAAGCGGCGGTAGTAATTGGCAAAACCCAAAAACCTCTGGACGTGTTTCACGGTGGTCGGAGATGGCCATTGCAAGATAGCTTCTACCTTCTTGTTGTCCATTTGGATACCAGTAGGAGTGATGACATGTCCCAGGAACTCGACAGTCGTGGTATGAAAGATGCTTTTCTCCAGTTTGACATACAAACCATGTCATCCTAGTTGTTGGAGGACGGCGCGTACGTGTTGGACGTGGTCTGCCAAGGTCTGTGAATATATCAGTATATCATCGATATATACTATACAGAATATATCAATGAAGTCCCTCAACGCCTCGTCGATGAAGAACTGGAACGCCGCGGGGGCGTTGCAGAGTCCGAAAGGCATGACCTGGTATTTGAAGAGGCCGAATTTGGTCCGGAATGCTGTTTTCCATTCGTCACCCTTCCGGACTCTGACTAGATGGTAAGCCCCCCGCAGGTCCAGTTTGGTGAAAATGGAGGCATTTTTCACCTGATCCAACAGGTTAGAAATCAGAGGCAATGGGTACCTATTTTTTATAGTGATGGCGTTCATCGCCCTGAAGTCTATACATGTCCTGAGATCCCCCTCCTTCTTGGCCACGAAGAATAGAGGAGAGGATACAGGGGACCTAGAATGGCGTATGAACCCATTACGTAGGTATTCATCCAGGTAGGAGCGGAGGTGTTCGTTCTCCTTGTCAGTGAGGGAGTATATCTGGCTACAAGGAAGCGTGGAGCCAGGGATCAGATCAATCCTGCAGTCGAACGAACGGTGAGGAGGAAGGGTGTTGGCTCCCTTCTTGTCGAACACCGCAGCCAGGTCAAGGTATGCTTCTGGTACGTTTTCCTGTGTTGTCATGCCCATTCTTGTCAAGGGTAGAGCCTGGGCCTGTATGGCACGCACACCGGAGGAGTCGGTCGGTTTATAACAGGAGATGCTGCAATAGGCTGAATCCAAGGCTAGAATCCCGGATGCCCAGTCTATCCGAGGGTTATGGCTCACCAGCCACGGAAGTCCCAAAATAACTCTAAACTGGGGAGCATTGATGACGTCGAAGGTAATGGTTTCCGTGTGTTTGTTTTCAAAGGCCATAACCAAGTCCTCTGTTTGGTACCGGATAAGACCTGAGGTGAGATTAGTACCGTCCACTGCTTTTACTGCCTCAGGTTTAGTCTTTGGTACCGTGGCCATACCCATGTCCTTCATATACTGGGTGTTGATAAAGTTGCCGGTGGCTCCTGAATCGAGAAGGGCGGTTACCTGCCATACCTGGCCTGTCCATGATCGGAGGTCCACCTTTACACCCAGGTGGTGGCTGCCAATGAAAAAGGCAGGGGTCGTAGTCTTGCTGGACGAAGAACCCAGTAGCTGGACCCCACTACCTACTGGGTTTCTCCATTTCCCGCTTTGTCAAACTTGGATACAGGCAGTGCGAACAGTCTTCTTCCTTTGGCTCGGGTAGGCTTAACTGGGCATTCCCTGACAAAATGTCAGTTTTTACCGCAGTACAGGCACTGGTTCAGTTTTCTCCTTTTCTCTCTTTCCTCGTTGGTGAGAGGTCCCCTTACCCCTCCTATTTGCATTGGTTCAGGAACGTCACTGGGTGGAGCCGCTTCGTCCTTCATTTTGTCCTTGAAGGATAGGAATCGATTGTCGCCTCCTTTGGTTCTCTCACTCTTTCGCTCCTGTATCCTGTAGTTCACCTTAACCACTAGGTCGATGAAAGGACCTATTTCATCCGGGGGATCAGGCATCTGGGATATTAGGTCATTCAATTCGTCGCGTAAACCCCTGTAAAACACGGATACTTTCTTGGTCTCAGGCCAACGGGCTTCAATGACGAGTCTACTGAAGGTTGTGATATAATGGAGCAGGTCGGTGTTGCCTTGTTTCAGATTGAGTAGTTCGTTGTCCGCGGCTTGAACAAAGGTGTGACGGGCGAACATCCGCCGCAGTGCTTCCTTGAAAACCTGCAGGTTGTATAGCATGGGGTCGTCATTGTCCACCAGAGAGATGGACCATTGGGCGGCGTCGCCACCCATGTAGGAGAGGATGAAGGCGATCTTGGATGCGTCATCCGGAAAAGCGGCTGCTCTGGCCATGAAGTGCAGGTGGCACTGGTGAAGAAAGACACTGTACTTGGCGCTGTCGCCATAAAAACGCTTGGGAGGAGCTAGTTGCACGGGATGGGGAGCTATCACGTGTATGGCGTTGTCTTGTTGTGTGGTAGAGGAGGGACCCCCAAAGGTGAACAAAGGAGGCCGCAGCAACCCTTCCTGCCGAACCCTAGAAGAGGAGAAGGACCCCAGGGACCTGAAACCCCAGCCGCCACCTGACCCTGTAAGGCCGTCATGTCTTGGCGCAAGCTGAGGTTCTCTGCCTGTATGGTAGCAAGCATAGATGCTATATCCTGTAGCGTGACCTCGGTCATGTCGTCCGGGCGAGAAGGTAAACTTGGGCTTCGTATTCTGTCGGGTGCCCCACAAGTTTACCTGTTTCTTGCGGAGAGATCTCGCAGAGAAGACATGAGCTATCACCCCCGTGCCCACCTTACCCCAGTCGAGACTTGAAATAAACTAGGATGAAGATGGGAGTGGGGAAGGAAGCTAAGATGGCAGGATGGTGTCCGGAAGACCAGTAGAGGACGTCCCTCTGTTCGGATTAACCGTGGACCCCAGCTACATAGGGAGACAATGGAATACCTATTACAATCAGCACAAACACACCCTCTTCCGGTCACAACCATACACTCATGCGGAAGATAGCCGTTACCTCATAACTGGACACCATAGGTTCTGAAGCCATCGATAGAATGTACTAAAAAGCGCTCCTGCGCAAAACACACCAAAGTAACTAGCGCTCCTGCGCAAGGCACACCAAAGAAACTAGCGCTCCATGAACTGAATAGCGCTCCTGCGTAAAGCACACCAAAGTAACTAGCGCTCCTGTGCAAGGCACACCAAAGAAACTAGCGCTCCTGCGCAATGAGAGAAGAACCCCAAAAAACAAGTGCTCCAGCGCGGTGTGGCTTTATCAGACAACAAAAAAAAAGAAATAACAAACAAGCGCTCCAGCGCGATGTGGCAAGGTTGTGTTTCTTGAGCAACCAGGCGCCTACTGACTGGACCCCCCCAGGGAAAGTAAGGCACTACCAGTGCGCAAGTACTGGCCAAGGAGAGAAAGCTTGAAGGGTGTCAGCAAGCGGCAAGTCACGGCAAAAACAAGGAAGAATGGGCAGCGCTCCTGCGCAGCCCCAAATACCTGAGAAGGCGTCTGTCCAGGCACGGGCGTTAATACGAAGCGCCGAGCCGGTGGGAAGCGCTGAGTTTATGCGGATTCCCCCGGAAGCGCTGAGTGACGTGGCGGGGGTTTCAGCAAGGGAAGCTGAACCGCTAACTGCCAGCAATCCGGAAGTGAGGAGAATCGTTCCGCACGAGTGAAGGTTCAAGCGTGCACACGAACATGCCAGGTGATCGGGGAAGGAGGGACTCCTAACGAACCATGACACTATTGTTCATCAAACAGAATTTTTTGGGGCGCCAGGCCTCATTACTTTTGCTTTTGATGACATTACCCCATCTGAAAACTGGATTGGCATGTGAGAGACTGCTTGTGCCTCCGGGATTATTTGAGTACTACCTTCCTGGGTGAGGCGGGTCATTACACCCTTTGCCATACCGCAAACCTCTACTGGAATCCTTGTGCTGCCTGTATCGCTAGATATTCTACTCAGTATCCTGTATACAATCGTTGCATGGGCAAATGGAGAGGAGTGCGCAAGCAACGAAGGGACTCTCCCTCTGACCCCCTACCCCAGGTGTTACACCACCAGTCACTGCTCAACTCAGAACAGGGCGATCTCATGGTTCCTACTCTAGACCCCCTGCAGAAATGGGTCCCCACCAGACAGAGGGTTCCCCCTCCGATAAGCTGGGTGCAATGCAATACTAGCTGTGATTGCTGAGTCTTGGGAAGCCGTTGAGGCCAAATTAGACTCTTTCACCAATCACATGGCGATTCTCATGGAAATTCAGCTAAAACTGTTGGAAAGAGTTTCTACAAATACTCAAGCCATTGTGCAACTTCAACCATCTACCCGAACCATTGCCAATCAGACACAATCAATCCTGAAGCATCTGAATATAGTGGAGGGTAAACTGGACGACGCAGAAGGACGATCCAATCACAATAATGTTCGGATTATAGGCTTACCAGAGGATGAAGAGGGCACTTACCCTGTCTCTTTCCTGGAACGCTGGATAAAACAAGATATTGCTCCTTCTACACTCACCCCGCATTTTGTGATTGAACATGCACGCAGGGTCCTGGCACAGCGCCCTCCTCTGGGAGCCCAGCCCAGACCCATAACCCATAATTGCAAGTCTGTTGAACTATTGATATCGGGATGTCAAGTCAAGTCAAGGAAAGCTTTATTCGACTGCTGTTATAACAATCATAAAAGCACAAAAATAAAAACAAGATTACATATTATCACAAAATTACACTCATAAAAAACAGCAATCCAAAATGACATTAAAATAACAATTAATGTTAAAACTACAGTAATAAAAACCATAAAAGTGTCAAAAGTCCCTTCTACTATAGTTCATTCGTCGTAATGACTTTCCTTTGAGCAAGTACCTTCTTGAAGAACATAGTTAAACACCAGGCAGTTAATTCATTCTCTAAAAACTGTAGCCTAATCAATGCTAGGCGGTATTGCCGCAGGCCCTGTAATTTTAAAATCGGTAAAATCCACGCTTTCTTCGAAACTACATAAAATTTACAAAATAAAACCAGATGGATGGTAGACTGGGTAGAATGATTGTCACATGGACATAAAGGCAAAACCTGTGACCAATCGTTGATTTTAGGGAAGGTCACGAGTCTGTAAATAATGTCCAGCCTGAACCAAGTTAATAACCGCCTGTTCCAAGTGCCCGGTACAAAAGTAAGGTAAGGTTCCATTTTAAAGGTGGTTACAATTAACTGATGTTGCCTTACACTGGGTTTAATAATTTCTCCTGTCATTCTTGTTGTGACCAATAGCTGAAGACACTCCTTTCTTAGGGCCTTTCTAGAAATTGCCTGTATGGATCTAGGATCAGTAAAGTATTCTGGGTGGTCAATATCATTCATAAAATCACACACATACTTTACCCAGGGGATCTTTAAGGCCCCTTCCAGTTTTAGGCAGTCCTGTAGGATCTCCCTATTTAGCTTTGGGATGTAATCCTGGCAGCAGCCTGCCTAAAGGTTACTGTCCGTTTCAACAACGCAAAAGTGCTGTTTTTCCCGCACTATATGCTGGCAGTTCAGCGCCAAAGAGCGTCTTTCCTATTGGTCAAAAAGAAATTGTGAGACATTGGACTGAAAAAAACTCAAATAATTCCTGCCAAATTGCGCATTTCAGATGGTCAGAGTGTCCATTTCTTCACACACCCTAAGGCAGAATGGGACTGGGTGAAAGCCTTTGATAAGCGGGCGCCTGGCTGCTCCGCGTCCCGTTATTACCCCTAAAATGGATCATATAATGACCACAGTCTGGAGGCTGTGCCACTGGCGATGGAGATGCTGCACACCCTTGCTTGCACAGAGCGGCAGGGAGCTACGGGACATAGTCACAGCAACAGCCTCCTTGCAGGGTCTGTCGGCATCACCACATCTGCTTTCTTCGGATTCCACTGTTTCAGAAAATTACCCCATGTCCGAGTAATTTTGCTTTGACACTCCTACTCTGCTGCCATTCACAGCACAATCTATTGCTGACCTGGGATGACTGCTACCCACTGTGATCCATATATTTTTAAATCCTGGGGGAGTCTCCTCCATAAGACACGTTTGGTTCCTATCCTGTGCTTTAAGTGGTCTCTCCCCTAAATTGGGGATGCTCGCCTTGAAATTTCCGATGGACATAGGACGGTAGGCCCTTCCGGACTTTGAATGCTATTTCTTAGCTACTCAGCTGCAGTAGATGGCTCATTGGCTCTCCAGCCAATCCCTACTCATAATTGGGCTCTTGTTGGCAGATTAAGGTGCGGTTTGTTGAACTCTCTACTATTCCCATCCACTCACTTGGATCCTCAGGCTACTAGTCTACTTTGCATAGCGGTTGACTGTCTGGCCAGTACGAATAAACTGACTGGCACAGTGACACACTTTGCTCCTGCTAACCCTCTAATAGGACCTACCGACTACAACGGGCATTTGAGACTGGGACACTTAGGACTCGGGCATGCAGCTGGACTTTCTACAACCAGCAATCTATTTCTTAATGGTGAGATAATGAACTTTAATATGCCAGTGGCAGATTGTGATTTCCCAGCCGGGCAATTCCTTATAAATGAGAGAATCTTACACTCTTTTTACACCCTCGTTCATATCCAACATCAAATACCCCTGACACACAACGTATACAAGGCCCTTTGCACATCTGTCCTGGAAGGAAATGTATATGACCATGTATCGGGTCAGAGGGGAGGCAAAAGGCTTCCAACGTATTCCTCGTGCCTTAAGACACACAAAGGTTGGAACATCTCTGTTTCTTAGGAAGTCAGAAGACCTCTGGTAGAGTTTTGGCCGTCAAGTTTGTCTCTATGAAATACCAAATTTGTCAGTTTCCCCTTGGAGTAATTCTACCACATAGAGTATGTGTGATGCAAGGGAGTAATAGTCTGTATTGGGAATCCCCAAACCACTTTGTTTCATGTGTAGGGTACAGATCCTTCAGTGCATCCTTGGCTTTTTCCCTTCTCATAAAAAATTGGTGCAGAGGCCATCTAGTTCTGTCTTTTGGAAGGGGAGAGGGAGGACTTAGAACAAATACAGAATCTTTGCGAGTTTCGAAAATAATTTTTTTGCCGATCCAAATTGTTGTTTATTGTTCGCTCAATCCAATCGCAGCTACAGGCAATGCATGTTTCTCGACTCCATCGCTTCTTCAGGGCTGTCAGGTAGAAATGCAATCATTTAACATAAACACGTAAAGAAATGTTGAAGAAATATTTCCGTAATTTTACCCCCGGGCATTTTCAGAACATCATCATCATCATAAGAACTAAAGAGAAAATTGTCATGAAAAACTCCCCAAAACTTACATTTTGTAAACAAAATATCCTATACCAATCACAAAATATAGATATTATAATATCCCATGGATTTCCACCACAAAAAGGCAAAGGTAGTCTTGACCAGTTTGATATCCGAGTTTCGACATTTTGAAGGAAGCTAGTTTCCCCAGCCATGAAAGAGCATGCACGTGCCATGAGAGGTGCTTTTAGTGACCTAAAAAAGTTGTTTAATATTTCTCCTAGTTCAGTTATATAAATCTGGTGTTAAGGTGATCCCACAATAAAGTAGGCCGACAAGTGTTTGAAAGGGGTCTCATTTTGCAGCGAAAGTAGGCACTTCTCTCAACTAAAAACTATTCGCCCCATTGATTTCCCCAGGTTCACCTGGAGACTGACTAAGGATTGATATTCCTCAAATAGGGGTAGAAATATCTCTATGGGGATCTAGATGGATCTGATAAGGAGAGGAGGATTTCAACAGCAAAGGCTGGAAGGGCACGCCGCGAATCCCTGCAATATCTCAATTCCTCTGAAGTAGCGTTCCAGCTGGAGAGTGAAAAGCATTGGGAATAGGAGGCATTCGTGCTTCTTTGAACCCATATCTTTGGTGACTTAGCTCAATTTACACTAACTCTAGCCCATGGTGCTTCGTAAATCACCTCAATTCACCCCCAAAAGCATAGACCAGTTGACTCTGTCAAACGTTTTCTCCATGTCCAGGGATAGCAGACTAATTCTTTATGGCATTTCCATGCTAAATAAATTATGTGGAGAGCTCTATTAGTTCTGTCGCTAGTACAGGGACAAAGTCAGTTTGGTCTGCGTATATCAGACTTGACAGAAAGGATTCCACCCTGCTTGGGAGGATCTTGGCTATTATTTTAGTATCAATATCCAGTAAAGATATAGGTCTATTAGATTGCCATTTAACAGGATCCTTATGCGGCTTTGTGATTACAGTGATGGTTGCTTCAGCCATCACTAGAGATAATCAACATGACTGAATCATTTTATTGTAAACTTCAGCCAATAAAGGGGCTAACAATGGGGCGAAGATCCAATAGAATGCAGTAGTGAAGTCATTGGGGTTAGAGCCGGGGCCTTGCCTAGTTTCAAGTGCTTGATAACAGTAAGCATTCCCTTCACTGAAATTGGTTTACCTAGGTCAGCTCTATCGTACGGTGACTGATTGCTAATAAGCTGTCTGGGCCTCTCTATCAGGAGTGTATGCCATGTACAGCGTGCTGTAATACTCATGGAAGGCTGGAGCCTTCCACTCTTTGGAGGTATGGGAAGTGCTAGCTGTGTCTTTACCCTTCTTAATGAACTCCCGAGCGCATTGCAAGCAGTTAGCTTTACTAAACTTTAAGGATCAAATTTAACTGCGAAGTGCAGTCAACCATCTCCAGATTTTCCTTGATCGATTTTGCTTATATTTTTGTTCCATAGGAATAAGCTGTTCTCCGAGCCAAAGCAACTCGATTTCTATCATGCACCTGAGGCAGCTGGCCTCCTTGATAAGTACTCCTCATATTACCAATTTTGACGCATCCCAAACCATCCTGGGACTAAATTCTCCCGTATGAGTAAGGGCGAGGTACTCCTGTATTGCTACCGTTGTTTTTTGTAGGACCACTGGGTCCTTCAGCAAGGAATTATTCAATCCCCATGTGCCCTGTCTCCAGTAGGGCCATTGCCCAAGCCATTCCAGTATAAGGTAAACCGGGCCGTGATCTGATATAGTCAGAGGGCCCTGGGTGTCATCTTGGATTAGCAGTAGCAGCTACTGATCAAGTAGGATAAAGTCAATCCTAGCATAGGTGTAGTGTGCAGCTGAAAATTGCAAATATTAGGTCGATAATGGGTGCTGATATCGCCAGGTGTAAAGGACCCAAGATCTTTCAGAATGGCTTTGCCTGCCACAGAGATGGCTGGAGTCCCTCCAACTCTCTGAAGAAACTTATCTAGCACAAGATGCACTCGACAATAAGTAGATGTTCTGTGGAACCAGCTAGCCTCTGTATTGTTGTAATAAAGTATGTTTCCTGGCCTACATTTGGCCAGTAAATAATCGCAATGGCAATTATATACCCTCCCATTCATCCACTACTGGGAGCCATCTACTTTGTTTGTCCGCCTAAAACCTCCTTCTTAAGGAATCTAGCTTTATGTTTGATTAATATGGCAGCACTCACTTTTTTTGATGGGAATGAGGCATGATACTGGATAGGGAAGAACCTCCTGCAGAGTTGATGGTGGTCGCCTTTGAGTAAGTGTGTCTCTTGTAGATGTCCACCCCGATCTCTTTAATTCACCCACAATATTAAGACATTTCATAGGGTTATTAAGGCCCCAAACATTATATGTGAGTACCTATAGTGTTGGTGGTTTAATCGTTATGTGCGATATGTAAAATAGTGCAAATCTGGGAACCCAGCCATAGCGATGTAGGAGACCTAGCAGACCCAATGTTACCTATAGTGAGTGGTGTCAATTCCCTCCCTGAACCCATCAAGAAACACCCTACAAAAAAAACGAAACATCACCATTCAACCTGAGGCATACTATCAATAAGTATTGTAGAAATAAAAGGTAAACCAGTGTAAATCCACTCCGTCTAGTCTCTCTTGGGCAACCTTCAAAGAATCGTTCAGGAGTGTATCAACCCTGGTAGCCTGTTTGGAGGATCCCTCCCGTGGAATCTCCTCCTCCGCTAAGTAAATATGAATACAGAGGTCAAAGTTCACTGATCATGCACATTATAGTGGCAACAATGCAGTTACTTAGGGGCTTGCTGTGTCGTTTCTGGATCTATAGTAGTTGACTGTGTCTCTGGCGTGTCTTTGGTTACCTGGCAGAGGACTGAGATGATGCTCTGCTTACTTGCTATTTTTTTGTTATCTGGTTTCTGAGTACGGTGTTTGTGTCGCAGTACCCCACAGCTCCATGCGAAGCCTCCTGCAAAATAAGGTTGGGGAAGGTGGCACATCCTCTGCTGAGGTGAGACCCAGCAGCTTGTGAGTGCCCTCCAGTGAGGTTAGTGGTCGGGTTTGCCCTGCACTGAAAAAGCAGCCAAAAGAGGGGCCCAATCTGTATTTTACCTCTTTATATCTCAGAAAATCTGTGATTGGTTTGAAGGATCTACGTTTAGATACGGTTATTGATTAGAGGTCCAGAAACAGTTGCAATGAGGCCCCATTGAAAGAGAGTGGACTTCTCTCATGGGCGCTGGACATGGTGGCCTCTTTGTCCTCATAGAAATGTACCCTCATAATTATCTATACAGGGGGACCTCTAGACGGACATCATTGAGCCACCTTATGAGTTCTGTCCAGCTTGATGTGTGGAGATCCTACATCTTCCAGAATGGCCTTGAAGAAGTCCTGGACGTACTTGGGGACAATAGCCGCTAGGATATCCTGTTCACACTTCCCTTGGAGGAGTATATGTTGATGTTCAAGAGTTAGCATCATTTGTTAGAGCTTGTCGCAATCATACACCCATTCACAGAGGCCTTTCTCCACTTCCTCCACTCAGTAGCCTTCTCCGAGACATCTCTTTGTAACTCCTGCAGGTCACTGCATAGATCTGTTTTGAGAGTCAGGATCTCCTCCTTGTGGTCTCGAAAGGCTGCTAACAGGAAGTCCTTGATTGTTCCCGAATCTGCCAGCATTAACCCGAGTAGATTGTGCTCTACTTGCACCTCAGATGAGAGATGCTATGTGGCCCCCAGTTGCGGGTGGGTCTGCTGTGGAAGGGCTCTTGCAACGCTCCAACCTCTGCTCAGTGTGGCCGGTCCCCACTCACCAGCTCACTCCACACGCTTGGGTCCTGAGGCTGCTCAACTGCCCGGGGCCTCACAGGAGTGCACAGGTGACCACAAGCGCAGCACTTTGGCTGGGTCTCCACCCCCACTGCTGTTGTGCTAGGCCGAGCCCTGCAATTGAGAGGCACAGCACCGCAGCAGCGCAATCTACTTGATCCCAGCTGCAGGGGCTACATGGGCACCTCAGGAACTGTGCCTTCATAGCAGAAAAGAAGGGGTAAATTCAGAGAACAGGGTCAGAGCTCCGGAATATGGTGTCTGCCATGTTCAGCGCCTAACCACACCCCCTCGGAGCTGCTTTTAATTCATCCATGACACATACAGAGCTCTTTTTTTACAAATACCTTTTGATAAATGTACAATATGAACATGCTCTGGGGTAAATATACTCAACCTCCTTGCAAGTTTTATCTAAGGTTTCAGATTTTTTTTTTTTTCGGTGTGTTGATTCTGTGTTAAAGCTTTGGCTGTGCAAAGGCATGTAGGGTGTTCATTGTACAAGTACTGTATTCAAATGTCATGATCTTTCTTATTTTTCAGATGGGTAAAATATGCAGCGGAGCAGAATGGCTATTTGGGGTTTGAACTTAGGAAGGCTTTAGATGCCTACTTGGAAATGTCCTGGTAAGTTAGTCTCAGTTTTATTCTGTTTTTTATGTTTAAACTAATATTAAACAATAAAAAGTTAAGCTTATCTACTGCTGGCCGCCTCCCGCTCGCGCCTTCGTGCTGGGACTTCCTTGTCCCAGCAGACACACTGTGACTACATCACAGACTCCCTGATCAATCCCCGTGCTGCAGCGCGGGGTTTGGACTGAGCGGGCTGGAAAGATGCTCCGCTCAGGTCAGGGAGTCTGTGGGGTTTCTCTAACCCGGCTGTTCAATACAGCCGGGTTAGAGAAACCTAAGTGCTCATGTGTGTTTTGGTCAGCCTGAGATGGCCGGCCAAACACACCTGAGCACTTAGGGCAGTGGTTCCCAAACTTTTTCGATCCACGGCTCCCTTGACCTATTGGCCATAAGCCGTGGCTCCCCATTATGTTAATTTTTTTAGTGGGTGAGGGGATGTCAACCCTACCTCGGTAGAACTTCAATTTTTCTCCCTGAAAATAATTGCCATGAAGCTGATGAAGGTATTATAATCATAGATGCAATTAAATTTTTTTATAACAGCTGTTTAATAAAATATATTTTTTGGTTTAGTCACAGTGCATTCAAAACAAAGTTAATCTTACAGGCCAGTGCAGGCAATGTATTGTGATGAATGCCCCCAACAGGTGGCTCAATAATAGACAGTGTATGACCCTGACTGTTCATGATTAGTAGGCAATTAACCTGAACTCTTTTTGTAATCATATTAAATATTTGTAGTTAACTGGTAAAGTTCAAGACTGAAGATACCTAAATCCAAAAGATGTTGAGGAAAGTCATGTCAATGACCTCTTAAAATTGTACTGCATTCTAGTGTCAAAGAATTTTGAGGAATGACATGTTTTCCCCTTGTAGCAATAAAGCTTTGCAGCCCGTGGTGTGCGTTTTGGCAGTGCATTGAAAAGTTATTTATTGGGTGTTTGTTTCTCTTGATGTCATTTTCTCTCGCAGCCTTGGTAGCAGAGCTGTGCAGTTCGGAAGAAGAGGTCAAAGGCCTTGACAGTGGTTCCCAAATTGTGTTCACGGCGCCCCTGGCTAGTTTTGATGGCGCACCAGGGTGCCGTGGCGCACAGATTGGGAACCACTGACTTAGGGAGTGCACCTAGCACTCCCCCTCCCATGCCTCTGCCCGCCCCTCCCTGTACACGCTGGCAGAGCCAACTGCTTAAAAATAAAACAAAATTGAAATATCGTTTTATTGTTTTGCTGCTGGATTTTAGCCAGTCGGGTGGCGCTCCTCCGCCATTGCGGAGGGGCCGCCCCTGCTCACATCACATATACATGCACGGCTAGTGGATATTGCTGCAGTGTCCAGAGTGGGTACTAGAACTGCACAAAGCAATTTTCATTAGATCCCAGCAACACTACCTCAGATGTTAAGCGGAAATCCAGCCTAGATGCATCTGTACCTTTAAACTGTCACTCATAGCTTAGTAAACACCACCATCAATTCGGTGGGAGACTGTCCCAAAAACCAGTATTGGACTTTTTGAAACAACCCTTTTATATCCTTTTGTGTAGTGCCATGAGGGCCACATGCTTTAAAGTGCAATAAATGTCACAAATAACTAAATGACTAAAAAGCAGCTGGTGTAAACACCCTAACCCTCCTGGGTTTAATATCTTTTATGGGACTAAGGTAAAGAGATTAAGGGCAATGTGAGTCCAAAACAGGGCTGAAGGCTACTAAGGCTGCTCGTTATTACAGTACAGTGGGAAATATCACATTAGATGGCGTTTGGCGACCCTATCTGCTGGCAATATTTACGTTCCTATGGGCCCTTTTCAGTCACATAGGGTCTGCTTGGAGTATAACAAATTTGCTCTGGTAGCATTACTTCGATGCTTGGAGCAAATATCTGAGTTTAATGGTATTTACAGAGAATCTCAGTAATAGGCCTCGAGATGTTCAATGGTTGCAAGTTTTCGCACATCCAGATGCTTAGGAATTTTTGCAAGTGGAGTTATAACCAGGAGTACAATTCTTCATGAAGAATGTAATGCAGATTTCCATGTCTCTATAGGGAAAATGTGTTTCCCCTTTGGAGAACCGCTGACCTATCTCTCCATGAAATGGTGTGTGTTCTGTACCCAATCCCTTCTTGGAAGCACCTTTCTACTGCACTTCACAGGAGTATTGGTATTCAGAGAGAGGCCATTGCAGCCCAGCCTACAAATGCGTCGCTACATAAAATTGTGAATACAGAAATTACCCATTCTGATGAGAATTCACAAGTTTCTTTTGGAAGGATAAATCTTGGGCATTTCTGATTCTGTGAATTATGAATGGGATTCTGTACTCACAAATATATTTTGCTACAACCTCAATTGATTATAAGTGCGCAAAAGCATCCACTTAACTTTAACAATTTGATCTTTGATTCTAGAAAAGCAGCATGTGTTGCATTGTTTGGCCAGTAGAGGTAGATCTTTTGTGCTAAACCCAGCTTGTCATTTCCACGCAGGCCCTGTCCTTTCTCTTTAAATGGAATAGATCTCGACAGCAACAGGTAGCCTCATATCTGTGTTATTTGTTACATAATTTCTTTATCCATTTCAGGCATGAATCACTTCTGCATTACCTTCTAACAGCTGAGACTGGAGTTGAAATGTCACAAACAAACTTGGCTTACCTCTGCGAGGAGAGACCCGTATGTATGCTGTCCGAAACTGTAACCAATCATTTAGAAATTATGTTCACACTACAGTACTTTCACATTTAGTATTTGAACAGAAATGATGTCTTTGCATGAAATTGCAGAATATGGTGTAGGTGGGGGCGGTGGTGTTGGGTGCAGTGGTGCTAACGTAAACTGATGGGGCCCCCTTGCACAATGTGGAGTGGGGCACCTAAGACTCCCATATGGTATGGTCCATACCTCACAGAAATGCATAGAGCTTAGGTTGAAGGGGGGCCCCTGGAGGGTGGGTACCCTCTGCGCCGCAGGGGATGGAGGGGTCTGCGTTTCTCCATTGGCTGGGCATTATCATATGAATAGAGAGAACTAGTGACTATGGACCCAAATGTGCCCAACAGTGTCAGCTCTAACTCTCTCTGTGCCGCATATCTGCCGACTACCCTTCCTTCCTCCCTCTATTCTCTTAAAGTGGTGTGGAGCTGGAGAGAGAATAGGAGGTAGTTAAAGACCCGCAGAGGGTGGACCTTATGGATTTACCACGCAAGCCACCTTGGCCTGGTAGAACCCCATGTCCAACCTCAAGCCTTGTTTGGATAAGCCTCCTTGTCCCTGCACAGCAGAGTTAGAGGGATTTTACAGTGGATGTGTATCTCTGAATATGGAAGGAACATTGCATCTTAGTGTGGTGGCTGGAAATTGATTCTTGATCCTGGTGCAACCTACAAACTCAAAATTAGGCCACACCTGTGCCCTGCATGTGAAGAAAGTATGTAATGATACCAAAACGCAAGCATTTGTGGCAATATTCTTACATTTGTAGAATTCCACACTCGTAGATAATTAGTCATGTGTTTGCCTCAAATCATTTTTAAGCAATCTGAATGTTAAAATCTGTTTTTTCAACAGGAACTGTCAGCAAGATATTTATCCATTGACTGTGTTTGGAGATACTACAATTTTTCAGTGTTCCAGAGCGAGGCTCCTTCTTTTGGTACGTATTGTTGGAAATGGAGACCGTATGTAATATCTTTTGAGGTTATTATCAGTTTGATGGGTCTGAACTTACCTTCACTAAATGGGTCCTTGTTTTCACTGGACAGTGACGGTGAAGTGCAGACCTGCAGGGCGGCTCCAGCTCTTGCCTGGTCTAGATTCTTCATTCACACTGCTCCTATAGCCATTAGCTGGCTTGCCCTATGGCTGTTTGAGCTAGTTTCAGCCACATCCAACTAAGAGTTATTTTGGCCCTTCTGTCTGAGTCAAGGTTCTTTCTGGTCATGCTGAACCTTTCAACAGTAATTCTTCAACTGTCCTCTTCTTTGAGGACTGGTGAGCCCCATGCAGTGATGTTTGATTAAATGTGATATAGTCCTGATGAGTGCCTACGGATACACTGCCACTGAGGTCAAAACGTGTACTTTGTCTATTTGATTAATGAGTGGTTACCATTGAAAGGTCATAAAAGGGAACAACAAAACATGGATTTTCATCGTCAAAACTTCACTTCATCACTTCTTTGTTTTTTTTTTACAACTATGTGCATCTGAATCATTGCACATTTCATAGCGCACACACCAGAGCACTGCACCACAAACTGATGTATTGTTTTCAGTCTGTATGATGATGAATGCAGACCATTAACTCTGTTTTCTGTATCTTTTTTACATTAATTCATTCACTGCAACATCAACATTTTCTAATGTATAAACATATGTACTTAAATCAATCTTATTTAATATACTTTAATAATTATTTTTAAAATTAATCTAACAACATTATATTTAAAGCGATACCAAAGGGGATGATGGACGGAGCGCTAGAGCAAATCAAACACTCACCCCCAGTCAACTGATCTGGGTTTAATCCATCATCATTCTTTAGCTCACTCCACCACCCCAGTTCAGACATGGCCATATGCAAATCAGTCTGACCCTGTGCCTCATGGGAACAGTCCAGCCCGAACTGCCAAGCCATGTCTTCCCTGGACCGGAAACAAGCATCCTGGGACCGGTTTCGGGTTCTAAACCCTCATCAGCCAGGCTATCTTGAATCCAGTGGCAAAGTGAGCCAGGGACCCACGTCTGGGCATACCCTGCCAACTTAGGGCGAACAAAGCGATACCAAAGGGGATGATGGACGGAGCGCTAGAGCAAATCAAACACTCACCCCCAGTCAACTGATCTGGGTTTAATCCATCATCATTCTTTAGCTCACTCCACCACCCCAGTTCAGACATGGCCATATGCAAATCAGTCTGACCCTGTGCCTCATGGGAACAGTCCAGCCCGAACTGCCAAGCCATGTCTTCCCTGGACCGGAAACAAGCATCCTGGGACCGGTTTCGGGTTCAAATCCCTCATCAGCCAGGCTATCTTGAATCCAGTGGCAAAGTGAGCAAGGGACCCACGTCTGGGCATACCCTGCCAACTTAGGGTGAACAAAGCGATACCAAAGGGGATGATGGACGGAGCGCTAGAGCAAATCAAACACTCACCCCCAGTCAACTGATCTGGGTTTAATCCATCATCATTCTTTAGCTCACTCCACCACCCCAGTTCAGACATGGCCATATGCAAATCAGTCTGACCCTGTGCCTCATGGGAACAGTCCAGCCCGAACTGCCAAGCCATGTCTTCCTGGACCGGAAACAAGCATCCTGGGACCGGTTTCGGGTTCAAAACCCTCATCAGCCAGGCTATCTTGAATCCAGTGGCAAAGTGAGCAAGGGACCCACGTCTGGGCATACCCTGCCAACTTAGGGCGAACAAGCGATACCAAAGGGGATGATGGACGGAGCGCTAGAGCAAATCAAACACTCACCCCCAGTCAACTGATCTGGGTTTAATCCATCATCATTCTTTAGCTCACTCCACCACCCCAGTTCAGACATGGCCATATGCAAATCAGTCTGACCCTGTGCCTCATGGGAACAGTCCAGCCCGAACTGCCAAGCCATGTCTTCCCTGGACCGGAAACAAGCATCCTGGGACCGGTCTCGGGTTCAAAACCCTCATCAGCCAGGCTATCTTGAATCCAGTGGCAAAGTGAGCAAGGGACCCACGTCTGGGCATGCCCTGCCAACTTAGGGCGAACAAGCGATACCAAAGGGGATGATGGACGGAGCGCTAGAGCAAATCAAACACTCACCCCCAGTCAACTGATCTGGGTTTAATCCATCATCATTCTTTAGCTCACTCCACCACCCCAGTTCAGACATGGCCATATGCAAATCAGTCTGATCCTGTGCCTCATGGGAACAGTCCAGCCCGAACTGCCAAGCCATGTCTTCCCTGGACCGGAAACAAGCATCCTGGGACCGGTTTTGGGCTCAAAACCCTCATCAGCCAGGCTATCTTGAATCCAGTGGCAAAGTGAGCAAGGGACCCACGTCTGGGCATACCCTGCCAACTTAGGGCGAACAAAGCGATACCAAAGGGGATGATGGACGGAGCGCTAGAGCAAATCAAACACTCACCCCCAGTCAACTGATCTGGGTTTAATCCATCATCATTCTTTAGCTCACTGCACCACCCCAGTTCCCCTTTGGTATCGCTTTGTTCGCCCCAAGTTGGCAGGGTATGCCCAGATGTGGGTCCCTTGCTCACTTTGCCACTGGATTCAAGCTAGCCTGGCTGATGACGGCTGAATAGCCAGAAACCGGTCCCAGGATGCTTGTTTCCGGTCCAGGGAAGACATGGCTTGGCAGTTCGGGCTGGACTGTTCCCATGAGGCACAGGGTCAGACTGATTTGCATATGGCCATGTCTGAACTGGGGTGGTGGAGTGAGCTAAAGAATGATGATGGATTAAACCCAGATCAGTTGACTGGAGGTGAGTGTTTGATTTGCTCAAACGCTCCGTTCATCATCCCCCTTTGGTATCGCTTTGTTCGCCCCAAGTTGGCAGGGTATGCCCAGACGTGGGTCCCTTGCTCACTTTGCCACTGGATTCAAGCTAGCCTGGCTGATGACGGCTGAATAGCCAGAAACCGGTCCCAGGATGCTTGTTTCCGGTCCAGGGAAGACATGGCTTGGCAGTTCGGGCTGGACTGTTCCCATGAGGCACAGGGTCAGACTGATTTGCATATGGCCATGTCTGAACTGGGGTGGTGGAGTGAGCTAAAGAATGATGATGGATTAAACCCAGATCAGTTGACTGGGGTGAGTGTTTGATTTGCTCAAACGCTCCGTCCATCATCCCCTTTGGTATCGCTTGTTCGCCCTAAGTTGGCAGGGTATGCCCAGACGTGGGTCCCTTGCTCACTTTGCCACTGGATTCAAGCTAGCCTGGCTGATGACGGCTGAATAGCCAGAAACCGGTCCCAGGATGCTTGTTTCCGGTCCAGGGAAGACATGGCTTGGCAGTTCGGGCTGGACTGTTCCCATGAGGCACAGGGTCAGACTGATTTGCATATGGCCATGTCTGAACTGGGGTGGTGGAGTGAGCTAAAGAATGATGATGGATTAAACCCAGATCAGTTGACTGGGGGTGAGTGTTTGATTTGCTCAAACGCTCCGTCCATCATCCCCTTTGGTATCGCTTTGTTCACCCTAAGTTGGCAGGGTATGCCCAGACGTGGGTCCCTTGCTCACTTTGCAACTGGATTCAAGCTAGCCTGGCTGATGACGGCTGAATAGCCAGAAACCGGTCCCAGGATGCTTGTTTCCGGTCCAGGGAAGACATGGCTTGGCAGTTCGGGCTGGACTGTTCCCATGAGGCACAGGGTCAGACTGATTTGCATATGGCCATGTCTGAACTGGGGTGGTGGAGTGAGCTAAAGAATGATGATGGATTAAACCCAGATCAGTTGACTGGGGGTGAGTGTTTGATTTGCTCAAACGCTCCGTCCATCATCCCCTTTGGTATCGCTTTGTTCGCCCTAAGTTGGCAGGGTATGCCCAGACGTGGGTCCCTTGCTCACTTTGCCACTGGATTCAAGCTAGCCTGGCTGATGACGGCTGAATAGCCAGAAACCGGTCCCAGGATGCTTTTTTCCGGTCCAGGGAAGACATGGCTTGGCAGTTCGGGCTGGACTGTTCCCATGAGGCACAGGGTCAGACTGATTTGCATATGGCCATGTCTGAACTGGGGTGGTGGAGTGAGCTAAAGAATGATGATGGATTAAACCCAGATCAGTTGACTGGGGGTGAGTGTTTGATTTGCTCAAACGCTCCGTCCATCATCCCCTTTGGTATCGCTTTGTTCGCCCTAAGTTGGCAGGGTATGCCCAGACGTGGGTCCCTTGCTCACTTTGCCACTGGATTCAAGCTAGCCTGGCTGATGACGGCTGAATAGCCAGAAACCGGTCCCAGGATGCTTTTTTCCTGTCCAGGGAAGACATGGCTTGGCAGTTCGGGCTGGACTGTTCCCATGAGGCACAGGGTCAGACTGATTTGCATATGGCCATGTCTGAACTGGGGTGGTGGAGTGAGCTAAAGAATGATGATGGATTAAACCCAGATCAGTTGACTGGGGGTGAGTGTTTGATTTGCTCAAACGCTCCGTCCATCATCCCCTTTGGTATCGCTTTGTTCGCCTCTAAGTTGGCAGGGTATGCCCAGACGTGGGTCCCTTGCTCACTTTGCCACTGGATTCAAGCTAGCCTGGCTGATGACGACTGAATAGCCAGAAACCGGTCCCAGGATGCTTGTTTCCGGTCCAGGGAAGACATGGCTTGGCAGTTCGGGCTGGACTGTTCCCATGAGGCACAGGGTCAGACTGATTTGCATATGGCCATGTCTGAACTGGGGTGGTGGAGTGAGCTAAAGAATGATGATGGATTAAACCCAGATCAGTTGACTGGGGGTGAGTGTTTGATTTGCTCAAACGCTCCGTCCATCATCCCCTTTGGTATCGCTTTGTTCGCCCTAAGTTGGCAGGGTATGCCCAGACGTGGGTCCCTTGCTCACTTTGCCACTGGATTCAAGCTAGCCTGGCTGATGACGGCTGAATAGCCAGAAACCGGTCCCAGGATGCTTGTTTCCGGTCCAGGGAAGACATGGCTTGGCAGTTCGGGCTGGACTGTTCCCATGAGGCACAGGGTCAGACTGATTTGCATATGGCCATGTCTGAACTGGGGTGGTGGAGTGAGCTAAAGAATGATGATGGATTAAACCCAGATCAGTTGACTGGGGGTGAGTGTTTGATTTGCTCAAACGCTCCGTCCATCATCCCCTTTGGTATCGCTTTGTTCGCCCTAAGTTGGCAGGGTATGCCCAGACGTGGGTCCCTTGCTCACTTTGCCACTGGATTCAAGCTAGCCTGGCTGATGACGGCTGAATAGCCAGAAACCGGTCCCAGGATGCTTTTTTCCTGTCCAGGGAAGGCATGGCTTGGCAGTTCGGGCTGGACTGTTCCCATGAGGCACAGGGTCAGACTGATTTGCATATGGCCATGTCTGAACTGGGGTGGTGGAGTGAGCTAAAGAATGATGATGGATTAAACCCAGATCAGTTGACTGGGGGTGAGTGTTTGATTTGCTCAAACGCTCCGTCCATCATCCCCTTTGGTATCGCTTTGTTCGCCCTAAGTTGGCAGGGTATGCCCAGACGTGGGTCCCTTGCTCACTTTGCCACTGGATTCAAGCTAGCCTGGCTGATGACGACAGAATAGCCAGAAACCGATCCCAGGATGCTTGTTTCCGGTCCAGGGAAGACATGGCTTGGCAGTTCGGGCTGGACTGTTCCCATGAGGCACAGGGTCAGACTGATTTGCATATGGCCATGTCTGAACTGGGGTGGTGGAGTGAGCTAAAGAATGATGATGGATTAAACCCAGATCAGTTGACTGGGGGTGAGTGTTTGATTTGCTCAAACGCTCCGTCCATCATCCCCTTTGGTATCGCTTTGTTCGCCCTAAGTTGGCAGGGTATGCCCAGACGTGGGTCCCTTGCTCACTTTGCCACTGGATTCAAGCTAGCCTGGCTGATGACGGCTGAATAGCCAGAAACCGGTCCCAGGATGCTTGTTTCCGGTCCAGGGAAGACATGGCTTGGCAGTTCGGGCTGGACTGTTCCCATGAGGCACAGGGTCAGACTGATTTGCATATGGCCATGTCTGAACTGGGGTGGTGGAGTGAGCTAAAGAATGATGATGGATTAAACCCAGATCAGTTGACTGGGGGTGAGTGTTTGATTTGCTCAAACGCTCCGTCCATCATCCCCTTTGGTATCGCTTTGTTCGCCCTAAGTTGGCAGGGTATGCCCAGACGTGGGTCCCTTGCTCACTTTGCCACTGGATTCAAGCCAGCCTGGCTGATGACGGCTGAATAGCCAGAAACCGGTCCCAGGATGCTTGTTTCCGGTCCAGGGAAGACATGGCTTGGCAGTTCGGGCTGGACTGTTCCCATGAGGCACAGGGTCAGACTGATTTGCATATGGCCATGTCTGAACTGGGGTGGTGGAGTGAGCTAAAGAATGATGATGGATTAAACCCAGATCAGTTGACTGGGGGTGAGTGTTTGATTTGCTCAAACGCTCAATCCATCATCCCCTTTGGTATCGCTTTATTCGCCCTAAGTTGGCAGGGTATGCCCAGACGTGGGTCCCTTGCTCACTTTGCCACTGGATTCAAGCTAGCCTGGCTGATGACGGCTGAATAGCCAGAAACCGGGACCAGGATGCTTGTTTCCGGTCCAGGGAAGACATGGCTTGGCAGTTCGGGCTGGACTGTTCCCATGAGGCACAGGGTCAGACTGATTTGCAATATGGCCATGTCTGAACTGGGGTGGTGGAGTGAGCTAAAGAATGATGATGGATTAAACCCAGATCAGTTGACTGGGGGTGAGTGTTTGATTTGCTCAAACGCTCCGTCCATCATCCCCTTTGGTATCGCTTTGTTCGCCCTAAGTTGGCAGGGTATGCCCAGACGTGGGTCCCTTGCTCAGTTTGCCACTGGATTCAAGCTAGCCTGGCTGATGACGGCTGAATAGCCAGAAACCGGTTCCAGGATGCTTGTTTCCGGTCCAGGGAAGACATGGCTTGGCAGTTCGGGCTGGACTGTTCCCATGAGGCACAGGGTCAGACTGATTTGCATATGGCCATGTCTGAACTGGGGTGGTGGAGTGAGCTAAAGAATGATGATGGATTAAACCCAGATCAGTTGACTGGGGGTGAGTGTTTGATTTGCTCAAACGCTCCGTCCATCATCCCCTTTGGTATAACATTATATTTAAAGCAATTACATTTAATTAAAAAAAATATTGTATTTGAATTTATATAATTTAATTTAAATTTACACCTCTCTGAACCCCAAAAAGCCCTTACTACCCGTATACGCTACACATCCCTGATTTCTAAGACCCTTTGCTACCCTTGAACACTACCCATCCCTGAGTCCTAAACCCCCTTAATACACCTATGCACAATGCATCCCTAAACCCTAAAAAAAGTACTATTCCTTTACACAACCCATCTACACCATACCAATACTGCTCCTAAAACCACCCATCCCTGCTCCCCTAAAACCCATCATTACCCATATAGACTACCTATCTCTGAACCATAAAAACCCCTTACTGCCCCTATAGACTACCCATACCTCAATCCTAAAAAACCCTTGCTACCCTTATATACTACCCTTCCATGAACCCTGAAAAACCCTTACTACCCGTATAGATAACACATCCCTGAACCCTAAAAACTCCTGACTGTCCCTTTAACCGACACAACCCGAACTCTAAAAATCCTTAGTAACCCTATACACAACCCTTACCTGAACCCTAAAAAGCCAAAGGCCAGGCCCTACGGCCAACCTCCGCATGCTGCCGAACCCCACTGTGTATGGCCTTCATGTTTATTTTGCCAGCATAATTACAATTTCTCCCAGGCCTAGACAAAAGTTGTTTACCACTCCACACAAGTCTCAAGAAGGGTTAGAGGGTGATTCTATCTGGGCAGTGATTAAATCAAATATGATTTTATTTGAAAAAGTATAATAGTGTTATAGCATATTTTTGAAAAGGTAAGGCTCTTGAGTAGCCATTCCACATGCAGCATGCAGCTTGTTTCCTGTTCAGTCTCTCCGCTTGCAGTTCAGAAATAACTTATTTGTGACAGTAATGAGGCAGATTCCACAGAACTAGAAGAGATGGAGGCCGAATCGTGTGCCAAAATGTGTAATGTACTGTAGTACGCTTTGTGGAACACTTCGAGCGTCTAGTGGGCCCAGATATTCTTCAGGGATCAGGGAAACTACAATAGCATTTTTTGAGTTCCTCCATTTCCAGTGTTGGTCTTTACTAGGGATATGGTGCAAGTAGTCCTTGAGAGGTGAATGAAAATGATTAGCAATGCCAATTAGTCTGGCTTTTAAAAGAAAGTGCCTCTTCAGTTACTGATATGTTTAGGCACACTAGTCAACATACTTGCACTTTGTCACCCACCTTTGCACTCATACATCTATTCACCCACCCACTGATGTGCTCTTGTATTCACCCACTTACCCATCAGCAGTAGAACCAACACATAACTGCAAGCTAAACATGGTGGGAATATGGTTGCAATACAAAAATAAAATTGAACATAGCAGCAGGTAGGCTTCTTGTAATGGTATTCTACATAGGGCATAATTTTATGAAAGTTCCAACTTAGCTGCCACATTTAATGGCAACACGTTGTCCATCCTGGAGCGAAGGAAGATGATAGATTATGGACAATACCATTCTATGGCTGCTCAGTAAACATCACACCGGTCAATCAAATTCAAATCACAATTGTCAGTGTATGACTGCTGTACTAATCTAAGGTGCCCAACGTAGGGCCTCATTACGATGCTGGTCGGATGCGTGTCGGAAACGGGGCCGTACGCCAAGGAGTTGGCGGTCCCACTTCCCAAATTACGATGCGACGGCCTTCATGGCGGTCAGAAAGTGTATATTTCCTATTGCGGAATGTGCTGCGGCCCACAGCACAAGCCACATAGAAAAAATACACTGTGTGGCCGATGCATGGATGTTTAGGGGGGCAACCCAGGTGCTCCCTGGGCCCAATGCTGAGGGCCACGGGGGACAGGGGCTCTGCTAGGGGCCCCAAAAGACACTTTCCACCAGCCTTTTCATGGTGGAAGAACTAACATGAAAAGGCTCTCTGAAAGGTGCATCGTAATCCCCATGGCGGTGCCTGAGCAGGCACCGCCTCCATTTTGGAGATAACAATCCACCCATTGCCCTGACGGGCTCCTTGAGCCTGTCGGAGGCGGAGCAGATTCCCCCCACACGCATTGGTCAGACCGCCTGTATCTTAATGCGGCAGTCGGACCGATGCCTCAGATGTCGGGCGGAACGCCACCGACGAGCTGCCAGATGGCCTTCCGCCTGACATTGTAATAAGGCACTATGTTTCTGAACATGGAGGATATCTTTGAAAGGTAAAATAATAATGCACTAGGGACTGTCCCATTCCAGGATAGCTGCCCAGTTTAGAAATAGTGGCCGTACAGCATGCAGCACACTGCAGATGAATAAAAAGTACTGTCTATGGAGCTGCTCGACACTCCTAAAAACAGAGAAGGAAAGAAATGAAAGAGTATATACTAAAAAGAAAACAAGAAAAACTAAAGGACTGGCCTCCAGCCCACCCACTGAAGTGCGCTGGATTTAAGGCAGATATGCACACATGATCAAACAAAATGCTATTACTCACAGGGCAATAGAGCCACTGCCAGAAATGGGGTAACTCGTTGTCCCATGTTGTATTCCTGTGTAGGGACTAGCAGAATGTTAATGATAATCCAAAAAACAGAATAGGGCTATCCCAAAGCCTCTATATGTACGTATATGTATGTAGAGTTGTTATGTGTGGCTTTCATAGAAAGCCTCCATTATTTATTTCAGTTTCTAAATGTCATAATTCACTGCTATGACGTAGCAACAGATGATAGCAAAACTCTTTACCCACTGTTGCTATGTCAAACAGGCCTTTCAGGCCAGGCTGATAGGGCTCTCTGTGACCTGTCAGTGTAGCGCTGCTGGTCTGCTTTGAATAAAGGCAGGAGGTTGTAGTAACTGAGTCCAGACGTGTAGAGGATCTTAGGATGTTTATTAGTAGTAAGTCACAAGTCATCCAGTTAAGTCATCCAGTTAAGTCATCCAGTTAAGCCAGGATATAACATATCCCCTTTCCTTCCATATTAAACATTGAAGAAAGAAAAGAGAACCAAAAAGAAAGATAGAGGAAAGACAAGGAGTAAATCAGAAACACCGCAAACCAATGAGATAATGGAACAACCAAAAGGAGAAGCGAAAATATAAGTGAGGAAAACAGAGAAGAAAGATAAAAGGTGAGAATGCCATAAGAAAGACAAAAGGTGAGAAAGCCATCCTCCCTTCTACCACAACGACAGAAACGAAAAGAGAAACGCCAATAACTATCTCAAGATACACTAGCTGGCCAGGCATGTATAAAAAGAGACCAGTCATACCAGACACTGAAAAATAGTGGGAGAAGAAAACCTCCAATGAACGAAGGAGCACAACAGTAAGAGAAAAACCAGAGAAGAAAAGAAACCAGAATCCACAGATGACACCAATAAGAGATATCAAAAGTAAAACTGGACAGTAACAGGAAATAGTGAGCCAATAAGATAAATCACTCATACTTCCCATACATAAAAATCTCAATATAAAAAAATGATGACGTTGAACACCAATTGAAAGCTGTAAACAAAACACATGAAACATGAGAAAATCAACAATTGGTATTAAAAAAAACATGTGGTGAACGGGTGCACGCTGTGCACTGAACTGAATGAGACCAAACCCAATAAACGCACCACGTCAAAATATTGTGCACTGTTGTGAAGGGACTACAAAACCCAAACGACACACCCTAAGAAGGGTAAAACATAAAATAGTTGTGCACTGTAATGAAGGAAATACCTAGGAGGTCATTTCGTGTGCGCAAAACAGATGGGACTGTAACCCATGTGATACCCCGTTTTGAGGCAAAAATGATGTGCACCGTAGAAGATGGGACTGTGACCCATGTGAGACATCTCTTGAGAGATAAAAAATGTTGTGCACCGTAGAAGATGGGACTGTAACCCATGTGAGACATCTCTTGAGAGACAAGAAAAATGTTGTGCACCGTAATTAAAACCCCAGCGAGACACCTCAGGTTGAGGTACAAAAACTTGTGCGGCGCAAGGCGTCTTAAGCACACAGGGACACCCTGGAACATTAACTTGTAATACATACCCCGTGCAAGAGTCCACCCCTGTGAAGAACGTGTAACGTTATTCATGTACCTTAAATGAAAGATCCCATTCCAGTGAAAATGCAATGTACAGAGCAATAAAAAAATTATGTAAATATTACTGTAAAAACACCATAAAGTACACATTTTGAGCATGAATGAAAATTGCAGCACGGCAAGATGTATAGGGCATGGCACATTAGTACTTAGTGACACTCTGCTTAGATGAGGTGTGGCAATGTCCCAAGAAAATAATGAAATAAATGAAGTGGTCACCGTGGTTTGGAAGCAGATGAAGAACTGTGTAGAGTTTCGGTGAAAAACAATGAAAAGGAATGAAATAGTACCTTGGTAGGAAAATTGATACAAGATAAAACACTGGAGGGAGTGTATTTATAATGTCTAAAACAAGTGGACTTTATTTTCCTTGTAGAGGTGCAGTGGTGGCGGTTGGCCGCTAGATGGCGCTGTTACATTGTTAATAAAACTGCACATGGTGTACTCACGGAGCTTTGAAGATGAAAATTATGGTCCAACCAACTGGCAAGAAGACTGAAAATGAAATTAAAGTGCCTATCGCAAGCTGGAAAACACCTCAGCATTGGCACTCAGCGAAGGACTGGAAGTGCTTGATGTGCCGGTGAGGACGAAATGAACGACGTTGTAAACAGCTTACACAGCGTGGTTGGCAGCACAATAGGAAGTCGAAGTGCTCCGGTGGTATTTGAAGTGCTCCGGTGGTAGTCGAAGTGCTCCGGTGGTGCCAGACAAAATGGAGGCACGTAGCGCGACGGCGCGCCGGGTGGCTCCAGGCGCGCCCCTCCCATCCTCGTCGCCAAAAACTTGTAGTAACTGAGTCCAGACGTGTAGAGGATCTTAGGATGTTTATTAGTAGTAAGTCACAAGTCATCCAGTTAAGTCCAGTACAAGACCCCACCAGGAGCAGCCAGGATGGTGCTCAGCCCTTCTCAACTGACATCTCTGGCACCCAACATTCTGTAACGCATCATTGGATGAACATTCCACTGGCAGAGTAAGAGATTGCAAGCATGACAACCAAGCCAGGATATAACATAGGCACAGCTACAGGAGGAGGAAGGAAGGCAGGGGGAATGTGGTGGGGTTAGTCAAGATTTGCAGGTCTTTTATTTTACCTTTGATACAGATATAAATAATAGAGGCCATATTATGTATGGCTCTCCCATTACTCCTCTGCCACTGTGTTGCAGTTAAAAGCAGGGGCAAATGAGTTTGGCCATACAATACATACAATACATACAATAACATACAATTATAAATGGGTAAAAGGGGAATTACGGGAATGTTTTTAACTTTGCGGTTCTGAGTGACATCATTGACAACTCGAACTTCACTCTCATTGTCTATTTGATGTCACTCAGAACCCCTCAGTGAAAAACATCCACCTAATTCACTATTGCCCATCTATAATTCTATGTATTTATGATCATTACAAAGGCCTGGCAGACAATTGGAAATATGTACAAAATTAGAGTCAGCCACACAATATACAGCCTCTCCTAAGAGTGCCTAACGAGTTCTTGCAGCGCAAACCACCCCAGGGAGGTTTTGTCATATAGGTAACAAACACCAGACTCTTGCCTTTTATATTACTCTATGAGAATCCAGGTAACACAGTAGCTGTTAACAGGCTTTAACTCAGTCGAATAACAATCCACCCTTAAATGAGTTTTGACTTTAACATTTGCTTTTCACAATACATAAGTCAGGCCTACTTCTTTTGGTATAACTTTTCTTAAGAAACAGGTAACACCTATGACATATCATATGACATACCTTTTTTCAAATGAACCAATCGTGTTTGCTGAGAGCCTTAGTGTGATCTTTCCCCAACTTAAGTTTTTGCTTTCCCCCTCCACTTTTCTGACCTTGTTTTGCTGGCCTTAGGACTCTGAGTACTTTACCACTGCTAACGAGTACTAAAGTGCATGTACTCTCTCCCTAAAATATGGTACTATTGGCTTATCCTCAATTGGCATATTTAATTTACTTATAAGTCCCTAGTAAAGTGCACCACATGTGCCCAGGGCCTGTACACTAAATGCTATTAGCAGGTCTGCAGCACTTGTGCCACCCACTGAAGTAGCCTTTAACCATGGCTCAGGCCTTCCATTGCGGAGCCTGTGTGTGCAGTTTACACTGCCATTTTGACCTGGCAAGGTAAACCTCTTGCCAGGCCCAAACCTTCCCTTTTTATGCATGTAAGTCACCCCTAAGTTAGGCCCTGAAAAACCCAGAGAGCAGGGTGCAATGTATGTATAAGGCAGGACATGTACTTTTAAGTTTTACAAGTCCTGGTAGTCAAAAACTCTCAAAGTCATTTGCCAGTACTGCAAGCCCTATCTCTCCCATAGAATGACATTGGGATTAGGTTATTACATTTTATAAGTGTAATTCCCAATTGTGAAGACATAGACTTTAGGAATTTGATGTCTCTGGAAACACAATTTAAAATCCAAACTTATGGTGAAGTCAGATATTAAATTGCAGTTTAGAAAGTTGGCATTTTCTTACTTTAGCCATTTGGTGCCTGCTGCCTGTATTTGATACACGGTAAACAGACATAATATCGAAACAAAAATATCGAATGGACAAAATATCGAGTCCAAAATATAGAATGGACATAATATCGAATGGACATAATATAGTCGTTAAAAATATCGAAATTAAGGTAAGTAATATCGATTGTTAAAATATCGAAGTGCATAATATAGGCATTAAAAAATATCGAATTTTTAATAATATCGAATTTTTTCTAAGTGTATTGTATGTTAGTATATGTGTTAAAAGTGTATATTAGTTGTTGTAATGTTTGTTTAATTTTTTAAAAGCAATGAATTTTATGTTATTTAATTTTTGTGTAATTTAATTCCGTAGCGGGTAGTGGGTTTATAGGGGAATAGGGTGGGAAGTAATTTAATTAAAATTAAGTACATATTAATAAATATTAATTGGTATTGATAATTAATTTATTGTTAATTAATTATTAATTGGTAATTAAATTTTATTAATTAGTATTTTTTTTTTTATTGATTAATTGGTAATTATGTTAATTCTATTAATTAAATAGTTGTAGCGTGATGTGGGTTTATAGGGGAATAGTGTGGGAAGTAATTTAATTGAAATTAAGTACATATTAATAAATATTAATTGGTATTGATAATTAATTTATTGTTAATTAATTATTAATTGGTAATTAAATTTTATTAATTAGTATTTTTTTTTAATTGATTAATTGGTAATTATGTTAATTCTATTAATTAAATAGTTGTAGCGGGATGTGGGTTTATAGGGGAATAGGGTGGGAAGTAATTTAATTGAAATTAAGTACATATTAATTAATATTAATTGGTATTGATAATTAATTTATTGTTAATTAATTATTAATTGGTAAATAAAGTTTATTAATTGGTAAATATTTTTTTTTAATTGATTTATTGGTAATTATGTTATTTCTATTAATTAAATATTTGTAGCGGGATGTGGGTTTATAGGGGAATGTGGGAGGAAGTAATTTAATTGTAATTAGTTAATTATAGAAAATACTTTTTTGTATTGATACTTAATTTACTGGTAATTAAATATTAATTGGTATTTATTTAAATATTTATACAAATCTGGTAATGATTATTAATTGGTTGTTAATGATTTATTAATAGGTAATTAATTTTTAATAAATAATATGTATTGTATTTATAATAAATTAATTATTAAACATTTTGTAATGGGTAATTAGTGTTATTAATAATATTTATTAGTATTGATAATTAATTATTTTGTAGTAAAATATTAAAATATTACTTTCCCTACTGTTGCACTCACTGGAGTGGGAATAGAAATTTTAACCCTCCCGCTATCCTACCCTGTCCCTACTGTTGCACTCTCTGGAGTGGAAATAGTAATTATTACCCCTACGCTATCCAACGCTTTCCCTACTGTTGCACTCACTGGAGTGGGAATAGTAATTTTAACACTCCCGCTATCCAACCATTTCCCTACTGTTGCACTGTCTGGAGTGGGAATAGTAATTATTACCCCTACGCTATCCAACACTTTCCCTACTGTTGCACTCACTGGAGTGGGAATAGTAATTTTAACCCTCCCACTATCCAACCATTTCCCTACTGTTGCACTCTCTGGAGTGGGAATAGTAAATTTTACTCCTACGCTATCCAACGCTTTCCCTACTGTTGCACTCACTGGAGTGGGAATAGTAATTTTTACCCTCCCGCTATCCAACACTTTCCCTACTGTTGCACTCTCTGAAGTGGGAATAGTCATTTTTACCCCTACGCTATCCAACGCTTTCCCTACTGTTGCACTCTCTGCAGTGGGAATAGTAATTTTTACCCCTACGCTTTCCCTAATGTTGCACTCACTGGAGTGGGAATAGTAAATTTTACCCCTACGCTATCCAACGGTTTCCCTACTGTTGCACTCACTGGAGTGGGAATAGTAATTTTTACCCCTATGCTATCCAACGCTTTCCCTACTGTTGCACTCACTGGAGTGGGAATAGTAAATTTTACCCTCCCCCTATCCTACGCTAAAAGTAGTGATTATTATTGTATATTATTACGTTAATATATGTATGTATTAAAAAATAAAAATGTATGTATATTTTTTTTACTTAAAATAATTATTTATTAATTTTAAAGTAATTTAACTAGTTTTAAGTATGTTTTACTTTATTTTATTTATTATTTCATTAATTTTACATTACTTTTAACAGATTTATAAAATTCGATATTTTGACTAACTATATTTTTAACGACGATATTTTGGATTCGATATTTTTGTACTTACCTGTTTGGAGATAGGGAGTCGATATTTTGACAGTCGATATTTTGTCCACGATATTTTGTCTACTCGATATTTGTGAGATCGATATTTTGTCAGTGATCCGTGATACACATCTGGGGAGGGTGACAGCTGGTGTTTATGTATTCCCCCTAGACAGCCACACACAATGGGAGCTTAGGTGTGACCTGATGGGCCATACTGGTAGGATGGGAGGGAGAAGCTGAACCCAGCCTCACTTACTCCTGAATAGGCTGTATCCTGTCCCCATACAAAGGGCTGCATACCCCCCTGTAGTGAGTCTGGAGCCAGGGCAAGAAGGGAGGGCCTCTGTGCACTTCAAAGACCTGTCTTTGAAGTCTCCCCCACTTCAAAGGCACAACTGGGTATAAGTACTGGACCTCTGACACCACCACTTCAGTATACTTCTGGACCTGTGAAGACTCTGCCAGATAGAAGGATTGCTGTGTTGCTGTAGGACTGCCACTCTGCTAGACCGCTGCTTTGCTGGGCTCCTGCCTTGCTGTGCTACCCTGCTGCTTGCTGTCCCCCTGCCTGGGTGAGAAGGACTGAACCTGCATCACTTGAACCTAGAGTGACTCCAAGGGCTTGCTGACTGGCTTCCTGATCTGCAGTCTCAGGGACATAAAAGACTTCCAACCATCCTGGTTTTGCACCTGGACTCTGCCATCAGTGAGTCTGCCCTGCCAAATGGTGTAGTCCAGGACCCTTGGAAGTCGGCCGAAGGTGTTGCTTTATCAGAACCTATGCATCTTTAGTCGAACTGGCACATCGCCCTGTTGCGTGGATCAGAACGGGCTCATCACCCCTGTTGTGAAGATCAGAACCAGCTCTTCGCCTCTGTTGCGCATATCTACACCGACACACTGCCGCTGCTGCATGGATTGGACCCGACGCATCGTCTTTGGAACCACCACTGTGCTACGCTCTTACCAATGCAGGGTCCTCGCATCTCCGTTGACGGCAGCCTCGATAACTGCGCCAAACCTCTGCATCACAGCACCCTGTTCAACTGAGCCGACGCATCACCACTGCTACGCAGATCAGGACTAGCGCATCGCCACTGCTGCATAGATCGGCACCTGCGCATCACCTCATCTGCACCACGCATGCTCAATGTCAGCACAACCAGGATTACGGTACTTTGGTTCAGCGGACCTCACTGGGTCCCTGTATCTGTCCCGCGTTCCATTGCGGTCGGCTTGGAGTTTTGACTTTGTACGGCACGACCAGATATCCAAGCAAACGCTTATTGCTTCTGAGCCCTATTTTACAATTTTTTTTTTTTTTTAATTTATAACTCATGCCCTACTTATTGGATTTTTGTCATTTTAGTATTGTTTTATTTATTAAATTAGGTTCTGTCTTTCTAAACCGTTGTGGAATCTTTTTGGTGTGGTGTTTTCACTGTTTTACTGTTTGAAGTGTTGGACAAATACTTTACACATTGCCGCTAAGTTTAGCTTCAATACTCTGTGCCAAGTTACCAGAGGGTGAGCACAGGTTAATTTAGGGTTTGCCTGCTTCTTATCATGACTAGGATTGTGGTTGCTGCCTGACTTGGGCTACTACCTGTCAACCAAACAACCCAATTTCTTACATTAGCCTTCATCATTGGATTGCCAATATAAAAGACACAGGCCTATTGTATTGAGCACAAGCTTTTCCACAAAGCAACCATCCTTATACAGTCATACAGTTACAAGCCTGTACAAACTTTCAGCTGGTAAAACAATACACAACCCCTCCTAAAACTGAATAAAAGGATTCTTAAAACTCAAATCCACCCCCAGCATTTGTCACTGGGGTAACCAATAACAAATGCCTGGACTTCTATGGTAATCCATGGCAGTCTATGGAACAAAATACCTGTGGACTGTCTTTAACTCATCAAAACGACAATCCACCCTTACAGGCCTATTGGCTTTAATATTTGCTTTCCCTATGAAGATATCAGGCCTACTTCTTTGAGCATATCTTTTCATAATAAAAAACCTATGGCATGTGACATAACTTTCCAAAATTAGCTAATCAGGCCTATAACCTTTATTGTTGGATTGTCATCATCTTCAACTCAGGCCTCCTTCTCTCTATGCAGCCATTGCATGTACATATACATATAAAATTATTATTGGCAAAACAATATACAATCCCTCTTTAGAAGGCCTAACAAGGATTACCTAAGTACAAATCTTCAACCATAAGGGTTTATCCAAGGCGGTAAGCAATAGGAAAACCCTTGCTTACTCAATTAATCTGTGAGATTCCATTTAATGAAATACCAGTCTACAGCCTTCAACTCAGTGTAATAACAGTTCAACTTTAAACTTCTATTGTCGTCAATAAATACATTTCACTGTAAGTATGTCAGGGCTAGTAGCTTCCTTTTAACTTTTCATAACCAACAGGTCGGACCAGAGCCGGACTGACCGTACTGGGCATCGGGCGTTTCCCCAGGAGGCTGGAAGGGTGCGGGCCGGTTTTACAGCATTGGGACCAGTTTTGTTACTGGGGGCCGGTTTTGCATCGGTGCTGCAAGATCAGCCCCCAGTAACAAAAGCAGCAGTGCATCACACTTGTGCCCCACCATCCACCCCCCTCCACCCTGCCCCCAGGAGCTAGTCCAACAAACTTGTCAGGGCTGCTTTGAATTCCCAGTCTGGCCCTGGGTCGGACCTATGGAATATGACAAAAGGTTTCCCAATGAACCAATCAGGCCTCTAGCCTTCATCTTTGGCTTGCTGCGATAACCACCCAAGGCCTCCTGTACTGCACATAAGCTAGTAACCCATAGGCACACAGTAATAAAAATTACAAATATGTACATAATTACAGTTGGCAAAGCAATATACAAGCCTATCTGAAAAGACAAGGATTTGTGATGGGGTACACCAACACTAAAACCCTTCCCTCGTATGATAATCTGTGAAATCCACATAAATAAATACTTATTTGCAAGCTTTAACCCATCATGGGTGTTGTCTGCATCATGATTAAATGTTCCCAAAATAAGTAGCAAACTATGTGTGCTTGGTTCTCAAATCTCAATCTAATTTGGACTTAAAATCAAGGAGACAATTCACAAAGCTTTTTCTGTGAGAGGTTGGGTCTTATTCATGGATTAGGTATAATTTACTAATGATTTTTCTAGGTCTTATTGACAAAGCTTTTTGTATGATTAGTTTTGTCTACTGTCTTCTAAGATAGGAGTAAGACAAACCTAATACCAAAAAGAGCCATGTGAATAAAGCCTATGGATTATGATTATATGTGGGTGCTGTTACCCATTTTATATGTTTCAGATCAAGTGGGTACTAAGTGCTTTCCTTATAATAAGGCCTCAGCAGTTTCTGGCTGGATTGGTGAAGGAAGTCATTGGTGTGACTAGAACTTTCATTGACAATAATTTGTTGAAGTGCTGCAGCAGTTTCTGTGCATTTGGTAATTAGAAACCACTCAGTAATGTTGCCCAGGTACTGTACAAGTGTGACTCAATCACTTTATAAAGGTCTTTTAGCAGTAACATTTTAATGTACTTTAATAATAAAATATAATAGACATAATATAAAATGTATGATTTTAATCAACATACACGCTACAAAGTCACATAAGATGAATACATCTATATTTTTCAGAAAGCTGGATCACCAAACCACAGGCAGCCCCCAAATGGTAGTGGACACACCATCAAAATGCAAGAGAAATCAAATGAAAAACTTTTATGTCATGTGGTTCCCTTATTTTAGTAACTCCTCTTGGAAACGTGAGCAACGCCTTGAAAGAAAGCACAGAACATCAGGGTACCTCTTTCCAGGGCTTCTCAATCAATCAGCTTTTAGAAAGCGCTGCAAATCACCCATGAGGGCCCCTGAGAAGTCCACTCAACCGCTAACACTAAGGCTGTTAACAAAATACTGGTCCAGCCACCGCATTGTGGGCAGATGTGAACCAGCAATGATTTGTCAAGTGCCAGTGCCTTTTGGTCATATACATTCAGGCTAATAGAATTGGACAGTCAAACTGCCGTAGACTCAGTGTCAGAGCCTCAGTGCTCTCTGCCTTACCATTAAGACTATGTGCTGATTGTCAAATAAACTGAGCAGAAGCATACGTTTGCTGCGTGTGACTTGAAGGCATGTAGAGTATTCCCAAGTGCTCTGTGCAAATAATGATGGCATACCGCCACCGTGCAATAACGATGACCATGACTCCATGCAAGGCCTTGCTCACCACAAACAAATGCCTTTACTGGATCCACCATCAGATGCCTCCCACGCCCCCAACTATGACCTCATTCCGTCATGTATTCTGGTCTTCTTGGTGAAAGCTATATGAGGAAGCATCCAATATAAATTGTTGTTTAAATAATCTGACTTAAAGATATATTTGGCATTTAATTGCCTCAAGCAAGGCTATAATAAATCTAATCTGAACCCTCTAACAACAAGTTTATCTTGCTTTGGGATCAACTCTGTACTGAATGACTTACCGTACCTCTTGCTTCCTGATCTTCCGTTATCAATTTTCTATCACTTTTACGTACTTTGTACTTTTGATCATCAAGTGCTGTAGAAAGGACACTAAGGGCCAGATGTACGACCTGCAAAATAGCGCCTCGCAAATTGCGACTCGCAATTTGCGAGGGGCTATTTGGCATGTACAACAGTGTGTTTAACACTGTTTGCGATTCCCAATGGGGTCGCAAATTGCGAGGCTCATGAATATTAATGAGCCTCTTGCAATTTGCGAGCCCATTGGGAATGACAGGCCCTCCCAGGGATGGTGGCCTGCTGGGCTCAGCAGACCACCATGTCTGGGACTGCTTTTAAACAAAGCAGTTTTTTTCTTTTTTAAATGCAGCCCGTTTCCCTTAAAGGAAAACGGGCTGCATTTAAAAAAAAAAAAATGAAATGTTTTCGTTTCATTTTTTAAGGGCAGGTAGTGGTCCCTGAGACCACTGCCTGCCCTTAAAAAATATTTTTAGGGACAGTCACAAAGTGGAAGGGGTCCCCTGGGGACCCCTTCCAAATTGCGACTGCATTACCACCCTCTTGAAGAGGGTGGTAATTTGCGAGTGTTTTGCGACCGCAATTGCGGTCACAAAACATTCATACATTGCTTTGCGGACGCTATTAGGAAGGGAACGCCCCTTCCTAATAGCGACTCGCAATTCCTAAATAGCGACTCGCTATTTAGGAATTGTACATGGCCCTGGGCCATTTTGCATGCGCAAACGGGTACATCTGGCCCTATGAGCCCTGATGAAAGCATGCAAATTATCCTCAGGCTGTGGGTTGGTAGTAAAAAGTAATAACTAATTGGGGTGACGTGGGCCCCTGATATGGTCCTTGGTGGCACTGCATCGGCTGCACCATGGATAGCTATGCCCCTCACACACACACTGCATGAGTGTTCCCAATGGTAGACATTTTGTAGTACAAAAACAATAGGAAGTTTAACATAGCATTTGAAATGATATGCACTCGCCATTCAGCCGTTCCACTGTGAGGAAAGCCAAAGAAAGTTTGAAACAAATGAGAAAAGGGCAAAAAGAAGAATACATTGTCACATAGAGTGGCCATGAAACTCTTGTGCACTCCCATTAAATTGCAACTTTGTACTACTGACAGAAGGTTTTCCATGGTGTTCCTCACACTGAAAGCAAACAGAGAACAGCTTCTGCTAGAGGAAGTGATAAGGTTTTTTACAGGTTGAGAAAGTTAAAGGACACAGCCTAAGTGTGTATAGAAGAAAGATATTCTGCCCAGGGAATTATATTTTTCCTTGGATACAAGAGAGAAAATATTGGCATATGTGCATTTATAACATAGTAAAGGTCTGTCAAGAAGTCTAACATTAAGGAACTACTATTTTAGTCTCCTTACAATCTTTCACCCAATTGCCGCAATACTCCTGACAGGTGATTTCAACTTTCAACTTATTGGATAGTTATCACGAATTCAACTGGCATGAGCTAGAGGAGAATCACTGGAAGGAGCCTGAGTCAGCGGTCTCTGCCCAGAGTCTTGACACACTCAGTAGAGTGTGCTGGGCCACGCTTCAAGACTTGAGCCCGTGGGCTCTGAACAGCTGCTTCCCAAAGGATAACCCTACCTCATGGTGCCCACCAGAATCGGAACAAGCAGAATGGCCGTCTTAGATGAGACTTTTGCATCTATAGAGCTAATGAATATCTTCACAGACTTTGAAATAATATAGCGGACTGAAAGTGATCATTATCCTGAAACCTACACGTCACAGATAAATTAATCCGCAATGTCAACTTAGCCAAAACAAACTGTACCGATGGATGGTTGTCATAGCTCCAGACCAGATCTAGCAAATATCTGAGAAGGTCTTCCCCAGATAAGTTGTCCCAGTAAATTTCCCAACCAGGTGTGATGTAAATAAGATACGGTCCAACTGCGTATGGAGGCTGTGTGGGGGGAAAAGAAGGAGTATTCGAGCATGCCTCTGTTGTTTTCCCTCCAGACATCGAGCAAGGACCAACTTCACACTCAACTCCCCAAGGCCTTAGCTTGTTTAGTGGCTCCTGTGTGTGGCAGAGGAGGGTGAGAACGGTCAAGATCGGCATCCAAGACTGCATTAAAGTCTCCTCCTATCAACCAGAATGGATAAAAAGGTCTTGATCGGTGTTCGGCGCATATACGCTGCCTAAATCCAACATTTCTCCATCTAATGACCCACGGATAAAGACATAGGGCCCATGTCAGTTTTAACGTCCACAGGCAAACCCAGAATGTGGGGTGGTGAATAATTGACCCCTTCCATTTGGTGCGCAGTTTCATGGCTTCTGGGGCAGTGAGGTGAGTCTCCTGTAAGTAAACTATGGTCGCCTTCCGGCGATGGAACTACGCCAGGACTCTATGCCGTTTGTGAATTGATCCCAACCCCCTTAGTTTCCAAGTGACTATCTTATAGTGTTGTGGTGCAGTCAACATGAGAGTGTATTAGCGCCAGTCAAGGTGGCAGGGACCCTCTGGTTCAACAGAACCTCACGTTCAACCAAAAAAACAAACAAATAAACAGTTGTTAATACTCAAATAATACATTGGACAATTGCTTGCAGAGGGGGGCCAACACCCGTGTATAAGGAGTTGACTGTGTTTCAAGGATCACCCCCATGTGGGGACCACGAGAACCTTAGTACTAGATAGACATCAGACACCAGTAAAGAAATAAACCTAGGCACAGTAACCCCAACCCCAACCACTTGGATGTAGTAAATACAGAGTGTGCATATAAGGGCTAAGGCTGAAGTATAACCATCAATGAATAACTGTTATAAGTCCCAAAACGAAGAAAAGCCACAGAGATAAGGACCCAGTATATTCTCACCATGCCCCCTCCCGAATCGTCCCCTGTGTTAAGAATGAGAGATAGAAGAGGGTTGGGTGGAAGGGGAGAGATACAGACAAGGAAGGGAGGAAGAAAGGGTGGGAAGAAGGGGGGAGCACAATGGAAGACTTATCTGAACCATCCGCAGGACGTGGCAGCGGGAACAACATGGCTGGCATAATCTGCGACAGAATTCAGTTTAATAAATCAGCAGTTTGTGGAGGCCGTTTCATGTTGGGATAATTTTGCTCCAGCAAGTCCCATGCAGCATTTGGGGAGTCAAAGAATATGGACTTCTGGTCATGTAGCACTTTCAATCAGGCTGGGTATATCAGGACATAGGTAAGGCCCTCAGTGGCAACTGTCTTTTGACTTCCATGAAGGAAGCAAGTCTCCTCTGTTCTTCCAAGGTATAATCTGGGAACAATGACACTGTGGCATTGTCCATTGTTATGGGAGCCCTCTCCCTAGCCTGGAGGAGATTATCAAGGTCTCTGAAATTGAGACTGTGCGCAATCATGGGGTGGGGCGGTGTTCCGGGTGGAGGGCGTCTGGTTAGCACAGAGTGTGCATGTTCCACAGCAAACAGGGCAGAAAGCCCATGGGGGGGGGGGGCACTGATGTCTAGAGCCAGTGTTCAACAAATTGCTTCCGGTTAGAGCCTTCCACTCCCTCCGGCATGTCTATAATGCGCACATTATTGCAACGTGCGCGGCCATCCGCGTATTCAGCCCTATCATGAAGGATGGTGAGCTGCTTTAGGAGTTCAGAGACTGCTGTGGAGTGTGATGGCTGCACAGGAGCTAATGTAAACAGAGTAGTTTCAGCTGTCGTCACCTTTTCAGAATGTTTGCGGTGATCATCTCGTAGGATCCCAAAATCAGCGGACAAAGGGCCAGATGTACGACCATGACAATTTGCGACTCGCAAATTGCGCTCGATTGCGAGTCGCAATTTGCGAGTCGCAAAATGCCATGTACAAAAGTGTCTGAGACACTGTTTGCGATTCCCAATGGGGTCGCAAATTGCATGCCTCATGAATATTCATGAGGCACTCGCAATTTGCGACCCCATTGGGAATGGCTGGCCCTCCCAGGGATGGTGGCCTGCTGGGCTCAGCAGACCTCCATGTCTGGGACTGCTTTTAAATAAAGCAGTTTTTTTTTTAAATGCCGCCCGTTTTCCTTAAAGGAAAACGGGATGCATTTAAAAAAAGAAAATGAAACGTTTTCGTTTCATTTTTTAAGGGCAGGTAGTGGTCCCTGGGACCACTGCCTGCCCCTAAAAAATATTTTCCCCTGCATTTGCAAAGGAGAAGGGGTCCCCTGGGGACCCCCTCCCATTTGCGAGTGCATTACCACCCTCTTGAGGAGAGCGGTAAATTGCTAGTGTTTTGCGACCGCAACTGCGGTCGCAAAACATTCATACATGGGGTAGAGAGTCGCTATTAGGAAGGGATGCCCTTGAAACACCCCTTCCTAATGGCGAGTCGCAATTCCTATTTAGCGAGTCGCAAAAAAAAATGCGACTCGCTAAATAGGAATTGTACATGGCCCTAATCGTTTTTGCATGCGCAAACGGGTCGCTAACCCGTTTGTGCATGCGATTTAGGGTCGCACATCTGGCCCAAAGCGTCTATGCAATGTTCAATTGCAAATCCAGAGTCCAAAATTTCCTAGAGTATCACATCTAGTTTATTTAACAAGGGCACCACGTGCATGGGTGGGAAACAGTCCTCAAGAGTATGGGTAGATTAGCCATCAGAGATACTTAGCTGGGACAGACCCCCACCCTGTGTTAAGAAACACACTGTGAAGTCCACTGTGAATTTGTGGATTTAGTGCGCCCCATGGTAGTGGCTTTAGGATAAGCGAGATATGGACTGTGATGCTAATGGAGGTAAGTTCAACGAGCCAGTCTGAAAGTAAGTGATTGCCAATGTAGACCTCCCCAGGCAACAGGAGAGTTCAGGCAAGGTCCCCTGCAATTGGAGAGCGCCAAGTGTCAGACAGTGCAGATGCCTCTTAATGGGGTCAAAAATGCAAAAAGAACAATTGATGGACAGAATGCAGAACAAAGTCATACATTCACCCCAGTACAGAGATCTGGGCCTAAATCCATCGTTTTTTTGCTCACCATGCCATTCCAGTTTGGACCCAGCCATATGCAAATCAGTCTTGACCCTGTGCCCAATGGGAATAGTCCAGCCCGAATTGCCAGGCCAGGTCCTCCCTGGACTGGAAACAAGCATCCTAGGACCGGTTTTGAGCTTTCAGCATTCCGTACATCAATTGTTTCTTTTGCATTTGTCGCCCTAAGTGGGAAGGGTATGCCCAGACGTGGGTCCCGTGCTCACTACACCACTGGATTCAAGCTAGCCTGGCTGAAGAAGGGTGATGCCCTGAAACCGGTCCCAGGATGCTTGTTTCCGGTCCAGGAAGGACCTGGCTTGGCAGTTCGGGCTGGACTGTTCCAACAAGGAACAGGGTCAAGACTGATTTGCATATGGCTGGGTCCAAACTGGGGTGGTGTGGTGAGCAAAAGAATGATGGATTTAACCCAGATCCTTGTGACTGGGGGTGAATGTTTGCATTGTCCAGCATTCCGTCCATCAATTGTTTCTTTTGCATTTGTCGCCCTAAGTGGGAAGGGTATGCCCAGACGTGGGTCCCGTGCTCACTACACCACTGGATTCAAGCTAGCCTGGCTGAAGAAGGGTGTTGCCCTGAAACCGGTCCCAGGATGCTTGCTTCCGGTCCAGGGAGGACCTGGCTTGGCAGTTTGGGCTGGACTGTTCCCACAAGGAACAGGGTCAAGACTGATTTGCATATGGCTGGGTCCAAACTGGGGTGGTGTGGTGAGCAAAAGAATGATGGATTTAACCCAGATCCTTGTGACTGGGGGTGAATGTTTGCATTGTCCAGCATTCCGTCCATCAATTGTTTCTTTTGCTCTTAATGGGGTCAACCATGCCGCTGGTGAGGAGGATTGGTGCAATGCCGTCTCCTGGAAGAGGACCAAGTCCCATGCAGCGCTGCCAGGCCAACACCGGCTCCACAATACCAGGTTGGTAGCCCTTGGTGGTTATTAGTTGCTAATGGACACATGGACGCAATCAGCTCAGGGAAGGCTCGCCTCAACTACACTCAGCCCACGGAGCTGAAAGATGTCATCAGCCCCACAGGCCTCCAATGGTCCAGCTGTGGTTCGTGTAGCTTCTTAATGGAGAGACCAGGACCTGAGCGAATAGCCACTGCCAAAGGGGGTGGGGCCCCGGCCAGCCCCAACTCAGAGGAGCATACTTCTGTTCCTTGCTATCCTCGTGTCTTGGTCAGAGCATGACCTGGAAAGTGGACAGATAGGCGCCAGGGAAGGGCCACCAAGCCCGCGGACTCAGGGAGTCACAGTCCGCACAAGAGAGCCCTAGGCAGGTTACAGTGGCTCACATGGCATTCCGGTTCCCATTGATTGAGGCAGAGCCGCCCCCGCGTGGCTCACAGTGCCTGGCCCTTCGGGCACCGACAGTGCAACACAGCGGATCTGTTCTAACTATTGACGCCGGAGCCCATGTAAAATTATTGCTAGGCCCAGGGACGAAAAGGGGGGTAGGGATCATCGATTCCCCCCAACCACTGTTGCTGCACACTGCAGGTGGGGCCTCTGTCCCAGGGACACACGTTCTTCTGCAGCCACTGCACCTCCCCTGTGGGCACACCTGCAGTCCCTCCAAAGTCTCAGCCCGCATCAGCCACCTCAGTCGCGTCCATCGCGGCCGGCAGCAAAGATGATTCGTTGACGCCCAGGGGACCACGGGCCCCAGAGCCCAGCACCCATGCCTCCAATGCCCTGATAGGCACAAGGGCCTCCATGGGGGCAGTCACAGCCACCGAGGGGGTCCCTCACTGCTGCAGCCGCCCAGAAGCAGGCAGTCATTCCCAGACTGGTGAGGGAAAACTCAGACCAGCCGTGCCGTCTGCAGTATGTAGGCCGCAGCCAGCCCCATCAGCAGGCCTGGTCCATCCCAGCGGCATCCACACGGCTGGGCTCATAACGGTCAGGCACATCAGTGGGTGCCACAGATATACCCTTTCTTTGTGGGGTGTGTGGGTTCATATTTGTAGTCTGTAGTGCAGCAGATAAGTGACGATTCTCAGGCGCCCGTAAGGAGCTCTAAGGAAGGATGTCCGTCACCTTCAGTGGTTGGCCATGCCCCCTCAGGGCATGTCAGATCTATAAGTACTTAAAGTGTACGGAGCTTGTGAAGTAGTATTCAATTTGCAAAACAGAAAGAGGTTTCAGTCCTCCTTCTCCCATTAAGTCCCCTAGTTTGTGGATTCTATTAGAGGTCCATGATCTAATGCTCTTCTTCTAGCGCAATTTATGACTGGCAGTTCCCTCCCATTACATTTTTTACGTCATTTTCTGTGACCAGCCTATCGCCTAGGATGCACTCTGAAAGGCCATTGTAACTGCAGCTTTGGGTCCAGGCAGAACAGGTAGGTTCTTGGGCCCAGGGCCAACTGATTTATTCTGACTGATGTGTCTTGTAGTTGCAGAATACATCTAGTCAATTAACAGAACCTGGCAGGCTACCTAGTAGTAGCCCCTCAGATATGGCAGAGCTTTGCATCCCTCATAAATCAAGCATTAAAGATTTTGGGAGAAATTCAGAGGCCTTAGACCGCAAGAGTAGCCCTAGCAATGGCTCCTCTGCCTTTTTGAAGTTTGCACACAGAGAAGAGTGTTTTTGCATAATGTATATGAATTTCGGTAGGGACACCATTTTGAAGAATGTGGCCCTTCCGAAAACGACAATGGAGGCTTGTTCCAGTGAGCTTTATTTTCCTTAAATTGCTGGTGTAAAATGCCCAGGTGCTGGTCATAGCATTCCATTTTGTGTCTGGCATGTATATCCCCAGAGAGCAGAAGTCATTGATTCTGACGCCTATGTCGCTGTTGACCCCTATGGCGTATGTTGTGCCTGAAAGGGTCAATTGTAAGCTGGGGTGGAAGACATATTGTGTTGTGGCCTAACTAAACATGAATTGCAGTGAATGTTTTCTTCACAAAGTGGGTGTACAGCATCTACTTTACCACCTCACTCTGTCTCAGTCAGTTTTCCTCAGGCGATGCAAGGAGTCTCAGCTCCCTCTTCCTTCTGATGCATTCAGTTGTTGCTGATGGGAAGGTGACTGTGGATTCCAGTGCTGCAGCAGAGTATGGTGGAAAACCAACTACCTATCCATTTGCATGACTCGATGGAGTAATGTGGCAGCAGCACCAGAGATGGTTACATTTGTTGTGAAATATGACTAAGATCCAAAGAAAAGGATTGATTGATCCCCGAACATGTATCAGGATGAGCCCTTTGACATGATGGGGCTTGGCCAGCAAACAGGAAATCTCAGCAAGTGCACGGGCAATGGCTAACAAGTTGAAGGAGAAATTATAACTACATCATTTCAGAAGGCTTTCTCCGTCCTAGGCAATGGAAATTGCAATCATGCAAATATGTAAGCCAAATTAGTGGAGAGCTCCAGGGAATTCTAACCAAGTGAATCCCAAGTTGGGATAATTCACACAGATGTTAGCTGGCCCCTCAGTCCATTGTTGGCTCTTTGGAGAGATACGTCCATAAAGAAAATGATTACGTTTGTGAATACTTTTACAGCCATTGATTAAGCCAATGCTTCTATGAAGACAGCCTTTCCTGATTATGTTTATGGAAAGACACACCATTGCAGGGGCCCCTCTTATGGGTGAGTACAGTTCCATGGTGTGAGAAATTCGGTTGTTGATTAATGGGGTGTGAGCCCTTCTCAAGCAACAGCTACAATCCTTTTCAGGGTGAACCACAAAGAGTCATTATATTAACCTGTGCTTAACCCTCTGGTAGCTTGGCACAAAAGTAGTCAGCCTTATCTTATGGGCAATGTGTAAAGTATTCATGCAACACTTAATAAAGTGAAAACACAACACAAGAAAAATACTACACCAATTTAGATAGAGTACATTTTAATCAATTATTTGACACCAAAACGACAAAAAGCCAATCAGTAGAACTGGAGTTATGTTTTTTTATGTTTTAAGTGAAAAATAGCACCTAAAAGATCAAAGCACCGATTGCAGACATCTAGTCGTGCAAGACAGGGGCAAAGTCAAAAGTTATGACTGACCTCGATGGAGCGCTGTTTGGATACACAAAGTGGATTGGGGCGAGTCTCTGCTTACCTCCAGACTTAAAGGAAATTTTAAAGAAAAATGTCTGAGAAGGTAAAGTTCGGCAAGGCAAGGCAACCAGCGGTATCCGAAGAAGAGGCATCATTATCAGGAAGCTGCTGGACGAAGTCACTGTGAAGATTTCTTTATTCGGACCTACTCTCTTTTTGGGAAGTCGAAGATCTCCAGTGGGACAGACTGTAGCCAACAAGGACTCCACGAGACTTGATACCCTTCTGCAAAGAGCAGCTGAAGAGGATTTGCTGCAGAAAAGAACATAGCGATAGCTACCGGGAAGTCAGGCCAACTGACGATGCACCATGGGTAGGTCCCGGTCCCCTCTCGGTTCTCAGAGCACTTATTAGCAGAAAATGTTCTAAGTATCAAGTTTTGGATTTGGGCTATCTGTGCAACTTTAGCACAACTTCCAAGGGTAAAGGACTGGAGGGGCACCACTTGGAGGGTCAGGACTCACTCAGGCTGAGTCTAAGTGCAGGTTCAAGATAGTTGGAGCCTTTTTTGTCCCTGAGACTCTGATCAGGAAACCATCCAACTAGCCCTTAAAGTCATTCTGGAAGTCTTGGGTTCAAGCAGGAAAGCAGGTCTCCAGCAGCAGGAGAGTCCTTTGAGGGCACAAGGCAGGCTTCAGGCAACAAGGCCATCCTCTTGGTATAGCAGGGTAGTTCTCTGAAGTACACAGCAGGCAGCAGGGCAGTCCTGCGAGTCATCACGCAGGTCCAGAAATGAACTGAAGAGTGGGTCTGAGAGCCCTAATTTTGTTCCTGGTGTTTTCCTCCTACAAAAGTTTCTCGAATTTCCTGCCTGCCTGTCCTGGTCACAGTCTATGTGCAGGCACAACAGGCTAGTGTGAAGTCCTTTGTGTGTCAGCTGAGGCAGTGTCTTTGAAGTACAAGTAGGACTGTGCACTGCTCTGCCCCCATCCTGCTTTGGATGGCCCATCTGCCAACACACAGTCTCTGTATTGTGCGGCTATCTGGGAGGAATACACAAAGGCACACTGCCAACTACACCTAATCATGGAACCCAGGACACAGGCTGCAGGCACTAAATGGTTAGGACAAGAAAATGCCAACTTTCTAAAAGTATATCAGTGACTTTGGGCAACCCAATATACCCTTGTGGACTTTCTAAAAGTGGCATTTTAAGAATTGTGGCTAAAATCCGACTTTACCATTTAAGAGATCTTTTAATTACAATTCTTTAGGCTCCAAACCTGAATGTCTTCCTGCTCCCAATGGAAAGTTATCACTCAACAAATGTAATAAGGTAATCCAATGTTATCCTATGGAAGATGTAGGCCTTGCAGTAGTGAAAAACGAATGTAGGAGTTTTTCACTACCAAGGCATGTAAAACTTAAAAGTACATGCCCAACCTTTTAAATACACTACACCCTGCCCTATGGGCGGCTGTTTAGGGCCTATCCTACGGATAAGTTATATGTACTAAAAAGGGAGTTTAGGCCTAGCAAAAGGTTTATTTTGATAAGTCGAATTGGAAGTTTACAACTGCATACAGGCTGCTATGGCAGGCCTGAAACATGTTTTAAGGGGCTACTTAAGTGGGCGGTGCAATTAGTGCTGCAGGCCCACTAGTAGCATATACTTTACTTGTCCTGGGAATATGGTATATCACTTTACTTTTACGTTCCAATGCAAACAAATTCAGCAAAACAGGAGGGGAGTAGGCAAAATGTTTGGGGGAAGACCACCCTAAGACTGACCATTCTAACACATGGCCACTAGAGGTTTCATAGAAGCAGAGACAAATAGAACGATTAGATATGCCCACTCCAACTAGTCAGCCAGAGTTCCTTTTGCTACTTTTCTACTCAAACTCAACATTAGATGCAGATTCTGGTTTCAGGTGCAGAAAGGGTTTTGGTGTATCAAGGTGAAGGGAGCTCTGACAGAGGATTGAGTCATTACTAAATATTAGTGTTTTCCATCTTAGTGGTTGCATTAGCAATATCATTTTGGATCAGAAGAGAGGAAAGAGACATTGGTCTGTGATCAACCAAAAATAATTTATTGCATGTCTGATACACAGGAGATTCAAGATGCAGAACATCTATCTGCTCAGGGTTATTTTGCAAGAAGTTGACTGGCTTACAAACATACACACTCACTGATTTCTGTCTTTGAGCCTCATTGTCAGATGGTACAATTTAAATGGCAAGGACACGTCCGGGAATTTATCTGCCTCACATTTGGTTTATCTTCAGCCCCTGATGGTTTTACAAAGCTGTTGAAGCAGAGAACAGCAACTCTCTACTTACAAGGGGTACACAAGATCAAGTAAATGAGTGACATTGTATTCATCTCACATAAGGAGAGAACCTTTTGTCTTCTAATAAATGTAGACAAATCCACACTATACCTCTAGGAAGATGGATTGTTTGGGTTTCTCACTAAATGCAGTGGTCGCCATGCACAGTCTTCCAACCCTGACTGACAGGAAGGCTTGGAGAGAGAGACGATAGGCTCAAAAAAATGGAGACTGTCTATATTCACAAGGGTATGTAGTACTCAAAGTAAATAACCATTGCTCCAAAAGATGTGGTGGGACTGATATGATAGTATGATCACGTGGAGTCCTGGAATGGAAGAGCAATCGTTGGGAATGGTCTGTGTTTTGTTATTGATTCAGATTACAGAAGATCAGTTTGCCTGACAAGTTGTGTGATGCATTTGGTCGTTTATCTCAGTGGTATGCCAGAAGGTTGTACGTCAAAATATCAAGTACAAAAAAAATGGACATGCCAAAATATCATGGCCAAAACATCGACAACCATAATATCATGAAGGTAAGTATATACTGGTAACTATAGGTTTACTATTCTTATCTCCATATCTACTTACCATAAAGATGTATATTGTCATTATACATATATGTAGGGTTACATGTAGTAAATTTAAACTTGCCTATATTTGCTTACCAGAACAATATTCTGTTAGTCGCCATTATGGGCACAATATTTTGGAATGCCGATATTTGAATGTCGGTATATGTCGGTATTGCAAAGTAAATTTTGAGAGTTTATTGCATGTCGCTTCGCAAGTAACTGTTTCATCGTAGACTGATTTCAGTGCGGTGTCTTGCTTTCCATGGGAAACATATCAGCAGTGATGTATATGCCCCACTTGGAGTACATGGCTCGTCCCCTGATGGAGTTGGGCCAGGATATTTGGCACCATGGCATCTAATGGCAAATTTCCAGGTCTGGCCAGACTAAATTTCTAGACATGCCTAGAACTGGAGCAACTGAATCGTGGGCAGGGAGTCAGTCTAATTATTGGAATCCATTTAGCACCTTGTGTTAGAGACAGTTTTGCTTCCAGGTTCATCCTCCCAACTTTTTTTTAGCTGATGCCCGGGTCTTCTCACCACATCCATGAATGACCTTCTCTGGACTAGCTATGCATTTCTCCTCTCTCTTTGTAATTTTCAGGGTGATTTTAGACGCCAAGACCTAGTTTGTGCTGATTACTCCTATGTATATTATATATGTGGGGTTCAGAGTCTTCTGGAACGTCTTTGAAATATTCCATTCACATTACCCAGACTCCAAATCTTTTCTGGAACCCACCGGGAGATGAGAGGATCCTGAGCTTAGTGGCACTGAAAATGTTATGGCAAGACTGCAACTCATAACTGCCTTGAAAATCTAGCTTGCTCAGCCGAAATGTATACATTATTGCTACTTACAAAGGCCATCTACATGTTTTCTCCTATGAGCTCATTAGTGCAGCGGCTTGACTTCTTAGTGAGAATGTAATCATGTAATCAGTACTACAAATCCCTGTGATAACGTATATATTTGCATCTTGCCTTCTCTCAGGGAGCAGATGTATCCCCTTGTCAGTTCATTCAGTGACTTTCTGACTATTCATTTTGGCAATAAATACTTTACAGAGTAAATCGGAGACCCTTTCTTTGACACAAGCTTTTTAGTGTAAGTTGCCTTGTTCTTCCTGGACACTTGTGTTTCCTAGGAAGGCAGGCTTCCTCAAGAAAAAATCCTTTGTAAATCATAGAATTTAGTTTCAATGAGCGAAATTTACGGATAGGTCACAGGTAAGCATGGAGTAAGTTACTACAACTCACAGGAAATGCTTTGTGAATCAGGTCTGGATGTTTAAGTGCATTTTACACAAAGACAAATATACGACACAAATATTCATAGAAATAACTTTGTGATTCGGGTCCATGGCGTCATGCATTCTGTTTTTCCAATGTTTTACTTTCTTCTTAAAAGCATGGGTTGCCTGTATCTGTTTTCTTGAGGGGGGCGGGGCACGGGTGGGTGAGTTCTTGTTCAATAGGATTTTTATGACTAATGGGTTGAAGTTGGGTATTAGTTTTTTATATATCCCTCGCTCAGCCAACACAATGGATTGCTCCGTCACTACCGAGATTCCTCCACGGAAAAGTTTATATTTTTCCATTTCTACTAGCTGCCACCTCGGATCTTGCTCGACTACTTAGAACAGGTTCCGTTTATACCGATATAATTTTTCAGCGCTTTGGCTGTGTTGCTCATAGGATTTCGTCCACATATATATCTTTTATGGTACTCTCCGATGTATCCGTTACTTTCCACAAATTTAGCTTTAGAAACCCAATGCTGCTTTGTGGTCCCAGATGTGCTGCCTGTTTTTTAGCCTGGCTATAATGGCTTCTATTGTACCAAAGGCTGAAATGTATCTAGAAGGCACTGTTAGCTGGTACAAGGGCATGCAGAATACAGAAGTATATTGACCTCATCGTAGTGGCATCAAGTTCAGTCTTTGCCCCATTATTGCCTTGTTTGTAGGTATTCCTCATCGTCATGTGCCAGTCACTCCTTTTTACGCTTAAGTTAATGGGCTCAGCTGGTCTGTACTGTGCCTTAACTACCAGAGGGTTGAGCCCAGGTTTAAATTATTGAAACTGTGTTTCACCCGACACATTTCTGGCTGCATGCTTTGTGGTGGACTCACATCCACCCCAATTAATAAGCCACTTTTTTACATTTTTTCCGTTTCCCTGTGGTTTGACAAACTGACTGTTCTGCAAGAGTTCAATTAATAATCATTCACCTTTATCATGACTATTTGAGTACATTTGGAGATTCCAACGGTATTAAAAATCTACATTTGTGATTCATAATCTTGAGAGATGGGTGATTAAATAATAATGTCATCTTCATTCCCTGGTGGCATTGCCTTGCATGTAAAAGCAGAGGACACAATGTTTATTTTAGGTTATTGCACTATATCAGGTAGTTTATGTATTTGGCATTCTATATGTTTGCATCATTATCATAAATGTGATCATACATGAAGCCTGCCTTCTGGCCACGTTTTAGACTGCTTGCATATCTCATCACCAGTACTTGTTTGATTTAATTTGAAAATGAGTTCTGTGTGTATGGTTTTATTGAGGATACTAACAATTACACATTCTGATTTTTTATAGCATACTTAAAGATGGGCGATCTATACTATTATGGTTATCACAACCATTCAAAAGATCTGGAGATGGCGGCATGGATGTATACCCAAGCTGCTCTGCTTGATGATTCACAGGTATCTGAAGTTGAACAGGTTTTTCTTTCCATAAATAAAGAGCCTCTAAGTTTCCTGCTTTTGTTTATTTCCCTTTAACATTGGAACGAAGCTTTAATAACTTTGCTTCCTTTATTTTTTTCATGTCACCGCGAAACATTCAATTTCGCTCTTTGCTGTCGTTTTTACTTAAATTTAGACAACAAAAATGAGTACATGTTGAAATACTGAATCCACTTAGCAGGATAAGAGAAGTGAGTGACTGAATACACTTTACTTGGTGTTTCAAAGGTTCCACAACAGATCTATTAGGTTTCCCTAAATCAAATGTATTTAAATGATCTAGCTGTTCATAGATCGCCCCACTGTGTTGAACAGCCCAGTCAGTTAACTTTTCAAGAGTGCTAAAATTGCATTGATTGAACCTCTTATTGTGTCTCTCAAAATTATTAGGACCACTCTCATTAGATTTCCTATGCTCCAAAAGGAACCTGTGATCATTGCAGAGAAACGAAACTTGCAGATGTCTCTCTTCACTCTCTTTGAGTTAGATTCATGTGAATAAGGTATTAAAAATCAGATTAAGTTGTCAGGGAGTCTCTCATCAGCAGGTGAAATGAAACTCCTAACCCCTGAAATCAGTACACAAAGACAAGTATCTGCATTTTACAACAAGCTAATATTTACCTATTCTCCTGCAAATAATATGAATTATTGCCATGATTTTTCGTAACTCAACAAACAAAATGATTAAAAGCATGAACCCTTATTACAGTTCAACCATATTTTATCACTCATGCCTAACCAATTAGGCTAATCTCTACCAATGTTATAATAAGTTGAATTACACCGAAGTTTTTCTTAGAATATCTAGCCAAGTCATGTACCACCATGTGTACCTTTAAGCCATACGGCCTGAAGTTGGAGATACAATTTTCAGCATCTCTACAGTAACCTGTCTATCAGGCTTGAATTGCCCTGAGAGCAGAGACCTTTTGTACCATGGGAGTCAGAGTCTGCTCATACACTTGACTCTTGTTTCAGTTATACTGATCCATGAACAATACTTTCATTCAGATTTTCAGGAAGCATATGGAAGCTGCAGCTGGTGGATCTTGTCAATTCCCTTGATATGGAACTGAGCAAGCAGTTTATAGGCGCTGAGCCACAGTAAACCCCAGCTGCTGCAGACAGTGTAAAACTCCCTTCTCCTGCTTGGTAGTGCAAGCTTCACAAAAAGTAAATGTGAGAAAATTGTGCACACATAGTTTTAAAGCTGACAAGCCATGTTCTGCAAGGTCCTCAAAGTGTTAAACAGGTCTGATATCTAGGCCCTAAAATACTTTCATGCACTCTAAAACACTCTATGCACAAACAGTAGACATGTTAGCATGCAACTAGGCCTGTGTCACATCACATCGAATATCACATTTATATTTAATACAAAGCTAAACGAGCTATGATGTCTTCATCATTATTTATATAAAATTGTTAAATGACATTATCCATCATATTTCCATATTTTATTCAGTTCAAGTCATGTTACAATTTCAAATCATAATTCTATTTTCTTTTTTCATTATTCTTTACAAACAGTTGGATTTCAGCTTCAGTATTTCAATTATCTTCAATGCATTTTGGAAATTAAATTTCCTTCTCCTGGCTGATATCCATATATATTTTCAAATCATGTCATCTCAAGGGGGAAGCAGACAAATTCATTTTTATAATATATACAAACCATTCCCGTAAATGAACAAATAATTGTTTGGCTTTATCTACTGAGAGTCACGCAAATGTTATCCTCTAGCATATTTACCTATACACCTATTGACAGAAACATTACATGAACACCTGTATATTCTCCTACAGTCCATTTCCCTTCTTTCTACATACCAATGTAAAAGAAAATACTGTAGATTTATTTTTCAGTCTTTCTGTCTTTCTCCAATGACATCTATTCACTACATGTCTTCATCTCTTTTTGTATCTGGACCTCTTCTCCTCTTATGTCTCTGACCTTGCAACTCCTTATCCATTACTTCAAATACTTTCTGCTAGTGCATTACATTATTTTAGCCAATTTTAAAGTATAGCATTTCATGTTTCCTTTCCCAATCGTTCCGCTAATCCACCTCCCTTTTTTTGGATTAATCTCATTCCAGTTTTTCAGAGCACTATTGTGAAAGTGTAATGTCTGTAACAGTATCCCTCCATTGAAGAAGATATTAGATTTTTCACATGTAACATAATAAATCTTGTCTACAGCACAGACCAAGCTGCAGGGTCAGGAGAGCCCTCTGTAGATAACAGTTGAAGAAGCTTTAGCCTAAGATATACATATAATGGTAGGATTGAAGAGAGTACAGAAAAACTAGTTATTTGGGGCCATATGTATCAAAAAAAAAATTTGCGATTCTCAAATTGTGATTTTTAGCGAATCGCAATTAGAGAATCGCAAAATGCAATGTATGTAGGATTCGCAAAAAAGTTTGCGAATCCTACATATTCCTTATTTGCGAATCGCAAATTGAGATTCGCAAATAAGGAATAACTTCCCATTCATTCCTATGGGCTAGGAGGCCCATAGGAATGAATGGGAAGACATTCTCAATTTGCGATTACCAGTTAGAGAATCGCAAATTGAGAATGCAATTTCAAGGTTGCAAGGGTGCCAAAAGAACACCCTGTTGCACCCCTGAAATATGCATGTGTGCACATTTTGCGCACATACATTCCCTAAGGGCATGTATGTGCAACATATGGCACTTTTAAAAAACAAAAAAGTGCTTTTTAAAGAAAATTGCAAATTACCACCAACTTGAAGTTGGTGGTAATTTGCAATTCACTAAGGCCAAATAGCAAATTTCTGGTGCTTCCAGAATTGCATTTAAGGAATCGCAATTTGCAATTCCTTAATTGCATTCGCAAAATAGAGAATCACAAATTTTGCAATTCTCTATTTTGCGATGGCCTTTTGGGATGATACATCCCAAAAGGCTTTTTCCAATTCGCAAACGGGCCGATTCAGAGAATCTGACCGTTTGCAAACGGGAAAAAGGCTTGATACATATGACCCTCGGATCCCTCAATTCTTGATAGCCAAGTATTCAGTCTAATTTGCTTACGGATGGGTTTCCATAATCAGAGACGTAAGCATGAGATGTATTAGCTTTAATGATTTCCAAAATTATACAGCTTCTGTTTCTGGTGTGGCCATATGAGAGTTTCAGGTTATCATTCAGGTAGGATGGTAGTTCTGTGTAGATTGCTTTCTTGAAGTCATCTATCACTTCCAGTGGGAGTCAGTGAAGACGTGCTCTAATGGGAGTGGTATGATCAGATTTTCTGTCTCCTGTACGCGTCTGCCTGCACGATGGATGCACGATGGAAGGTTATGCCTGCACAGCATTGGGTAGGCCCACCAAAATTGTATTTCTCAATCCAGATGTGTTAGAACAACAGCTGTACAGCTAGTTTGAATTCTGATGAAGAATGTTGTTTTTACTTTCCTTGGTAGAATTGATAGGACGATGGTCTCCTCAGTCTGGAGAGTGAGATGTTGGTCTGTGATAAAGCAGAGAGACTTGGCATAAGGAGCCAGAGAGGGGAAAATAGAGGTAGTGTGTAGGGTGTCAAACCTTCTTTACATTGGGGGCAGGGAATCATTAGAGAAGAGTAGTTGGGCTCATTTTCAGAAAGAGTGAGTACATCCAGTTGGTTAGTTGATTGGAGAAGGATTTTAGGTTTCAATTGTTTCATTGAATATTTGGTATATTCATAAAAATATAAGGCAGACAGTTATATAAGGCATATAATATAAGGCAGGTAGTTGGAAGACTCCTCCAACTACAAAACTCACCCCTTCCTTCTAACACCCTCAATCAACCTGGGTTCCTGGGTGCGTGCCCCTTCTCCCCCCGAGCTATTGATTGCTGTCCTCATCTCACTCCCTATTCTTCTATTCACCTAGGCTATATTTATCTGCCTCAGAGAGTCCCTACTCTCTGAGTCATTTAGGGGATGATGGGCTTCTGTAGTCACCGTTAAGGTAGGAAAGAATAGCTCCTCATATATTATATAAAACCTGTGCTACGTTTAGGGCTCCGTACATCAATTTCTCATTACCTTAGAGCGACCAAAGTCTCCAATAGCATAGCTTTAATGTCAGGACCCGGTCCTTGTACCACAAGGCCAACCCACCTGCTTTGCTGCTAGGATGAGGTGTGATATAGTCCTGCCATTTGCTGGTAACATCAGGTAGGTATTCTGGGCTGACACCTCGAAGACTACCTTTTCTTGACAGCATTCGAAGAAGGGCTTTAGATTATCTATACCGACTGGATTTTCTATATTTGAGCATATCTGTGTTTCATCTGCATATTGATGTATAAAATATTTATGGTGTGCCTTATTGTGGCAGAGCTTCAATACATATAATTAAAAAGATGTGGTGAGGGAAGGGATCCTTCTGGAACTTTAAATGTATTGAGTTAGGGAACTTATTCTGTTTTAGTTAGGTTCATTTTCAGAAAGAAAGAGGACATCCTGTTGGTTTGCTTTAGGATTTTAGATGACCTATGCAGCTGCATTTGATTCCTTAAATGTAGCTGGGAATTGTCTGCATATTGATGTTTGAAAATATTTTTGACTTGCATTATGGTGGCCAAAGGTTCCGTACATAAGCTGAAAAGATATAGGGAAAGAGCAGATCCTTGTTGGGCACCACATTTACCTGGGAGCACAGATGATTCAAATGAAGCTAATTTTATAAATTGAGAGCTTGAGGAGAGGAATGATTGAAACCAATTCAGAACCGCCCCATCTAGTCCTATTCTGAGTAAGAGGATGTGTAGAAGATCTAGCCTTTTGAGAGATCCAGCAGAACCAGCAGGGAAGCATCCCCTTTGTCCAGGAAACTCAGGGAATTCATTTGTGGCAGTCTCAGTACTATATTTGGGGTGAAAGCCAGAATGGAAGTCTTTAAGCAGGGAGTTCTAGTTGATATGGGACATGAGCTGTCAAGCACCTGCTTTCTCTCTATATTTTCCCATAAGGAAATCTTGGTAAAATGGTATCCAGTAAATTAATGCAAAAGGTTTCTCTGTGTCATAATTGGTTTTTGCGAGCACCTGCTCAACTATTACATTTCATTGATACTAATGTGTAGCCATTTGTTAAAATGTTAAGCCAAATGTGTTGTTTGTTTATTGGTTCTAATATTAGATTTGCCCACATAATTAAGTCAATATGGACTTCAGATAGTATTTGTGCCTCTCTCATAATATCCCTGCCAACTTTAATCATGTCTTTCAAATTCATTGGCATATAATGTGCAGAACGTGATGTCTCCTTAAAGAAGTCTTAGAAGAATTTATCAAATTCTAGAATTTTCAAAAATTTCTTAAATACTCTTTTGATATTTTTTAAGTTGTTCATTAGTTAATGAAAGTTACTCTGTTCATATGATTCTTAAAATCTTTTGTCTTCAATATTTGTTCTGGTGTATCCATAGAGTTTCTTCTATTCCTCAATTTAATACAATTTTTCCATATCTCTGTTTTTAAAATTGTTCTCTTTTACTTTAACAATTGGCTAAAAAGAAGTCTTTCATTTGGTTGACTGGATGAAAACTTTGATAATGAAAGGTTTTTGGTCTGTTAGTTTAATTTACATATCCCTATTGAATTTGTTTGTCTCTGGTATTATTGATCCATGTAAAAGGTGTATTGCTGGTGCTCCTACTTTAACAGCACATTTTACTCTATCATGTCTTTGATTTATTCATTCATAAAATTCCAATAATTCTGATGTTTTTTCTTGCCAAATCCCCATGAAATCATCACTATAATATTCCAAAACAAGATTTTGGGCATTCACTTTCCCTTAAGTATACACAATATGTTTTTAACTTGTACATAAATATATTGCCGCTTGATGGGGCCCGTCCTGCTCCTCGACAGTCTTAACTACTAGATTTGATTAAATCTGAAAAATTCATAATGGAGTATTATGTGCAATTATTACAACATGAAAATCTTGTTCACCGTCACATGTTGCTGTTGGTGTAGTAAAACCCTTTCCACACTATCTATTCTCTTCCAAAAGTATATAGATGTATACAGAGATTGAAAACAAGAGCAAATAAAATTGTCTCTCCATCTGGAACCTTGAAAACAATTAAGTGCCTAAGGCAATCACCTTCATCTTTAATGAATGTCAAAAATGTCTTGATATTTAGGAAATCATCAACATATATTGTCAAAGGTTATAGTACGCAATTAATCTTTGCTATAATTGGTCTTCCTGGAAGCTTTCACAACACAATAGCAAGGCCCTTTATGAGTTCTAAACAAAGTATATGAACTGCAAAACCTTATTAGCTAACTACCACAAAATGTTCCAAAACAATGGTTAAACGTAAAGTAGAGACAATGGATTTCAGTCTTTCACTGGTAAACAACTGTGTCAGCAATTGACTTGGAAGGCAATAAAAGGCGATGTTGTCATGTGGGAAATGTATTAAAAACAAGTATGTATTCATATTGGTCTTTCAAGCACATATAGCAAAATTATTAGTAACAGATTGCTCAGTGAGAAGAAGTTACCTTCTAAACTTAGGACCTGTTCTAGAGTTTGGCGGCGGGTTACTTCATCACAAACATGACAGATATCCCTTCAGCCTTATTAAAAGTGTTATAGGATATAATGCACTTATAATAAGGCAGCCAGAATATCCATCACATTTATGATGGAGTTATCCATCCACCCAACTCTAAATCAGGCTCCTTATTTTGTTTTTATGGTGCTCAAACAATGCAGTAGGTGCAAGTGACTTTTTTTTTTTTTAGTTTTATATAGCGCGAACTAGACCCGAAGGTATCAGAGCGCTTTACATGAGCACCAGTTACATTACAGATGGACACATTCATTATTGTTAGGCACGGGGAGATTAAGTGATTTGTCCAGAATCACAGAATGTCGAGTGTCCCTGCCGAGACTGAAACCTGGTTCCCCAGCTCCGTGGTCGACCGCACTAGCTGTTAGGCCACATTCTCTCCCCAATTTTCTTAAAATTTCTTTAGAATTTCTTAAGCTGAAAAGACCTCCCGGGCTTCAGATTGTGCAGACCTGAGCTCTATGTAATGATCTTATTTACAATCTTATTTTTTACTGAGGTGGGCAGGGAATAAACTTAGGCTGAGAAGTTACACCCTGTTTTGAATGAGTTTAAGCTTTGTTTGAAATTCACATATCATGTCTTTAGCCTCTGGCTGGTTTTTGTATGACAGATTGCAGTAGAATTACCAAGTGGGAACACAGTGTTTCTCACGCTTCTCAGGTATGTGGCCAGTAAAGGACTCAGAGCTGTTCAGGCTTCTTGGCACCTGAATCCCCAACAGCAGGCAAGCAGTACATCAGCAACCTGCTGAGTATTCCACTGTCTCACAGAAAAGGGTAGAATAATGGAATATAGCATGTTACAACGCATGCTATAACATCGCGTACTATTACAACGCGGTCGTTACAACAACTGCGTTGATAGTATGCAATGCATTTACATGTCAAGTCATTACAATGACTTGCACTAGGGGGCGCGCTGGACTTAGGAATAGTATTAATTACTATTCCTACTCCAGTTTGCGCAACAGTAGGGAAGGTGTTGGAATTTATTTCCAATACCTGAGCACCCCCTAGTGCAAGTCGTTGTAATGACTTGCGATGTAATTGTAACGACCGCGTTGTAATGGTAGCACGATGCAATGACAGCGTTGTAAACGCTGTTTCCCAGAATAATGGCACCTAATAGGTTAGGTTTGGTAACCAGCCTACTACTTCCACAGCAATAAGTAACACACCAACCCTAATGGTTCAGGTCAAAAGTATTTGTTAATCTATCATGTTCTCCAGTAAGCCAGAATTATGTTGCGCTATTGAAAATCAAAGCCCATGCCTCTTGGGCTACTTAGCACTTTTGTGTGCCTTCCAAGTCATTTTCACCTTCATACACTCCTATAGATTAGCACAGGTATGTTTTCTAGGTTGATTTTCCCAGGTAGTCTCATTAACATTTATTCATAGGGCTTATGTTCTCTTCAGTCCTAGCCATGCTTTTGCTTACTGGAGCTCAGTGAATTTAAGGTAATTCGTTTCCAGCTCCTAAAGTATAATTCTATACTAAAATGTCATCTCACCAAACTGGACTTGGATTCATATGTTTCTTTGAAAGTTGCTCTCGAGGTCTGACAGGACTTCCAATCACTTCTACATGTAAAAATAATGGTCTGAGTTATTGGGAAGGGACACTGCATAGAATGTTTGGAGCCTCATTTGGCAGGTATCAGCCAATTCATCTATATGTGTCCAATCTAAAGATAGCACCTGTAACTTGAGGCTGAGATTTTAGGTGAGTCTGACCAACCTCAAAGCAGTGTTCGGGGGCTCTGATAAGTGTTGGAGACGATATGTAGAATTAGGCTCTTATTACCACATGTAGTGGATGTGCAAGTGCATCAAAACCTTCTGGAAAGTGGTTCCGTCTTACATCAAAAACATAAGTGGTATACTGATCTTTTCTGATCCCCTGACTGTGCTATTGGGAGACACTGATGACGAGGGCTTATGCCCATTGTTATTTCCTATAGGACGTTTAATGCCACAATTCTTGCATAGGTGCAGACTGACTATTGCACAAAAAGGAAAGGCCATGATCAATCACTATGAGCCTAGAGTGGACGAAAAGCTGGAACTTACATGCAATGGAAAAACTGAAAGCTACAGTTAAAGATAGGCAGTCCAGTTTGAGACAATGTGAATACCTTTCCACACCTATATGAAAAACAAGGCCTTAAGGATGCACTTGCATCCTACTCCCAAATTAGTTTTTAGTGCAGGAGTGTCCCCTCCTCCTTGATGCTTTTTTAGACATACGGTAGCCTCTTGTGCTTCTTTCCTTTGTCTGTCATAGCGAGGGCCTGATTATCAAGTTTCTTCACAATTTGATCTGCAATATTAGATGCATCTGTTTTGTGGATGGTGGTGTGCAAAACCTTCTATTCCACAGCAAAGTGATATTTAGTTAATGTACCCTGATGACAAAAGAAGTTGGGTGTATATGCTCATATGATACCTATATGTTTCTTGGCAAAACTTTAAATAAAGTTGTTTAAAAATAGTTTCCTATACTTTGGTATATGTAGCAGTTACCGCCAGTGAGATTTTGAAAATACGTGCAATATTTAATGCATGTGTATATCTAACTCAGAGCATGTATGCAGTGCTTTAAATGAGCAGGTACTGACCAATACTTAGGTCCTTAACTTCTTTAATTTAAAAAGATGAGTACCTCCACTTCTCAGTACTGCTGCAATACATTTAATGGGAAAGTACTGGCACCTTTCAGGAGCAACAGATAGTTAGTACCTGCACTTTTATGTTTACATTTAAGGCACTGTCTGTAGGAATCAGTGTGTAGCATGTTATGACATGACCAACCACTACAGCAGACAAAGCACAATGGAATGAAAACATATTTGCCTCTATTGCCAGATAAAGTAGCACATTTGTGCTGAGGTAAACATGGGGACCCAATTCTCAGTCTCGCTCAAAAGGAAGAAGCATTCAATTCGCAATGTATGATATTTCATAAAAGAATGCAATCATTAGAGTTGAGCACAGCATACATTTTATGTAACATATAACATATAACAGATTGAACAATATCTACTAAAGACACTAAAGTGTTGGTACAGTTGTAAGATAATTTTTGGGTGCGACTGCTACTGAGAAAAGTTCTTGCACTGGCTACCTGAGCCCATGTAACCTCCAATAGTGTGTGACATACCTCCATAGAGGCCCACCTCCATGCCAACAACATTGTGAGCACTACTGCTGGACAGCTATTCTAAGCACCTCAAGTGAAATGTACCAAATGTAAATTATTTTCACAATCCTACACTTAAATTAGCATAAGTTATGACTGTATCTGGTGAATAAAGTCCTCTTCTCAATGTACTGTAATGTATTTCTAGGGGTTCTTCAACTTGGCACTGCTTCATCAAGAGGGACTGATGCTACAAGACGATGTGCTGGAGAATTTAAAAATTAATACAACCGCTGACCCTGCTGACGTGTCTATACTTTTACAGCTTTATGAAAGGTAACTTTATGTTTTTGTTAGGCTCTAGATTCCATAGGAATTGTCTCAGCATCTACATTGCCTGCTCGTGCATGCAGCACCTAGTGAATTAGCTGCAACCTTTAGAGTTTCACCAGTGCCATGCCTGCAAGACATTCAAAGGGGACGGTTAGGTGATGTTGCTTCCCTGTTAATGGATCCTTGTTACTATTCGGAAACACTAAATGGCAATGTAGGATCCCTGAACACTTCTAAAAGAGAGAGAGAATATTTCCCCAACCCCCCCCCACCAAAAAGCATATGTAAGGGCAACGTATCCTTTTTAATTTGTATGATTTAGAGACATTAGAATCTGTTCCCTTCAGTAGCCCGTCAGTGAATTAAGGGTACTGTGGCTATGCCGCTTGCTGGGATTATAGAGGCTCTTGGCTGCTTAAAGTGACAAAGCACTTTTTCTTCTGTGTCAGCCATTATGCCCATTAAAGTAATTTTCTTTTAGGTTTTCTGTTGTTAAACGAGTTGAAGGAGCGAAGTTAATGTAGCCAGACAGCTCTGTTTTTCTAAACCGGGTTTTAATTTTGTGTTGTTTACTTTGTACGTTTGCATCAAAAGTAAAAAAAAAAGAAAAAGCAAATGGTGACTTTACATCAGCATTATTTTTTCCTCTATACTTCACAACTGCTCCTGAGTCCTGTATGTGTGCAGTAATATTCAGTATGTATGACCAGGGACGGCCGTTAAGTACAGCTTGGAGGGAGACTGGGGGCGCACACACACATGTACTCACTTACACCCATGCATTCACATGCAGAAATGCGCGCACACTCACACCCATTCACAACACTTACTCACAAATACACATACATGCATGCACCAAACAGGCAATAAAAAACACTTACCTGTTGCAGCTCTCGGGGAGGGAAGTGTTAGACCTGGCACTTCTCGGCGTGATTATCCCTGACTTTTTGCCTCTACCTCCTCTATTTTTGACTGACTTAGATGCTTTGGACACTTTGCCACTGCCAAACAGTGTCAAAGTGCAAGTGCTCCCTGTGTAATGGAAATTGGTTGTCCATGATCGGTATGTTTGCCTTACTAGTAAAGTCCCTAGTACAGTGCACTATGTGTGCCAGAGCTGGTAATGCAAATGCTACTAGTGAGCCTGCAGCACTATTTGTGCCACCCACACAAGTAGCTTTAAAAAGGGAACTCAGGCCTGCCATTGCAGGACCTGCGCGCAGTTTGTTAAACTGCCATGTTGTTCTGTTAAGTGCACTCACTTGCCAGACCTTACCCTTCCCTTTCTATGCACATCAGACACCCCTGTGGTAGGTCTAGGGTACCCCCTGGACAGGGTGTAGTGCATGTGAAAGGTAGGACATGTACTAAGGTGTGTGCCATGTCCTGGCAGTGAAATAATCTCCATTTCGTTTTTCACTGTTGAAAGGCCATCTTGCCCATAGGACAGAATGGGGAGGCTGTGTAAAATGTTTTCCAGCCAATCTTCCCAAGGGCTTAAGATGGAAAGGTGAAGTTTTGTATGCCTGAACTCACAATGCAATAACACATCTTTTTATGTAGGTGGTTTTTGCATTGTGTGTTCAGAAGCCACTCTTTTAGAAGTGGCTGATTTTTTGTGCTCTAACATATCTGTGTGTCTCTGCCTGGCTGTGGATTGACTGTCTGGATTTGAAAGCGATAGGATCTGGGGAATGTCTTGACCCAGGGGAGGAGGTGAGACAGCCACAGGCTGACCTGCATCTGGAGTGTAGGGGTAGGAGAAGCCCCTAGAGGTGAAGAGGCCTGGGTTGCTGCTATAAAACAATTGTCCCATCTCCTGCTGAGTGATTGAGAATCCAGACCCCCACTAATCAAAGGATAAAGGTGTCACTGGCAGGGAGGCACCCAGAACTGGTTTGAACAGGGGTCAGTGCCCCCTGAGTACAAAGACTTCAAAGCCATTGAGGGGTATAACTATGAGAGCTGAAGCCCCAGAACTTTGGAGAATGGCTTGATCAAGTGTGAACAAGACTGGAGCTACTTCGTGGTCAAGAGGACCTTTGCCAAGGAAGAAACAACTGAATAGACTGAAGGATAGGACTGACCCTTGCTGTGTGTTCTGGGGCTGGCCTGCAGTTTGCTGTTTTAACCAAGGAAAGGCTAAATGGACTTTGCGGTGCGCTGTGTCCCCCTGCTTGAAGGACTTTGCTGTGTGCGGTGTCCTGAAGTAACTTATCCCCAAGGGCCTGAGGTGAGCTGGCTGCCTGTTCGGAAACACAGGAACACAAAAGTTTTCAAGAGTCTCAGCGGCGCTGTGTGAGCGTGCCTGTTGCAGTCTGAGACCCTCGTAAGAACTGCCCTGTGATCGTGGGCGCCTGGTGTCTAAATGAGTCTCAGCGATGCTGTGTGCGTGTGCTTTGTGCAGCCTGAGACCTTCAGGAAGATCGGCCTGTGATCGGGGGCATCTGGAGTCCAAGCAAGGATCAGCGACGCGGTGTGCGTGTACTTTGTGCAGCCTGAGCCCCTTTGTGAGGATTGTCCAGTGATCGTGTGCACCGGAATCCAAGTGAGTCTCAACGCCGTTGTGTGCGGGTGCGTTGTGCACCGTGAGACCTTCGTGAGGATTCGCCTTGTTACCGTGTGCACCGGAATCCAAGTGAGTCTCAACGCTGTTGTGTGCGGGTGCGTTGTGCACCGTGAAACCTTCGTGAGGATTTGCCTTGTCATCGTGTGCACCGGAGTAAAGTGAGTCTCAGCGACGCTGTGCGCGTGATCTTCGTGCAGCCTGAGACCTGTGTGTGGAGTGCCCAGTGTTCGTGCACCCGAAGCGTAAGGAAGACTCAGGGACGCTGTGTGCATGTGCTTTGTCGCAGCCTGAGATCTTCGTAACTGAAGCGGCCCGGACCGGCAGTCCCGTAGGAGCTGAGTTGCCGGCCCGAGCCGCCGTTGCCATTCCACAAAGCTGCATTGGAGGCCCAGCCGCTGGACGAGGAGAGGAGAGTGAGTTTGCGCCCCCCAGGTAACATGTGTCGACTCCTGAGGCGGGGCGCGGGCTCGGAGGGAGACGCTCTCGGCCTCTCTCTCGTGTTGGCGGCGCGAGCCTCTGCTTCGGCTCGTATTGTGGCCCTATTGCCAAGGGAGTGGCGGTCCCGGGGCAGGAGTGTAAAGCTGCACTTTTGGATTACATCGTACCGTGTTGGGGGCAACTGTGAGAGGCTGACTGCAAGTCAGAAGGAGAGGCGGAGAGACCACCTAAGGCCCGGTGATCGGGGCCTGAGTGTATTACGCATTATTCCATTTCTGAAGAACGGAGTACCTAACTGTCGTTTTACTCATTGCAACATTTCTGAATAACGGAGTACCTGATTAGAGTATTACGCATTGCATTATGCCTGCATAACGAACTACCTGATTAGTGTATGACGCATGGCATTTTATCTGCATAACGAACTATCTGATTGTCGTATGACGCATTGCCTTGTTTCTGCATAACAAACTACCTGATTAGACTATTACGCATTGCATTATTCCTGCATACCGAATGACCTGATTAGTGTATTACGCATTGCCTTATTTTTATATAACGGCATATCTGGTGGTTGTATTACGCATTGCATTATTTTACCTTGCAAAGTGCCTGATTGTTGTGTTACGCATTGCATTCTTTTCATTGCAGAGTGTCTGATTGCTACGTTACGCATTACAGTATTTTTACATTGCAAAAGTGCCTGATTCTAGCATTACGACTGTAGGATATGATATTAGGAGTACAGGAGAATGTTTAGAAGTGCTCATTGATATCGCCAGAACTTACAAGGGCTGGCTGGCCTAACAACCGGCCAGGAGAAATATTACACAATCTCATATGTTGGTTTTATATTGTGTGGTCTTATCGTATATCTTTTTACATAAAGTTTATACTCGTTTTTATAAAACTCGTGTGGAGTCTATTTGTGGTGTCATTATTGGGTTATTGTGAGCGTGGTTGCAAATACTTTACACATCTGCCTTGAAGATAAGCCTGGCTGCTCGTGCCAAACTACCGAGGGGGTGAGCGGGGCTATCTAAGAAGGTGACCTTCCTTTCCCTGACGTTGGAACGCGGGTCCCTACTTGGCTGAAGGTACCTACCTCAGCCAATCAGGGATCCCGGGTCTAACATTTGGTGGTCAGCGGTGTGGGATCTGAATGTGTATTTGCAAATTCACTCACAGTGATTGGTGTACATCATAAATAGCGCAGACCACGACGCAACCACATATTGTGTCCTTGATTTGTTGGTTCTAGTTGGTTTTGTTTTGAGCAACCTTTAAGCCACACATCATGTCTCATAGGAGTCAAGGAGCCAGTGAGGCTGCAGAATTAGAGTTCAACATTGAGGCATTGCTTACCTACAAGGTTGATCAATTGAGGCAATTCTGCTGGGCTTTGGGATGTCCCATGAAAGGTAGCGCCAAGAAGGAGGAGCTGCAGATGGCCTTGAGGGCCTGGTGGGAAGCCAAAGGGACTCAGGAGGCGGGTGATGTTGAGGTGGATGAGGATGATCCAGGGAATGGTTTTGGTCCACAGGATTTGCCAGTGGAGGGACCAGCTTCAGGGGCTGGCAGTAGCCATTCAGGGAGGAGTTTGTCACCAGAGGAGTTGGAGGAAAACCAAAGGGTCAGAGAGCATGAGTTGGAGATTTTAAAACTAAAAACTCAGGCAGAGGAGAAGAAGCTGCTCATTGAAAGTGAAAAGCGAGCAGAGGAGAGTAGGAATGCTCTCGCCTTGGAAGAGAAAAGATTCTCTTAGCTCATGAGTTGAGCTTGAAGGAACTGGAAATGAAGGTTAAACAGGCCGAGTCCAGTTCAAATGGTGGTAGCACACAACCAGTGCCAGTAGGGAAGGTGTACATTCCCAAGGACTTAGTGCGAGATTGCCAGAGGGGTGATGATATATATGCGTGGTTCACGGCATACAAGATCGCACTGAGGATGAATGAGGTGCCTGAGAAGCATTGGGGGGCGGGCCTATGGAAACACTTTGAGGCTTCTGGGAGGGATGTTTTACCCTCTTTAGAGACGGCGGGAACCCTGACCTACGCCAATATGAAGGAGGCTTTATGCCTCAGGTATGGGCTCACTCCTGAACAGTATCGGCAGAAATTCCGGACCTTCAAGAAACAGGAATCCAGTACTTGGGTTGAGTGTGTGAATGCGTACACGCGTGCACAGGATGGTTGGAAGAAGGGCAGCAAGGCAACTGATTTTAAGAGCTTATGCGATTTAATAAGTTGGGAGCACTTGAGCAGTCTGTGTGTTCCAGAGCTGCACCAGCATCTTTTGGATAGCAAGCTGACTGATCCCAGTAAGCTTGCTGAAGAGACGGACCGCTGGACCAGTACCCGGGTCCACAAGGGGATTGGAGGTACCACTACCAAAAGTGTACAGGGTCCCCCGCAGAAGGTGGGGGAGGACAAGGGTAACCACAAAGGGTTCTCTAAAGGGCCCCAAAGTAGTTCCCAGGTGAAAGGGTCCCAGTCCCCAAAGGCTAAGAGGTCCAGGCTCCATAAGGGCCAGCGGGACAACCGAGGTCCTCCTACTTGTTACTTCTGTAAGGAAGTGGGTCATATTTCCCCTAGATGCCCCAAGAAGTCGTCTGCACCCACTGGTGCTCCATCACCAGGATTAGTGAGTGTAGCGTTGGGGGAGGAATTGAGCCCTTGGAATGGGGAGGAGCAAGCCGATATGACCCTGGTCTCATTGGGAGATCGAGAGATGGTCCAGGAAATCTCTCTGCCTGAGAATACTAAAAAATACAGGCAGTGGGTGACCATCAATGGAAAGAGGGTGGAGGCTCTGAGGGACACCGGAGCTAGTTTGGCATCTGTCAGGTGTCGGTGGGTGTCTGAGGAGCAGGTAATTCCCGATGTGCTTCACCCTGTAGTTGCAGCAGACAACTCAGTGCGCCTCTGCAAGGTGGCACTGGTTCCCTTTGAATGGGGGGGTCTCAGGTTCTTTGAAGGTCGTTGTGAGTCCGTCCATGCCTGTAGACTGTCTGCTAGGGAATGACCTGGAGAGCTCCTCCTGGAAGGAGGTGGAGCGCCAGGCGCATTTATAGATGTTGGGTCTGCCTGAGTGGGCTTGTGTAACCACTCGGTCTATGGCAGCCAGTAGAGGTATTCAAGAGGACCTGGAGCCTGAAACAGTGGCCCAGGTGCCTGCCGTAAAGAGAAGAGGCAGGGGGCGCGGGAAACCGGCCCCCGCAGTTCCCACGGTCCATGAGGAGGCACCCTTTGAGGGGGATGCCCTGGAACCTACGGGGGAACCAGTGGCTAAACTGGGGGACCTACCTGAGCTGACCGAATGGCAGCAGGAGGGAGGGCCCTCCAGGGAGGCATTCTGCGAGGAGCAGGTGCCCTTCTCTTGTGGGTTTGCGGCAACAGGCAGCAAACCAGGCAGCAGGTGATCAGTCTGGATCACACTTGATTTACTGGGAGAATGATCTCCTGTATAGTGAGCCTAAGGTTGCTGAGCCTGGGTCAGCCCGTGCGCTGGTGGTACCCCAGCGCTTCAGAGCCTTCTTACTGGGGTTGGCTCATGATGTACCTTTAGCAGGACATTTGGGGCAGGACAAGACCTTTGAGAGGCTTTTCACTCACTTTTACTGGCCTCAAATGCGCAAGAGTTCTGATACTCACGGCAGGACCTGTCAGACTTGCCAGGCAAGTGGGAAGAATGGAAGGAAGCGCAAGGCTCCCCTCCAACCTTTCCCGGTGGTCAGCACCCCCTTTGAGAGGGTGGGCATTGACATTGTGGGGCCGCTGGATCCCAAGACGGCCATGGGCAACAGGTTTATCCTGGTCTTGGTGGACCATGCCACCCGGTACCCGGAAGCCATCCCTCTCCGGACGGTGACAGCCCCTATGGTGGGCCGTGCACTGATGGGGATTTTCTCCCGCGTGGTGTTCCCCAGAGAAGTGGTGTCCGACAGGGGTACTAATTTCATATCAAGGTATATGAAATCTCTGTGGAAGGAGTGCGGGGTGACCTACAAGTTCACCACGCCTTACCACCCCCAGGGTAATGGTCTGGTTGAGAGATTTAACCGGACCCTGAAGGGCATGTTTATGGGTCTTGAGGAACCCCTGAGGCGTAAGTGGGACGTCCTCTTACCATGCCTGCTGTTTGCTTACAGGGAGGTGCCACAGAAGTCCTTAGGGTTCAGTCCCTTTGAGCTCCTGTATGGGCACCCTGTAAGAGGACCCTTGAGTTTGGTGAAGGAGGGCTGGGAGAAGGCTCCTAGTAAACCCCCCCAGGATGTATACAACTACATGCTGGTCTTCAGGAACCAAACTAGGCGATCCAGGCAACTCGCTCAGGCGAACCTGGAAGCCAGCCAGGAAGAAATGAAACGGTGGTACGACCAGAATGCCACTCTGGTCGAGTTTCAACCTGGGCAGAAAGCGTGGGTGATGGCGCCAGTGGAGCCTTGCGCGCTCCAGGACAAGTGGACTGGGCCTTATGAGGTGGTGGAGTGCAGGAGTGAAGTGACCTACCTGGTTGACTTCCGGTCTCCTCAGAACCCTTTGAGGGTCCTCCATGTGAACCGCCTCAAACCACACTTTGAGAGGTCTGAGGTGACCATGCTCTTGGCTACAGATGACGGGACGGAAGAGGAGAGTGAACCTCTTCCTGACCTCCTGTCAGCCAAGGAAAAGGATGGGTCAGTGGATGGGGTGAACCTCTCGCCTACCCTGACCCCGGAGCAGCAGAGGGACTGTCGTCAGGTATTGGGTCAGTTCGCCTCACTGTTCTCCCTGACCCCAGGAGTCACCCATTGGTGTGTCCATGATGTGGACACTGGAGACAGTCTGCCTGTAAAACAAACATTTTACAGAGTAGCTGATAAGGTCAGGGCCAGCATCAAGGAGGAGGTTTCTAAAATGCTGGCGCTAGGGGTGATTGAGCCATCTAGCAGTCCCTGGGCTAGCCCAGTGGTCCTTGTGCCAAAAGCTGCTGCACCAGGTGCCACCCCAGAACTCCGGTTCTGTGTGGATTACCGTGGGCTCAATGCCGTCACTAAGACTGACGTGCACCCCATCCCCAGAGCTGATGAGCTCGTGGATCGGCTGGGAGCTGCCCGGTACCTCAGTACATTTGACTTGACGTCGGGGTACTGGCAGATTGCCTTGACTGAGGGGGCCAAAGAGAGGTCAGCGTTCTCAACGCCAGAGGGCCACTACCAGTTCAGAGTTATGCCCTTTGGGTTGAAGAATGCCCCTCCCACCTTCCAGAGACTGGTGAACCAGGTGCTGAGTGGGCTGGAGGAATTCAGCGCCGCCTACCTGGACGATATTGCTGTGTTCAGCTCCAGTTGGGAGGAACATTTGCTACACCTCTGTGAAGTATTGAAGGCCTTGCAGAGGGCGGGCCTGACTATCAAGACGAGTAAGTGTCAGATAGGGCAGGGTTCTGTGGTGTACTTAGGACACCAGGTAAGGAGCAGCCGGGTGGCGCCCCTACAGGCAAAGATTGATACCATTCTGGCTTGGGAACCCCCAAGACCCAGACAGGGGAGAGGGCCTTTCTAGGACTCACTGGGTATTACCGATGGTTCGTGAGGGGGTATGGCACCATTGTTGCCCCCTTGACAGAACTGACGTCAAAGAAACAGCCCAAGAAGGTGATCTGGACTGATGCCTGCCAGACCGCTTTTGATGCCCTGAAAACTGCCATGTACATGGCGCCCGTGCTCAAGGCGCCTGATTTCTCCAAGGAATTTGTAGTGCAGACAGATGCTTCAGAGCATGGTGTGGGAGCGGTACTCTCACAAATGAATGACGAGGGCTTGGACCAACCCGTAGCTTTCATTAGCAGGAGGCTACTTCCCAGGGAACAGAGGTGGAGTGCAATCGAAAGGGAAACTTTTGCTGTGGCCTGGGCACTGAAGAAGTTGAGGCCTTACTTGTTTGGGACTCACTTCCTGGTTCAGACAGACCACAGGCCCCTCAGATGGTTGATGCAGATGAGGGGTGAGAACCCAAAACTGTTGAGGTGGTCCATCTCCCTACAGGGAATGGACTTCACGGTGGAACACTGCCCTGGAACAGAACACGCCAATGTTGATGGTCTGTCCAGATTTTTCCGCCTTAGTGATGAGAACTCCCATGATGGTGGGTAGTTCTCCCCACTTTTCGGCTGGGGGGGACACGTGTTAGACCTGGCACTTCTTGACTTGATTACCCCTGACTTTTTGCCTCTACCTCCTCTATTTTTGACTGACTTAGATGCTTTGGACACTTTGCCACTGCCAAACAGTGTCAAAGTGCAAGTGCTCCCTGTGTAAAGTGTAATGGAAATTGGTTGTCCATGATTGGTATGTTTGCCTTACTAGTAAAGTCCCTAGTACAGTGCACTATGTGTGCCAGGGCTGGTAATGCAAATGCTACCAGTGGGCCTGCAGCACTATTTGTGCCACCCACACAAGTAGCTTTAAAAAGGGAACTCAGGCCTGCCATTGCATGGCCTGCGCGCAGTTTGTTAAACTGCCATGTTGTTCTGTCAAGTGCACTCACTTGCCAGACCTTACCCTTCCTTTTCTATGCACATCAGACACCCCTATGGTAGGTCTAGGGTACTCCCTGGACAGGGTGTAGTGCATGTGAAAGGTAGGACATGTACTAAGGTGTGTGCCATGTCCTAGCTGCCCTGTGATCGTGGGCGCCTAGTGTCCAAATGAGTCTCAGCGACGCTGTGTGCGTGTGCTTTGTGCTGCCTGAGACCTTCAGGAGGATCGGCCTGTGATCGGGGGCATCTGGAGTCCAAAGAAGGTTCAGCGACGCGGTGTGCGTGTGCTTTGTGCAGCCTGAACCCCTTTGTGAGGATTGTCCAGTGATCGTGTGCACCGGAATCAAAGTGAGTCTCAACGCCGTTGTGTGCGGGTGCGTTGTGCACCGTGAGACCTTCGTGAGGATTTGCCTTGTTATCGTGTGCACCGGAATCCAAGTGAGTCTCAACGCCATTGTGTGCGGGTGCGTTGTGCACCGTGAGACCTTCGTGAGGATTTGCCTTGTCATCGTGTGCACCGGAGTAAAGTGAGTCTCAGCGACGCTGTGCGCGTGATCTTCGTGCAGCCTGAGACCTGTGTGTGGAGTGCCCAGTGATCCTGCACCCGAAGCGTAAGGAAGACTTAGCGACGCTGTGTGTGTGTGCTTTGTGGCAGCCTGAGATCTTCGTAACTGAAGCGGCCCGGACCGGCAGTCCCATAGGAGCTGAATTGCCAGCCCGAGCCGCCGTTGCCATTCCACAAAGCTGCATTGGAGGCCCAGCCGCTGGACGAGGAGAGGAGAGTGAGTTTGCACCCCCCAGGTTACGTGTGTCGACTCCTGGGGCGGGGCGCGGGCTCGGAGGGAGACGCTCTTGGCCTCTCTCTCGTGTTGGCGGCACGAGCCTCTGCTTCGGCTCATATTGTGGCCTGTATTGCCAAGGGAGTGGCGGTTCCGGGGACGGAGTGCGAAGCTGCACTTTTGGATTACATCGTACCGTGTTGGGGGCAACTGTGAGAGGCTGACTGCAAGTCAGAAGGAGAGGCGGAGAGACCGCCTAAGGCCCGGTGATCGGGGCCTGAGTGTATTACGCATTATTCCATTTCTGAAGAACGGAGTACCTGACTGTCGTTTTACACATTGCAACATTTCTGAATAACGGAGTACCTGATTAGAGTATTACGCATTGCATTATGCCTGCATAACGAACTACCTGATTAGTGTATGACGCATTGCCTTGTTTCTGCATAACGAACTACCTGATTAGACTATTACGTATTGCATTATTCCTGCATACCGAATTACCTGATTAGTGTATTACGCATTGCCTTATTTTTGCATAACGACATATCTGGTGGTTGTATTACGCATTGCATTATTTCACCTTGCAAAGTGCCTGATTGTTGTGTTACCCATTGCATTCTTTTCATTGCAGAGTGTCTGATTGCTACGTTACGCATTACAGTATTTTTACATTGCAAAAGTGCCTGATTCTAGCATTACGACTGTAGGATATGATATTAGGAGTACAGGAGAATGTTAAGAAGTGCTCATTGATATCGCCAGAGCTTACAAGGGCTGGCTGGCCTAACAACCGGCCAGGAGAAATATTACACAACCTCATGTGTTGGTTTTATATCGTGTGGTCTTATCGTATATCTTTTTACATAAAGTTTATACTTGTTTTTATAAAACTCGTGTGGAGTCTATTTGTGGTGTCATTATTGGGTTATTGTGAGCGTGGTTGCAAATACTTTACACATCTGCCTTGAAGATAAGCCTGGCTGCTCGTGCCAAGCTACCGAGGGGGTGAGCGGGGCTATCTAAGAAGGTGACCTTCCTTTCCCTGACGTTGGAACGCGGGTCCCTACTTGGCCTAAGGTACCTACCTCAGCCAACCAGGGATCCCGGGTCTAACATGAAGCCTTTGAGTTGCCAGGAGGGTTCGGTTACCCAATGAGGAGAGGCAGCAGTCCCTACCTCATCAGAGTAGGATGAGGTCCGAGAGACTGCTAACCCCACCTACTGTGTGAGGAGGTGTCAGTGATAGACACTCTGCCCTGGGCCCTTCAGGGCTTCAAACTGAAGCACCCAGGTACAAGGCTATCACTGATGCTCTCCCTCGTCATGAGAGGGAGGGCCTCAAGGACCTTTGCTGAGCTGAGGAGATCATGCCCACAGGAGCTGTGACATCGTCATCCCAGCAAAGATCAGCTTAGGCAGCCAGGGGCCTGCGCATTCAGCACATGTCTCATTCCTGGCTGCCTGACCTGAAAATAAAGAGTGTCTGCCAGGCTGGCCTTTGCTCAGCCTGACAGACACTCTATGTCCAAAAGGTGCGGTGCATGGCCACTCTGCCCTTAAGGATGGGCTGCTGCTGTGTATGACTTTAATTAAGTTAAATATGATAGATGACCAATGCTAAATGTAAATAACGTTTCGTTACCTGGCCCCAATTATGAGTTCTACGGCCTGAATGCGATATTTTATATTAGTAGCCGATACGCGCCAATTCAGCTGCGATAATTATGACCTATACTGATTAAGCCTTTCAAGATGAGGCATAACGTGTTATTTTCCATGCACTTTCCAAAGTAAATATAAGAATGTTTAAACTGCTGATATTTGAGTGCAGAAAGCAGGTGCAGACTTTATTGCTTCACATTGCACATCATGTAGTTGTGAACCATGTGCTAACACGTTTTTGGGGAGGGGTTTCAAAGTTATGAGACAATCGTGGATTGTGCAGTGCTTTATGCCTCTTAATGCTTGCCTCATTGCGCTTAGTGAAACAGAATAGAGAGACGGAAGGAAGAGGCCAGTGGTGCTGGAACAATTTTCAGAGCGGGTATGCTGCCATCCCTGTTAAGTCACTGAAGTCATAGTCATTGTGAAAAACTCAAGTGCCAAAAAAGAACAAGTGTATGTACCAAACGATTCACGTCCATTCAGCCAGAGTGTAGTAAGGGTGTTTTATGTAGCTGGTCGGCCGTTTTGGAGAAGACTTTTAAATATGTTAATATAGCATGCTATGCTAGCGCTTTATCATTTACGGACAGCACATTTTCTATTGAAAAGGCCACAAAATTTTCACAGACGTGCAGTTTTACTGATTTTTTATTTATTTATTTTATTTATTGATTTGAGTTTTATATAGCGCTGGCTAGACCCGGAGTTATCAGAGCGCTTTACATGAGGATAGGTGAGATTACAAGTTACAAGTTACATCTGTTACAAGAGCATAGTCAAAACATAGGACAGGAAAACAATGTTACGGAAAATTCGTCAGAGGGAGGAGGAGGAAGGAGACAATAGCAGGGAGACGAGGAGAACTGTGCCCAAAGTCCGGCTGGGTAGGTGACGGCCGAGGGGGAGAACCAGGGCTGATCTCCTCTATAGCTGTCTAGCAGCTCCACCGGTCATCAGCCAAGTTGCTCAGATCACCACGGTGAGGGATAAACAACAAGAGCAACAGTTTGCATAGTTACATTAATTACAGTTGCATAATCATACATAGAAGAACAAGTCACCAATAGAGGAAAGAGGGAATGGGGGAGGGGAGTAGGAACAGGGGGATGGGAGGCTGATCGGTTCTGGTGGACCGGCAGTGGCATAAAAGTCCCTCAAGGGGGCCGAAAAAGTTTGAGTAAGCGGGTCGATAAACCAGGTGGGATTAACAGTCACTAAGTCCAGTGCCAAAATTCAGTCACCGTGCTGGGTTATCTCGGCGTCTTATTAGAAATTGCTTGAAAATGGGTCCTAGGGGGAAGTCTTTAAGATGAGGAGGCCAGGCGACATACTTTAGGAAGATTAGGGGGTAGAGTACAGCAACTTCAGAGTCTTGCAGCAGTTCCAGTACATTGGGCCCCCCACATGGCTCCATCCCGTCAGTGTCAGCCCAAGGCTATATGGCTGAAAAGGGATGATGATTAACAAAGAGCGTCTATCCGGTACGATTAGTGCCTGAAATGGAGGACCCCATTTGAGGAAATAATGTTACAGGGCGGCCATCTTAAGGTCAGGCAGTGGCTGATAACACTATATAATGCAAGAACAACAATGTGAGAAAAATTAGGTTCCAGGGACTAATTACCATTTTCACATCACCAAGTAAAGTGTCTAGATTTGTATTTAATTGTATTCACAATGTTTGCTTCCATTTCACAGCAAACACAAGGAGATGATGGACGGAGTGCGGAAACTTTTCAGTCACAGATCTGGGTTGAATCCATCATCATTATTTAACTCACTTCGCCACCCCAGTTCAGAACCAGCTATATGTAAATCAGTCTTGACCCTGTGCCTCATGGGAACAGTTCAGCCCGAACTGTCGTGCCAGGTTTCCCTGGACCGGAAACAAGCATCCTGGGACCGGTTTTGGGGTAACACCCCTCATCAGCCAGGCTAGCTTGAATCCAGTGGCAAAGTGAGCAAGGGACCCACGTCTGGGCATATCCCGCCAACTTAGGGTGAACAAAGCACACACAAGGAGATGATGGACGGAGCGCTGAAACTTTTCAGACACTCACCCCCAGTCACAGATTTGCGTTGAATTCATCATTGTTCTTTAGCTAGCTCACTTCGCCACCCCAGTTCAGACCCAGCTATATGCAAATCAGTCTTGGCCCTGTCCCTCATGGAAACTGTCCAGCCCGAACTGCCAAGCCAGGTCTTCCCTGGACCGGAAACAAGCATCCTGGGACTGGTTTCGGGGTAACACCCCTCATCAGCCAGGCCAGCTTGAATCCAGTTGCAAACTGAGCAAGGGACTCACGTCTGGGCATACCCTGCCAACTTAGGGCGAAAAAAGCAAACACAAGGAGATGATGGACGGAGCGCTGAAACTTTTCAGACACTCACCCCCAGTCACAGGTCTGGGTTGAATCCATCATCGTTCTTTAGCTCACTTCGCCACCCCAGTTCAGAACCAGCTATATGTAAATCAGTCTTGGCCCTGTGCCTCATGGGAACAGTCCAGCCCGAACTGCCAAGCCAGGTCTTCCCTGGACCGGAAACAAGCATCCTGGGACCAGTTTCGGGGTAACACCCCTCATCAGCCAGGCTAGCTTGAATCTAGTGGCAAAGTGAGCAAGGGACCCACGTCTGGGCATACCCTGCCAACTTGGGGCGAACAAAGCAAACACAAGGAGATGATGGACGGAGCGCTGAAACTTTTCAGACACTCACCCCCAGTCACAGATCTGGGTTGAATCCATCATCATTCTTTAGCTCACTTCAACATCCCAGTTCAGACCCAGCTATATGCAAATCAGTCTTGACCCTGTGCCTCATGGGAACAGTCCAGCCTGAACTGCCAGGGCTGGTCTTCCCTGGACCAGAAACAAGCATCCTGGGATAGGATTCGGGGTAACAACGCTCATCAGAAAGGCTTGCTTGAATCCAATGGCAAAGTGAGCAAGAGACCCACGTCTGGGCATACCCTGCCGACTTAGGGCGCACAAAGCGAGCACAAGGGCATGATGGGCGGAGCGCTGAAACTTTTCAGACACTCACCCCTAGTCACTGATCTGGGTTTCACTACAGAATTACAAAGACATTGCTTCATATGTGCTTTCTTAACTTCTGGGATATTTTGAAATATTTGTACTATACATTTACTTGTATTTAAATTGTCGGTGTTAGTTCACTTTACAAAATCCTCTCACTTTGTAGTGAGAAAAAAAAAAGTGAACACCAATTTCCATATTAAACGAATTTGCATCAATTTGTCAGAAGACATACCCTCATATTTGACCCCTTGCTTTGAACACACAGCAAATGTAGAAAGATCACGACAACATTTTAAGGCATTTTTATTGCTCACTCACCTTCCGAACTCCAGCATGATAATTTCTGGGGGTGCTGCATCACCCTCTGTACCCCTACTTCCAGCGCCTATGGGAGAGGCATTCTCAGATGGAGTCGTCGTCACCAAAACACATGCATCTTATTAGAATTGATAGTGCATATACTGGCCTCAGGCGTCTCCTCTAAAGTAGGAATGGAAGGAGAGTACTGAGTAGTTTTCATTTTTTAAATAATAGTTTGTCTTTCATTATGTTAAAAATAAATGCTTCTTGCCTTGCTCTTTTTATCTGTGATGCTAATTTTTCTGTCCTTGTTTTGGCCATTTGCTTCTTGTTATTTACTGCATTTAAATATACAAATGGTTGGTGCGTGTTACTTTGTCATTCTCTCTTCTCCATTATCACTTCAAAAGAAAATGCTGTTAAAGGCTCCCCATGTGCTTTTCTTTTAGGAAATTGATAGTCCTTCAATGTTTAGCTAATGCATTCATTTTCTTGTTTTGGAAGAGAACAAGGATGAAAGCTTGAAAAGTATGGCTCGTTCAGAAAGGTTATTTGTGTAGAAAATTAGCAGATGCCCGAGTACCTTCATATTTACAGCACGTGTTTTATACTGCATTCACAAAGATTTGCACAGGAGCATAGCTGGAGATGCCTGGTACAATGTAATGGTAATGGTGATGTTGGGTAAAGACATATGGCTCGATAACTCTTAATCTATCCGCACAAGTACACCAAATTAAAAAAATAATTCAGGAAGGACAATTTTTCGATGTTTGAGGTGATGCCTGAAGCATCTTCAAGAATTAAATCCATTTGCACATAAGCATCTCAAAGAAAATTCAAGCATCACCATTATTGCCCAAGAGAAGATCAGTTTTCAGGTTCCAACTGTCCTTATTGTAGGCTTGGCTAGAGACAGCTTCAGTTGTGTGCCTGTGATCATGTCATGAACAATAAATAATACAGGAGCAAAGGCTTTAGTTTCTTTGGGCCAGGCCCCTTCATACATTGCTTGAAGAAAGTGTAACTCACATTTTAGATTAGCCTAGAAGAGTAGTTTTGCTCACTCTCATGGTACTATTTGATTGGATAGTTCGTGCAGGGGTTCTTCTCTTGCAGAACAGGGATGGTAAATTGTCTATGTTCTGCAATGGAGATGCATTCTTCTTATGTGTGAAAGCACCAGATTTGTTCAGCCATCAAACATGGGGCAAATGCCATCTTCTTGACCCAACCCCAGATCCGCTCAGAGGCCAGACATAGTACTTGTCCCCCCATCATTTAAGATGCTGTAGGTCCTCCAGACTGTGGGTAAACACAGAGCGGCCTCAGACACATTGATGGCATACAGAAGGCAGTAGTTGTGCTTCCCCTGCAAACCTATCCAAGATTTGTTGAGCTGTCAAATTGTGAATGCACAAAAGAAAATAGGTCAGAATCCAATCGCTTTCTTTCTTTTGAATGAATCATCTTTCAAAGATGGTCATCATGATACACTTAAGGGACAGTTGTTCTCAGCACTGTAATATAACGTATTTATATTAATGGACATCTTTTTTAGGTACCAGAATCTTAAAAAAGCCCTAGATCACTTGAGCCTGTTAGGGCTGAAGGGGCAGCCCCTCAGAATGTTGGAGGAGTCCATCCACCAGTGCAGATTCTCTTGCACTGCATTAGAATCTGCACCTGAGCCGAAAGAAATCTTTGGAGTTGCAGCCACTTCCTACTCAGATGCCACTGGTGGGCTCTCATCCACTATATGGTGTGAGGCACCAACAGGATGCAAGACGCCACCAAGCTCAACAGGTGCAAGACCTGACGAACAGGCATCCAAGCTTGAGTCAAACACACAAAAATCATCGCTCAAATATATGTGATCTTCTTAAGAGAAGGGAACGATTTCATACGGGTTTTGTTCCTCCCTACCCCAATAAAGACCAACCTTTGTTTGGGAGAGGCTTTTGTATGTTGATGGCAAAACTCAAACTGTAGAGAAGAGTCATTGTTCCCTGGAGATATTCCTGGATCTGCATTGGTGACTCTGTCTTCACCAGCCAGTCATCCAGTAAAGGAAGCTCATTGCACCGGCGTATTAGCTGGATAGCTATTACCTTCAAGTTGGAAGCAAAATAGGAGAGCTAAACCAGAACATGAAGTTGTGAAGTGGTAATCAGAGGGGTTTAGAAGAGGTAGACCCCACAGAGGATGGTAAAGACTGGATCTGCTGCTGATGGTGGCATCTGAATCTGAACCAAGAAATTGCTCAAGCTAGAGAAGCTTTTGGAAATTGCTTACACAATGATTTATCGTTGCAAGTGGCCCTGACAGGGACTATGAAGGCATGGTGTTGGGAGGAATTAGAGCTGCCAGAATTTCCAAACCTGCACAAATGGACCTCCTTTGTGGAGTGGCTCAGATGGTTGTGGAAGCATTGTACGTTGCTCCAAGGATTGCTAGTAAGAAGGCCTCAACCTGCTCGGGGTTTAATCAAGCACTGGGGAACTCTGACCTTGATGTCTTAGGCTCTAGTCGTTTGCCTGACATCAAGAAATATTCTGGAATCGGGAAACAGTATTGAGACTGAATGGTCCCGGGAACATTACCTCTTCCTTGAGGAAAAAGAGGACTTTTTCTTCTTATGGCACTTTTTGCGTGTTTTTTGTGTGGGCAGAACTCGTCAGAACATTCCATGGAAAGCAAATTGCCTTTGGGAGAGGGAGTACACTTGGGATCTCATTGTGAAAACCAAGCTAAAGAAAACTTGGCCTCCCAATCCCTTTGGCCTCCAGGTGCATGGAGGTGCAAGAATCACCGGTCACAGCTATGTCTTCCAACCACAGACACAATACGCAGTTGTAATGGGTATCCAAAAGGGTCATATTGCTCCACCCTCTACAAGGCATGAAGCCTAAGGGTCTGAGAGGAGATATTCGACCTAGTGGCTTTCAAATGCTGAGAATTTTATCAGGGAGACACAGAGAGAGAGATCTCTTGAACTTACTGAAGTGGTACGGAAAAACAGTAACAGCTGTCAACCCGCTAGTTGGTCCCTAATATACTCCATTGACATCCAGCCTGGAAGCAGAGTTGCAGCTGATGCTGTGTGGGGCCACCTGGTGGTGCTGGATAGTTGTTGCTGGGAAACCGTTTTCCATATCAGGATAAAGCCTGGAGGAGTATTCACATATACATACGGTAAACAATCTTCAGTGAGATCTGTCCATCATAATTCTTCAGTCTAGCACTGCCTCCTCAGAGCCCTTACTGCCTTTTAATGAGACTGTTGAAATCCATTAAGTTTATTTAAAATAGACTGCCTTCTGCACTGGCAGTCAGTGGTTGAATTGCATAGCATTACCGCCTAACTCTTGTTGACCCTGATTTCTAATCTTCTCAGACTGAGGCTGACTCCCTCTTTTTTCACAGGGATAACAGCCCTCCATCTTCATCTTTCTCAATTCCTTCAGATCTAAATGGAAACCAGTTTGATAAATTGGTGAGAAAAGTTTTCTTGTCAGGTTTAATGGCCTTCTGCTCTGTAATGCTGTGTGCCTGCTGGCCTACTGCTCCTGTGCTCTTTGGGAGCTGGTGCAGTTAAGGGTAACTGCTTCTTCCTGACCTCTGAGTGGCTACCTTTCTGATGTTGTTGTAATGAATTTTGAGGTGCTAAAGACCTCCTGGCATTGACACGGTTGACCATGTGTTGTTCTCTGTGTCTTCTCTATAGTCCTCATTTTTATGCCACCGGTCTCCTGATGGCTGCCCAGGGATACTTGTTGGATTTTTTCTCTGAAGGTTTACATCTTTTCAGACCAGGAGCTATGTGAGCACTGGAGAAACACACTTCTTCTGGGTTGCTGGCTTCTCCTAAGTATAAGTCATGGAGAATGCACACACAAGCTGCTGGCTGTATGAGTGTTATGCCATATGAAAGATGCACTTTTGTTGAATGTACACAGAACTGTGAGGCTTTTCCTAGTGGTTGGAGGAACAGTCATGTCTCTGGGATTCCCATAAACAGCTTCAGGTGTTCTTCCGGTGGTGAGTTCCAGTCTAATGTACCTGCACTCACATATGTCAGGAAAGGAATTCCTTCTAGTTGTCATACCACTGTTTTCTTCGACCTTGTGCCTCAGATTCTTGGGGACCCTGTTGACAAGTTGTAGGTCAGCCAGCTTGATCTTTTGTGACATCCCATGGTCCAGTTTGCTACTTTGTTTCTCTTCCAGGGTGTTTAATTTCTCTCTCTTGATGTACCATTGTCAGAGCGGTAAGCAGGTCTTCTGCGCTTGCTGTTGTCTTTCTAAAGGAGGTCTTCAGCAGGCCGACATGTACTGTTTTGCATATGGTGCTTTTCTCTATTTGTTCCCTTTGTACTTTTTGGCTATTGTGGGGGTGCACACCATTCCAAGGCTGGCTCTGTTCATGGTGTGCTGCTTGCCATCATGGCCTTTACTGATTCCTAACCTCTTTCTTCCATCTGATTTCTGGAGTGGCCTTGTTGGCTTTCCTTTGTGGAGAGCATAGAAATTTTCCTTGCTGGACACTACAGTTTGTTGCGGTACTGTCGGGTATGGCAGTGCAAAGTCTGGGGTGCAGCCTTGGTCCATTGCCTATCATTCTTGGTTGATGATTCCATCATGGGAGCATCTTCCTGTGAACGATTTGACGTGCTATGTGCCTTGCCTTTTCCATTGTGAATGTTTCTTATTTGAATGTTCTATTGCTATTCAGTAAGAATTAAGGGCTATGCTTACTGATTTGGGCACATGGAGTGTTGCAGATTGGTTGCCATTGGAGTCTGTATTCACTCCTGTGGATGGCAGTCCATCGCTGTCATTGGTTTGTACATTGTGCTCTCCCATTTACCTGCAGCCTTTGATGGATGGCTAAGTTCTGGCTATTCCCACCCTTCTCCTTGGCCCGATGTGGGTGTCCATTGTGACCCTTGCTTCCCTTTCTATTTGTATTCCTTATATGCACATGAATGACAGGGGCACACCCAAAGAAGTCCACAATACAAGTTTACATTCTTATGTAATTATACACAACAATATCCAGTGAATTGAACAAAAGATTGATGATACCAAACATATGTAGTTCCTGGAATATTCTTTATCAGCAATCTTTTATTCAACTCACTGGATATCATCATGTATAATTACAGAACAATGTAAAATTATATTGTGGACTTCTTAGGGTGTGCCCCTTTCATTCATTTGCATGATTTCTTTATTTAGGGTTTTAGAGTGGTTAGCCCTGTGAACTGGGCATCCATGTTGTTGGAACAACATTGAGTGCAGTGACATTTAGCACAACCACTCAAAGCAGCAGCTTCAAGAGTATTATAATATGTCTTATATCTGCTTTTCCATTAGCCAGCAGTTTTTTTGTTTTTGTTATCTGTTGTGAGGGAGGCTTGCAGCCTTCTCGTGTCATTTCAGGGCGCCCTCCTAGTGGCTGTTCATGCATGGAAGTTGTGCTAACTATGGATGTCTAATTTTGCCATTGCGTACTTGTGATACAGCAAGGTCAGCTGGGAAATTCAGGAAAAATACCTCTTGCAGCTTGTTGTGTACATGTAGCCACACAGGAGGTCATCCCACTGACCTTTGGAGTACACTTCCTAGTCTTGGTGGTACCAGGCCCAGCCTTTCAGGTCTTCACACAGGTCTCAAAAAGTAAGCCCAGTCTTCCTCTGATCACCCACAGGTCCAGAGAGTGCTCTGTTGAGCTGTGGATGAGGTGTCACTTTTGTTAACCTGTGCTTAACCCTCTGGTAGCTTGGCACAAATCAGTCAGGCAATGTGTAAAGTATTTATGCAGGACTTCAAGCAGTAATAAAATGAAAACACAACACAAGAAAAATCTTACTCCAATTTAGTAAAATAGAGTAAAATGTAATAAAGTATTTGAGACCAAAACGACAAAAATCCAATCAGTAGAACTAGAGATATGCAATTTCAAAGATAAACATTTTAAAAAGTGCCTAGAGGCACAAAGCGCCAGCTATGGTTATGTGGTCACGCCAGACCGGGATAAAGGCACAAGTTCAGATGGACCACGATGGAGCACAGGCTGGATACAGGGACCAAGTTAGGCCAGCTAAACAAAGTCCTTATATCCTATTTGTGGAGCGTTGCGAGATCCCGCATCAAAGATTTGTAATGCAACAGCGGTTCTGACAAGGCTGCGGGGCTGCGATGCTGAGTCCTGCATTGTCGTTGAGGATGCCATCATCGAGGTGCTTACAATGCAAAATCCTGCATCGAAATTGTGCCACGCACCGCCAGTTCACGAAGATGTTGCGGGCTGAGATGCGAAGTCCTGCATCACAGTTGAGGATGCTGTTGATGAAGGACTTGCGATTCAAATTCCTGTGTCAAGGAAGCATTGCACGGTGATGGTTCCAAGGAGACTGCAGGCTGTGCTGCTAGGTCTGACTGTGGGAATGCGTTACTCTGTGGCTGTTCCGAAGCTGAGCTGCGAGGAGATGCGTCAAGCTGTGTCGGTTCTGCCCATAGGACCACAGCTGGCCCTGACCACAGCTGGCCCTACTTCCAAGGGTTCAGGATTAGGATGACACCACTTGGGAGATAGATCTCACAGCAGACAGAGTCCAGGTGCTGGGTCAATGTGGTTGGAGCCTTTTCTGTTCCTGAGGCTCTGATCAGAAGGTCAGCTAACTAGCCCTTGAAGTCACTCTGATGGTCCCGTGTTTAAGATGCAGGTCCAGTTCTTTCATGCAGCGGGGCAACAGAGTAGCAGTCCTTCTTGCAGGGCAGCTCAGCAGTCATTCTGAGTCTTCCACAGGTTCAGAGCTGTACTGAAGAGTTGGGTCTGAGGGTCCATTATTTATACCTCATGCCCTCTTTGAAGTAGGAGAAGGATCCGGAGGTTTCCACCCCCAAGGTGCATGGAATATCCTAGAGTCATTCTGAGTCTTCCACAGGTCCAGAGGTATACTGAAGAGTTGGGTCAGAGGGTCCATTATTTATACCTCATGCCCACTTTGAAGTAGGAGAAGGTTCTGAAGGTTTCCACCCCCAGAAGTGCTTGGAATTTCCTGGGGTCACAAAAGACGAGTGTCAAGCCTTCTGTGAGTGTGCTCAGGCAGAGGCTTTGTGGTGTGCACGTATGGTTAGTGACAGCTCCTTCCCCCCATCACGTCAGAGATTACCCATCCTGCCAACACCTATTCCCCCTTTGTCTCATTGTCTGGGAGCAATACAAAAAGACCAACTGCCAGCTACACATAGTCATGTTACCCAGGATGCAGGCTGCAGGCACCAAATGGTTAGGGCAAGAAAATGCCAACTTTCTAAAAGTGGCGTTTTTGAATTTTGACTTAAAATCTGACTTTACCATTTAAGAGGGTTTTTAATTATAGCTCTCTAGACATCAAACTCAACATTCCCACTTGCTTCCAATTGAAAGTTAGCACTTATTAAATGTAACAAGGCAACCCATTGTTATCCTATGTGAGAGGTAGGCCTTGCAGTAGTGAAAAGCGGATTTAAGAGTTTTTCACTACTAGGGTCTTTATAACACATAGGGTCTGTTTCTGCCTTTAAATAGGTGTGTGGTGCGCAAACAGGGATAGTGTGCCCTATTACAGAGAACGTGCTGCCCTGGGTGCAGTGCATTCAAGTGAAATATGGAGCAGCTGCTTCAAAGCCGCTCTATGTTTCACTCTGCAGGTGGCAACCCGCCTGCATTTTGAGGATATTCCGGGGATCCCTTCGCAGGCTGGTGCAGTGAGTCATTGCACCTGCCTGCAATGGGATGTATTGGGGGTCAATGGGATCCCCTTTTTTTCCTCCAGAGGACTGCCGTCAGGGTCTGCACTGACAGTGCGCCACCATTTTGTGGTGCATTTTCAGGGCCTCTCCTGACAACTTCTTTGCCTTTGCGGGAGCACATGCCCCTTCCAACCCCTTGGCACTTTCTGTAATATGGCCCCAGGACATGTAAAACTTAAAAGTACATGTCCAATTTTTTAAATACCCAGCACTCTGCCCTATGGGCTGTTTAGGGCCTACCCCAGAGGTGAAAGGTATATTTTGCCAGGTCGAATTGACAGTTTAAAACTGCACACATAGTCTGCAATGGCAGGCCTGAGACATGCTTTCAAGACTCCTTAGATTGGTGGCACAATTAGCGCTGCAGGCCCACTAGCAGCATTTAATTTACAAGCCCTTTAATAGAGACTAAATGTGCCAATTGTGTGTAAGCCATTGGTAACATGTTTTAGGGATACAGCACAAACACTTTAGCACTGAGTAGCAGTGGTAAGGTGTGCAGATTCCTAAAGCCAGCAAAGCGAAGTCAGCAGGAGGAAGGAAAGCAAAAAGTTGGGGGAAAACCATGCCAAGGATGCCAGGTCGAACAGGATTCCTTTTTAAAGTTCTAGCTGAAAACTTGCGGGTATCTAGTCACTCTGGCATGGGCAAAGTCATAAGTTCAGGCTGACTGTGATGGTGCGCAGGTTGGATACTGGAACCAGGTTTGTCCCTGTGAAGCGTTTACCCTTGCACAGTCCATGTCCATGCAAAGAGTCTCAGCTGGAACTTCGCATTGGCTGAGGCCACGAGAAGTCCATTGTTACCACGAGGAGCAAGTCATAGCTGGAGCTTCACATTGGGGGTCGATGAGGGGGGTCCCTGTTCAGCACTAAGAGCGAGTTCAACTGCCATTGAGTGCCACATGGTCAGTGTATTCTATTGCATTTAACTCAGCTGCTGGTGGCGGTTTGTTTTTCATTGGCGTTTGTAGAGGGACCTGTTGATCAGAGGACAACCATTCTGGATAAACAAATTCAAGTCTGCGCTCCCATGGATTTCACAGGCAGCACCAGTTGTCGTCGACCCATGTTCACAGGAAGATGGAAATAAAGACTTGGGAGGTGAGCACCGGGGAAAGATACCTCCAATTGGATAGGTTGAAGCTTTATGCCCCTAGCCATGGTGTTTTACCTGAGGAGCACACCATTACTCCAAAAGGCCAGCGCCACGCCAATCTTCAAATAGCGGAGCAAAACCATTGGTTTGCCCAGAGTAGTGATTTAATCTTGCATATACCCAGTGGCATGTCAGCTCTCACATTAACAGTGGAATGGGGTGCAATTGCCTACACCCTTCCTGGCTGAGGGTTTAGCATACCATGGGACTGGATGTCCATAAGATTTAATTCCCTCATTTTTCTGTGTCATTCCATTTTAGACTGAGAACCGGCCAGGTCTACGGCCAGATGCATTTACTTTAAACAGTACCGAACATAACAGACGAGGCACTCCCTCATTACCGTAATTCCTGGTAATGTAGCTTAACATTTGAGGATACTTACGTATCTGTGCTTCCAAAACTACACTCAGAGGTCCGATCTCACTACCACCTTCATTTCCACCCAGTGTTTTTGGGAAGCTCCCAAGCCCTCCCCCTGCCCCCCTTTTGAGATTCTGTTGGCCACCGGGCATCTCCATCTCGAGTATCGGTAAAAATGTATATTAATCCATGGTCTGAAGCCACACAAGCATGAGAAAATATTCACATACATTATAGAGATGGGTGCACAAGATAGAATTCGATACAAGCACAAACTGGGTTAAACAGATGTACAGTTTGAATGAAGCATGGGGCTCCATGGGTGAATTATAATCACTTGTTTCACTGGTGACGGCTCAAAACACAAGATGAGTGTTTATCCCCACAGCATGGGAGAATGTTCCAGGTGTGGGTGTTAGGTGATGGGTCTGATGACCTACTGAGATACTGAATGATTTTATTTCCAGAAGTTTTTTTGCAATGTATAGCTCAGGAGAGTTTTAATTTTGATTGCAGTTCACTTTAACAAAAACAGAGATCTTGAGTTTAACATGTGGCATTCCTCAAGAAGGCGTTCCACGCCGAAGCGCGCATTGAGATGGGAATGAACATTAGCCACAGCATCATCAAAATACAGAATATTTGATTTGTGATTTTGTAAAAACATGAAGACCAACGATGTATAACAAAAAATGACAAGTTGTGTTATTAACTGCAAATGAGAGATTGCGATATAAACTGTAATTGACTCCTAAGAGAGGGCATATCAGTAGAATTTATAAAAGACATAAAAATACCCAAGACCAATCAAGAAAGAAATTTATAAAGGCATTGATGGGTTTTAAATGTTTGATGTGGGCATTCAAGAAGTATGAATGAGTGTATGAAACAGAGTGAGAAGGATGGTTTAATTGAATGAATGTTTTTATTTATTCTTGGGACATGCAATCATGATGTATAGGGTATCATCCATTCAAAGTGAAGAAATAATATATATGTTAATAAATAATGATTGTTGATGGGATCGCTAATAAAAATATAAATGTAAAGTAATTGTTTTCCTTTCTGGGCCATACATTTTTCAAATGAGTATTAGTATGTGTGAATTGAAAGATTAATGAGTTTACTATCCTGGGCAATTTTAATGTATATAAACCAAAGAGAGAGCGAGGAAATATTGGGGTGCGTCCCTATCCCCAATTCATTAATTAGCAAAACAATGTGGACGAACCCACTGGAAGGAAAACTAACAGAACTCACTGTTGTGATAAGCAATGTCAGGGGACCATTAGGTTTTCTTAAAAAAACCCTCACACACCAACCATGTTGGTGTCATGCTTCATCATTGGGGTCCCAACCGGGTGGCCGAATGCCCCCCGGTTGTGCTACAACGCCTGATTACAGCGGAGCGGGTGTGGTGTATTTATGTGAAGTAGTGTGAATTAAAAATATCTCTGGGAATCCTTGCCTGATATGTTTATTAGTGGCAGCCCAGGATACAGTTAAAAACAAATGGCGCAACTAATGGAGGGATTTACTCCTAGTTGTCGAATACTGGTCTACATGTTTCAGCCCAGAAAAAAACATGTGAATGGGCTTTCGTCAGGACCGGGTGAATAGTGTGTGAGTGGCAAAAATCACGCCACGTGAAATGTGAGTATCCAACACACACGCTAAGGTGTGTTGTAGTGCGGATGATATATATGTATACATAGTCAAGATTAGACATTTTGTTTACATTTTTCTATAACAAGATAGCATTAGCCATATATATATTCTGAGTTACAATATGTAGAATACTGATCCATTCAATACTAAGTGCGTTAGCATCATATAATATTAATGTGCATACTTTATAAGTGCATATAATGTAGAATCCTGAATATGGACGAAAAGTGCAGTACCCAGTAACCCCCACCCAATGAAACCCACCCCTAACAATACCCAAACTAAACAATAACAACTGTTGCCGCTACATAGACAATACACCCTATCAGATGTTTTCGTACCTGGTGACTGTCAGGTCTGAAACTATAGGGGAAGGGAAGGGGGGCACGGTGGAAGAGGGGAAAGAGAAAGGGGGAGAAGGAGGGAGAGGGGGAAGTGCAGGGGAAAGGTGAGGAATAAGGAACACAATCAATTCACAGACAGTAATCAGACGTCTGCACCGCTTTCCAACACTGTAACCTGCGAATCTTCTAACTCATCCCCCGTGCCTGCTTTAAAAAGTTCTATAAGGTGCGCCCATTCTAAGGATATTGGACGTTTTCGTAGTCCCCTATATTCTTCACGCTGTAATGCTTCCCTCTCTGCAACCGCCCACCTGATAACCTCCTCACGCCACTTGCCCTCACGGGGCGCCGTGTTAGATTTCCAGAGCTGTGTAATCAGACTTTTGGCAAGCATCAGGGCCAATTCTGTAAATCGACGTAACAATTTCGCCTTCTTAGGGAGGGGGGGGAGCCCCAGGAGACAGGCCTCAATCGTGTCCCATGGTGTGCGTTCTGTCAGTACTACTAGACTCCGGATAACGATTGACCAAAACCCCCTCAGTACTGGGCAGAACCATAGCATATGAATAAAATCAGCCTCTTGTGCCTGACACCTCGGGCAAGCCGAGGACGCATTCGGGAACATCTTTCGTATTGTTGTCGGGGCAAGGTATGCTTTGTGTAATATGAATAATTGTATCGTTTTTAATCAGCAATTACGGGAGACTCGCCGAGGGTGTTCTAACATTAGGGCCCATTCTCTGTCTTCTAACTCACGGAGAAGTATTATGTCCCATTTCTGTCTGAGATGTTGTAATGGGGTATGTAAATGCTCCCTCAAACCCCGATAGAGCCAACGTACTAGGTGTCGGCCATGCCCCATTATGTGAATAGATTTCAATAAGTGGAAAGTTGAAGGTTCCCTCTGGTCTATGAACCAATATTTCCGAATAAAGTGGACTATTGCTGCATGAGTGAGAAACAATGTATCAGGCACGGAATGATTACGTACAAACTCTTCGTGGGGCATCAGGTGGCCATCCAAGAAGAACTCACCAACTGTCCCTACGCCCATTTGTGTCCACCCTCTTATCCGATTCATTGATATTATCCCGCGCCTGGTAGGTAAGCCACAGAGCGGGATGTTCGGGGCGTACGGAAAGGGCAGCTTTGCTAATTCATGGGCTTGTTTCCAATAGTGTAGTGCAACATGCAGAAGATAAGGAGGATCCCGCAGTTTCTTCGCACCCGGGCATAGCAGTGATTGAAGGGTTCCTTGTTTTAAAAAGTCAGGGGAATGCCCAATTTCAAATAAATTCTTGCCCGCCAACCAATATGCCAACCACTGTAATTGTCCGACTATACAATATGTTTTAAAATCAGGTGCTCCCGGTCCCCCCTCATTACTAGGTAGCTGTAACTTAGCCAACGCTAACCTGTGTCTACCCGCCCCCCAAATTAAAGAGGACAACAAGGTATCGAGTGTTTTAAAAATCCAGGCCGGGAGGACAACCGGTAGATTCACAAAATGGTAAAGGAGTCTGGGCACCATAACCATTTTAGACACTGCCAAGCGGCCCGCCACTGTCAATGGTAACGTATTCCAGAAGGTAATCTGGGAACGTAGTGAATTGATTGTTCGCACCACATTACCATCTATGGTATCTGCGTTGGATCTATATATGTGAATTCCCAGATATTTAAAAGTAACAGGCTCAACTCTAAATTGCATCTGACCAAATTGTAAATAGGGAGAAGTATAGGTACCATAAAAGGAGTAGGCGACTGATTTAGAGGCGTTAGACATAAGCCAGATATTTCCCCAAAACAAGAAAAAACAGTAGCTACCATGTGTTTATTTCCATTTCGATCTCGGAAATATAATAACATATCATCGGCGTAGAGTGATACAGAATGCCATAAGGAACCATAACTTGACGCAGATATTGTGCAAGAGGTTCGAGGGCCAATACAAAAAGCAAGGGGGACAAGGGGCAGCCCTGGCGTGTTCCCCGATAACCAGTATAAGAGGGAGAGATGTTCGAACCCGTCTTAGCACGAGCTGTGGGGTTAGTGTAAAGCAGTTTGATCCAATTACAATATGACTGGGGCAGGCCGAATTTGGACAATACAGCTAGCATATAAGGCCAGCTCAGGGTGTCAAATGCTTGACGTACGTCTAACGACAAGCAGCCGGCAAGAGGTGAAGTTTCCGACGCTGCATGTAGCAAGGCATGAAGCCGACGAATATTTAGTGAGGTACTGCGTTGGGGTATGAATCCGCATTGATCCGTACGGATCAATCGGGGAAGCAGCGGAAGAAGCTGTGATGCCAAAACCTTACTAAATATCTTGTATTCTGTATTAATAATCGAGAGAGGTCTATAAGACAGAAGTTCAGTCGGATCTTTGTCAGGTTTCAATAGAGACGTAACTAATGCCTCCCTGGTAGTGGGAGGTAGGGCACCTTCTTTGAAGGAGGAGGTATAAAGTTGCAATAACCTAGGAATCAGTGTATCTGCAAAAGTTGAATAAAACTCCACAGGGAGGCCGTCTGAGCCCGGCATTTTATTACGGGCTAATGCATTAATCGCCATACGAATCTCTGCAGTAGTAATCGGAGCCGCCAAGTCCTCGGCGGTCGAATCCGAAATAGTAGGAAGTTGGACCCTTGCCAGGAAACAAGTTGTAGTAGCGGACATATCCAAGAGGGGGTCGGTATATAAACGAGCATAGTATTCCTGAAATGCAGCATTAATTGCAGCTTGAGAAGTAACCAACGTGTTATGAACCGTATGTATCGCCAAGATGGGAGTGGGAGTCGCCGAAGGTTTAATCAATCGTGCTAATAATGTGCCTGCTCTATCCGCCTCGGGATGTGTACGCAGTGTGTAGGCATTAAAATCTATCAGTCGCAAGCGTTCCAGTAATTCAGCATACTTAATCCTAGCGGTCTGCAGCGGCTCTACGCCTTCATTGCTCCTCTGGGCAGCTATCTCCAGAGCCTGTAAGTCCCTTTCCAGGTCTGTTATATCCCTAATCGTTTCCCTCCGCGAACCCACCAAGGTTCCCATGGAGACCCCGCGAATGGTTACTTTAAAGGTCTCCCACTCAAAGGATCTGGACGAGGCAGTACCCTCATTATCTATAAAATATGTAGTGATAGCCGTAGCCAAAGCGGCCCAATAAACTTGGTCTTCTAATTGTATAGGTTGCATTCTCCACGTTGGGATAGGAGCGGGGAACTGCCCCAGGTCAGCAATAATTCTATGGGATTATGGTCAGATATGGTCTTGCCCAGATAACCACACTGTGCAACGGTAGGGGATAAATCTGGAGAACAAAGGAAATAATCTAAAAGAGTGTGTAACTTGTGTGGGTAAGAATAAAAGGAATATTCTCCCATATTAACATGTAGGGACCTCCACACGTCTAATAAATTCCAGCCTTGTGCCCATCTTGTCAAGGTAACAGCCTGCGATCGCGCTGTAGTATTAGATAAGGGAGGATGAGAGCGGTCAAGATATACATCAAATACCGCATTTAAATCTCCACCCAATAACCATGGGAAGTGTGACCAGTCTGAAAGTGCTCGAGAGACCCGTGTTAAGAATGCTTCTTGATCTGTATTCGGAGCATAAAGGGAACCCAACACTACCTGTCTACCATCCAATGCTCCAAGAAGAAGGACAAACCGACCCTGGTCATCAATTTTACTCTCACTAAGGGAGAAAGGAATCCCCGCCTGAATCCATATTGCAGTCCCTCTAGAAAAGGCAGAATATGCAGTCGCATAAAATTGACCCCGCCATCTTTTTTGTAGTTTCATAGTTTCGGAGGGAACCAGGTGAGTCTCCTGGAAGTATACTATTTGGGCTTTATGGCGGTGTAATTGTGCAGCTATTCTGTGCCGTTTAGTGATAGTTCCCATACCCCGGACATTCCACGAGATGAAAGTATAAGATTTGACAGTAGACATCATCAGAAAATAATGATAAATCTCCCCGGTTTCCACACCCAACCACCACCCCTCACATACCCACCCCCAAATCCCAGACCATGCGGCAAAAATACAAATAACTCAACAATGTCCCAATACTGGGTCCAACGACCAAACTTCGTTCGACCAAACCGTGAAAACAAAAGTAACATACTTCACATTTAACAGTTGCTAACGCCTGCGGGGGAAGGTCGCTAACACTATTGGCATCCAGACAACAGCAATGAGCAATATATGAAAACGCCCAAAACGCGGGCCGGGCCAGGGGACTTTCTTAACCATCCCTACATGTCGTGCAAACATACTTGGAACATTGTATACTGCAAGTAGAATAAGTAAGCATGACTGTAACAATAGCACATCAATCTGTACCGGTAACTGGTAGTGGACTGGGAGTTCCTTTCGGAGTCATGTATCAAATAGCATATAAACAGCTTATGCCAGAGGATCATTACTAAGTTGCGTGCCCACAGAAGGGAACAGCGCAACGCTGCCGTCAGAGTCTGAGTCCGTATTAGCATCCTCGGACGGACTGGTACTGATGGACGGGCGAGACGTACGGAAGGTTGAGGCAATTTGATTGGCCCCCTGCCTGCCCTCCATCACCTGTTGACGAAGCGGGGGACTAGATGCTGAAATCTGGGTAAGGAGCCCTCTCTTACGCCTTCGAGGGGGGCGCTGTGACTTCGGTTGCGAGGAATCCATACGCCTAGTATGTTGGACATCGGGAAAGGTCTTGTCCAGCCAGTCCCTTGCACTGTCAAGAGTATCAAAAAACAAGGAGCGCTGATTATAGATGATTTTCAGTTTTGCTGGGAACAATAAAGCAAACGTCAGGCCTGCTGCCCGGACCCACGCCTTCACCTCCATAAAGGAAAACCTTTTGCGCTGTACAGCCAGAGTGTAATCAGGGAATATTGAGACATGTACATTATCAATCCGCAGTGGGCCGTTATCCCTCGCCGCCTGTAGCAAGTGATCCCGGTCTCTATAGTTCAAGATCCTGGCTAATATTGGACGTGGGTTGGCGCCAGGTAATGGTCTACGTGTGGGGACACGATGTGCCCGCTCTACTGTAAAGTGTGCGGATAGTCCGATCGGGGCCACGCTATTTTTCAGCCAGGTTTCTATATACTCCGTGGGGTTGGAGCCCTCCGTTCCCTCCGGTAATCCAACAATTCGAAGGTTGTTGCGGCGTGCCCGACCTTCTGCATCATCGGCCCGGGCTTGGAGGGAATCAATCTGTTGGCGCATGTGACAGAGGTGCTCTTCATGGGCTTTTACCTGCGGTAACATGGTTTCCACAGTTTGCTCAGCGGTTTTAACTTTATCAGCTAATTTCTTATGATCATCTTTCAATAAATTGAGATCAACTGATATCATGCCCAGTTGCGCTTCTAGTACAGAGCGAGAATCACAGATTTCCTGTAAAATCATGTCCAGTTTATCCACTGAAGCGTTGGTACTGACACTTCCTTCTGTATGATGTGACTGGCTGGATGAGTGTCCTGAAGTCGGAGAGAGTGAGCCTGCTCTCCCGGACCTAGTAGACGATCTGGGCTTCCCTTTGCCCTTGGTCGGTGACGAGGCGCAGTAGTGCGATGACCACGTGGTGGCGGTTGCAAGTATAGTATAAACACTGAGGGAACAAGGACCAACAGCCAAGGAAGTGGGTGAAGAATAGATGCGTTGGACGCCCAGCACCCACTACGAAATGGCTGTGCGTCTGTGAGGTACCAACATGCACTCCACGGACCTCGGCAACGGTGATGGCAAGGGTCACACAGGCGGACTAGAGCAGTCCATGCCCAGGCAGGACAGTAGTAAGCGCCACTGTCGCGCTGGAAATATACCTGACCGGGGGCCAGAGTAGACACAGCAGCCGGCCCCCGTAACCTCGAGCTCAGCCAATCCACAGGCCAGCCCGGCGTCCACAAAGCTCCGTCACTAAATTAGGCCTCAAGATGTGCCAGAATGCCAGTCCTGGTCCGCTGCCAGCATAAGCCCAAACCCCAATGACCCCCACAGAGCGGAATACAGGTTCAGTAACACAGCTCCAGCGTTCACCACGATATCGCCGCTCTGGAGGGAAGGGGGGAAAAGGGGAGACACAAGACGGCCGCCGGTCTCAATTATTCGTAATCACCATCCAGCTGAGCGGGGCACTGCGGGCACAGCAGGGGACCCGCCACCGATGTGTGGCGCGAGGCGGTCCCGCGGACACTAGCAAGCGTCGCCGTCGCGCTGGAAAGCTACCAGACCGGGGGTCAGAGTAGACACAGCAGCCGGCCCCCGTATCCCTGAGCTCAGCCAGATCACAGGTCAGCCCGGTGTCCACAAAGCGCCGTCCCTAAAGTAGGCCGCAAGATGTGCCAGAATGTCAATCCCGGTCCGCCGTCGGCATAAGCCCAATCCCCAATGACCCCCACAGAGTGGGACACAGGCTCCGTTTCCCACTCCGGCGTTCACCACGATATCGCCGCTCTGGAGGGAGGGGGGAAAAAGGGTGGGGAAACACAAGACGGCCACCGGACTCAATTACTCGTAATCATCATCCAGCTGAGCGGGGCACTGCGGGCACAGCAGGGGACCAGCCACCGATGTGTGGCGCGAGGCAGTCCTGTGGAGAGCAGGGCCCCCCCGCCAGCAGCAGCAGGCCGCGCGACCCAAAGGTGTTGGCGCGCACTACTCACACCCCGGCAGTAGCAGTGACACAGATCTCCCAGGCGAACCCGGACAGCCTCCAGCCAGGCGGGTCCAGATGACAACAATCACGAAAGGTGGGCGGGAAGGCCCCAGTCCGGGGGCTCGAGCAGACACTGCAGCCGGAGCCAGTATCACGCGGACCAGCCAGTCCACAGGCCAGCCCGAGGCTGACGAGGCTCCTCCTCCGCACCAGGCCTCAGGTTATGCCAGAGAGCGCCGCCGTCCAGAAGTCCACTCTCCCGGGATCTCTGAAAGCCGGAGAGCACGGTCGAGGCAGCCTGTTGTTGGGAACAAGCGTCCAGCGATGAAAACAGCTGACTAGTAAGGTAGGGAATGACGGATATTATGCGGATAAGGTGCCCCGGCCCGGAGCTTGACGCTTAAGCGACCACCATCTTGGGCTGCAGGCCATGCCCCCCTCCCCCTGTGTATTCCCTTGGTGCAATACGTCACATATGATTGACAAGGGGGTGGCCACTCGTGGCGAAATTAAGTGCAGCCACTATGAATGTAATACAAGTATAAATTAGATTGCGTGCAGAGAAACTGTGAACAGATAAAATGCGCATAATTACACTAGACTGTGATGTTAGGCAAAAATTCGGGGCCCGGGAGGGGTCTCATCTGTAGTCACACTCTGAGAAGTTAGGAAAGAGCAAGAGACATCGTGAGCAATAAATAATGCATGGCGATTAGCTGTATCTAAGGGGAAAGGAAAAGAGAGGGTCCCTGCGTCTACACCTTACTTCGTCAAGATGACAACCCGCAGTAACCTATTGCGGTCTCCTGTGGTCCTGGCTGCTGATTTCGCCCCGTGTGTAGGCAGTTTAAATCAGAAGGTCGCGGTCTCTGACGCGCGGGCGTGTGCGTCAGAATGCGTTGAGTCAAAGAAGACTGGACACCTGTTTTTGCTGAGTGCGCATGCGTGAGTGCCATCTTAGGTGAGGATCGCCGAGTATCGGGATAATAGAGCAAAGTTACAAAGACCTGAGTGCCATAATGGAAAGGACAGAAGCAATAGGCAAAGCTATGTTGGCTCTTTGTGATGAGTGTACAACAGAGTGGAGCTACATGAGAGTGCTCGATTATTAAAGTATCGGGGCATGGCAGAGTAGCAATGGGGAGAATGCTGTGTTGGAAAGAACGGCATTGCTGAACAAAAGTGAGTAAGCTCCTATAGATGGATAGAACAATAGTGGAGCTATCGAAAAGGGGCTCATAAGTTACCCCAAATGTGACCGGGAAAGTCAAGGGTAATAGCTACTAGTCAAAGAGCGAATGGTGTCAGCGTAATAGCAAGAGTTATGCCTGTGGTGAGGCTCATGATGGTAATAAGTAACCACTGTACTGATTAATGTATAGGGAAATGTCAGCAGTTATGCTGCAGATAGCCTCATGATGGTAGTGAGTGGCAGTGGTACCGGATAGAGTATAAGGATATGTCCGCAGTTGTGTAGAAAGTTGCCTCATGATGGTTTGCTCAGGCAATTCCACTGAATATTATCATTTAAGCCAGTCAAATGACTAGACAAGCGGTAAATCCATCTTTGCTCCTTCTCCAAGAGGCGGCTATGTATATTGGGCATTTTTGGGTCTAATGTTTCTATCACAACCCATCGCATGTCGTTGGTGGTGTGACCTGCCTCTAGGAAATTGTTGGTCATCCGTGTGGTGTTTTTCTTGCATCTGATGGTACTGCGATGCTCACAGATGCGGGTCTTTATTTTGCGACTAGTCATGCCAATGTATGTAAGGTTGCATGGGCAGACAATGCGGTAGATGGCATGTGCAGTGTTACAGTTTGTATGTTGTCTGATTTGCCATGTCTTGCCTGGTTCCAGTTGTAGACTTTTAGTGGTTTCCGTGATGTGGCAGACGCTGCAATTTCCACACGGGAAATGGCCAACAATGTTAGGGAGACCCCAAGCATTAAGGACTGTGTTCGTTGGTTTTGAGGTTGGAGTAGGACATGTGGACACCAGGGTATCTTTAATGGATCTGGCCCTCCTTTATGAAAGTAGATGTTGTTCCCACTTCAGTTTACCAGTATGCAGTATCTTCCAGTGTTTCTTGATGATGTGGGAGACTTTGTTAGAAACAGTGTTGAAGGTTACAACGCACCTGAGGGGGATAGGCGTGGGAGTACGTTGTGTCGTTTCCAGCAGTCCTTCCCGGTTTTGGTTGCGTGCGCATTTCCTTGCTTTCTCTGTTATTCTCTTAGGATAGCCTCGGTGTTGCAGTTTTGTGCTCAGGGCGGTGGCCTGATCCTTGAAGTCATTTACGTCACTGCAATTTCTGCGCAGCCGGATAAATTGCCCGTAGGGGAGTTTTTCACGTAGGGTTTTGGGGTGGAAGCTGGTGTAATGTATTAAGGAGTTACGGGCTGTAGGCTTAAAGTGTGTTTTACTTTTTAGTCTGCCCTCTGTTGCTTGTACCTCCAGGTCCAAGAAAATCTTGTTGTGCCTATGGATGTTGTGTGTGAATTTAAGATTGGGGTCACAGGTGTTTATCCACTGGCAGAAAGCCTTGAGGGACTGGTTGTCCCCTTCCCAGATCAGAAGGATGTCGTCTATGTAACGTTTGTAAAATTTGATCTGGGGAACTCGTGGCATGTTGTGGTTTAGCAGGTGGTTCATCTCAAAGTTGTAAACATAAAGACCTGCCACACTTGGGGCAAAAACGCTTCCCATGGAAGTTCCATACTTTTGTAGATAGATTTCTCCCTCAAACTCAAAGTAGTTATCTTTGAGTGCCAGCGTCGCACATTCTAGTATGAATCTTTTGGGGGTATGGTAATTCCAGGTGGTGTTGTCCAATGCCAATTTCAATACCGTTAGTGTGTCATCTTGTGGCAGGCTCGTGTATAAGCTTTCGACGTCAAGACTGACAAGAAATGAGGTCTCAGTATTGTAGGCCAGGGTGTTGATCAATCCCAGGAGGTCTTTCGTATCCTTTAAGTAGGTGCTGGTGGACTGCACTATGGGTTGTAAAAAGAAGTCACAATAATGTGAGAGGGGTTCTAGCAGTGACCCTATGCCCGAAACAATGGAGCGTCCGGGTGGTGGTGTCTTGTTCTTGTGTATTTTCGGGACAGTGTAAAAGTATGGAATTTTCCCTGGGGTGGTTGTGAGGAACTTTGCTTCTTGTTTAATGATTTGTCCAGTGTTTTCGGCTTCTTCAACCAGATTGAGAATTCGGGTTTTAAGGGATTCACTGGGGTCCTGGGTTAGTTTTTGATAGTTCTTTGTATCGTTCAGCAAGTGTTTGCATTCTGAGCGGTAATCTTCCTTGTTCAGGATGACGATTCCACCGCCTTTGTCCGCTGGTTTGATGATTATTGTCTCATTTAATTTGAGGGATATTAAGGCTTGACGCTCCATATTGCTGGTGTTTTGGAATATGTGGTCCTCCTTCAGGGATTCTATCTCATTGAAGACCGCTTGTTCGTACACTGTAATTTCCGGTGGTATGGCACTAGGTGGTGGAATGAAAGAAGACTTGGTTCTGAAATGAGTGTCACCCTGTGTTTCCATGTCGGGATGATCAGGGGAGTTCTCAAAGAATGCTTTTAGTTTGAGCTTGCGGAAAAATTCCGCCAGCTCGCAATGCAGTTGGAATTTCTCCAGCTTGGCTGTAGGTGCATATCCTAGTCCTTTCTCGAGGACTGTCTTTTCAGGTGGTGTGAGTACGTGGGAGGAAATATTGGTCACAAGGCTTATCTCGAGCTGGGGCCTGGTTGATGATCCTTCGTCTTGCTCCTTGTTTGGGCTCCTGGATGTTGGTCTTCCTCCCAGTGGACTTGGGTTTGTCGTCGTCTTCTTCCGCGTCCGCGTTGGCCGCCCCCTAAAAAAGGGAACCTTTGATTCTGGTTCATGTAGGGAGGTGGTGATCCGAACGGGGGGTTCCATCCATACATAAATTGTGGATGCATCTGGGGGTAGGGGGCTTGAAACTGCATGTTGCCCCCTGGGGGTAGTTGTGGCCATGGTTGTTGCCAGCTGTTGTTCTTCCCTCTTCCCCGTTGTCTATTCCGGTAGCTCCCCGTGCTGGAGCCACTGCTGGCAGATTAATCCTCATCCGAGGAGCCTCCTGATGTGTCTGAGCATTTTGAGGGTTTTTAGTCGCTGTCAGCGTACGGGTAGGTCTTGAGATACGAGAATTTTTTCAAGTCTTTTTGAAACTTGTGGATCTTGGCTTGAGTGAGTCCCTCCTTATATTCATTGATTTCTCTGTTTGTCTCCTCCAGTTTTTTCTTGAAGGAGGTTTTTGTGGTTTTAAAGTGGGCCTCCGTGGCTTGGATCTCAATAAGGACTGCGTCAGATAGTCTCTTTGCTGTCTGGATGATGAGGATTATCCAGTCGCGTGTACATCACCACGCTATCTGAGCCCAGTCTTTGCGGAAGGTGGCGTCCTCTAGGAAAATACGTGGGGCATTGGTGACAATGAGCCCTCTAGGGACTGTATTGTTCCTCAGGTATTCTGTGAGAATGACTCCGTGGAGGATAGTCCTTATTCTGTTCCGCTTTTTTTCATTCAGGTTTTCCCAGTCAGCGGTTTGCACGATGGATGTTGCTACATTTAGGTCTGCCAAAAGAGGCGGGTCGGAAAGGATGAGGTTGACATCATCATCCGTAAACCCGAGTCCCGGGTTTTCTGCCATGATAAATGCTGTAGTTGCAATCTATTTGTTTGATAAGAAGTACGGGTAAGCTCTCACAGCTGTCCACTGCTGAATCAATATAAACCAAAGAGAGAGCGAGGAAATATTGGGGTGCGTCCCTATCCCCAATTCAATAATTAGCAAAACAATGTGGACGAACCCACTGGAAGGAAAACTAACAGAACTCACTGTTGTGATAAGCAATGTCAGGGGACCATTAGGTTTTCTTAAAAGACCCCTCACATACCAACCTAGTTGGTGTCATGCTTCTTCATTGGGGTCCCAACCGGGTGGCCGAATGCCCCCGGTTGTGCTACAACGCCTGATTACAGCGGAGCGGGTGTGGTGTATTTATGTGAAGTAGTGTGAATTAAAAATATCTCTGGGAATCCTTGCCCGATATGTGTATTAGTGGCGGCCCAGGATACAGTTAAAAACAAATGGCGCAACTAATGGAGGGATTTACTCCTAGTTGTCGAATACTGGTCTACATGTTTCAGCCCAGAAAAAAACATGTGAATGGGCTTTCGTCAGGACCGGGTGAATAGTGTGTGAGTGGCAAAAATCACGCCACGTGAAATGTGAGTATCCAACACACATGCTAAGGTGTGTTGTAGTGCTCGGTGGTGTCGGTATACTTACGGACACACAATTGAAAAACCTGTAAGGAAATAAAGACAAGACACATAAAGGAAAATGCAACATAAAATGCAATCTTTCGCGTATTTCAATGGTGCCACTAATCAAGTCTCAGGTAAGTAGGCACAACAGTGAGGTAATACATAGTCATAGCCGGGTGAGGAAGCATGCTGTTTCTACACATGGTACACGTATATCTCACAGTGGATGTATGGCTGTGACTGCAATGTGGCATGCAGCGAGTCCAAACGGAGTGAGTCTATAACACCATATGGTTTTGGTATGACGTGTGGCATGCTAACGAGATCTATAATAGAACAGGGATTGCGTATGACCCTGTGTATACCCTTGGTGCAATACGTCACATATGATTGACAAGGGGGTGGCCACTCGTGGCGAAATTAAGTGCAGCCACTATGAATGTAATACAAGTATAAATTAGATTGCGTGCAGAGAAACTGTGAACAGATAAAATGCGCATAATTACACTAGACTGTGATGTTAGGCAAAAATTCGGGGCCCGGGAGGGGTCTCATCTGTAGTCACACTCTGAGAAGTTAGGAAAGAGCAAGAGACATCGTGAGCAATAAATAATGCATGGCGATTAGCTGTATCTAAGGGGGAAAGGAAAAGAGAGGGTCCCTGCGTCTACACCTTACTTCGTCAAGATGACAACCCGCAGTAACCTATTGCGGTCTCCTGTGGTCCTGGCTGCTGATTTCGCCCCGTGTGTAGGCAGTTTAAATCAGAAGGTCGCGGTCTCTGACGCGCGGGCGTGTGCGTCAGAATGCGTTGAGTCAAAGAAGACTGGACACCTGTTTTTGCTGAGTGCGCATGCGTGAGTGCCATCTTAGGTGAGGATCGCCGAGTATCGGGATAATAGAGCAAAGTTACAAAGACCTGAGTGCCATAATGGAAAGGACAGAAGCAATAGGCAAGGCTATGTTGGCTCTTTGTGATGAGTGTACAACAGAGTGGAGCTACATGAGAGTGCTCGATTATTAAAGTATCGGGGCATGGCAGAGTAGCAATGGGGAGAATGCTGTGTTGGAAAGAACGGCATTGCTGAACAAAAGTGAGTAAGCTCCTATAGATGGATAGAACAATAGTGGAGCTATCGAAAAGGGGCTCATAAGTTACCCCAAATGTGACCGGGAAAGTCAAGGGTAATAGCTACTAGTCAAAGAGCGAATGGTGTCAGCGTAATAGCAAGAGTTATGCCTGTGGTGAGGCTCATGATGGTAATAAGTAACCACTGTACTGATTAATGTATAGGGAAATGTCAGCAGTTATGCTGCAGATAGCCTCATGATGGTAGTGAGTGGCAGTGGTACCGGATAGAGTATAAGGATATGTCCGCAGTTGTGTAGAAAGTTGCCTCATGATGGTTTGCTCAGGCAATTCCACTGAATATTATCATTTAAGCCAGTCAAATGACTAGACAAGCGGTAAATCCATCTTTGCTCCTTCTCCAAGAGGCAGCTCTGTATATTGGGCATTTTTGGGTCTAATGTTTCTATCACAACCCATCGCATATCGTTGGTGGTGTGACCTGCCTCTAGGAAATGGTTGGTCATCCGTGTGGTGTTTTTCTTGCATCTGATGGTACTGCGATGCTCACAGATGCGGGTCTTTATTTTGCGACTAGTCATGCCAATGTATGTAAGGTTGCATGGGCAGACAATGCGGTAGATGGCATGTGCAGTGTTACAGTTTGTATGTTGTCTGATTTGCCATGTCTTGCCTGGTTCCAGTTGTAGACTTTTAGTGGTTTCCGTGATGTGGCAGACGCTGCAATTTCCACACGGGAAATGGCCAACAATGTTAGGGAGACCCCAAGCATTAAGGACTGTGTTCGTTGGTTTTGAGGGTGGAGTAGGACATGTGGACACCAGGGTATCTTTAATGGATCTGGCCCTCCTTTATGAAAGTAGATGTTGTTCCCACTTCAGTTTACCAGTATGCAGTATCTTCCAGTGTTTCTTGATGATGTGGGAGACTTTGTTAGAAACAGTGTTGAAGGTTACAACGCACCTGAGGGGGATAGGCGTGGGAGTACGTTGTGTCGTTTCCAGCAGTCCTTCCCGGTTTTGGTTGTGTGCGCATTTCCTTGCTTTCTCTGTTATTCTCTTAGGATAGCCTCGGTTTGGCAGTTTTGTGCTCAGGGCGGTGGCCTGATCCTTGAAGTCATGTACGTCACTGCAATTTCTGCGCAGCCGAATAAATTGCCCGTAGGGGAGTTTTTCTCGTAGGGTTTTGGGGTGGAAGCTGGTGTAATGTAATAAGGAGTTACGGGCTGTAGGCTTAAAGTGTGTTTTACTTTTTGGTCTGCCCTCTGTTGCTTGTACCTCCAGGTCCAAGAAAATCTTGTTGTGCCTATGGATGTTGTGTGTGAATTTAAGATTGGGGTCACAGGTGTTTATCCACTGGCAAAAAGCCTTGAGGGACTGGTTGTCCCCTTCCCAGATCAGAAGGATGTCGTCTATGTAACGTTTGTAAAATTTGATCTGGGGAACTCGTGGCATGTTGTGGTTTAGCAGGTGGTTCATCTCAAAGTTGTAAACATAAAGACCTGCCACACTTGGGGCAAAAACGCTTCCCATGGAAGTTCCATACTTTTGTAGATAAATTTCTCCCTCAAACTCAAAGTAGTTATCTTTGAGTGCCAGCGTCGCAGATTCTAGTATGAATCTTTTGGGGGTATGGTAATTCCAGGTGGTGTTGTCCAATGCCAATTACAATACCGTTAGTGTGTCATCGTGTGGCAGGCTCGTGTATAAGCTTTCGACGTCAAGACTGACTAGAAATGAGGTCTCAGGATTGTAGGCCAGGGTGTTGATCAATCCCAGGAGGTCTTTCGTATCCTTTAAGTAGGTGCTGGTGGACTGCACTATGGGTTGTAAAAAGAAGTCACAATAACGTGAGAGGTGTTCTAGCAGTGACCCTATGCCCGAAACAATGGGGCGTCCAGGTGGTGGTGTCTTGTTCTTGTGTATTTTCGGGACTGTGTAAAAGTATGGAATTTTCCCTGGGGTGGCTGTGAGGAACTTTGCTTCTTGTTTAGTGATTTGTCCAGTGTTTTCGGCTTCTTCAACCAGATTCAGAATTCGGGTTTTAAGGGATTCACTGGGGTCCTGGGTTAGTTTTTGATAGCTCTTGGTAGTGTTCAGCAAGCGTTTGCATTCTGAGCGCTAATCTTCCTTGTTCAGGATGACGATTCCACCGCCTTTGTCCGCTGGTTTGATGATTATTGTCTCATTTAATTTGAGGGATATTAAGGCTTGACGCTCCATATTGCTGGTGTTTTGGAATATGTGGTCCTCCTTCAGGGATTCTATCTCATTGAAGACCGCTTGTTCGTACACTGTAATTTCCGGTGGTATGGCACTAGGTGGTGGAATGAAAGAAGACTTGGTTCTGAAATGAGTGTCACCCTGTGTTTCCATGTTGGGATGATCAGGGGAGTTCTCAAAGAATGCTTTTATTTTGAGCTTGCGGAAAATTTCATGCAGTTTCAAGCCCTCTACCCCCAGATGCATCCACAATTTATGTATGGATGGAACCCCCCATTCGGACCACCACCTCCCTACATGAACCAGAATCAAAGGAAATATTTTTCACAGCTTTTCACAGATATCTACTGAACTAGTGGAAAAACACATCAGAGAAATTAAATCTGGATCCCCATTAGACCCTTGTCCGCCCGCATTTCTGAAAGATATAGTGAAGGAGGTGAGCCCTTTGCTCACAGACATTTTTAATAACATGTTCATGTCTGGTATCTTTCCGGCTCCATGGAAGGATGCGTCAATACTCCCATTGATAAAAAAAACCAATCTGGATGTATGTAACCCAAACAACTATCGCCCGATAGCCAGGTTGCCACTCCCAGCCAAGATAGTGGAGAAAATCATGAACAAACAATTAACTCATTTTGTACAAGAAAATGATTTACTCGATCCCTCCCAATTCGGCTTTCGACCTGAACACAGTACAGAAACAGCATTAATTAAGGCCCCCGAGGAGATTAGGACTGTGATGGACAGAGGGGGCGCTGCCGCCCTCATCCTCCTCGATCTGTCGGCGGCTTTTGACACTGTGGATCATAACCTACTGCAATTGCGTCTGGAAACTTTAGGGGTTAAGGGTATGGCACTCGCCCTGCTTTCCTCCTTTCTGAAGGAAAGAAGACAAACAGTGACACTGGACCAGTTTAAATCTACTCCTTACGTCCTTTCATGTGGAGTCCCACAGGGCTCATCACTTAGCCCATCCCTTTTTAACGTTTATGTATCAGAACTTGCCCCTTTGATCCAAGACTTCGGCTTTAGTCTTACTTCATACTCCGATGACACCCAAATTGTGGTGGCAGCGTATAAAGATCAAGCTTCCCCAACATTGCAGTTTCAAAACTGTGTGATGGAAATAAACAGATGGATGGGAAAGTACTGCCTCAAACTTAACTCTGACAAAACTGAAGTAGTGATCTTTGGGAATCTGCAACCCAGATGGGATGACCTTTTGTGGCCGACGGACATGGGGGAACTGCCAAAACCAGTTCAAAAGGCAAAAAACCTAGGGGTTCTGATTGATAACAAACTTACCTTATCTCAGCAGACCAATGTTATTTTGTCTGCCTCCCATTTGTTTATCAAGAAACTGAAGAAGATTCTACCTTATATCCCCGTCGACTCCAGAAGGACGGTAGTGACTGCACTCGTGCAGTCAAAGTTAGACTACTGCAACGGACTTTACCTGAATATGCAGAAACAATACCAAAAAAAACTTCAGATGGTACAAAACACAGCCGCAAGACTACTACTGAATGTCCCTAAATACGAGTCAGTAGCTAAGGAGATTCAGAGACTCCACTGACTTCCGGTGGCTCATCGTATCAAGTTCAAATCGCTATGCCTAATATGCAAGGCCCTGAACAACACCGGACCAATGTTTCTTAAAAATCTCTTCTCTTGGTACCATCCTGCCAGACAGTTACGTTCCACTGGCGCCAGACTTATGAGGGTTCCGAGGATCCGGGCTTCAAGCTGGGGAGGCCGAAGCATTTCGTATGGTACAGCGAAATTATGGAATACGATTCCAATTGATATCAGAAGTGCGAGCTGACTTACCTCTTTTAGAAAGGGTCTCAAAACATGGCTATTTCAGAATTAGATGCTCTTTCCTGGGCTTACTACAGTCTTAGCGCCAAGACACCTCCGGGTATTCATGCGCTCAATAAATTTTATTAACATAACATAACAAGGTTGCCAGTGTTGTACTTTGCAATATCAGCGCTAAGAGCAGGTCATCGCTGGAGCTTTGCATTGACAGGAGATGCGGTGGTTGTTGCTAATGTGGACGATTATATCTGAGTCGAAGAGCAGGTCGTTGATGGAGCTTCTCATTGAAAACATCACGGACAGTCATTTCTTGACGCAAAGAGTCCGCTTGTGGACCAAGTAGCCCAAAACCTCTGGATTTTCACCTGAGGTTCAATTTTTTGAGGTAGGAGGCCTCAGTTAAGTCCGCTTGTGGTTGTGGCGAAATAGAAGAAGGTTCTTGTCAATGCGAAGAGCCAAGAACCTCTGGATTTTCACCTGGAATCCAGCTCTTACAGTTTGTAGGAGTACACTCTGACTCCAGCCTACGGTCCAGGGCCTGGTGGCACCTGTTGGGGACCAGGACTAACTTAAGAAGAGGACACTGTGGGGCTCAGACAGATCCAGCTGGTGCCGGTCATATAGGCAGTTGTAGTGAAGATCTATGGAGATTGTTGTGTCCCTGTAGCTCAAACAGGCAATCAGCAAGTGACCCTTCACCTTGGAGTCACTTTTGGGGAACCTGGGCTCATGGCTAGCAGGTCAAGGCTCCCTTAGTCAGACAGTAGGGTAGTCCTTCTCCTAAATCTCCCACACGCCAAGAAGTGTTCCGATTAGAGGTTCTCAAGGTACCACATTTATGTCTGGTGGGGGGAATCCTTGGCCTACTCCCAAATTGGTTCTGGTCAGTTCTTCACCTTCCCAGGGTTTGGCTCCAATCTGTCTAGAGGAACACAGGCAAGGACAGGTGTGGTGTCAGTTTCCTTTGAGTGTGCTGCTGGCAGGGTCCTTTGAAGTGTAATCAGGGCATGGCACAATTCCTCCCCAGTTATCCTGTCAGGAGAAGCCACTCCCTCTACACCCAGCCCATTCACAGTCATGTGACCCTGGACACTGGCAGAAAGGCACCTGTGCTTCAGGCAGAAAGATACCAACTTTCTAAAATTGGCATTTTCAGAAAAGTCAGTTAAAATCCGACTTTACCATTAAAGCGAATTTTAATTACAATTCAAATGACTGGAAAAGGCGTTTCAGTATCTGTTGTCAAACTGTTATTGATGATTAAGTGTAATAAGGTAAGTCAGAGTTAGTCTATGGGAGAGATAGCCTTTCAACAGTGAAAAACGACTTTAGGAGTTTTTCCACAGTCAGGAGATGTGAAGCTTAAGTACACATGTCCTACTTTTTAAATGCAGCCTACCCTATGAGCCTTTAGGGCTTCCATGAGGGGTGGTGAAGTGGTGGACCCACGTAGAAGTAAGACAAATAGGCGTAGTCTTTGAGGATAGGCCTTTAATGTAGCTCCATTTCATAAGACATCATCCTACAACCAACAGCAACAACTGATCTTACATTCAAGTACTAACATTCTACATCAGTCAGATTCTAATAAAGAATGGGACTCCATGGTAACAAGGGAGAACAGGAATGCTGCACTGCTTAGACTAGATAGCTAACACCAAGAACACCACATCACCTCCCCCTTTACCAACAAAAGAGTAAAATGCACAGTTAAGAAAAACACGAAATACACGAAATGCAATTTTGCAAACAATGAGGAATTTTCTTGAACCTACTTGATCTCCTCTCCAAGTGCACAGTTAAGAAATACATGAAATATGCGAAATACAATCCTGCAAACATTGAGGAATTTTCCTCATCCTACTTGATCTCCTCTCAACAGATTGTGGAGAAGCAGCATGATCACAGGAGGTATTCTCCTCAACACATTTGGAAGGACACTTGACAATCCTGTTGAGATTCCATACCCTATGATCTTGGGTTTTTACAGCATTGCCAAAAAGTTTGACCACTTTTATTGGTTGTCCAAACTTGGACTTACCAACCCTTCTTTCAGGGAGTTTCACTCTAACCCAGTCACCAACTTGAACAACCGTTTTTTTACAGCTTTTCTCGCATCAAACTCTACTTTCCTTCTCTCCATTTTCTCCAACTCACGGTCTTTCCATCTCACAGTACGATCAACCACACCACCAACTTCCATTCTTCTAGAGGTCACCCAGAGAGGATTGACTTGCGTATTAGCTACCCTTCCTTTAAATAGCGTGAAGGGGCAAACTCCGGTGGAAGAATGTGGTGTGAACCTGTATTCACATACTTTTTTTTTTACAGCTTTCTCCTAGTCACAACTAGAGACGACTGCCAGTTGCATGACCTCCTTGAGTACTCTCACAAATCTCTCGACAACACCATTGCACTCGGGGTGGTACAGCGCGGCGCGCTTATGAGTGATTCCCCTCTCAGCCAAAAACTCCTCTACTGCACCAGAGGTAAACTGCACCCCATTGTCTGTCAAGACCGAAGCTGGCAACCCCTCACTCGCAAAAAGATTGTCCAAGAAACAAATCACAGCAGATGAATCAACAGAATTAACTATTTTGATCACGGGCCACCTGTCCCATGTAAACTCACGTCCCTTCTTCAGCAGACCTCTTACATTTTCCTTTTTCTGTGCAAAACCAGAGACAAATTTATTATAAAATTCTGCCATCCCTAAAAATTTAACAAGTTCATCCTTGTTCTCAGGATAATTGAGATTGGAGATGGCCTCGACCAAAGATGGTTTGGGTTTGATGCCTGAGCCAGAAACCAAGTGGCCTAGATATTCAATCTCTCTAACATCGAATTTACACTTATCTAATCTGAGAGTGAGCCCTGAGTCTTGCAACTTGGTCAAAACCTCTTCCAGTCTCGAATCATGCTCTTGCATATTTACCCCATGAACAAGAACATCGTCTTGGTAAACCTTGACGCCTTCAATGTCAGCCAAAAGATTTTCCATAACTCGTTGGAATACTGGTGCAGCCGATATTAAGCCAAATGGCATCCTGAGGAATTTAAAAGTGCCGAACGGAGTGATGAAAGCCGTAAGATCTTGGCACGAGGGATGGAGCTTGACTTGGTGATAAGCCTTGGAGAGGTCCAACGTGGAGAAGTGAGTGGCACCACCAAGTGAGGACAGCATTTCTGCAATATTTGGAAGCGGGTAGCGATCGACAACTACAGCTCTGTTGAGCTCTCTTAGGTCAATGCATAATCTGGCCTCTCCATTGGCCTTACGGGCCATCACCACCGGAGAGACCCATTCGGTGGCCTCAACCTCTTGTATGACCCCATTCTTCAACAGTTTGTCTAACTCGGACCTCATCTTATGTTTGACTAACAATGGTACACTTCTAACTTTCGCTACCTTGGGTACAGAATTGCGTTTCAACTTTATCAGGTGTATATAATTTTTTAGACAACCTAACGTATTATTGAAAACTCTGGGAAATTTTGCAATCCAGGTGTTGCGATCACTAACAGCAGCAACAGAAGGTAGATCCCTTAAGCACACTGAGGGAGACTCATTAGGGTCAAGGTAAACATGAAGGTCACGTTGATGAGCCCAGCTAATCAGGGAATCCCCTTTCATAGAGACATATATTTTTCCTGCAGTGACCCTACCTTTAAAGTCTATGGTACCCATAAAGTATCCCAAAAGACTGATTATTTCTCCCCCATAGCCTCTTGGTACGATGTCAGATTTAAACAGTTTTACTCTTCTAGAAAGATGTTGCTCATAGAACACCTTGGGCACAAGGGTAATCTTAGCCCCCGAATCAAACAGCATATTGACTGAACTACCATCAATTAGAACATGTTCAATAGGACCATCAACACCTTGGTTGTTGATTTGACAGACAAAAAGATTATCGTCATCTTGATCATAAATATCCACCTCCCTCACTTTCTTTTGATCTCTGTTAGATCTGCAGCACTTAGAAAAATGCCCCTTTCTTTTACAAATTGAGCAAACTGCCTTCCAGCCAGGATAATCCTTAAAGTTAGCAACATGACCTGGATTTCCACAACGGAAGCATTTCACCTGAAAGGATTTGGTATTTGCAACGGGACGTATTGCTTTAGTGGCAATAGAAGCACCCTGTGGAAAAGGCTTGTGTGATTTGTCTGAGGAAGGTGTTTTAATTTCTTTTACATCAGTATCAGCATTCTTATGACCTTCTGTATCTTTGCGAATTGCCTCAACGCAGGCTTTAGAGTGTTCATGCATCTTTAACGTAGTAATCACCTCTTTGAAGAGGGGTATTGTCTTTCTGCCACAGACTTTCCTTTGCCTTATCTATAGAACAACCCAACATGAGTTGGTCCCTTAACCTCTCATCAAGACTGCCAGCGAAAGAGCATGTCGAAGCAAGCTTACGTAGAGCTGTGACATATTGCTCGACAGACTCCTCATGCCTTTGCATCCTCTTCCCAAAGTGATAACGTTCTAAAATCATACTCACCTTGGGAAGATAATGCAAGTCCATTTTTTTAATGCAGATTTCGTATTCATTGAGAGAGTCAGCTTCATTATCAGGAAGATCTGGTAGGTGCTCAAACACTTCCTGTCCCTCCGACCCTAGACAATGTTGAAAAAGAGAAGACTTCCTCTCTGCACTTCGCGACGTACCACAAACCCTGGCGTAATTAGCAAATACCTTTTTCCATTTCAACCAGGGTATGGTAGGATCACCAGGAGCAGACAGAAAAAACGGAGGGGGAGTGACGTTCTGCATGGCAACAGGAGAAGGCTATCACAAGGCAAAGCAGGAAAGTACAATATATACTTGTAACACAAAGTAGAGAAATGCTGTGCAGATCAGCATGAAGAAACACTGTGAAGAGAGACAACCATTCTGCAGTGTCCAGCAGTATTCACTGTCTATGAACAAGAAAGCTGTGCAGATCAGCGTGTACCACAACAGATGTCGTAAGAAAAGAAGGCAGATAAGTAGAACATAAATCACAGTAAGAATAACTTTTCAGCTGTGCTGATCAACGTAGGACCTGCAGCACAAAGACCACCGTATTGAAAAGGCTGTGCAGATCAGCGTAATAACAAAGAGAACACCGTCAACTTACACCTCGGCATGCAGGGAAAACAGAGAGAGCAAATTTCTGCGGGGACAATATCAGCAGATCCTCTGTCACGCCGCGATGAGGCGCGAAGAAAAGAAGAACTGTTTAACTCCCTGATGCAGGCCAATGGGAGACTCAAGATGGCCACGGTCACATCGCGGCTTGACGTAGAGGTCATGCACACAGGCAGCACGCACCCGTGACAGGCGTGAAGACGGCGTCACCAAGGCCCAGCGCTGAAGTCAGGCAGAAACAGGCAATGGTGGTTGTCAAGCAACAGGAAACGGCAAACCCATAGGCTTCAACAACGGATCCGCAAACAGAAGAGAGGCAAAGAATGACGATCCGCTTGAGACAGGATCCAGCAGCAATCAGCGTAGGACACCTCGGCATGCAGAGAAAACAGAGAGAGAATCCAGGAACAGAGACAGGATCCAGCAGCAGTCAGCGGAGGAGCGGATCAGCAATGAGACAGGCAGACAGGAAGGCACTGCAGGGATGCGACACTGGTGGTGAGCTTCATCCTTATTAATTCATCGTTATTTTCATCCTTACGTTGAAGTTGAAAATTTTGCGTTAAAGTGTTGAGTTGAGGTCTCTTGGAGCCGGTGGGTGTGTTTCCGCTCGTCGCCAAAATGGAGTGGTGGACCCACGTAGAAGTAAGACAAATAGGCGTAGTCTTTGAGGATAGGCCTTTAATGTAGCTCCATTTCATAGAACCTCATCCTACAACCAACAGCAACAACTGATCTTACATTCAAGTACTAACATTCTACATCAGTCAGATTCTAATAAAGAATGGGACTCCATGGTAACAAGGGAGAACAGGAATGCTGCACTGCTTAGACTAGATAGCTAACACCAAGAACACCACAGGTGGCTTATAAAAATTAAAAAGGGGGGTTAAGGCCTGGTAAAAGGTTTATTTGCCAGGTTGAAATGGCATTTTAAAACTGCCCTACAGGTTGCAGTGGCAAGCATGACATGTTTACCGGGCTACTTAAGTGGGTGGCACAATGAGTGCTACTGACTAATAGTAGCATTTAATGTACAGGCTCTTTGTACATTTGATACTACTTATGAGTGGCTTTAGCAATTTAAATGTACCAATCAGAGGGATGCTTATGTTAACATGTTTAAGGGAGAAAGCACGCACACTTTACCACTGATTAGTAGGAGTAAAGTGCACAGAGTCCAAAAAGCCAACAAAAAGGGGATCAGCAAGGAAGGCAAAAAACTCCAGTGACCCTGCAGAGAGAGCCCAGTCTAACAGAACCCATCCAACCTTTTGAGCATATACTGTTTGCCTTACTGCAACCTATCCCACACAACCACAATGAAGTAAAATCCAGTATCGTACAACCTTTCTGCCCTTGGAGTTTGGAGGTTACTGATTTGCTATCGAGAGGAAAGTTTATGGAAATGAGCAGCCCCCTCCTCCTCCACTACACCAAACTGTTTTGGGGATCAGCTTCCACTCCCACTGGCCTGGTGATAGGCACCTCTTTACGTACTTGGGGGTTGAGATCTCTGACATTCTGCATCCTTGCTGTTGGGTGTTTTTCTCTTTTTCGTTGGTTTGGTGGCATCAACCACTTCTTGCCGGCTGGACTGTTGGCCTTGCAGTATTGGGCATTCTTATCTAAGCGTCTTCTTTTTCCTACGCCTTTTCTGTTACAGTTGTTTGCTATGGTCTTGAGGTATGTAGAGGTACGTCCCTTGAGTTAGGCTTGGACTTGTTTGATGTTGTTGCTTGTTTGGTTACTGCCTGTCTATCATGTGTTTGGTGTGTCTTTCAGGGTGTGCTTCCTGTCTGCCATTGCCTAAAGTTGGCTAGCCCAATTGTTCTTCTTTAGACCTGCCTCTATTGGGCACTGCTTGGGTATTGAGTCATTGGGTGAGGAATCTACAGGTAAAAATATCCATCAAACTGAAATGAGCACTTACCTTATGTAACACACTTTCTGGTGCATGCACTAATCAGCTGCAGATTCCTCACCAATCAACTGACCTCCATTACTTTGGAGTATTTATTATATGGTATTTTGTTGGTTCTATGCACTGTATCATTTAATCTTTAAGGCTATTTTTGCCTCTCAAGGTGGGGGGGGAAAGCATGAGACGTGACATCAGAGGAATGGGTTGTGCACATATGGCTCTATGACGTCTTATCTCAGTAGGTGCCAGAATTGGCTTGGAGCCTTGGCACCACCTGTTGGTGCAGAAGAACAGTTACAGAATTTCTGTATCTATTCTGGCGCTTGGGGAAAATTCAAGAGGTGAAGAATCTACAGGTACACAAGTATCTAACACAAAGATTGGTACTGACGGTTTCATTTTTGTGTACCCCATAGCAAAAGCGTATGTTTTGTTTTGGGGCAGTCTTGACCTTAGTCGTCTTCACATAAACAAGGTGAACTATGATAGTTATGCATAGCGGATAATCTATGGCACCTTTGAGTAATAATGATTCATAAAAATATCAGATATTGCTAATGGAATAGAGAACCACTATGTGGCCTTGTGGGGCAAAGCGCGTGCACAAGACCCTCTTCTAGCAAACTTATAACCTGAAAACAAAGAATTTTCAGCTAGGACTCAACTGCATGACAGTAATACTATAAATGTTTATGGAAACTATAGTGTGCATTTTGTTCTTTACTAAACACGTCATTTATTCTTACCAACTTCGTTCGGCTAATTTCATTGTGAGATTTTTATAGATTTTTTTCACCAAATTAATGTGACGCCTGACTTTTTTATTCATCTTCTTAACTCTATTCCATAAGAAATCAAAGTGCAATTAAAAAAAAATATTTGTAATTCTCAATTTCTCCCTCAACCTTTGACATATTTCTTTGATCCTTTTAGGTGTCGCAGCTTGAGTAACGAGGAATCTATCAGCCCGTGCTCCTTGGCGTTGTCTTACTTTTATGTGAAGGTTATTTGGGAGAGTATTTCAGAGTCTTCTCTGGTAAGTTCACATCGTGAACCAGAACCTCAATACTTACGTTTCAGTGATGCATCTCACTGCATGAAGTGGCTCTGCTTACATTGTCCTGAGAAAGATGCTAAGAGCATACTTGTTCCAACCTGGCCACATTCTCATGAGGCACTTACTAAAAGTTATAATTTTTTGGTGTACTTAATAAAGTTAAAGCTATGATCCGAAAATAAAACTCATATGACACCAGCATTTCTCTTTTTTTAGGCCATCATCCTAGGAACTCTGCTCCTGACAACCCTGATTGCACGTGCAGTGGTCAATTTCCATTCTTTGACAGGTAACATCTTTCTTCTTCGATGCATGGCCTAAAACATTAATAAATGTGGCATTAAATACTGCTGATTCAGGGCATGTGACTGACCCGGGTGTATTAAATTCTCTAAGCACATTTTATATAAACTTAAGACATGCCCTAATGAATATTTATTGTACTTACTTACCATAATGTAATATCTGCGTCACCAGGAAAGGCAGCCTTATCAATGACTTTCAAAGTTTTACAAAAGGTAGCATACATATTAGAAGTGTTTGTTAAATATGACTTCCATTGGATGGCTCTATTGTGAAGAACCACATCGAAATCATGATATTGACTTCTGTGACACAACAAAAGTGGTTACCCACTGTTGTGACGTTAGCAGGGTAAGCGAGTAGCTCAGTGACAATACCGATACCTCGAGCTTCACTCATGTTGTCTATCTGATTTCAGTCTGAAATCCTCTGTAAAAAACATCCTTGTTGCTCACAGTTGCTCATCTATAATTCTACATTTAATGTATGTGCAATACAGCTGGTGGAGAACATGCACAGTGCGCATGACTGTTTGGCCAGCCCAAGATGGCCGGCCAAACCGTCATGCGCACTTACAGTGCAGCAACCACTCCTCCTCTCTCTTACATCATGCTATCCTAGCCCTGCCCTAATATGGAGCTTGCAGCCAGACTAAAAATAAAATGATAATAACGTTCAATTATAATTTCATTTTTCCTTTGCACTGCCTTAGCAGAGGAGCCACCGCAGCTGAGAAGGCTGCGGAGCAATGTACAGGGTCAAAGGCAATCATACAGTCAACAAGTGAGAGGTAGCTGGTTATTGGATTGTTACTGCATGTGATGTAGTGTTCTTTACAGAGGTGTGGATTCACCTCTTTCCTAAACTGGAGCAACATTAGGGTGGTCCCATTGGATATGAGGCTGTTGTTTGAGATCCTAAGTTCATAGATGGAAAAAGGGACTGCTGCCTTGTTTTTCCCTTTTTTACACTTTGGCTCCAGTATGAAGGTGGCCTGGTTTAGGGTGTGCTGAGCGCCACCAGAGAGGGTGAGTTTCTCTACAAGATAAGTAGGGGTACTTTGGTAATGTTTTATTAGGGGGCAGTGAATGAGTATCATGTGGTTGTTTCTGAATTCCAGTAATCACTAGAGCAAGGAGTCTTTGTTTTTTAAATACTCATTATCTTGCACATTTTGAAAGATTGCAAAATACGTTTCCTCATAACTCATTTGCTTTTCTTATTTTGGATTTCAATTTAATAGTGACTTATAAACGGGAGGTCCTTCTATGGCTCTCATTTCCTGCCTGTTAAAGAATAATGGATTATTTACTACTCACATTGTGCTAAAATCAATAGCACTTATGTGGAGCTTTTTCCAGATACATTCTTAAACCCATTTAATTTACCAAGAAAAAAATGTTTACTCATTCCTTGATCACTTCAGCTACCAAATGGTCTTTGAGAACATGCAGTAAAGCTACTTCTTTTCTACCTTAAATACAAATTCTGAACTCAATTTATGGCTAGCATTCTTGATAATAAACACAACTTGCTTCTCTGTTTTTTTTTTATATCTCCTTCAAGAAATTGTGAAAATATTCCCCCACTACTTCTTATTGATAAACATTGTGCTAGTGCCTCTTCTCCACTCAGACAAAACTATTTTGAGCTTAGCTTGAGTCGTTGGGAATATTTGATTTTGGACAACGCAGGAGACTTGCTTCTTTTTTGTTAGACATCATTCAAGATCAGAATCACGGCTCATAAAGTTAAATGGTAACTAGGGGAGCTCTGCGTCTCAGGAATTAAATAGAGCAAGTCTAGTGCTGCAACTCTGTCCAAACGTACATCCACGAACGATGTGAACCAGAAATTCAGAATGGAGGACACAATGCATTACTATTCCTAGAGAAATAAAAATAATGGTAATACTTGAATCTCACTGTTTATGGAATTTTCAATTGAAACAAATAGTTGTCTGAGCTCCTGTAAAAAGTTCAAGGCTGACCAAGGATTCATATTTCCTAATATGCAAGGATTTGGAAAAAACTGCCTTTGGCATGATTTGTTTTTGTAATTTAGATACATTCTGGTGAAGGCTTTTCTGTGGGGAAGAAATAAAGCAAAGGCCTTTTCAGTCAAAAGGTCCAAGAGTCCCTGCAGTAAGCGTACATTCAAACACTTAGGCCATGATTGCGAGTGCCCCAGATTTATCCCCTTTATTTCACTTCTGTGGAATTACTTACAGTGGCGGCTGGTGACTTGTGAAACCGGTAAGGCATAAAAGTTGGATATGAGTTTTATGTAGTGAATGAGTGGAGTTCAGTGGTGTTCTTAGGACTGGTGCAGTATCTATTGCCACGTTCTGGAGTGTCACAGTGGGTAAGGCCAGGCCCCACTTTCTTTCATGACTCCCTCCTCCACCCCCCCCAAACATGTAACACCAGCTGTGCCCTTTCCACTTTAAACAGTCTTCTCTAAACTGGGCTTTCTTTTTTTTTTTTTTATAAATCTTTTTATTCAAAGGTTGCTCAGTGTATAACAATACAAGTCAAATATGAATTACAAAGTGCAGATCAATTGTGTGTGTCACAGACTACATCCAACTGCGGCGGTGAGTGCCATGTAAAATCCAAAGATCATACATTGTTGCGAGCGTGCATTCCTACCCCGAGCAGATTCAGCAAGAGATGTTTCCAGAACCACCTATTCCCTTAGACCCGCCCACATCAAGCCCCCCTGTAGTGTCCAGTTGCCCCATACGTTCTTATACTTGCATGGACAACCCCAGCTCCGATAAACCTCTCGCTCCGATAGTTGACACCAATCTAAATACTTCTGCCAGTCCCGGATATCTGGGGGTCTATTTGCTCCCCATGCTTTAGCAATGTTTCATTTAGCCACCCCGCTGCCAGTGTCAACCACAATCTGAGGTACCTGGGCCACTTCTCTTCCGCAGAAATACCCAAAATCAGCCATCTAGCAACTAGTGATACCTCCATGCCCGTAACCGCAGTCAAGACCGCCGTGACCTCCCGCCAGTAACCTTGGATTACAGGGCATTCCCAAAGTGTGTCGAAGAAAGTGCCCACTACGCCGTAACCCTGAATGCACTGGGCCGAATCGCTGTGCCCCATGCGGGGTATACTGGATTGAGAATAATAAGATCTGTGCAATAGACGCAATTGTATAAGACGGAAGCAAGCCCTTATGGCAATTTCCCTAGGGCTTTGGACCGCCTTTTCCCAGTCGTCATCTTCAATCAGCCCTTAATCAACCTCTCAAGCCGCCCGCAGTGAGCCTAGGAGATCCGGCGAATAGTTCATTATCTTCCGGTAAACCATGGAGAGCGCCTTGGCCGGCATTGGGTCTAACAACAGTCAGCCCTCCATGGGCGAGTATACCGGGAGCTGTTTCCCCTCGTGTAGGTGGCACTTCAGAGCATTTCGCAATTGTAGGTATTGGAATCTCTCCCCCTGTGCCATCTCATACTCTGCTTGCAGGTCCTCAAAGGTCAGAAGCTTCCTTCCTCTCCAAACGTCCCCTAGTTTATCTATCCCTATTAGGCCCTACCGGATAAGACTTCTCAGCTGCTTTACTTCTCCAAGGAGATCACTGTCCCACAGTGGGGTCATGGCAGTTAATTTGCCATCCCACCCCAAGTACCTATTGACATTGTGCCAAGCCACCACCACCACCCGAGTATGGCTTGGAAGTGTGCCTATCTTTTTCTTCAAATACAGAAGGGCAGGGTATCCCCAGTCGCCCATTGTAACACGTTCAACGCTATAAGCTGGTTCCTCCCTATTCCAAAATATCCACTCATTGATCACCATCATCTGGGCGGCCCAGTAATATGCGCGAAGGTCTGGAATCGCCAATCCTCCCTTGAACTCTCCCCGCTGTAGCTTCCCAAGAGATAGGCGCGAGCTGCCTCCATTCCAGAGGAATATGCGAAGCTCGCTGTTAACCTTAATGAAGAAATTGTCTGGCACCTTATACAGGGTATTTTGGAGAACATAAAGCATATGGGGCAGGGCTATCATTTTAAACAGGACAGCTCTGCCCATCAAGGATGTCGGCAGTGCCCTCCAATGGACCACATCCGCCTGGAGAGGCTCCAACTGAACAAATAGGTTCCGTTGAAGGAAGTCCTCCACGGTCCTGGTGATAAAAATTCCAAGGTAGCGGAATCCATGCGTCACTACTGGTGCGAGGCAACCCAATGGAAGGCTAGGGGTCCCTCCCGTGAGTTAAAGGACCATTGATTTATCTCAATTGATTTGGTACCCCGAGTAACTCCCGAAGAGGTGAAGGATGTGTAGAAGTCTGTGGACTGAGGATCGGGTCCGCGAAACATAGAGTAGGATGTCATATCGGCATAGAGAGAGATTCTTTCTTCCCATGCCCTACCGTTGCTGATCCCCCAAATAAGAGGATCTCGGCAGATCCAGGCTGCCAAGGCCTCGAAGGCCTTGCCGAAGATCATCGGCAACAGGGGGCGTTCCTGTCGCGTTCCCTTACGTAGGGCAAAGGCGCGGAGTAGGTCAACATTCATTCTCACCCTTGCCACCTGGTCCTGATATAGAAGTCAAATCCACTGGCAGAACTTAGGACTGAAGCCCATGCAGGGGAGGACCGCAAATAGATAGGACCACACTATACTATCAAAGGCCATTCTTGCATTCAAAGACAGTACCATGGCCTTCTCCGACTCCGGGTCTGCTGTCATGTGCATCACTGCGAATAGACGCCTCAGGTTTAGATAGGTGCTACTACGTGGCACAAAGCTGGACTGGTCCGGATGGACGATTGAGGCTATGACCTTCATCAGTCTATTCGCCAACATCTTGGCCAACACCTTGGCCTCTATGTTAAGTAAAGATATAGGCTGGTACGAGCTGCATACCGTGGGTGGTTTGACCTTCTTAGGGAGAACTACTATTGTGGCCGTTCTCTGATCTTCCGGAAGGGCCCCGTCCTTCCGCGCCACCTGGAACATATTAAGAAGATAGGGTGCGATTTTGTGGGCTACACATTTGAATAATTCAGTCGGTGAGCCGTTAGGCCCCACTGCCTTGCCCGACTGTAACCCCGGATGGCCCCTTCTATAAACTGGGCTTTCTTTTGTATAACACAAAATCGCATGTGACAGATTCTCAGATTGATAAGGAACTTGAATTTCCTACTGAAATTGGTTAAAATTGGTAGACGTCTGAATAGTTGCTTTACTCAAGTCGTTTGTGTGAGCATCTGCCTCAGGAATTATGATATTACAAAAGTTGCCACCAAATAACAGCATGTAAAGACCGACCAAATCACATAATTTAGGCATTTTTCTGGTCATTTTGCAGTGACCTGTTGCACTTACAAACAGTACAGAAAAGTTGGTTGCATTGGCTGACCAACGCACACACAACGTTTTGCACCAGTCAGTGATTATAAATGCTGACTCAAGACTGGCACAAAATTGCCATGGCTGTTCAGGACAGCTAATCAAAACATTCATGACATAACATTAGGATCTTGCTAGCAGTGGTGTCCTCCTGGAGTGCTTTGAAGACAAGACGTAGTTACACCAATGCCTCTTAGAAAGTTACAAAATAAAAGCGTACTGCATGAAATAAGGAACATTTGGTACATTTAATGGAGATAGTTGGTAAATAGATTAACCAAACAAAGTTATACAGGTATTTGGATGCCTGGCAAAGGAAATTATTTATTCATTTAGTTATTTATTAATATGTGGATTCTGTAACATACTCCAAGTATCTGACAGCTTGCTGTACTTTCCGAATAATGTTATGTAGAAGAAACATAAGGTGCTTGCAGATACTATTTTGACAGGCGAATGAAAAAGAGACCATGCATCTCCAAGCATAAACATCAAGTCCTGCTCATAATGATTTCAAAAGCATGAAAGTGCACTAACAGATTAAATGACGATTTGCTTAATGACTTAGGCAAATTATTAACTAGGGAATGTAAAAGTTCATCTAAAAGAGACCACAACATCCATGGTACAATAAGCAGTGTAGACTTGCTGAGGTTGCTTTAATTAAATTTGTCTAAGCCAATAATCATAAGCAAATTTTATTGGCTAGGAGAAATTACAAGGAAGGGCAGGCCAAAGCTAAATCAGATAGGGAAGATGAAGTATGGAGTTATTTGGTAAATGCAGTCCGAGCGGGGATAGTAAGACATTTTAGAGTATAATTGCTCATGGAAGCTGTCATGCTACATCTCAGGTTGACTTCCACTTGCAGCCTCAGATATGGGTTGAACACTTCGAGAGTCTATACTCTGAAACTGGAAAGATCTCAGATGATGCACCATATCAGGGACTAATCAAATCAAATGGAACAACATGTTCCCTCCTAATATCACTCAAAGAGCTCTAGATACTCTGTCAGCCTTAGTTCCCAGGAAGGCCTCTGGACCTGATTGCATCCCAGATGATTTGTTTGCTGCAGAAGAACTCATATGGGTCCCATATCTTAATCTGCTTTCAAAATCTCTCTCAAATCCTGGCACCATGCTGAGATTCTCCCTATCTTTAAGAAGGGTAGCCAAGACCTATTAGTCTAATCAATGGGTTGCATAAGCTTTTCTTCCGACACATTTTGGGGAAACTGACTGACTGGGTTACAGAGAACAACATTCTAACAGATCTCCAAGCAGACTCTTGCTAGAAGGTTTGTACAATAGATCAAATTTTCCACTTCTGTGTAATATATTGGAAAGAGGTGGTATTGGAGAAGTGCCACCTGCATGTGATCTTTGTTGACCAAAAATACTCTTTCGATTCAATTTCCTGTCATAAGCTTTGGGGTGTTTTATACCATTTGGGGGTTCCAGATAACATTCCATCAGTTTTAATAAGATTGCACGAAACCAACTATGCCCGTGCCAGGTGCGTAAAAATGGGTGAGCGGTCTAATTTTTTTAGAATGGCGAAGGGAGTTTACCAGGGCTGTATTTTGTCCCCAGTTCTTTTTATGCTGTATATTAATGACCTAGTGCAATTTTTAGACTTCCCTGGCAATGATGCTCCAAAATTAGGTCCTCTCAAAATCCCTACGTTATTGTTTGCAGATGACATGCTCCTCATTTCTAAAACTCCTGCCGGGTTGCCGGCCTTAGTGGGTCAGTTTTTAATTTTTGCTTTCAGAGGGCGTTAGAATTGAACATTAGGAAGACCAAATTTATGTCTTTCAACCCTTATAAGGCTGCGTAGAGTCATATTAAAGCTCAAAATTAACTGTTTGAGCAAGTCCAAGATTTCCATTATCTAAAGGTTAGATTGACCAATAAACACAGCTGGCTGTTGCAAATTAACAAATGTGCACTAAAGTTATAGCAGGAATCTGGGGCTGTTATGAAGCTAGTCAAGAATACCAAGACTAGAATTGTTTCCTCAGCTGTAGAAATATAAAATATTAAAACAAAGGGGTCTGCTCTGTACGGCTCAGAGCTATGGGAGACATGTAAAAGATAACAGGCTTGCTGTGGTTAAAACAGGTGTATTAGGTCTTTATTGAATCTCCCGCAAAGTGCCCCATGCCTCCTCCATCAGTTACTAGATGTAGGCGTGTTTTCGGTCTCCTCTTGAAGTAAATCAAGGCCTCTACTGTTCTGGCATAAATTGTGGTCCACTGATGAGTTAGCTCCATATAGGTCACCATCAATGGAAATATTACGCTCAAATGGCTATTTGAAAATCCCCTGGCTAGTATATATTAAAAGTTTGCTATATAGATTTGATCTCCCTTCTCTTTAGGAATCTCCCGCTGATGCCAGTCTCAAAATCAGTGATCAAAGCGAAATTAAAGGTTTTACTTTGGGAAGAAGAATTACATAGATGCAAGCCGGGCAGCTTGAAGGACAGATTTTTAGATCTCAAAGTTATTCCCTCATCTGAACCTTTCCTAGATAAGATCCTTTGCCCCATAGCCTAACAGCTGTATACCAAATTTAGATATGGGATTCTGCCTATAAACAGCTTTTGTATTCGCTGGGGAGAGAAATACTGCACTAGAACTTTATGTCTGTTGTGCAGATTCCAGATTGAAACCTTGCACCATCCCTTTTTTCTTGTAATGCTTACTCAGTGCCACGCAGAAGTGGATTAAACTTGTTTGTCATCTTATGGGAATCAGACAATATGAAGTTGCACAAAGAATTCTGAGAACTGACGCTAATGAAGTGACTGTCATCAGTGTTGCTAAATTTTTATTTTCGGGATGGGTTGTACGCAAGAAACTTTTAGATTCTGATGTTGACCATTTTCTTAATGATTATCATCTACTATTATAGGATTTTTAGCTTATTTTACATTTGATCAAATTAATAGCATTTTAAAATCTTTGATGTGTGATATTCAAATTTAAGGCTTATGCCTCTAAAACTGTTCTTTTGAGAATCATCTTTTTTGTTCACCCATACCAGCACTACTATTGCTGGAAGTGTTTACATATTGGCTCTCTTGCGCAATGTATTTATAGCACTTTCATTTGTTATGCGATCTATCTCAGGCAAATCAATTGAATTTCTATAAGTTGACTTTATTCGTAAGAACTTCTGCTGAGCTCAATGTTGCCATGTGATGTTTTTATTTATTGTTATTCATGTTATGTTATAAGCATTTAACAGCGCACGTACACCAAACTGTCTTGTGGCACTAGATAACAGAACTACCACGCAGCACTCGCAGTTTTAATCATAGGCCTGTTTAAAAAGCCAAGTTTTCAAAAGCTGTCTAAATCTGATGTAGCAGGAGGTCATCCAAATTCCAACCGGCAATACAGTTCCATATTTTAGGGGCGAGTGTGGAGAATCTAAAACCTCCAAGCCTTTTCTTTTTAAAAGGGGGGATGATAAGAAGATTCAAGTGAGAAGATCTTAAATTATGGGTCGGTGAGTATTTTTAACCGGGAGTTGAAATGGAGGCTGAACTGTTGCCATATAAAGCTTTAAAAATAATGCAACCAGTCTTAAATACCGTGTGCTGTTTCACTGGGAGCCAGTGCAATTCACTCAACAGGGGGGTAATGTGACATTTCCTAGGTTTTTGATAAATTAGCCTGTCCGCCTGGTTTTGTACAGGTTGTAGCCTACGGTTAAGGTTATGTCTTCAAGAAGACCAAAGTAGAGGGAGTTTGCATAATCTAGTGTAGATGTCACTAGTGCCATAATTACCTGAATGAGGGCTTCAAAGAAATGTACCTATTTTCCATATTTTGTGCAATTGCAAGAAACAGGCTTATATAACAGCTCCTATTTGGGGTTTCATGGACAAGTTATTGTCTATCAAGACCCCAAGGCTTTTGACTGAGCTCTTGGGCTGGGGAGGGGTGCCCATTTCTGCTTGCCAAAAGCTGGGGTTCTATGTATCAGGCTTGGTACTGTCAATGACGATTTCCGTCTTATCAGAATTTAACTTCAGCTGATTGCAGTTCATCCAGTCCCTGATGAATAGCAATGTATTTTGAAAAGAAGCTTGAGAATCCGGTGAATTGTCGATAGCAAAGAGCTGTTACATATCCTCCGCTTCATGTATGTTTTTTGGATTATTAATCCGAAATAAACAAATTGAATTAAATTGATTAAATATCAATTTATTTTGGGCTCTATATAATTTAGCCGTGAATGCTTTTACAAGGGTCATTACTTTTATTATAACAGTAGATAGGTAAAGATGTGTATTTAATATGATAGGAAAATAGTAATATTAAAAAATTCATCTTTCTGCCCTGCTCTCGGATTTTTGTGAACCTGGATAAGCTGATATTTGTGATCTGTGTGTAGTTTCGGCCATCCAGACAAGCTCCAGTGCCATGTACGTTTCCCTAAAATGTGGAAAGTGTTTTGACTTTGTAATTGGCGTATTTGACATTATTATATGTCTGACATGAAGGACACTTAAGGAACACATCTATGTGAATATCCAATCTCTCATGTGAGCTTGCATCAAAGCTTTCACCAATCAATCCCTATGACATGAACTGGGGTCCTGATTAGGCCTGGAAAAGTATGAAGAAAAAAAAACCAGTGTTTTCCAATGAAATCCTGGATTTAACACCGTGCAAGTTAGCCATCAGTGAGCCTTATATCAGTAAGGTCAACATTTATAGTGCCTAAATATAAAATATAAAGTTTCACAGTCCATGTACATCTGAAAATGTAACAAGCTTAATTGGTGTTAACTGTGAGGCAGTACACTATTAATCTTCTGTCTATTTATTTCAGTCATTAGATTAGCATGCATTTTTGTTTATGTTGCCAGGGTAACGTTTATAAGGTTGTTTCAAGGTCTGAATGCTGAGGACTGGTGAATGCCCTTCTTGATTGCCCAAAAAAAGCTTGTCTCCTCTCAGTAGCCACAGTGTCTCCATGCACCAAACAATATATAGGAAAGGTAGCAAGTGTGTACTTACGAGGTTCCCGGTTATGAGCAAAAAACAAAGTGTAAACAAAAAACACCTCCACAGTCTTTTAGCCCTTGATTGAAGATGAAGATTAGTACTGGAACAATTATCAAGGCACCAAACTCCCTCTTACATCAGGAAGGAAAAAAAGGCAAGCAGAGATACCCAGGAGTAGAATACAGTAGAAGTTGCAGCTGCTAGAAGCCAACAATATGGGGCAAAAACAGTAGCAAAGGGGAAAAGAAGATGACGAAAAATAAGGGAACAAATATGTAGCAATGTATCCATCACTTGCAAATACTCCTTCATATATGATTATAGGAACTGACTTAACAGGAAAAAGCTCTATTTAATTTTGGAGTGAGAAGTTCAAATAACATCCTATGGTCAGACCATCTTCTTGCGAAGAATATAAGACTTGTCCATGGGCTTTTCCTGAAAATCATGGCATTTGTTTGGTACACAAGGAAGCCCAAGTTAGACATACTTCGTCCAGCTCTTAATTCCACAGTTCTGCCACTGTCCATCAAGACTGATGCTCCTGGTAGCTTGTGGTACATTACTCCAGGTGATCATGAGTCCGGACACTCCAGAGCAGTCACAGCTTGATCACGGCATCTAGCTACACAGAGTTTTTCTTCTTCTTTTTCTTGATACAAATGTAAAGGGTTGTCAGATTCCTGTCTTTAAGAAGACTAGTTTGACCTAGTTCACAAGTGAATGGAATTCTTTCACACCTCCTCCATATCTAGGAGAGTAGCTTGCCTCCAATGATATAGAACCTTCGTGGCATAAAGGTCATTCTGGCAGTCACTACATCTGTTTTAGCAACTATCAGTGAAGGTAGTTCGACCACGATTAAAGCTCTGCTTAGGCAAAGGTCTGGCTTACTCTCACAGTTTCTTGTCTTAGCATCCTCTTGTTAAAGGAGGTTTCATTTTGATCGAAGCTCCGGTCCAAAAACAGTCATCCAATCTGACACGGCCCTTCTGTTTTGACGACTAGGAGGTCAAAAAAGCCACAGCATGTAGCTACTTTTAAGGGTAGATATGATGGACTAGGCTGAAGCACTTTGTGGTGTTCTTATCAGTATGCCCAGTGTTAGCTATGTTGCCATAGTGTCACATGCTGAGTTAGAACTCCATCTGTATAGAATGTTAGGGCTTGAAGAAGAGTGTCAGTTGCTTTTGGTTGTTTGGAGGATGAGGTCGTATTATAAGGAGCTACATTAAAGCCCTTCTTCAAGCATCACGTCTGTGTGCCTTCTTTCCGGTGGACACACCACCTCATTTTGGCGACGAGTGGAAATTACCTGCAAGCTCCAAGAGACCTCAACTCAACAATTTTCAACTACATTGTTAAACTCCCCAACGGAGTCTGCCTGCCTTGCTCTTTACATTTTCAAGGCGCCGCCGCTACTCACCCGAGACCTGAGTGGATCCTGTCTGGAAGCTGCCAGAGATTGCCTCTTACCGCCCTGAAGATATCCTTCCTGTCAGATGCGGAGGTTTGTCGCTCACCGCTCCTCTTATTTTCCATTCAGTGTGCGCCTTTGAGCTCCCCTGCAGCCAAGCGTATCCCACAGATCTACATGGTAAAGCAGTGGTGAATACTCGGTCTTCGTGAGCGGACACAAGGCCGCAACGGCTGCCGCAAGGCCTGTCTCATTTCCCGTTGCTTCTTACGGTTGCTTAGCAACCACATGCCTGGCTCTGCCTGACTTCACCCCTTGTTCCAACGTCATCATTGTTCCTGCGTGATCTCGTCGCGACGTCACGCCACCGCGGCCATCTTGACGCAAGTTAAGTGGACTACGAGGCACCTCCTCCCAGCTTCTTCGCGACCAAAGTCGATTTACAGAAGCAATCATTTTCTGCATCGGGCTGCTCTGTGAATTCACATCACCTGTGCATCGTGTTGCCCCGTGAATTCACATCACCAGAGAAGCGGGACACGCTTGTCATCTTCAAGGTACATTTTTTTTTTTTTTTTTTTTTTAGCACGCTGATCGGCACAGCTTTCTCCTCCTTTTTGAAGTACTCTGTGCTGCAGGTCCTACGCTGATCAGCACAGCTTAAACACCGTTGTGACATTGATCCTTGTACCATCCTTGTGTTGCTTCTTTGGGTAACTCCTGCCGGATCCATTATCCTGTACTTTCACTGCATTTTAATGATGCTAATCTTGATTATAAACATAACATAGTGATCTCTGTCCTGCAGGTACTACGCTGTTTAACACAGCTGTGAGGTAGGGTTTAGGTGACTAATAAGAAACGTTCAGCACCTCTTAACATTTTTATTACCTTGACGTACCTTTCCTTACAGTGTTATTACCATATTCTCTAACTGATACTTTAACCTCGAGCTACTTTACTTCTTTCTGTTGCCATGCAGAATGTCACGCCTCCTCCGTTTTTTAGCAGCTCCTGGTGAACCTATCATACCCTGGTTGAAATGGAAAAAAGTTTTTATTAATTATGCCAGGGTTTGTGGTACCTCTTTGAGTGCAGAAAGGAAGTCTTCTCTTTTTCTACATTGTTTAGGATCGGAGGGACAGGAAGTATTTGAACACCTACCAGATCTTCCTGATAATGAGGCAGACTCCCTCAATGAATACGAGATATGTATTAAGAAAATGGATTTGCATTATCTTCCCAAAATGAGCATGGTTTTAGAACGTTATCACTTTGGGAAGAGGTTACAAAGGCAAGATGAATCTGTTGAGCAATATGTCACGGCTCTGCGTAAGCTCGCTTCTACATGCTCTTTTGCTGGTAGTCTGGATGAAAGGCTGAGTGATCAACTCATGTTAGGTTCCTCCATTGATAAAGCCAAAGAAAGTCTTTGGCAGAAAGACAATCCCCCACTTCAAGATGTTATCACTACTTTAAAAATGCATGAACATTCCAAAGCCTGTGTTGAAGCCATTCGCAAAGACACAGAGAGTTATAAGAGTCACACTACTGAAGTTAAAGAGATTAAAACTCTCTCTTCCGACAAGCCAGTCAAACCGTCCACGCTGGGTGTCCCTATTGCTTCAAAATCTATACACTCTGGTGTTTACCCTAGAACTTTTCCAACTAAATGCTTCCGTTGTGGGAATACAGGGCATCTTGCTAATTCTAAAGATTGTCCTGGCTGGAAGATGACTTGTTCTATTTGTAGAAGAAAGGGACATTTTACTAAATGCTGCAGATCGAACAGGGAGCAAAAGAAAGTAAGGGAAGTAGACATCTTTAACCAGGGTGATGATGATGAGCATATTATATGTCAGGTCAATGATCAAGGGGTTGATGGTCCTATAGAAACTGTCCTTATTAATAACAGCTCTGTCAAAATGTTGTTTGATTCGGGGGCCAAAATCACCCTGATTCCCAAGATTTTCTATGAAAAGAATTTATCTATGAAAGTCAAGCTATATAAACCTGACATAGTGCCAAGAGGTTATGGAGGGGAAATTATCCGTCTCTTAGGTTATTTCATAGGAACGATAGACTTTAAAAGCAGGATCACGGCAGGGAAGATATATGTATCCATGAAAGGGGACTCCCTCATCAGTTGGTCTCATCAACGGGATCTTGGTGTTTATCTCGATCCCAATGAGTCCCCCTCCGTATGCTTGAGAGAACGAGAACCACCCTCTGTTGCTTCCATTTCTGATCGCAACACCTGGATTGCTAAGTTTCCCACCGTTTTCTGTAACAAGTTAGGATGTCTTAAAAATTATATACACCTGATAAAGTTGAAACATAATTCTGTGCCTAAGGTAGCCAAAGTGAGAAATGTGCCCATGTTGGTCAAAGACAAGATGAAGGCCGAGATAGATAAACTGTTAAAAAATGGAGTTATACAAGAGGTTGAAGCCACAGAATGGGTTTCTCCGGTCGTGATGGTCCGAAAGGCCAACGGAGAGGCAAGATTATGTATTGATCTGAGAGAACTTAACAAGGCTGTTGTCGTGGATCGTTATCCTCTCCCAAACATTGCTGAAATGTTGTCATCTCTAGAGTGGGGCCACTCATTTCTCAACCTTGGACCTCTCATCGGCCTATCATCAAGTCAAGCTTCACCCTTCGTGTCAAGATCTAACAGCTTTTATTACCCCCTTCGGCACTTTTAAATTCCTCAGAATGCCGTTTGGTTTAATATCAGCTGCATCGGTATTCAAAGAGTTATGGAAAATTTTTAGCTGGCATTGATGGTGTCAAAGTGTATCAAGATGATGTTCTGGTTCATGGGGTGAGTTTACAAGAACATGATTCGAGAGTAAAAGAGGTGTTATCCAAATTGCAAGACTCAGGGCTTACCCTCAGACTAGACAAGTGCAAATTCAATGTCATGGAGATTGAGTATCTAGGTCACTTGGTGTCAGGTTCAGGGATAAAACCAAAGCCATCTCTAGTTGAGGCCATCTCCAATCTCAACTATCCTGTGAACAAAGATGAACTAGTTAAATTTCTTGGTATGGCAGAATTTTATAATAAATTTGTCCCAGGTTTTGCACAAAAAACAGAGAATGTTAGAGGCCTACTCAAAAAGGGATGTGAGTTCATATGGGATAAGTCTTGTTGTGATGAATTTGACCTTATCAAAAAGTGTTTGAATAAGGCACCTAGCTTATCTAGCTTTGACCCCTCAAAAGAGTCTGTGGTTATGACTGATGCTAGTTGCAAGGGGTAGGTGCTGTCCTCCTGCAACCTGGTGAAAAAGCAGACAACACCATTTTATTTATCTCCAGACCACTCAGAGGTGCTGAGCGCAACTACTCTGTAATAGAGAAAGAAGCTTTGGCTGTTTACTGGGCTGTTCGCAAACTTAAAAAGTTTCTGTGGGGGAAAGGCTTCTCTGTAGTCTCTGACCACAAGCCTTTGAAAGAAATTTTTGAAAGGAAAGGGATTGATTGTGTCTCCCATAGAATAAGGAAATGGGTTGTTGCCATGCAAGATTTTGAGTTTCATGTTTCTTACTTACCAGGTGCCAACAACATCCTTGCAGATTGTTTGTCTAGGCTTGGTGGTTCAGCTTCCCCTGAAGCCTGTGATGATGACAATCTCGCTGGTGAAGACTCTGAGGAAGATTTAAAAGTTTGTGTGGTTACTGAGGGGTGGTGACTGAAGAAGAATGGAGTACAGGATTAGAGAATGATCTCGTATTGCAGCAAGTCATCAGCTATGTGCGTGATGGGTGGTGTGACAAGCGCAACTGTGAGGATCTGGTCAAAGGATTTTGGAGTGTGAAAGAGGAATTGTCCTTTTCCAATAGATTACTCTTCAGAGGGAGCAGACTTGTTGTACCTTCTGTTCTGCGTGACAAATTGGTTGAGAATGCCCATTCAAGCCACATGGGTATAGCCAAAACAAAAGAAAGGCTTAGGGAAGCCTATTGGTGGCCTGCAATGGATGTCCAGATAGAGAGGCAGGTACGCAGTTGTCCTCAATGTGCCAAGAGTGACAAAATTCTTAAGTGTAGAACGCAGCCCATGGTTATCAGACAACAAGCCAGTGGTCCTTGGGTTGATATCGCAGTGGATATTCTAGGTCCAGTAAAGGTTAGAACCCAAGATCGTTATGTGCTGGTGTGCATAGACATGTTTTCCAGGTGGCCTGCGATAAAAATTGTCAATTCAGTTGACTCGACTTCTGTGATATGCTTCTTGGATGATCTTTTTGCAAGTGAGGGTTTACCACGTTCCATCTTAACGGACAATGGAGTGCAGTTTACCTCCGGAGCGGTAGAAGTGTTTTTCAGTGAAAGGGGGATTACACACAAGCGTGCTGCATTGTATCATCCAGAGTGCAATGGTGTTGTGGAGAGATTTGTGAGAGTCCTCAAGGAGGCTATGCAATTGGCTGTTGTCTCTAGCTGCAACTGGGAGGAAGCTATCAAGAAAAAAGTGTGTGAATACAGATTCACTCCCCATTCTTGTACAGGTGTTTCACCTTTCACGCTGTTTAAAGGAAGAGTGCCCAGTATGCAGGTCAACCCTCTTTGGGTGACCAATAGAAGAATGGAAGTTGGTGGCGTGGTTGACCGCACTGAGGGTTGGAAAAGCCGTGAGGTGGAGAAAATGGCGAGAAGGAAGATAGAGTTTGATGTGAGAAAGGGTGTGAAAAGAACTGTTGTTAATGTTGGGGACTGGGTTAGGGTGAGACTCCCTGAGAGAAGAATTGGTAAGTCTAAGTTTGGCCAACCTATAAAAATTATAAAACTCTTGGGAAATGCTGTGAAAACACAAGATCACAGGATATGGAACCTCAGCAGAATTGTCAAGTGTCCTTCCATATGTGCTGACGAGGATTCCTTCTGCAGTCCCGCTTCTCTTCCACCCCATATAGGAAGTAGACCTTGTAGACTGAGGAAAGTCCCTCTTCGTCTTCTAGATGGTGTTTAGCATATTTCATGTGCAGTACATTTCATGTTTCACATCTATTGTTATTATAAGGAGCTTTTCATGTTTCACATCTATTGTTTTTTTTTTGTGGTAAAAAGGGGGAGGTGATGTGGTGTTCTTATCAGTATGCCCAGTGTTAGCTATGTTGCCATAGTGTCACATGCTGAGTTAGAACTCCATCTGTATAGAATGTTAAGGCTTGAAGAAGAGTGTCAGTTGCTTTTGGTTGTTTGGAGGATGAGGTCGTATTATAAGGAGCTACATTAAAGCCCTTCTTCAAGCATCACGTCTGTGTGCCTTCTTTCCGGTGGACACACCACCTCACACTTCTTTGGAGCAATGTGTTGATGTTAATGGGCCAGAGGATGTTGACTTTGTGAGGAGCTTGAAGAGAATGAGCAGGAGAGACAGCGCGAAATAGGTTTAGTCAAAGCTCTATTCTACCCTTTGATAGCACTGGGGAACAAAGCATTGTGGAACTACTAGTGCAGGACGCCAGGCCAGGTCTCAATAACTAGATTATACTTCTGAAATGTTAGAGAAGGAAATGTTCGGAGATTCTGACATTTTTCGGTGGTTAATTTAGGATCAACTTTATATAAACAGATAACATGATTGAAAGCGGAGTTGTGCTTGAAAATGAGAAGGCAACAGAACATTGCCTGTCTGAACAATTCCTATGTGCCTAGAGAAAGACTAAGCAGTGTGAGTCACTCTTTCCCTGAATCTCTGTACCTGAATAGGTACTCTTATTAACTGGGGCACTGGACTCTTGTTGATCCACAAGACAAAGAGTGTCCAAGGCTGTCCAGAAAACATTTGCCTGCTGTAGTACCTATTCACCTGCTGATAGGATTTCTGGAAGATCCAAGAGACTGAATGAGTATTATTCTCCTGATAAACGACCAGCAAGTCCACTCATCATATTCCAGCCTCACAATGACTTAAACATTCAAATACAGCATGAGTTGTTTTTTGTCAAGAAGAATTCACGAGAATATTGCATAAAAATAATAGATACATAGTTTATAAGACTAATAGATACATTGTGTAAAGTTGGAAAGAAAATAATATAAAATGTACAGTATAAAATTCAATACTGTAATTTCTGTAAACACGAGATTTGTGCAGTTAGAGAATTGTGCAAAGTGAACTAAAGATCTTCATTTGTATAGCACATTCCTGGAAGGTAGGAACGTTTTATCGTATATAGCCATACAGATTGTAGCATTTATATGACCGCCCCATAGCAGCACTTTTGATTGTATGTTTTTGTATTCTTTAGGCACTGCCTCTTTGGAAAGTCTTGAATCATCTCAAAATCGAAATCCTTCCACTGATAATGCAGGCAGCATATCCTCTGAGACAGGAGAGCTGGCTGTAAACAGCAACACAAGGCAGCAGGCCCATCAAGAAGGATCATCACATTTTCTCATTTGGGATACAATGTTAACAATGATTTCTACTGTAAAGCAAGTGCTAAGAAGGCACAGACCAGCGTGGGAGTTTTTTGCTACAATTTTAGGAATTTTCCTATGCATGAGATATATGACATATTTATTACATCACACATAAGCAACGACAAAAGGATTAAAATGATGATAACATAATGCATTAATTCAGCCCATGGTGGCAAGCCTTTGGAATGCAATAATAGACTGAATGCAACATTCATATCTATCATAAAAGAATAACTCGCCATGTTTCCAAAAATGAATGATAAGACTTAGAAGATAACTTCTGTGGTGAGGGGCAAAGAAAGTTTCCAGTTCAAATCAAGTGGCAATTTGATGTTTCATGGAGATTTGTGATGTACTTGGGTGATTTTCAGATCAGGGCAACATGGAAATATTATGGCTGTGAAATATGTGACTTGTTCTTTCAAAACAATCTTTACCAAAGAAGAATAAACATAATTATTTCAAAATGAAAGAATGATGGCTCTTAAATTTGATTGACAATAGGGGACTGGGGTATAGACAAAAGGAATCAAAGTGAGATATTGTCTTGCTGATAAATTGTTTACTGCCGATCAAGGTAGCTTAGGAATTAATCTGTGTTCCCTCTCTTGGCCAATTTATGTGATTCTAGCCAAGAAAGTATATTGTCCTGTGCATCAGCCTTGACTTTTAACAAGATTTTGTGTGCCAACGTACATGTATCAAGGCACAATATAAGGTTCCAACCCTGCCTCTTGACCCACGAATTTCGAAGTGAATCATCCTCCTTATTTTGAGATTGAGATTCCAAGGCAACTCAAAGGCTTTGATCTATCAAGTAAAAATGCTTCTGCTAGCACCAGCCAGCCTCCACTTCAGGGATGGGACAACTGTGGCCTTTCAGGCAACGCTGCTCTCAGGCAAAACTCAGTATTCCTCTTTCTCACTTGACAATCTGGGGGCAAAGATGGAAGTGGCAGCAAGACCCTCAACAACAGGTGTGGTTGATAGTATGGTTTATCACATACCCGCAATGCCAGCTTTGCAACAATGGTGGCAGGAAGGGGCATAGGCTACTGCCAGCAAGGATGGTGATAACACTGCCACCAAGTCAGGCTGTCCTATTGGTGATGGTGTTAGGGGTATATTTGCCACATTTATTTTGATATTTGCCAGGCTGAGCTCCTAAGAGTGGGTGATTACAAGGGCCATAGAGGGCTCCAAGAGAGAGAAAGTGTGGGTTCCCTAGGCACTTAGGGTACATAATTCCCCAAAAAATGGAGGGTCACTTAAATGACTTTGCCTCTCTGGCTAGATATGGACAAGCAATATATTTACAGAGATAGCAGTTTAAACAAATGGAAAACATCAAAAAAAGCAACACTACACACTGCCAACAGTCACCATACAGAGATGGCACTATCAGTCAGAACTCTTGCTAGGAGATTGACAACCTGTGTGTATGCCCAGTGCACCAGATGGTCCTTTCTACCTTATACTTATTCAAGTCAAAAAGTACACTTGGCTTCAAAAAGAACTCGAGATGGAGAAGGACCTCTAGTGAGCTGCACAGGGATATGTAGGGTGAGTGGAGTTAGCCAACTCTACTACTAATACTATGGATCACTGTGCAGTGTTAGTGGCTATAAACACACGGAGGAACCCTAGCATGAGACTCAATCCCACCTGTTACTCAGACACTCTACATACCATCAGGGTGAATGAGAGAACTCAGTCATGGCATACTACATGGTTTAACCATAGAAAGCCTATAGGCAGTTATCCCATTGGGATTTAGGAAAAAAGGCATGTGCCCACTACTGTAATCAACTTCCACCCACCAATATCAGTGCCATGGTCTAGTCACAAGGACAGTAGTCTCAAACAATGAAAGGAATACCAATTTGAGTGGACCCTACCCACCCAATAGAAGCTAGTTCTCTGTTGATGAGCAACACAATACCATCACGTAGACCACTTGTAAGAAGACCCATCCATGGATCTCCTGCACAAAAAATATACCTAATCTGCCAGAACTATAAAATGAGGTGCCTGTTGTGTGCACTACAATAAAGGGTTTACAGTCTCTCAACCCTGTACACAAGCACACATACTGCAGTAAAAGTATTAACTGAATACATTTGATATACACAGAATGAGAGAATTCCAATCCATTAATGTGTACCAGAGAAAATTAAGGCTTACTTCAATTCCACTATGTTTCAGCTGCTGCAACCTGGACGAGCCAAATTATCTCAAAAGTTAATGTCTTGAAAAAGACCTGTTTAGGTTGAAACAAGTGGATGAGCTGCCATACCTTAATTGAAACTCTTTTACCTACACCTCCTGAAGTGTCACTATCTCCTTTGCAGCTAATGAATGGTATAAAATATATGTATGCATCCATATCATATATGTTTGTGTGTGTGTATGTGTATATATATATATATATTACCAAAGTTATTGCCCTGAGCTCGAGGATGCACTCGGCAAAACAGACGACTCTTCCACAGCCTTTATTTTAAAACCGGATTTGAATTCCGATAATTTTCATCACCTTACGCGTTTCAGGGCACCTGCCCTTATTCATAGGTTGTTCTTAAAGGTACACAGCACTACTGGCACAACTTTCACGTCTGAAGGATTTAAATAACTTCCCTCCGTTGGGCCTCTGAGGTGAGTACAATGCTGCTGCATGCTGGTCTTTGTAGTGTGCCAGAGTATCAATCATTCCCTCCAGTGGGTGCTGTGACCTCCAAGTCAATAAAGTTCAATATCAATAGCCCTCCAGTGGGCCTCAGTACTGCAAATCGGTTTTCCAATTATAAATCTGCTGCCCCGCTTTTGAACTCAGCATGATTCCAAGTCCCTGCGGCCCCAACAGTTCCGAGGTGGTGCAATCACTCCACGGCCGGACTGCCGTGATTTTTTATTACCAAAGTTATTGCCCTGAGCTCGAGGATGCACTCGGCAAAACAGACGACTCTTCCACAGCCTTTATTTTAAAACCGGCATTTGCATTCCGATAATTTTCATCACCTTACGCGTTTCGGGGCACCTGCCCCTTATTCATAGGTTGTTCTTAAAGGTACACAGCACTACTGGCACAACTTTCACGTCTGAAGGATTTAAATAACTTCCCTCCGGTGGGCCTCCGAGGTGAGTACAATGCTGCTGCATGCTGGTCTTTGTAGTGTGTAAGAGTATCAATCATTCCCTCCAGTGGGTGCTGTGACCTCCAAGTCAATAAAGTTAAATATCAATAGCCCTCCAGTGGGCCTCAGTACTGCAAATCGGTTTTCCACTTATAAATAATAAATCTTATGCCCCGCTTTTGAACTCAGCATGATTCCAAGTCCCTGCGGCCCCAACAGTTCCGACAAAGACCAGCATGCAGCAGCATTGTACTCACCTCGGAGGCCCATCGGAGGGAAGTTATTTAATTCCTTCAGACGTGAAAGTTGTGTCAGTAGTGCTATGTACCTTTAAGAACAATCTATGAATAAGGGGCAGGTGCCCCGAAACACGTAAGGTGATGAAAATTATCGGAATGCAAATGCTATGAAAAAGCTAGAGATGAAGCAATAGAACGCTTCAGGTTAAGGGGTTACCCACAAAAAACACTGAGGATTGCTAGGAACAGAGCAGATCAGAAAGCCAGGGATGAACTTCTGAACAAAAGAGATGAGAGAAAACATGATGACATACGTAGATTGATTCTAACATATTCCACTGGTTCAGGAGAGATACTAAACAAACACTGGGGTATTTTGCAAACGGATGGGATAATCGGTAAGACAGTGGCCCAACATCCCAGCATCACCTATAGGAAGAACACATCATTAAAAGATCTATTGGTATATAGCCATTTTTAAAAAAAGATAGAGATCCAATACAGTTGAAGGGCTTTTACCCGTGCTTGAATTGTAAAGCTTGCAAAAAAAGTACCAAGGTTAAAGACTATGTGGTCCCGGGAGGGACTCTAAGAAAGAGATCATGAAATTACTAAACTGTAATTCAGATTATGTAGTCTATTGCCTGGTGTGCCCGTGCAACCTGATGTATGTGGGTAGCTCGGTACACCAGGCAAAGAAAAGAGTCCTGGAGCACATGTTGGCGATAACAAATGTGGATAGAAGTTACCCAGTCGCCAGACATTTTGCAGTGCAACATCAGGGAGACAGTAAATTGCTAAGATTCTTCTGTTTGGATCAGGTGGTGGCAAAGGAGAGAGGGGGAGACAGTGAGAATCCTACGACAATTGGAGTCTAAGTACATTATTGAATTGAGAACAAGAGCGCTGTATGGTTTGAACAGTGAAGAGGAGTTATGGGTGCATGTTGGATAGAAGAATAAGAAACAAAAGTGTAGGGAATGGGAATAATTTTATCCCATAAACGATACTAGTAAAAACAGCGGATGATTGTTTTTAATGTTTAAAAGGGAGCCTCCCCTCTGTTATAGATTACCAAGACAGGCTACATATATGGGGGAAGAGAGATGAGTAGAGGAAGGATATGTAAAAACTGGAGTGCAACAAAAGGGTAAAGCGACCAGCCAGAAGATGAAAACAAGGGGGAGTGGATAATAACGGTGAGGGAGATCGTGGTGAAGGTTGAGGTGTGAGGTCAGCTGTAAGCATGGTCTTAATAGCAAATGTGCTTAAGATAGTGTCAAAGCCCATACAGGGCAGAACAAGGTTAATGAAATGTCATAATGTTGTAGTATGTATGTTCATGATGTATGGGATATTACAATTATGTGTTATCTTAAGATATAATATATTCCTATATATATCTGCCATTTAGCCATATCACCGATCTAACCCCATTTGCTGAATGATGTGCAGGGTAAATATCGGGCCCATTCAGGGCATAATTAGTTTTCCTGCTTAGAAGATAACCATGTGAAAAAACAGTTAAAAAACAAAAAACATATACATTGTTGAAAAAGATACACATGGTCATTATAATGGTTGTTGCACGTATATCTAATGAAGTAAATGAAGTAATTGATACGTTATAAAATGTTGTTTTGCCATATACATATTCAAACATGGCCGCCATGAATTTGGAACGCAATGTTGCCCTTTAGCCCGTTGTTGATGTTGATACGAAATGTAGTATTTAAGGTTTTTGAAAATGGAGACGCGCTGACATTGACAAAGGTCGCCAAGGCCGAAACGCGTTTGTCAGCTATGATGGCTTGGATGAAATAAAACTTTAAATTAACTCACGAGTGCGCTGCATGCTTTGCGTACGCAGAGTGCATTTTTGGAGGACATATATATATATATATACACACACATACACACACAACATATATGATATGGATGCATACATATATTTTAAAATATAAATAAATATATACTTACTTTTTATTATATATAATAAAAAGTAAGCATATATTTATTTATATTTTAATTATGTAATAAACTTGATTTAAAAAAATTAAACATTTAGGGGCAGATTTACAAGAAAGTGATGCATCTGTATAGATGCGTTACTTTCCCTGCGCTACCCTTAGAAACCCTTGCGCCACCATAGATGCGCCGTATTTACAATACGGCGCAAGGATTGACAGATGCTGAAATTCTGACGCATCTGTTGGCGGAAAGAATCACGCATTGCTGGAGTCGTGTCGCAAGCACGACGCAACTCCAGCAATGCGTGTTGAGGCCTATTACCAATACACTGCGTCACTCCTTACGCCTGCTTCAAGCAGGCGTAAGGTTTTGACGCAGTGGCGTCCTAAAAGTGACGCAGTGAAATCTTATAGATTTCACTGCGTCACTTTTACGAGGCCTTCCTGCGTGGGAACGCCCACCCTGCATACATTATACCTGACGCAGGTATAATGTGACGCAGGGCTTTACAACGTGACGCATCTCCCTAGATGCCTTACGTTGTAAATAGGCCGCATTGTTTGCGCCGCTGTTGCGTCAAAAAAGTGACGCAACTGCAGCGCAAAAGTCACGCAAGGGGCTTGTAAATCTGCCCCTTAAACTTGAACAAAATTTAAAAAGTAGTTCATTAAACACATAACTCTTAAACAACAGGTTTACTACACATTAAATGAAAATGTTAGCGAGAATGATTGTTTTTAAAATTATTGATTGCAAATTGATATTTGTAAATTTTAATATATTTGAAAGATGCTAATATTTAATAGACATTTAATTTGATGAGTTAATGGGCTGTGATATCCTATGTTATTATTTTATTTTATTAGTTAGGTTAATAATAAATATTTTGCATTATTTTACATGTATATTGTACATTCGATTTTTTGTAATATTTCCTTATAAATAATAAACTTAATGAAATTGTCCTATATTTTCCAATAGGGAGAGCTCCATCCAACAAGCCGAGGTTCCACCAACAGGTGAAAATTTACTAGTCGTAACTTTACACTTGCATGTTCTGTTGTTGGATGCTCCAGCTCTTTAACTGTGGGAATGGAGACAATAATTCTGCACCTAGGTGTGAATCTCCACTTGGACATGGTAAATAGCAAAAAAGTGTACAGGTACATTCAGGTGTAGGATTAGATCTACACATCAATAAATATACATATGTATGTTTATGTTTGCGAATTGGGGTCTTGGTGTTATTCCCCTGAAACAAACAGTTTGTTACAGAGGCACATTAAATCAATCAGTCATAGTAGATAAAACAAGGGGGCAATCACAGAGAAAGAATTACCTTTGAGTTATAGGCTTACACCAATGATTTCACAGAAATCCAACATCGTGCTAACCTAAATGTATGAAAATTACATATATCTGGGAATATGCTTAATGATAAGCTGGCAGATTTCCTCAGCCAAGTCAATTAAACACCAATTAGTCACCAGTTAGACTTCATGGGCTGCATACTTTGATGCTCCTTGTTTAATCTTTACAAAGTCTGTAATTGTATGGCCCAGGTCTTGGTCCTGGTCCAGTTCATAACTTTAAGTTTCAAGCAGTTAGCACTGATTTAGATCTATATTTTCCAAACACTCTGGGCCTGATTCACAAAGGAAAATATTCATGTGCATATTTACTACTACAGCCAATTTTAACTCTACACTTTTTGCTGTTCACCATTTCTGAATGTAGACTTACACCCATGAAGACTTGCATGGCTCTATCCCCAAAAATCAAGGGATAGAGCCTCCTATAACATAATTCACAAGTGTAAAGTACAATTACTAACTTTGCACACCTGGGGCATCCTCCAAAAAGTGCATTTTGTGGTACGTAAAGTAATACTACACACATTACAAAGTACAGTTCACAAACCTACGGCCTGAGACGACGCCTCTCCCAACTTTTCTATGCAGAGATCTCTGCACATAGAGGTATACTATTTTAGTAAATGTATTATGGACAAGGGTAAGTGGCTGGAAAAGGGATATTTGTACTACTAAATGGGAGGGGCTTTAGAGAAATGTAAACAGAGATTTAAGCAGTGGCAGATTAATACAAACACCCACCCACAAAAGAGTAAGACCATTGCTATTCCCAAGCCACACTTCGAAAGTTACTACAGCCGTGTCAAAACAGGTGTAAATGTACCCCAGCCAAGCCTTGGAGTTAGTTAAGCACCACTTATGAACACTCTCAGGAACTGCAACACAATTCCAGAGAAAGCAATGGAGGTAGTGAATAAAATAACACCCCAACACCCAATAGGAACTAATGTTAAATTAAATTATTTTGACATATATATATATATATATATATATATATATATATATATATATATCCAAGCAATTAATCTTCGTGAGAGAGGCCCCAAACCCTGGCAGGGCGGCTCCGGCGATGGGCATGAAGAACCTCATTTAAATCCACACATTCCTCTTTCACAAGAAGACGCCAGCATCCCATTTGAAGGATTTCAAATGCTTTAATTTCTTTTAGGAGTATGCAGCAGTTCACTTCCCAAACCTTACGCGTTTCAACTCTCTCTGGAGTCTTGATCACAGGTGAGCTTTCTCCTAACTTTTCAAAATGACCACGTGGTTTCCCTTCATCCAACCACCTTTTATTGAATGGTTTTCGGTCGTATTGTTTGTATGGAGTGCGCAATGCGAACTTAGAAAGTCATTTTTTAAGTCATTTATTTAATACAGCAGCATGCGTGTTGGCATTAAATAAAAGCTGCTTTTCAGTCCCAGTGTACAAAAAATAAGCTACATACATGGTGCTCCTGCTATTGCTTTTACTTCTCCATTTGTGCAATGAAATACCTTCAAATCTGCAAGCAGGAAGCAAGTGCTCCTTTTTGCTCCCTTACCCTCCTTCAGTCCGATTTCTTGTAGGAAAATCCTGTCTTTATCGTTTTGTGGAGGAGGGCGGGTCAGGCTCCCTTGAATCAAATCCAAGTAATTAATCTTCGTGAGAGAGGCCCCAGACCCTGGCAGGGCGGCTCCGGCGATGGGCACGAAGAACCTCATTTAAATCCACACATTCCTCTTTCACAAGAAGACGCCAGCATCCCATTTGAAGGATTTCAAATGCTTTAATTTCTTTTAGGAGTATGCAGCAGTTCACTTCCCAAACATTACGCGTTTCAACTCTCTCTGGAGTTTTGATCACAGGTGAGCTTTCTCCTAACTTTTCAAAATGACCACGTGGTTTCCCTTCATCCAACCACCTTTTATTGAATGGTTTTGGTCGTATTGTTTGTATGGAGTGCCAGTGGCGGTTCCTGCATATGGGCGTTTGGGCGTCGCCCCACTGATAAAATAGAGAGTGTTTTGTGTACTTACTTTTACTCTTACGGAGTTTAACTTTAAACAAAATTTCAGCCCGCGGCGGTCTTCAGCTGTCTCAGCAGCGGGTCCTGATGTTGACGTCACTTTAGTCTGCCTGCCTTCACAGCAGGCTTAGGGGGTGGGGCTAGGAGCAAGGAGTAGCAGGCTGCGCATGTCGGGTTGGCCGGGTGCCTTTCCCTGGCCAGCCCGACATGCACAATGTTAACTGCTCTGCTGTAAAATGAAGGAGCCGGGGGCGGATGGAAGCCGCAGCCCCCGGTCTCCAAAGGAGCGGCGAGTTGCCCTGCCCCAGGCCAATCCAAGCGCCGCTTTAGCAGCGCCTGGATTGGCTGCTTCAGCGTCTCTTAGCCGTCTCTAGGCAGAGAACGCAGTTGCGGAGCCTGTGACTGGGGGGCACCATTGGCTACGGTCTGGAGCATGGGGGGGAGCATATCACCAATCACTGCATGGCTTTATTGAAAAGCCCTGCAGCGATTGGTCATTTGATTTGCTCCCCTATCTCAGCCTCTCTTTCCCCCTCCCCTCTGCGTGCGCACGCCATTGCCTGATTCTTTAATGCGCACACGAAGGGAGTGGTCCGCCGAGAGAGAGAGTCACGACTCGAGAGCTCCGCTGCAGCTGCTGCTTGAGTCTGACCTGTTGCCCCGGTAGGCCCGAAGCCTCATATTGAGCACACACATTATACTTCTCTCAGAGTCAGAGTGAGCCTGCGGCCAGTGCTGGCCTGCCGCCTTGAACCCTATCCGGCTGAGCGCTGAGTCAGACCGGATGGAGCGAGGATTCCTCATCATAGTCACAGTGAGTGAGTTTAGTTAGTATAAATAATTTATATTTTGCAGCAGGCACAGCAACAACGTGGTGCAGCCAGTCCTGGCGACGTGTGGAACTGTGGACTGCAGTCCTCATGGGCGCCGCCGTAAGCGCCAGGGCAGAGCTGCCGACTTTGGTGCCTCCAAAGTTGGCAGCTGTCTGCTCTGGCCATGTTTACGGCAATGACTGCAGTGCACAAACACGTCGCACAGTGAGTGTGCACACCCTACTAGTAGTAGGGTGTGCACACACACTGCGACGACTAGTAATCTCCAACTCCAACCAAATTCGGCAGCGCAGCTGTGCTCTGGCCATTACGGCCAACCCTGCTGCTGCACACTTTGTGATGTCGTGTCAACGATAAAATGTTGAGCGGCTGAGCCATCCACGCCGAGAGTAGACTCGGGCCTGGTTCACCTGAAGGGAACCAGGTTCGAGCAACAGGTTGGCGTGGCGTCGTTTGCTCAACATCCTGTGATACTGGGGATTGGCGAAAAATTATTAATCTCCCCGTGCCTAACAAAAAAGTATGAAGTGCTTTCCAGTCCCTTTGTAGTTCGTTCCATCATGGACTTTGCAAACTCACTATTAACACTGTTAGTGAGTTCGCAAAGTCCATGATGGAACGAACTACATACTTGTTAACACACTCAAGTCAAGTGCTTCAAGTGTTAATGTTTATATAGCGAGAAGGCGACCCGAAAGTATTAGCGCGGCTGTCTTTTCATGAGCGCGCCAGTCAGTGCTTGCCTTTGTGTGTATATGAGGACTGGAGGCCGGGAGGACACTCACTGACTGATACCGATTGTGTACTCCGTGTGTACTGACTGGCGCGCTCATGTAAAGACAGCTGCGCTAATACTTTCGGGTCGCATTCCCGCTATATAAACATTAACACTTTTTGAAGTGCAGAGTGATTACTCTGTACTTCAAAGAGTGTTCTCTGAAAAGCGTAGGTAGGTGAAGATCCCGAAAGAATTCCTGTTCAGAGGCAGAGCCGTCATGCACACCTCTGCCGGATAGAGTTCTAAGAAATTGAACAAACATTTCAGCAATGTCTTCCGTGTGTGTTACTAAGCTTCTGGTTTCGCCCCATATTGAGGGAATGGCAGTGCTGGCCTCCCGTTGATGTAGTTGTGCTGCCTGCCTTCCTTTCCCTTCTATTCCTAGTGCCTCCATTAGAGGTGAAGTGACAAGTACTCAGCTTGTGTCATGAAATACGCATTCAGATCGTACTTGGCTTGCTCCAGGCGGTGTTGGTGTACGTCACTTAGCATCGGCCTCAGTGAGGTCCCGTACGTAATGTCAGGACACTACTCCGTAATCCTAATGACCATAGAACTATGTTTAGGAGGCAGTAAGTCTTGTCACTGTAACCTGGTTTCAGAGTAGAGAGACACAGCCTAATGCAATATTGTAACATGATGTCCCTGGCTGCAAGCAATGCTGTGAACCATGAGTAAACTTATACCTAAAGATCCTAGTTCACCGCCAGTGCATGTGATATCATCAGTGATGTCACTGACTATGTCATGAGTGATGTAATATGTGACGTCATGAGCAGTGCACTGCGGGGGCGCGAGTTATAGTTAGCTGAACTAACTATAACAGTGGAATTTCTATGGTTTTGTACGAGTAAAATGTCCAGCTAACTATAACGCCCCTGAAACCTATGGTTTTTTCAGTGAATTTCAAAGGTTTTTTAAATGCTAATTTCTAACTATAACGTCTGTAAAACCTATGTTTTTTTTTAGTGAATATATATATATATATATATATATTCACTGGAAAAAACCACAGGTTTCAGGGACGTTATCGTTAGTTGGACATTTCACTCGTACAAAAGCAGAGCAATTCGGCCGTTATAGTTAGTTGAGCTAACTATAACTCGCACCCCACAATGCACTGCTGATGACGTCACAAATTACATCATTCACGACATGGTCATTGACATCTCTGATGACATCACTGATGACATCTCAAATAACATCACTGATGACATCACTGATGACATCAACCAGTGACTGTGTGTTTCTGTAAAGTTTAAATATGTTTTATATATATATATATGCCAAGGTGTATTAAAGAATGAGTGGGTGTATGAGTGTCTGAATGGATGATTTAGTAGCTGCGTGACTGACTGTATAAGTGAGTGATTAAACATGTCTTACTGAATGCATGGGTTAGTGACTAATCTGTGTGAATGTCTATCAGTCTGTCAGTTGGTGTGTAAGCGGCTGCATGGGTTGGTGAGTAGCTACATGAGTGTCTACATGGGTTATTGATTGGTTCTCTGAGTATCTGTATGGGTGCCTGAGTGTCTGTGTCGGTGGGTGGGGGGTGTGTGACTCTGTGCATAGATGTGTGAGTGGGTGATTCACTGGGTGTATGGGTTCAAGAGTGCATCTGTGAAGGGCTATATGGGTGGGTGAGTGTGTGTATGTCTGTTTCATTAGTGAATGGATTTCTCAGTGGTACATGTGTGACTAAATACATATGTAAAAGGCAGTATATGTGAGTGTTGGAGTATATAAATGACTATACGTGAGAGTGAGTGATTGTGAGAGTGGCTGTATGGATGAGTATGTGCTTGTATCAGTGATTGTATAAGAGAGTAAGTATGTGTTAGTATCTGTATGAATAAGTGAGGTGGTGTGTGTATAACTGTATAGGTAAGTAAATGGGAGTGTGATTGCTTCTTTGCATGACTGACTAGGTGTGCGAGTAACTCTATGGATGAGTGGCGGTGTGTGAGTGTCTGTATAGGTTTATGAGGGCATATGATAGTGCTGTGTTGATGAGTGACTGCATGTATGAGTGACTGTATGGGTGAATGATTGGATGTGTCTGTAGACCTAGGAATCAGTGAGTGGGTATGTAGTAACTGGTATTGGTGTGTATGGTTTCGAAAATGGTAGTCTGTATTTTAGAGTGGGTGTATCAAAGGTTATATTAGGGTGTGAGGAGGTGCATTAGATTATCATGTGGATGATGTCATCAGTGTTGTCATCAGTGATGTCATTTGAGATGTCATCAGTGATGTCATCAGTGATGTCAATGACCATGTCATGAATGATGTAATATGTGACGTCATCAGCAGTGCATTGTAGGCGCGAGTTATAGTTAGCTCAACTAACTATAACGGCCGAATTTCTCTGGTTTTGTACGAGTGGAATGTCCAACTAACTATAACCTCCCTGAAACCTGTGGTTTTTTCAGTGAATTTCTAAGGTTTTTTAAATGCTAATTTCTAACTATAACGTCCCTGAAACCTATAATTTTTTCAGTGAATTTCAGAGGTTTTTTAAATGCTAATTTCTAACTATAACGTCCCTGAAACCTATAATTTTTTCAGTGAATTTCTAAGGTTTTTTAAATGCTAATTTCTAAATATGCCTACAGAGGTAGGACATGTGCAGAAAGAGGAAGAAAACCGCAGAAAGAAGCAAGAGAACTGCAGAAAGAGGCAACTGAAGTCCAGAAAGACGAAGAAAGGTGCAGAAAGAAGCAAGAGATATGTAGAAAGAACCAACAGAGGTGCAGAAAGAGGCCTTGTTGCCAAGTCATCCTGTGCCCCCATATTTTTGCTGACTGGTACTGGTGGTAACTGACTCTGACTAACCAGGCCCGGAGCCAGTGCTGTGCTGAAAGACACTTAGAACACAGTGAAAGCACCTACATACACTAGGGTACACTATGGGTTGGGGTACTCCTGTGATTGGCATGACCTCCCCTGTAAGGCCCTAGTACATAATAGGGCAGGGGGATTAAAACTACCTCTAAGTCAGAGGTGCAGAATTAGGCAAGGGAGGTGCAGAAAGAAGCAACAGAGGTGCCAAAACAGGCAAGAGAGGTGCAGAAAGAAGCAAGTGAAGTGCAGAAAGAGGCAAGAGAGGTGCAGAAAGAGGCAGGAGAGTTGCAGAAAGAAGGAAGAGAAGAGCAGAAAGAGGCAAGAGATTTGATGAAAGAAGCAACAGAGGTGTAGAAAGAAGCAAGTGAGGTGCAGAAAGAAGCAAAAGCAGTGCAGAAAGAACCAACAGAGGTGCAAAAAGAAGCAAGAGCGGTACAGAAAAAGGTAGAAGAGGGGCACAAAGAGGCATAGAGGTACAGAAAGAGACAGGAGGGGTGCAGAAAGAAAGAACAGAAGTGCAGAAAGAAGCAACAGAGGTGCTGAAAGAGGCGTGAAGGGTGCAGAAAGAGCAAGAGAAGTGCAGAAAGAACCAACAGAGGTACAGAAAGAAGCAAGAGAGGAGCAGAAACAGGCAGGAAAGGTGCAGAAAGAGGGAACAGGGGTGCAGAAAGAGGCAAGAGAGGTGCAGAAAGAGAAAAGAGGGGTGCAGAAAGAGGCAGGAAAGGTGCAGAAAGAGGCAAGAGGAGTGTAGAAAGAGGTAGGAGAGGTGCACAAAGAAGCAAGAGAGGTACAGAAAGAGGCAGGAGGGGTGCAGAGAGAAGGAAGAGAATTGCAGAAAGAGGCAAAAGAATTGCTGAAAGAAGCAACAGAGGTGTAGAAAGAAGCAAGAGAAGTGCAGAAAGAGGCAAGTGAGGTGCAGAAAGAAGCAAGGGCAGTGCAAAAAGAAGCAAGAGCGGTGCAGAAAAGGGATAGGGAGGTGCAGAAAGAGGCAAGAGAGGTACAGAAAGAGGCAGGAGGGGTGCAGAAAGAAGGAAGAGAAGTGCAGAAAGAAGCAACAGAGGTGCTGAAAGAGGCGTGAAGGGTGCAGAAAGAGCAAGAGAAGTGCAGAAAGAACCAACAGAGGTACAGAAAGAAGCAAGAGAGGAGCAGAAACAGGCAGGAAAGGTGCAGAAAGAGGGAACAGGGGTGCAGAAAGATGCAAGAGAGGTGCAGAAAGAGAAAAGGGGGTGCAGAAAGAGGCAAGAGGGGTACAGAAATAAGCAGGAGCAGTGCAGAATGAACCAACAGAGGTGCAGAAAGAGGCAAGAGGGGTGCAGAAAGAGGTAGGAGAGGTGCAGAAAGAGGCAAGAGGGGTACAGAAAGAGAAAAGAGGGGTGCAGAAAGAGGCAAGAGGAGTGCAGAAAGAAGCATGGGAGGTGTAGAAAGAGGCAACAGGTGCATAAAGACACAAGAGAGGTGCAGAAACAAGCAAAAGAAGTGCAGAAAGAGGCAAGAGAATTGCTGAAAGAAGCAAGAGAAGTGCAAAAAGAGGCAAGTGAGGTGCAGAAAGAGGCAAGGGAGGTGCAGAAAATGGCAAGAGAACAGCAGAAAGAGGCAAGAGGGATGCAAAAAGGGAAGAAGGGTGCAGAAACAAGCAAGAGAGGTTCAGAAAGAAGCAAGAGAAGTGCAGAAAGAGGCAAAAGAGGTGCAGAAAGAGGCAAGAGAGGTACAGAAAGAGGCAAGGGAAGTACAGAAACAGGCAAGAGAAATGCACAAAGAGGCTAGAGAGAAGCAGAAAGAGGCAAGAGAGGTGTAGAAAGAAGCAAGAGAAGTGCAGAAAGAGGCAGGAGGGGTGCAGAAAGATGCAAGAGAGGTGCAGAAACAAGCAAGAGAAGTGCAGAAAGAAGCAAGAGAATTGCTGAAAGAAGCAACAGAGGTGTAGAAAGAAGCAAGAGAAGTGCAGAAAGAGGCAAGTGAGGTGCAGAAAGAAGCAAGAGCAGTGCAGAAAGAACCAACAGAGATGCAAAAAGAGGCAAGAGAGGTGCAGAAAGAGGTAGGAGAGGTGCACACAGAGGCAAGAGAGGTACAGAAAGAGGCAGGAGGGGTGCAGAAAGAAGTAAGAGGAGTGCAGAAAGAAGCAACAGAGATGCTGAAAGAGGCGTGAAGGGTGCAGAAAGAGCAAGAGAAGTGCAGAAAGAACCAACAGAGGTACAGAAAGAGGCAAGAGAGGAGCAGAAACAGGCAGGAAAGGTGCAGAAAGAGGGAACAGGGGTGCAGAAAGAGGCAAGAGAGGTGCAGAAAGAGAAAAGAAGGGTGCAAAAAGAGGCAAGAGGGGTGCAGAAAGAAGCAAGAGCAGGGCAGAATGAACCAACAGAGGTGCAAAAAGAGGCAAGAGGAGTGCAGAAAGAGGTAGAAGAGGTGCACAAAGAGGCAAGAGAGGCACAGAAAGGGGCAGGAGGGATGCAGAAAAAAGGAAGAGAAGTGCAGAAAGTGGCAAAAGAATTGCTGAAAGAAGTAACAGAGCTGTAGAAAGAAGCAAGAGAAGTGCAGAAAGAGGCAAGTGAGGTGCAGAAAGAAGCAAGAACAGTGCAGAAAGAACCAACAGAGGTGCAAAAAGAAGCAAGAGCAGTACAGAAAAAGGTAGAAGAGGTGCACAAAGAGGCAAGAGAGGTACAGAAAGAGGCAGGAGGGTGCAGAAAGAAGGAAGAGAAGTGCAGAAAGAAGCAACAGAGGTACAGAAAGAGGCAAGAGAGGTGCAGAAACAGGCAGGAAAGGTACAGAAAGAAGGAACAGGGTGCAGAAAGAGTCAAGAGAGGTGTATAAAGAGAAAAGAGGGGTGCCGAAAGAGGCAAGAGGGGTGCAGAAAGAAGCAAGTGAGGTGTAGAAAGTGGCAACAGAGGTGCATAAAGACGCAAGAGAGGTGCAGAAACAAGCAAAAGAAGTGCAAATAGGCAAGAGAATTGCTGAAAGAAGCAACAGAGGTGTGGAAAGAAGCAAGAGAAGTGCATAAAGAGGCAAGTGAGGTGCAGAAAGAGACACAAGAGGTGCAGAAAATGGCAAGAGAACGACAGAAAGAGGCCAGAGGGATGCAAAAAAGGGAAGAAGGGTGCAGAAAGAAGCAAGAGAGGTGCAGGAAGAAGCAAGAGAAGTGCAGAAAGAGGCAAGAGAGGTGCAGAAAGAGGCAAGAGAAATGCACAAAGAGGCAAGAGAGGAGCAGAAAGAGGCAAGAGAGGTGTAGAAAGAAGCAAGAGAAGTACAGAAAGAGGCAGGAGGGGTGAGGAAAGAAGTAAGTGAGGTGCAGAAAGAGGCAAGAGAAGTGCAGAAAGAGGCAAGTGAGGTTCAGAAAGAAGCAAGAGCAGTGCAGAAAGAACCAACAGAGGTGCAAAAAGAGGCAAGAGGTGTGCAGAAAGAGGTACGAGAGGTGCACAAAGAGGCAAGAGAGGTACAGAAAGGCAGGAGGGGTGCAGAAAGAAGGAAGAGAAGTGCAGAAAGAGGCAAGAGAATTGCTGAAAGAAGCAACAGAGGTATACATTGAAGCAATAGAAGTACAGAAAGAGGCAAGTGATGTGCAGAAAAAAGCAAGAGTTGTGCAGAAAGAACCAACAGAGGTGCAAAAAGGGACAAGAGGGGTGCAGAATAAGGTAGCAGAGGTGCACAAAAAGGAAAGAGAGGTACAGAAAGAGGCAAGAGAGGTACAGAAAGGCAGGAGGGGTGCAGAAAGAAGGAAGAGAAGTGCAGAAAGAGGCAAGAGAATTGCTGAAAGAAGCAACAGAGGTATACAAAGAAGCAATAGAAGTACAGAAAGAGGCAAGTGAGGTGCAGAAAAAAGCAAGAGTTGTGCAGAAAGAACCAACAGAGGTGCAAAAAGGGACAAGAGGGGTGCAGAATAAGGTAGCAGAGGTGCACAAAAAGGAAAGAGAGGTACAGAAAGAGGCAGGAGGGGTGCAGAAAGAAGGAAGAGAAGTGCAGAAAGAAGCAACAGAGGTGCAGAAAGAGGCACGAAGGGTGCAGAAAGAGCAAGAGAAGTGCAGAAAAAAGCAACAGAGGTACAGAAAGAAGCAAGAGAGGTGCAGAATCAGGCAGGAAATGTGCAGAAAGAGGGAACAGGGGTGCAGAAAGAGGCAAAAGAGGTGCAGAAAGAGGGGAGAGGGGTGCCGAAAGAGGCAAGAGGGGTGCAGAACGAAGCAAGTGAGGTGCAGAAAGACGGAAGAGAAGTGCAGAAACAAGCAAGAAAAGTGCAGAAAGAGGCAAGAGAATTGCTGAAGTAAGCAACAGAGGTGTAGAAAGAAGCAAGAGAAGTGCAGAAAGAGGCAAGTGAGGTGCAGAAAGAAGCAAGAGCAGTGCAGAAAGAACCAACAGAGGTGCTAAAAGAAGCAAGAGCGGTACAGAAAAACATAGAAGAGGTGCACAAAGAGGCAAGAGAGGTTCAGAAAGAGGCAGGAGGGGTGCAGAAAGAAGGAAGAGAAGTGCACAAAGAACCAACAGAGGTACAGAAAGATGCAACAGAGGTGCAGAAAGACGCAAGAGAGGTGCAGAAACAAGAAAGAGAAGTGCATAAAGAAGCAACAGAGATGTAGTAAGAGGTAAGTGGGGTGGAGAAGGAGGCAAGAGTGATACAGAAAGAAACAAGAGAGGTGCAGAAAGAGAGAAGAGGGGTGTAGAAAGAGGGAAGAGTGGTGTGAAAGAGGTATGAGGGTTGCAGAAAGAAGCAACAGAAATGTAGAAAGAGGCAAGAGAGGCGCAGAAATTAGTAAGAGTGGTTTACACACCATTAGTACCAATTTAATACCCACATTTAGCAATAAGTAACAGGTGACCATTCTAGGTTTACACAGGGCCTTCCACCACGCTGTAACACTTGTCGCTGCATGTTTGGTAACCTGTGAGCCATTTGAGCCAGAAACAATGTTTTTTTTGTTCAAATCTGCAGATTATGCAGCAGATGATGGATTATGTGGCAAATGCGGAAAATTTATAATTGTGCATAAAGTCGGTGCAGCCAAACAGTCACATAATTCCAGTAGCCCTGCTCATACCTCTGACTAGGTCCAGAAGTGCTCCTCAGTGGTTCCTTAATTTTTTGTCTCATTGAGTTCACTGTTTAGCTTCTATGGAAACGAGGAAGATAAAACCTGAGGTTACAACTCCACAACACAGGCTATCATACCACACAATTACTCTCCATAACACATAACCCCACTCTACATAATTCCTACACACTAAATACCACATACTTTCTATCCACATAATTTCACTGCACAACATACCACATAATTCCACCACACACAACCTACATCCACTCCACTCCAAGAAACATTATTAAAACACTTTTACATTTACAACGCCAATAGCTCTAACTCTCGCAAATGCAAATCCTATTACACTGCAAATGCTTCTTTAACTAGTAGTCGCGTTTGCAGAGTGGTGGAGAAAGGGTGCTGGGCCTCCGACCAGCGCTCAGGAATTCCGGTGAGTAGGACTTACAGGAGGTACCAGGAGGGCTTCTTAGCCCCCAAAGTCCCTCAGGAGTAAAGTGGACTTCATGCCCCATCCCGTAGTCTGCCAGGAGGTGCGTTTGCAGAGTGGTGGAGAAAAGGGGTGTGGCCTCCGAAGACGTCTTAACAATCCCACTGTGTGGGACTTACAGGAGGTAACAAGAGTTGTAGTTGGCCCCCAAAGACATCCTTGAGGGCCAACTACCCCTCCTATTACCTCCAGTAAGTCCCACACAGCAGGATTGCTAAGTTCTCATAGCAGGCCACGCCCCCTTTGCCCACCACTCTGCAAATGTGCTCCCTGGCGCGCTCTTGGATGGGGATTGCAGTCCCCTTTGCTGCTGGGGGTGGTTAGGGGCCAACTAGCCTACCTGTTACCTCCAGTAAGCCCCACACAGTGGGATTGCTGAGAGGTGGACACAGGCCATGCCCCCTTTGTCCACCACTCTGCAAACACGCCTCCTGGCATGCTCTTGGTTGGGGAAGGAAGTCCCCTTACCTCCTGAGGGTCCCTGGGGGCCAACTAGCCCTCCTGTTACCTCCAGTAAGCCCCACATAGCTGGATTGCTGAGAGTGGTCCAAGGCCACGCCCCCTTTTTACACCACTCTGCAAACACGCCTTCTGGCGCACTACTGCTTGGGGGATGAAGTCTACTTTAGTCCTGAGGTCCTCAGGACACAAGAGGACCTCATCACCCCACCAGCAGTGCTCCAAGAGGCGCGTTTGCAGAGTGGTGTAAAAAGGGGCATGGCCTCGGACCACCTCTCAGCAATCCCACTGTGTGGGGATTACTGGAGGTACCTGGTGGGCTAGTTGGCCCCCAGGGACCCTCAGGAATGAAGGGGACTTAATCTCCCAACTTAGAACGCGCCACGGGGCGCGTTTGCAGAGTGTTGCAGGGAGGGGGCAGAGCCTCCGGCGGGATGCCGGCTTTTCTTTAAATATTTTTAGAAGGAGGCTGTGTGGCCCCCCTTCTTTTCGTATTTTTTGGGTCCTGGGAACCCCATCCCCTAGGGCCAGAGCCTTTTTTACTTAAAAATAAACGGGAAGGGGGCCGCGTGGTCTCCCTTCCCTGGGCCACTTCTGGCCCCGGGGACCCCATCCCCCGGGGCCTGGCAGCCTTGTTTATTATTTTTTGAAGGGGGGCCACGTGGCCCCCCTCCTGAGGCCATTTTTGGCCCCTGGGACCCCATCCCCGAGGCATGGCCAAAGCTTTAAATACATTGTTTTTAGGTAGGGGGGCCACGTGGCCCCCCTTCCCTGGGCCACTATTGGCCCCGGGGACCCCATCCCCCGGGGCTTGGCCAATGCTTTTTTTAATTAGGGAGGGGGGCCGTGTGGCCCCCCTCCCCTGGGCCACTTCTGGCCCCGGGGACCCCATCCCCCGTGGCCGGCCCTCAAGTTGGGGACTGTGGGGGGTGCCCCAATGCCCCCACGGTCCCAGCTGGCTCCTCGACTCCTGCGGGAGCCGGCATTGCTTTTGGGCAAGGGGAGCTGCTGACATGCAGCTCCCCTTGCCCAAAAGCAATTCTGCTTTGCTTCTTGGAAGCGAGAGCAGGTTTCCTGCTCTTGCTTCCAAGAAGCAAAGCAGGAGTTTGCTATGGCAGGGCGGGAGCCGTGCTCCAGCCCTGCCATTGCAAACGGCAATGTCTCGGGATGGGCACCCCGGAACATTGCAGGAGCTGGCCCTGGAGGGCGGCGGTCCCCAGGGCCATCGAGGGCTCCAGGAGGGGGGCCGCGCGGCTCCCCTCCCAACTTGCACATTGCCCTGGGAAGGTGGTGGTCCCCAGGGCAGGGGGTCCGTAACAGACCTCCGCATTAGCATAAAGTGTGCTCTGGGGAGGTGGTGGCCCCCGGGGCAGTGTGGGGGGAGGCAGGAGCCCCCACGCCACGCCTTTATTTAGAAAAAAACGCCCCGGGGTGGTGGCAGTCCCCGGAGATGCAGGGGGGCGCTTTGCCCCCTGCACTTAATGATTAAAGCCCCGTGGAGGTGGCGGTCCCCTGGGTTGCATGGGGGGTCAAGAGCCCCCCCCAGCTTTTTATTTATTTATTTTAAATAAAGCTCCGGGGAGGTGGCGGTCCCCGGGGCTGCCGGGGCCCCACGGGACCTCGCACCATTGTTAAATATTGCCCCCGGGACCTGGCCTACCCGGGGGCTTTAAGAAAACAAAGTGCGGGAGACCGCACTTCGTTTTTTTTTTATTTTCTTCCGGATTCGCGCACCCAGCGTGATCCCGGCCGAATTCCTTTTTAAAAAATGCTTTTTTTGGGCCTGGGGTTCCCTGTGGGACCCCCTGAGCAGGCCTAGGGGGTAAGGGTGTTTCTACCCTGCCCCTTTTCTTCATTTTTAACTTTTGTTTTCCTTTTTCTTGTGACTCGGTGTGAGCAAGGGGACGGCGTTCCCCGAAACACGTAACTGGAAATAAAATCTAAGCCTTTGGAATATCCTGAGAGAGTGTGATTACTTGGTTCATGACAAATAAAATATTTACCCGGTAAGCTTCGCCGGGACACGCTCCATTTACCACGGGCCTAGTGGGGCGGAAGAAGCAATGCGATGTACAATATATATATATATATATGTATATATTGTACATATTGATGTATTATTGCTAAGAAATTCTGTACAATTAATAATTATTTTATAAATTAATAAACAATTAAAACATTTATTAAACTTTTAAACTTTTATTATAAAATGAAAAATTATTTAAATTAATACAACACATTCATTTTAACTAAATGTACTACATATTAAAAAATGAAAGTGAGGATGGGAATTTTTTAACTATTGTTTAAAAAAAGGTTAAAAGGAAAATAATAAACTGGATATTTAAATATAATAATTTAATGTATCATTTGTATTCTTTTATAACTGCCTTTCCACTCATTTGCAGACATGTAACTTCATCTGTTCTTGAACAGTTCCCCAAAGAGTTTTGATGTGGCATCCAATAGTCTAGTCCAGTGCTTGTGGATGAGGGGACTTAAGACCAATGCCTCTAAGTCAGCGGTGGTTATTATATTTTAGAGAACCATGGTAGCCCTGTCATCCTACCTTGATTGTTGCCTTGACGGTCCTTTTTACAACAAAGTTTGCAATCAGATATAGGCCTAAATGCTCAAATTATAGCAGTAATCAAATCTACCTTTTTCAGAATCCAAGAGGCCAGCGAGTATTTTTTTTTTCCTCATCAGCCAGGTTCATATGTTGTTGGGTCTTTGTTCAATTGTAAATTGTACTATGGGAACACATTTAATCTTGGTCTCGAAACCATTTCTACTGAACTGACTTTGATCGGCAGCCATTTGCCCTGTCTTTGTTCTCTCTAAAAGTAGTCTCAATTGCATCCAGATACGCTTCCTACACTGACTGCCTGTACATTCTATATTTTCAATTTATGTTAAAAGGTTTTTAAAGGCTTTATAGTCTAGCCACCTTCTTGATGTAGGTTTTGCTGTGACATGGCCTATTTTGTTCAGGATCCTCAGCTGAAGAATAGACTATCTCTTGCTCGTTTATCCTTCTTTTCATATATTGCCTTTAGGAAGGTCATTAAACCAATACTGTTCTCTCAGTTCACTGGATTACAGGTTCGTGTGCACTTTCTGCCACTCCTTTTTGCCAGTAAGTGGCGCCTACATGCAATATCAGTTTGCTTTGATCAGGCTTTTTGATGCACCATCTGAAAACCAAAATCAAATCGAAATACCACACCAAACCAATTACTGTACACACAGGCACACCTTCCTGACACTGGGCTTGTCTACCAACCTAGAAAATACATAGGCGATTTGGTGCAATGCTACGCTCTTATCCATCAAAGCCAAGAACACTTACCCACAATTCACTGAAGTTGAAAAATTTTCCTCACGGAATAAAACTAATCCACATCACTGATCCACATTCTTGTAAGGTTGACCAGACTTCAGTCTGTGATAGACACTGTAGAATCATTTGGGGTGTTTTGCTAGACTTTCATAGATGCTACAGTGACAAACCGATGGCAGATTCTGAGCTGTACAAAAGACAATAACATAATATAACTGATGCAGACATTGCACTTAGCTCTTCATGTAACTTACTAACCAGGGTGTAAGTTTAAAGGGCCCAAAGTTTGGAAATTAGTTACTTTTGGTTTCTACAGCACTAACCATAATTTCTATGAAAAAACAAATCCCCTCATTGTGTTAGTGTCTAAAGGAAATGCTTTAGGATTTACAGTTTTGATTCCATCAAGATGACTTCAGGCTTGCCACAATTTTTTCATGAATAGAAGTGCTTTACCTGTTCATTGGAGCACCATGGGGAGAGAGGAAGTAGGGGCATGGACTCAAACAACAGAGTGTGGGGGGAGGAAACAAGGGCAGAGACAGCAAACTGACCATGCTGGGCAGGCGGGAGTGGCAGTGATAAAACAGACCACGCAAGGCAGGCGGGAGAGGCAGTCACAGAACAACAGACCATGGAGAACTTAGGGGAGACGGGTAGGAGCAGGATGCCAATCATGCATGACAGTGAAAGAGGCTGTGGCATCACAACAAACCATGGAGGGCCAGAGGGAGGGGCAGTAGCAACAAAATTGACCGTGTAGGCAGGAGTAATGGTGTAGGGGCATGGACTTGGACAATGGAGGGAAGAACATAGGTGTCAGGGGAGCAAGCTGAACACACATGGCGAGCGGCAGGGGTAGTGGTAGCACAATAGATTCCACAGGGCAGGCAGAAGGTCAGTGGCAGCGCAATGGACAATGGGGAGCAATTGAAAGGGGGCACGCGCACAGACAACGGAAGCCATAGGGGAGAGGGGCAGAAAGCTGGCCACACAGGGCAGGGGATGGGAAGTGGAAGCACCAAGGATGGCGGAGAGCAGTAGAGAGAGGGTAGGGTAATGTCAACAGACCATGGTTGGCAGGAGGAAGGGGATAGGGGCAAGGCCGCGGATAACGGAAGGCTCAGGGTAGGTGGGCAGGAACAGTGGAATGGGCAAGGGCAACAAGCTGACCATGCAGGACAGGCAACGAGGCAGTGACGATACAACTGGCCATGCAGGGCAAGCTGGAGGGGGAGTGGCAGCAGAGTGGGCCATGGATCGCCAGAGAGTGGGGCCGTGGCAACACAATGGACCATAGAGGGGAGGAGCGAGGGGGTAGCGGCATGTACTCAGACAATGGAGGGCAGGTGAGGGGACAGGGGAAGCAAAATGACCACACATGGCAGGCAGGAGCAGCAGTGTCAGCACAACAGACTATGCAGGTCAGGTGCGAGGAGCCGTGGCAGCACAGTGGACCATGGAGAGCAGGAGGGAGGGGGTAAGGGCATGCACATGGATAACAGAGGGCAGGGGGGAGATAGACAAGGACAGCAAGCTGACCACACATGGCAGGGAGGAGGGGCAGTGGCAGAACAAACGACCTTGGAGGGTTGAAAGGAGGAAGAAGGTGCCCACACTTGGACAAGGAGGGGAAGGGGTCCAGGGGCAGGAGCAGCAAGCTGATCATGCGCGGCACGTGGAAGGGGCAGTGGAAGCACCATAGAGAGCAGGAGGGCTGATATAGGGGCATTAACTTGGATGATGTAAGGCAGGGGGAGGGGCAAGGGCAGGAAGCGAACCATGCTGTGCATACAGGAGGGACAGTGGTAGTACAATGGACCATGGAAGGCAGGACAGAGGGGACAGGGACATGGACTCAGTTGATAGAGGCCAAGGGGAAGGGGGAGGGACAGCAGCAGCAAGATGACTGTGTTGATCAGGCAAGAGATGAAGTGGCAAGGGCATAAACTCAGGCAGCAGAGGGCAAGGAGGAGGGAGACAAGAGCAGGGTCAGCAAGCTGATCATGGGCATGGACGGCATGGGCAAGGGCAGTAAGTTGTCCACAGAGGACTAATAGGATGGGGCAGGGCCACGCAGGTGGTGAATCATGGTCTGGCAGAATAGGAGCAGGGGCAGCAATCTGACCATGGCAAGCAGGCCTGCATGGGCAGGATCAACACAATGGACTATGGAGGGCAGAAAGGAGGGTGCAGGGGCATGCCCATGGAGAACAGAGGGCCAGGGGTGGAGGAAGTGGAAGGGTTGGAAAACTGTCCATGGAGGTCAAGCCGGCAGTAGCATCACAATGGACCATGGATGGCTTGTGAAAGGGGCAGGAGAATGCACAAAGAGGATGGACGGCAGTGGGTGGGGTGCAGATGTTCCAAGCTGACCATGGAGGGCAGGTAGGAGGGTGTAAAGGCTGCAAGCTGACCTCGGAGGACAAGCTTTGTTGAGATGGCCACAAGCAGGAGAGGGACTGCACCAACCCCTGGTTGTCAATGGACGAAGGCTGTGCACAAAGGAAGGGAGGTGTTGGCTGAATATGTTAAAAAAGACCCTACTAATTCACTAAAAACAAAGGTTAAATAGATGCTGTAGTCAGGCATGGTAATATGATCTTCCCTAATATTAAAAAAAACAGACAACAGAAAAAAAAGGTTCAAGTAACGTTAATTAGATCTTAGCTTACCTTAAACAAATTAGAATCTCACTGAAAAAAACAACAATTAAAGGTATGTTACAGTTAGGTGTTGACATGAGTTAAAAATGTGTGCTTCAGAAACAGAAACAAACCCACTGAAAGTCACCAGTTATAGTTCAGTGAGCTAATTATAACTTGCACCCCCACCATGCACTGCTTATGACCTCACACGTTACATCACTCATGACAGACAAACATACAAATTCAATAAAAAATACAGACAGACAATGTGCAAATTCAATAAAATTCCCTAATGTCAAAAAACGAGAGACAGCACTAGAACATTTCCAAGGATAAGTTAGGAAAGGAAAACAGGTTGGAGACGCATTTTAAATTTTACAGATCTACTAGGAACCTTTCCAGAACATTACATTAGATAGCTTGCTCACACAATGAAATTTGAAAAATTGGAATTCCGGCATTTAAACTAACTTGACTCAAGATTGACCCCTCCCCAAAAAATTGCAATCAGTAGCAATGTTCCCTCTAATTTTTTTTCTCTGTGTGCGGCAGTGTAGGGTCTCTGTGCGCTGCAGCCATGGCTATGTGCGCCAGGAACCAGACAGCGCATGTGGGTGCAGCTCCAAATATCACTCCAAACTTATGCTTAAACAAGTGAAAAGACTGTGCATTTCCACACATACAGCGCCACGTTAAGGGTCTTAAGGCAGGTTTGCAATTTAGATACACACGCCATGACATGAATTGGTTACACAGGCAAGTACACTTCGGGTTTAGAAAAGCACAAGACTCCAATGGTGGTACCATCATAAGATTTTACTGCTGTAGGTGTAATGTTACTTGTTGTATTATATATCTGGATGCACAGACAGAAAGAAGCAACAAAATACCAGCCAGGCGGCACACTAGGCTAAGCAGAGAGATTTCTAACTTACGTGTTACCTAAAAGAAATGCAGCAAGTCCAAAAGAATGACGTGTGCTTTACAAGTCGTGCTTTTGGACTTTGGGCAGCCAACTTCAACTAGGCACAGCCAGGCCCGCCTATAACACTGGTGGCGCCCTGTGCGACAATGTTTGTTGGTGCCCCCCCAATGGCCACCTCTACCACGGATTCCCTCACTTTAATAGCGGCCCTCAAGTCTCCAGAACCACTGTCTCTCTGATTTATTTAGTTTCATAGCACCACTCATACCAGTGTAAGGTGTCAGAGCACTTTACATAATACACACATTGCATAGAGACAATCATAGGTGTGTAAATCAGTGTATTGGAAGTGTTACATCAGACAGGACTACAGGGTGTAGTGTAGGAGTAACATGTCATCGATACTAGTAGGCAATATAGTTTAAGAGTGCTTATTCTGGAAAAGTACAAATTCAGAATTTAAAATGTAACACCATTGTTAGAGGTTCTCTTTAAAACGAGAATTGTGTTTTTTACCCAAATGAACCCTTTTGGCAAGATTAGGATAATGAAAGACTGGGCAAAAAACATATTGCTCTAACATAATACTTGCAGTTAACACGCAGCTGTTTGATGACAGTTAATAGCTCAATGCTCTATATTAGGATTTTGACTTACAAACCACAAGTAACAAAATGAGCGCTCTTACAGAAGCAGTAACCCACAGACCTATTTACATTACATGCACTTTGTGATCTGCGTGGTACACGTTCTTAGCAGCAGGCATTTTAACCCACTGCGCGACCTTTGGATGAGTCAAAACTTCCACTGGACAAACCTCCGTCTCTTTCCAGGAAGTCGATTAATCACCGGAGTTATCTAGACATTTTAATTGATGCCTGAAAATTGTTGGAGGCCAGGAACACGCAGGTGCTTTAAAAATGTTAATATACTTACAAAAATGACGCCTCCACCCCAAGTCAGTGCCCGGTGTGGTGGCACCGATCTGGAGCCGGCCCTGGGCACAGCTTTCAGCCAAAGGGTTTGTCTGCATGGAGAAACTTCTGCCATTCCCTGCATCCAACTCTTCCCACGAGGACAACACCCTCATTATATGTATAGTCAGCCGCATGCAGCAAAGCCTGGCAGCGGCCTTGGCCTATCTCCATGCACAGCTCACAATATGGCAGCCAACTACTGCTGTGTATAACTTTTAGGAGGCTTGGCTGCAGCAAGCCCAAAAGCACGATGTGTGCTTTACACATAGCTGCCAAGGAGTCAAAAGTTGCACGAGAGAACTCTGATCTCTCTGTAGCAGGAACATGAATAATCACCGCGTTATCTTAAACTTACCCACGGATTCACTGAGTGCTGGGTAAATCATTCCTGCTGCTCAGCCTGGTCTCTGTAACTGGAGTCTGTGGGGTCACTCGCTGCAGACAGGTGATCTGACAGTGTTGTGATGCACTGGGGGCAAAACTGGACCATCTGCAGCTGTAGATTGTAGTAAGGGTGAGAGGTCATGGCGTGGCGCGCTTTCCGAGCTGTGCCCTATGCCTTTAGACACGTGCCCGCTCTCAGTCTCACCATGACTTGTACGGTCATCAGGGAACCCCCTCGACCAGGGGAGGGGAGTACTGTTGAGGAGGCCATGGAGGTCGTTTAATTTATTAATTCTGCGGGCTGCAGAAGCAATTATTTGTTGTGACAGGCATTTGAAATGAAAACATCCTGTTGCTGCTCAGCCTGCACTGACCAGAAGCCCCTCAGTGACACTGTATGGCTGGAGGACAGGAGTGGCGTCCTGTAGGGTGCAGCTCTGCAGCCCTGCCAAGTACCACGCATCACGCGTTAGACTAACGCATTTCAGTGTGGTGGTCCGCACCACCGCACTGAAATGCAAAGTCACGCATAATAGCGCTTCCTCAGCTGTTAAGCCTGGAGCTCCCATATAATAAATAATGCATGATACAAGCTGCAGGGGCAGCGCGCAATGCGTGCTGCTCCCGGAAGGCTTGGGGGCCACGTGACAGGTGTAGTAAACAAAGAAAGGAAAGCGTGGGCATCTTTGTCACTCATTGAGTGTGCAATCCTGGTCACACTCGACTGCGAAGTGTATCTAGAGAGATTTCCGGAAGCATTGTTGTGACAAGGGCCTCCTCCAGCGTGCTGAAGTGCGTGAAATTACACGCGCTGGTAGGAGGGCGTGAGAGGAATTCCTCCATCAAGGTTGGAGTGTGTAAATATGCCGAAAGCTGTGCTCGTCCAGCACGACAGAGTGAAGAAAGGGAAAGTGCAGCTTCGGAACGGCATCTGAAAGATTCGCCTCTCTCAGCACAGTGCCTTGTGCCCAGCACTTCACAATGTAAGGATTTCTCCCTTGACGTGCAGGTGCAGCCTATAGCGCTGATAGGCCTCTTACTGCTCAAGGCGCCATGGCCAACCAAAAGTGCAGGAGGGTCGCATAGTTGACCTCACTGTTTTGTGACTGAAGGCTGTCTTTCGTCCATCGAGGGCCTGACTGGGAAATGGAGCAGAGAGGATACTGCGGACTCGCCAGTGATGGCATAAACCAAGCAGACACAACACCTCTGTTTTTGGAGGGAAGGGTATGTTTGCTAAGAGGATAGTCCCAATGTAGTCAGTGGAAGAACCCTCGCTCCAAGGTGGGTGGGAAGGGGGCACACATGGGACCCCTTCTACAGTGGGACACTCAAAGTCAGTGCCCTCCCCCGTTATGAATTCGTACTACGAATGAAAGAGTGAACTACGTCCTTCTGTTGCACCATCTTGTGGTCATGTATTGGTGACAAGATGGCTCAGCGAGTGAAGCATACAATGATGACAACTGCTCATGGTATGTTATGTGCATTTGTATAGTGCTTGAATAACATGAGTATGGTCTCATAGCACTTTTAAAATCTAGGGACCCTCTGTGGTTCTGGGGTACTTGTTGACTGGAGTCAAAGCGGCATGGTTACCTGGTATTTGGTTCTGTTTCATACTGTTTGCAGGAGAGTCATATTGGGTCGGGTGCCGGTAGGGTGAGAATAAAATAAGGTGGATTTGTAACATATTCCCTTGGGGCTCTTGGCGCTGAAATAACAGATGTTTTCTTGTTACCTAACTCAATAGTACTCATTTTATCAACCTCGAGAGGATGAAAGGCTCCTTGGACCTGCGAGGATAAGAATTTAAGGGACCCTTATGTCAAGCATAGATTCCTGGAGTGAATGCATTAGTCCACGGAGTCACTGCCCCAGTATATAAAATAGACTACTTTATTATTTAGTGATGGATTGTATCAGGCAGTGGCCGGCTGGACCCTACTATGGATCTGTGTCGCGCATAATTGCGTTTGTGTGCACAGATGTGCGTGTCTAAACACACTGCCATGTGTTTCATTCCACTTCATGTTTCGAGGCATTTTCGCTCATTATGCAAGTGTGATAAATTTAAAGTTTACCCGTCGGTGACAAGTTCAAATCACAGCAAGGCCAACTCGGCATTTCATCCTCCCATTGTTATTAAATTCAGTACTTATTGGGCAACAGTAGCATCTTTTTCTACAACATTGACAATAAAACTGTGCTCTTAAACACTATAGATAAAAAATATTCCTCATTGATGTCCCCTACTCGACCCTATGCTCATCACAGATTGTATTTCCTACTATTTCGTGATAACCAGCTTCTCAGTGTTGAGCAGATTCGGTCTGCAGCCAGTTTCAGTCTTTGAAGCTAGATGATCATGAGTTGAATCCTGGCTTCCCTTTACCCAAACTCTATGATTCTGGACAAAACATCTTTCCTCCTGTGCCTGGTATGCTTTGCAAATCAGTGATTAATGGGTGGAATCGATTCTTGTAGCACCGTGGAAAGCTGGCAGGTACAATGTATGCTTCTTTAAGGATAATAATGAGATTATGTGTGTAGAGTGCCCCTCAGATAGTCTCGAAGCTCAAATGGGTGTAATGTCTCATATTTATGTTTCCCTCGTCTTCATTGCTCGAGAGAAAGTGTCACTCATATTCGTTGAAATGTCACTCATAATTAGACAAATTATAAAAATGTCACTCATAGGAATCTGAAACCTTGGCAGCTGTGGCTCTGTCTCACCCGAGCTGTCAGCTGAGCAGAGCGCACATGCATCTGCCCGCGCCAGCCACAACAGAGACCTGTACCTCTGGTGAGGGGCTGGTGGCATGATTAAGGTGGCGGCAAAATAGAGGCGGGAGACAACGCCTATTCACGTCTTTTCTTTTGCACTTGCTGCATTTCTTTCCTAATGGGCCGTGGCTGCGGGCTGTTTGTAACCATTTGTGAAATTATTTGTTAATTGCAGCACCGTCATGCGCTGCAATTAACAAAGATATTTTCACAATGGCTCACAATCAGCCCCTAGCCGCGCTCCATTAAGAGAAGAAATGCAGCAAGTCAGAATGCACGACGTGCAGGAGCCACTTGCCAATGAATGTCCCACAAACAAGAAATTACCGTTTTCGCGCCGCTCGCGTTTTAAAAGCGGCGGCGCGAAAGCTCTTACAGGATGTCTGCGCGCTTCCCTCGGGACACTGCGCGCTCGGGGGTCAGCACCTTACAGGGAACACTGATCAGTAGTTGATTTCCAGGGGTCTGTCAGTGAATTAGGCTCGGGCTGTCATCAGCTGGCAGTTTTGACTCCCATAAAGTCTTCTTCAGCAGGTACAGTGAAAAGGTACAGTAAAAACAGTCCTTCGCCCTCATGCTCTTGCAGCTCACCCACCCCTGACCCCTCTTACTTTAGAGCTTGACTGTGGAAGCTGGTGCATAAGAGCCCTGCTCACACCAGACCTCCCGCTTGTTGGGAAAATGGTACAGCTGTAGCCCAACCCAGTGGCACTGCGGTGTCCTTCCAGTGCTGTGGCCTGCGACCCTGGTTTTTTCTTTCCATTTTCATGTGTCAGAGGGAGGAGGGCCCGTTGGCCCTTCCATAGCCTCAGGAATAAATCAGAGGCGACAGAGAATGCTGGAGGAGGGACAAAAAGTGGGATTACCCACACCTAGCCCATCACTGAGCGGCAGATATAGCAAGGTATCACAAAAAGTGGTACAAACTGGCTCAGTCTCAAACTATTTACTTTTCAGTGCAAAACGTTTTTTGCCTTGGAAAACTGCCTAAACGTAACGCAAATAGCTCTTTGCGATACTTTGTGTTTCTTTATGTTAAAGGATCTCTGCATCAAAAAATAATGCCTGTGAGGCAGATCCTTCCTTTTCAAACTTTGCATATGTGTTGTTCTTGCTAGCACACATCCGATATTCGAAATGTTTTAACGTATGTCTAAGCATAGTTTTGTTGTTGTGGAAGAGTTAATTCCAGTACAAAACCGATGCTAAACTTAATGCACATACCTTTGCACTATAGTGCAGATGTGTGTGTGGCTCTAGGCAGTCTGTTTGTGTGCCAGCTCTGGGGCAAGGGAACAGCAGCACCATATATTTGTAGGTATGGCGCTGCGTAGCTCTCTCCTCCTAGTGAAAAGCAGTGCAGCAACGTTGGCGTGCTGTGCTGCGTTGCACTTAAAAAAAGTAACACTCCACTGAGTTATCTAATCAGCCTCTTATTCTCTCCTAAGAACCTAAGTTGCATAAATCTGGGCTATATGAAGCTTGAGTTCATGCTTGAGGGCATGTTCAATGCATTTGTCTGTGGGATACAGAGGACATGCACCCTCCAAGGGTTTATTATAATGTTCTGCTAGACACAGTAGTAAGGAATCTAGCTTTATACCATAGGAAAGTCTAACTCCCTTAGAGTATACAGATTAGCCCAAAATGTCTTTCCATAGTTCCAGTTTTTTCCGGGTCGCTCCATAATTGTAGGAGAATTTTCTGCATGCCCTATTGGAGAGTCAGGCTGGGAGATACTGATAGCTGATAATGATCCCAAATGTTTGGAGTGCCAGGTCCTGACGTTGATGGAATGAAGAGGTCTGGAAATCCCATGTTGGCACACAAAAGAGATATCATTTCTGCCAATACCTCTCTATCCTCCAGGCAGGACAGAGAATCACCAGCACCAACTGATTCTCCACCGGTAACATACAAAATGTCACTCTTAGGCAGTGGTGTACTGATTGGAGCAGCTGGTTGAGGATTATCTGCAGGTGGTGTAGTCAAAGGGGGGAGCAAATTACGGAAACGTCTTGTGGACGACTGTCTCTACAGTCTCTTCAATCAACATTTTCAGGGCAGCTGAATCCAGAGTTATAGGTTGTAGCTTATAGTTATATGAGGAACATTCTTGGACACAAAGGAGGGTAATCTTCCATACCCGTGCCTCTTATGACCGTGACTCTGGTGGTCAGGAGGGGGACTTCGATCCCTAAAAAATAGATGTCTCGCCTTCAAAGAGTGTTGCTATGTATTGCCCACCATCTTGCTCTTCAAACTTCAGAGATGTGCCTGGATCTCCTAGCAGGCTTAAATCATGCTCCAAAGTTCAGTCTCAATATGAAGCAAAATGACTATCTTTAAAGCGCTCAGGAGCTATCGAGCTAACTTTGCTCTCTAGGAATAACAACGCATACATACATACATTCAAACATTCATACATACACTCATTCATGGATTAAATTAAAAGGCGCTCACCACTTAGAAATACAGGCATCTGTAAAACCCTTTCAGCCCATTTGTCCACCAACTCAGAGTTTCCAATGTCTTAATACTCGACGTCCTGTCCAGAATGGAAGTCATTCAGAATAGTGATGCATTGCTCCAAACTGAGGACAGCCAGCGACATGAGACGGCTTCTATAAATTAGATGTGCAATGTCCCAAATACTCCAAAGTGGATAGGTCTCCACCTCAGATTCCACTATGCCCTGGTGCACCCGAAGTCAGATCCTGCACAGCAGAATCGCCTGTAAGAGAGAGGCAGAAGAGGTGGCGAGCAGCTAGTTTACCATCAAACTGCAGATGATGCAGCACCAGGTGCCTGTCCTGCTTGTTGACATGAAAAAACAAAGGATTAGGTTGTGGGTTGTTATGCCACCTCCCCTGAGAGGAATTCAAAAACAGAATTGAGGGCTTTTAGGTGGCCTGTCCTTAGAGGTGGATGGGTTGTGCCTCATAGATAAGAACTGGAAGAGAAAGAGGGACGACGTGGCAATGTCTACTACCAGACTGATTCCCATGTAATCAGTGTGAAGACTTTCACTCAAGCTATAAAAATATTTCTGGACAGCTTTAACTGACAAAACATTATTATTTAAAAAGTGAATTTTTGTAACTAATCCAGCTTGGATTTAGAAATGTGCTATCATTGTTCTTTTGAGTACCATTGAGTTGGGTAACAATAAACATCTGTTATTCAGCGCCAAGATACCCAAGGGTGAACGTGCGCTTTACAAATACACATGTTATGTTATGTTATGTTTTGATCTGCTCGCAGAAAATTACAACACATAAAACATTTCAGTTTCTCAATTTATTGCATGGTAGTAATAACACAACACAGTAAAAGTATGAAAATAAATAAATAATAAAGCACACCCCAGGTCACCTGAGAGTGCAATTAAGCCATTAAGGACACGTTACAAACAATGGAACTCTTATACCCCCTCTCCGTGTAACCTGGCACCCCTCTACACCTACTAATCTCTAGCTAGGCCCCAGGAATACCTGAAAGCTGATTCTCGTTCTAGCTCCTGAGGAGTAGTCCTATGCCTGCCTGTTCATTGAATGCTCTTTTGAAACAAGTCCGCGACAGTGCAATACCTTGGGGCAGATTTACTAACACTTTGTGCTGGCTTTTATCAGGTTTAAAGTGTTGTGTTCTGATTTGCCTTCCAGCGAAAATCCAGATTTGCCTTGGAAAGTAGCCCTGAAGAAATACAAAGTAGCACCTTGTGATATTTTGCATTGCTTTGCACCTCCCTGGGGGCGCATGGGAATTCCATTCAGCCTCCCATGGATGTCGACAAAAATCTCTAGCTACTAAATTAAGTAGACAGGACTCGGTGCCAAAATGAACACTTGCTCGAAACAGGTGTAAAGTTTGTTAAAGTTTTCTTTTCTCTAAACTTTTCCAACTTTTCATGTGTGCTGCATTGCACAGCTCACATACAAATCAGGAAAAGTATTAAACTATAAATAAGTATCGTGTTTGTATACCCTTCCAGTACAAAGCCTATGCTTGACTTCAGTCGCACACACTTGCACTATGGTGTAAGGGTGTGTGTGTTGGCACAAGGTAGCCAATATTGCGTCACTGCAGGGGACACAGTGCTGTATGCGTTGTTCTGCTCTCTTCCTTTCACGCAACGCAGCCCAGAAACATTTGTTGCGGCGTTGCTTGAAAACCTACTAAATCTACAGCTAAGTTTCTTCTCAGCTTAAAAAAACCTCCTGCGGTACTATTAAAGTTACTGAAGCCCTAAAGGCCACAAAACAGTAGTAAAAATGCTCCAGATCAGCCTTGGACTATGTCCAGCACCACACATGGCCACTCACAGGTTCAATTCCCAGAAATTAATGGAAACAGGAACTTCATATAACACCCATAGGAAATAGTAATACAATTAATTAATTAACATCAAATTAAATGTACAAATATATTTAAATCAAATTGAAATAAATTAATTTATTTTAACATTATTTCTTATGGGGGTTCTATTTTAAGTTCCTATCCGCATTGTTTTCTATGAGAGCATATTGCAACACCAGTGGTCTGCCATGTGTGGCACTGGACTTACTTCAGTGCTGAGCTGGAGTACATTTACTTCTATTTTGTGTCCTTTTTTGGCTGTATCAACTACAGTAGTGCAGTTTGTGAATGGCAGTTGGCCTACTCTGTTGTGTGTGGCTGCATGTCCCTCTCTAAACTCCACCCTAACCCTCTCTAATCTCCTCCTAAATTGTAGACATACGTGTACGGAGATCTCCACAGTCATGCCTCTCACTCTGCATTAAAAGATGCACCAGCAGTTTCCAATTGCCTGTCTGCTTGTCAATGCTGCACTGCTCGCAGTGTAGGTGGAAATTTGTGTCTGCACATTTTGTATTTAATATGGTGAACTCCCTGGCTGCACAGGGTGCATCTATTTGAGCGTGTGCACTACGTACAGACAGGGACACTGCACCACTGTATATTATACTACTTTCAGTTTCATGCAATCCATGAATTCTGAAAAGCGTCTATGTGTCACTGAGTGATGCAGTTGACTTCTAACTTTATATTTCTCACCTTTGCTCTAACATATTAGGACACGTCCAAATTTGAGTCAAATAGCAGTGATTGACAAAAAGCTTTGGAAACGCCACCAACAACAAATCCATAATGTAATGCGTAGACTAACTTATGAATGAATATGAATAATACATACAATAGTTGTTTGGTTCCACTGCAAAGCCATTTATAAACTATACATAAATGGACTTCACCTTTAGCTGAAATATTTGGTTTCATTTTTGATGTGTTGATAAACCAGCAACAAGCATTGGCAAAGCCAGTAGCTGCGGCATTGGCAGCTGAACTAATGGTTTTGGCAATGCTTGTTTCCTTTGAATCAGTTTTGTATAACAAAAACTGTTCAAACATGTCCTGTGTGCATGTGCACAGATGCACAGTTGATAAAAGTAAAACGGATTTGTTAGACTTTATAAATGCCTTTGACGATGGCCTACTAATGTGTCTGGACAAAATATTGAGTTTTTAATATTGTGATAACAGGATATTGTTGCAAGAATATTGTGATACAGGAAATATCAAAGGCAAGAATATTGTTTTTTAGATATGTTTTTAATATCGTTGTTAAATATATCTTTGTAAAAAAAATTGTTGTTAGTAATATTTTTTGTATTGATATTTATTTTATTTTTTAGTATTTTTAATTTTTTTTATGTTTGAATGTAATTGTTTTAAATGCATTATTTAATGTGTGATTTTTTTATGTATGCTATATTTTTATTAGGAAAAAAAGTCAGGTAATATACATTTTTTTAGCAGCGGGTGTTATGTTTATAAGGGAAGGGCGCGGGGGAATTTTTAAACAAAAATGTATATAAATTTTTTGATTTTGAAATTGAAAATTCTGTTTTATAAATGTAGTTTTATAGGTTTTAATATTTTATTTTTGATGTGTATTTTATAGAGTAAATATTTATTCTTTATCATACTTTTTAAATATATGTTCCATTAAAATATGTATATGATTATATAGGCTATTTAGTTTTAAAAATAATTTTACATTTTTTTGAAGTATTTTGGACATAACATTTATTGTTTTAAAAATTTAATTTGCTTTTTTCATGTTTATAAATATTTTTCATATTTCTTTATTTAAAAATGTATTTTAAAAATAATTATGGTATATTAAAATTATATTTCTGTACTAAAACATCAATTAAGGTGTAGGTTATTTTGTAATAATTAATATTTATATTTAAATATATATTATGCATTATTGTGTTTTTGTTTAAATAGTATTTTATTTATTGATTTAGTGTTTACATATTTTTTTACAAATTTGTAAATGTATTATATAACAATTAGAAAGCTATTTGGGATTGTGTTGGGTGTTTATAATGTATCTTATATGTGTTTATTTCTACATTTATATTATTATAAGTTGGTTACAGATTATATTATAGGATAATTATTTTTTAGTGTTATTTGTTGGGTAAAATGGTTTGTTTTGGAGTGAGAATATTAAATGGGAGCTCTTTAGTGTCCAATACCTTCCCCAAGATGGTTTAGTTTGGAGTTATAACAGTTAATATGACCCCTTTAGAGTCAAACACTTTCTGTAAGAACAGATATTGTAGGATTCTGGGAGTATATAGAGAATTACATTTTTCATTTCGCATCTCACAGAGACTGGGGGATTTTTAATGAAGGCTGGGATTTTCTTTTTTCTACCAAAGCTGCACGAAAGAAGGCGGGTGGAAACCCGTTTCCCTTTCATATCAAATTGCCTGCATACTCCACCTCAGCTTTCCAGTTCTACGTCATTTTTTTTGATAACCAAATTTTTATTGTTTTCAAACCCGTGAAACAAATCAGCAGATACACGGAAATCATTGAGTCAAGTACATTCCTGTAAGCAATGCATCCCACAGTCACGAACCCCAAAAGACTTACACGGAGAAGGTATGGAATCTGGTTACTCAAAACCCTCCACATTACCCAACCACTTCCCCCACACTTTACGATACTTTTTGCCGCACCCCTTGGCCATGTAAAGGGCTTTTTCCTGGGTCGCGCACCAGTCCACCCCCTACGCCACCTCCCCAGGTCAGGTGGATCAGGGCTTTTCCAAGCCGCCGCTATGTCCCGCTTGGCCACAATCATAGCTATGTTAAAAAATAACTTTTCATTTCTGGACCCATCCAGCCCATCCGTGATCCCCAATAGTGAATGACGTGGCTCATGCGGAACCTCCCAACCCAACACCTCTGTAAGTTCTACCTCGATAGACCTCCAGAAGTGCTCCAAACAGGGGCACAACCAAACCATGTGGAGGAAGTCAGCCGGGGCATGAGCACATCTCGCACATGACGCATCCGGGCGCAAGCCTGCTCGGAAAAGGCGCAGGGGAGTGAGATACGCAGCATGTAGGTAGTAGAGCTGAAGCAGCTTAAGTTTGGCGGAGACGGTGACTGTCTTGGGGGCCATAAGAGCATCGCGCCAATCCATTTCATCGAGGGGGCCCACCCACTCCACCCACTGTTCCCTCAACTTATCTAAGGAGGTGGGGGTGTTGTTAACTAAAGTGCGATAAATGCGGGAGACGCCCCCTTTACCTAAGTCTCCCATCATTGTCTGGGCCTCAGTGGGGCTATATTCGGGGAGCCTCGTATCGTCCAGGATGTGCATATGAAGGGCGTGTCTCATCTGCAGATATTAATAAAATTGGGACGAATGCAAGGAGTATCGGGTTTGGAGCTCTTGGAAGGAAAGCACATGGCCTTTAGCCCATACATCCCCTAACTGAGAGATGCCAATGAGGTCCCAAGTTGTAAATACCCGTAAACCGCTAACCTCCCGGAGCCAGGCCCCATGCCAGAGGGGTGTACATTGGGTCAACTTACGCGTCCATCCGGTATGACGCAGCGATGCCTGCCAGGCTAATAACACGGAGCGGGTCACCTCAGGCAATCGGGACGGAATGGGCCCCCCGTACAACAAGGCCTGGATTTTAGTTAGACCTAGTTCGCTCAACTCAAGCCTATAGGCCGGGTCAGACCAGCCCCCATTGAACCAGTCGTGGACCACCAGAAGACGCACAGCCAGAAAATAAAGGTATAAATGAGACATCCCCATACACCCATCGAAGGAGGGAATCCGGCATGCAGACAGAGCCAGGCGCGCCCTCCCCCCGTTCCAGAGAAACTTGGTAGTCAGACTGTCCATTTCCCGGAACCAAGACCTGGTAAAGCAGAAGGGAGTATTTTGGAGAACAGAAAGAAATCTGGGGAGGATCATCATTTTAAACAGTGCCAACCTCCCCATGGGGTTCAAAGGCAGCGCTTTCCATTTATGGAGGTCTTCCTTGGCCTTCTTAACCAACGGGGCTACATTGAGAGACCAGCCCAGTTCGGGAAGGAGAGTAATCCATATCCCCAAATATTTAAAGGATTGTCGCCGAAGTGGTATGTTGGATTGCCACTCGTAGCATTCCCTAGAGAGATGCAAGGGACCAGAACAGATTTCCCAGGGTTTAGCCGCAGACCGGAGGCCTGCTCAAAGGAATGTAAGATCTGGAGGCAGTATGGCCCGGAGGAGGCTGGTTCCGCCAGGAAGACCAGGACGTCATCCGCATATAGTGCGATCTTGTCCGTTTCGGTATTAGGCCACTCCCAGCCACGAATGCGGTCCTCAGCCCGTATTAGGGAAGCCAAGGGCTCCATCGCCAGGGCGAATAACAATGGGGAGAGGGGGCACCCCTGCCTAGTGCCCCTAGCAATGGGAAAGGCCTCTGATAGCACCCCGTTGACCAGCACTTGGGCTCTCGGGTGGGCATAAAGGACACGAACCAGAGATCTGAATTGGGGCCCAAACCCCATCTCGGCCAGCACGTCCTGCAAATATGTCCAGTCCACCGAATCAAATGCTTTTTCGAAGTCCACGGACAGGAGTGCTAAGTACGGGGTAAGCAATTGCCGGTGGGCTAGAGCCAGCTGCAGCCTCCGGAGGCAGTGGCGAGTCCCACGCTGAGGCATGAACCCACATTGGTCTGGGTGGACCAGCAGGGTTAAGTAGGGTTTCAATCGCTGAGCCAGAATGGTGGCATACAGCTTAATTTCGGTATTGAGGAGGGAGATGGGACGATAGTCCGCACATCCACGGGAGGGAGGCTGGGATTTCGGGAGAACCACAATGGTGGTGATATCCGTTTCCGGTGGGAAGGAACCTTTCTCTACAGCTTCATGAAATAAGCTGGCCAAGTGGGGCATTAGAGTGTCTCGGTATGCCGCATAATACTCCTGAAGAAGGCCACCGGGGCCCGGGGTCCTACCAGAGGCGGTGAGGGTGAGCGCTTCTTCGATCTCTTTCCGTGAAATGGGGCGCTCCAGGTCCTTCTGAGCGGCCATATCTAACCTAGGGAGACGCACCCCACCCCGTTCAAGGAGGGCTGAGAGTGACAGCCCGGGGGTGTGCACCGTGTACAGTCTCCGGTAGTAGGCAGCGAAGGTGTTGGCCATCGCCATAGGGGCACGGTGCACCGCTCCAGCCCCGTCCACCACCTCTGGGATAATACGGTTCGCCCTGGGGTATGTGGCCAGCCTATGCAGGATCGTGCCATTCTTGTCCCCCCAGCCATAAATCCTCACCACCGAAGACCTCCAAAGGAGCTTAGCAGCATCTAGGGATAGTTGTCTAATATCATCCCGAAGGTGGGCAAGTTGTCGGGCCTGGGCGGCATCATCTGATGTGGCTAGTAGCTGTTCCAAGCGGAGCGCCTGCGCTTCCTTGGAGGAGATCTCACGCAGTTGCGCTTGTCGCTGGATCTTAAGCTGCCCTTTAGCAACGCCCCGTTTGGTCGCCTTCCCTGCCTCCCATAGGGTACTCGGGGAGGCTACAGAACCACCATTAGTAGCAAAGTAATGTTGAAGCTCAGTCCCCACCACTTTTTTAAAGACTTTATCTTGGAGAAACCAGGCATTCATCCTCCATGTTTGGCGGGCCGAAGGAGGGGGAGCCCCTGTGCTAAGGTGTATTGGAGAGTGGTCGGAAATGCCTCTAGGCAGAATGCGGACATCCAGAATCTGAGAACAGTCAGGCGCGGGAACAAAGATCGCATCTATGCGCGCCTGTGTGTGGTGGGCCGCAGAGGTATGTGTGAATTGAGTGGTGTGGGGGTGCCATGTGCGCCACGCATCGCAGAGTCCCAGGGATTTGGACCAATTCTTCAGCTGTTTCGCGCGCGCCGTGCGGGCAGCGGAGGGAGGACCCTTTGTGTCAAGGGCCGGTGCTAAAACTGCATTAAAGTCACCCGCCACAACCGTGTTGCCCATGGGCATATTATTCAGCAGGGCAGCAGTATGCGTAAGTGTGGACGTGAGCATCGAGGGGGGGACGTATACAGACATGATATTGAGAGGGGAGCCAGCCAGCGACCCACTAACTGTCACAGAGGACCCTTGGGGATCATGAAACACTTGGGAAAGGACGAAGGGCAAGGTGCGCCTCAGAAGGATGGCCACCCCTCGTGAGCCCCTGGAGAAGCCAGAGTGCCATACTCTATCGTATCCATAGCGAGCCAAGAAGGGGCAGCAATTACCCAGGAGGTGCGTTTCCTGGAGCAGCAGAATATCTATGTGGAGACGCTGCGCATATCGTAGAACCGCTGTGCGTTTGTGCCGGTCCAGCAAGCCGTTGACGTTCCATGACAGCACGTGGAGAGATGCCCTAGACCCAGTATTAGTGGTCATGGTAGGTGTTACCTGGTCTAGGACGTGTGGTCCGATAGTGGTAGGTAGATGCGTGTGGGAACCCGCAGTGATGTGTGCATTCGCTTGCTATAAGGGCATGTCTTACCCTAAGAAAGGTAGCGTGTGTCATTCCGTGATAGCTGAAACAAAAAACCACAACAAAAATAACAACATAAGAACCTTTCCAACCCTCCACCCACCCCCCACCCTACACTTCAGGAACAGAAGCATCTGTCGACCCCCCCTAGTGAACAATACCAAATTACAATGCGTAAACAACCAAACTACAATGCTTGGGAATGTGGAAGCGTGGAGGACCCCTCCTCGTGTTCGGATGCTTGTATATGAGTCCATCGGGAAAGTAAGAGATGTTCTGAGCTAGAGCGCTGTCTCCGGCCGCGGAGCCAGGCCCGGCAGGCAGAGACCGGCTAAAGCTGGGTCCTTCAGGAGCATCGGGCTACTTGAGAGGTCCGTGTCCGGGAGGTCAATCACAGAGGACCGGGGCGAAGCACCTCCGCCATCCAGGCGATCGGAGGAGCCCGAGCGCCTCCCAGTCGAGGGACCCCCGGCGAGCATGACTGACTGCTGCGAGCGGCCCGGTGGGGAATCCGAGCGGGCCCTTCTCCGCCCACGGCGCCTGCGGGATCGATTACGTTGAGGCGGAGAAGCAAAGGGAGAGAGACGGCCAAGTCCGCCCCCCGCTCCCCCCAGGCCCAGGGTACGGTCCTCAGCCCGCAGAGGGCGCTCCTCCGTTGCCCATGCCCAGGCATCCGTCGGGTTGTCGAAGATCAATGTCTTGTTTGCGAACACCACTCGCAGGCGAGCCGGGAAGAGGAGCCGATACTGAATATTGAGTGCCTTCAACTTTTGCTTGACCTCCCCAAAAGAGCGGCGCTGGCCCTGGACCTCGCGGGTGTAATCTGGGAAGATCATGATGGCAGAGTTTTCATGGTGGAGCCGCTGCTGCTTACGGGCCTCAGACAGGATGACGTCGCGGTCTTTGAAGTTAAAGATCTGCATGATGATCGGGCGGGGAGGTGCACCCGGCACCGGCTTGGGGGCCAGGGACCGATGGGCCCGCTCAATCGCGAACCAAGGAGAGAGAGATCCCCCGGGACCCAAGACTTCAGCCACTTCTCTAGAAAGTCCACCATGCGGCCCTGTTCCACCCACTCCGGGAAGCCCACCAGGCGGAGGTTGTTGCGTCGGGACCTGTTTTCGGCGTCCTCTGCCCGACTATGCAATTCCTGAGTGTGCGACTGAAGACGGGCCCACCCGCCCCTTAAGTTGCTGGACGTCATCCTCCACCGTGGAGATCCGGGTTTCAGTCTCTTTAATCCGGGCAGTTGCATTGCGGAGGTCCTGCCGGATGAGAGTCATATCTACTCGCACTTCTGCGATCTTGCCCTCCACCGAGGTCTGGGATGCGTGGATGGCCTGCAGGATGGCGGCCAAATCCGCGGACGGAGGGGCTTCCTGTTCAGCCACACCCCCAGTTGCCCCCGCATCCGAGGTGGTGAAGCGGTCCATTTTTGTCTGTGTGGCAGGAGCCTTTGATGACCTATCCGTTCTGCCCATGGTGGACCCCGGGGAGTCTCGGGTTCCCACAGTCTCCACAACTGGACCCCACAGTAGGAGGTTGACAAAGCAACTCAGGCAGACCAGGGGTCGGCAGGTGTCAGCAGCTGGCGCGTAGACTTGGCACGGGCCAACCTGTGTCCCAAAATGTGCGGATAACGGAGAGGGAGAAAGAAGGAGAAGGGTCTTAAGCCAGGGCCGTGTGCGGGACCCCTTCCGCCAGGGCCACGGAGCGCTCCACCGGGGCGTCCACCCAGATTGGACATAGAGGTCCGGGGGCAGCAGCGGGTCACGGACCGGAGGGTCGATGTGGGCAGATGTCCCCCGGGATTTATTAGTGACCGATGACCCAGGACAGGCCCAAGGAGAGGATTAGAGGGCCACTTAAGTCCAGCCTCGCGAAGCCACAACAGTAACCCCCCCAGGGGGCCCCTGGGTCTCCAAAGTCAGGTTCAGTTACACCCCTCAGAAGATCACCGCCACCCGAAATGGCGGCCAAAGCACCTCTGCCCACACCCCGGGCCAGAGAGCGGAATCCCAGCAGGTCGCGCCGGCACACCACCACGAAGGAGGGGATGGCTCACCTCAGCCGCAGGTCCCAGGAGGCATGTGGGGAGTGGGGGAGAAGGAGGTGGGGGGAAGAGGAGCTGCACCAACCAGTGGGCCCCCCCTCACCCCGCCTGCCACCCGACCGACGGCCGAGTCCCCACCTCAGAACCAGATGCCACAGCACCCCCACTCCTTACCTTCCTGGGCCCCGTAGGTGACAAGAACCCTCTTCCCCCAGTGGGCCACATAGCTGGTGGGCGTCCTCAGCGCTGGTGGTATCCGTCTGGGTCCCGGGGGGAAACAGGGAGATACCACCTCCAGCGATCCGCTCTGCAGGTGTGGGTCTGCGGCGCCTCCAGACCAGTCTCAGCAGGGGAACGCAGCCCCAGCAGGCCGCATCCCGATGGGGGCTCGCGGCACCGGCGAAAACAGTCCAGGCCTCGGAGGCAACAGGAGATCACTGCCTCCCGCCACCTGCACCGCCGATGATGGCCCACGGCGCAGGCAACGCTGATCCAGGCCCCAGGGCCGCCAGGGGGTCGCCGTTGGCAAGACTCGCGGTGCCAGGCACATCAGGCCAGGCCGCCAGGGACCCACCCACCCGCAGATCCTCGCGTAGGTGGCAGCTGCTGTGTGTCGGACCTTGCTGCCCGGTATGGCAGCCGATATCGCGGCCGCACCGCCAGGCGAGGTCAGGCCCGAAGCGCGGACTAGTCCAGAGGGCAGGCCGCCAAAGGAGCAAGGAGTCAGGAGGAGAGAAACAGAAATCCTCACAGGTCGGCAGCCCCCGAGGCAAGTCCTCAGCCGGGAGGCCCCATCTACGACATCCTGGAATCAGGCCCCCTGCCGATCACGGCCACTCGTCGCCCGGGGGGGGAGGGGAGGGAGTAAGCACCGCCTACCAGTCTCCCCGCTGCCCGATGCCGCAGCCGAAGGGGGGGGGGGAGGCAAGCAAGGCACATACCGGAATGCGTCCAAAGAGAAGGCCGCTGCCCCAAGACAGACCGGGCCCGCACCCCCCAGCCCCGACAGGGTGACCAGCAGGGCAAGGGCGCAGGCTATAAGCACCATCGCGGGCCAGGCCACAGGGTCTTCAAGGCCGCCCGATGCTGAAGAGGCAGCGATCACGCCCCCTCCGCTGTCCGAGACGACAGCCGAAGCCGCAGCAGGCCGCAGGGTGAAGGCCGAAAAGACAGGCGGGGAGCTCCGTCCACAGAACAGGCCGCTGGATCACCTCATAGCAGGTCCGCCCCTCACTGCGACAGCCGGGAAACCAAGAGGCAAGGGGGAGGGGGCAAACGCCTCCCCAGTTCAGCAGACTCCCCCGGGCACCGCAGCATCCAATGTGAAGCTGGGCAGAGCACCCCGGTATCTGCCCAGGCTGCAATCAAGAGGATGAAGTCGCCATCTTGGCCGCGAGGCACGGCCAGCCAGAACTCCACAGCGGGGCACCTAAACCTGAGGTTCTGGACATCCACGGTATCGCCGGAGATGCAGCGGTAAGTGGATTGCAGCAATCAGACCCAGATGGCTCGGGTAAGGGCAGGATTACGGGCGGATGGCGGAGGGGTCCGAGAGCACTCTTAAAGTGCGACCACCATCTTGGCTCGCCAAGCCACGCCCCCCAGTTCTACGTCATTTAAGAGGTTTTTTTGCTCTACATTTGTATCATAGTTTCATTGGATTGAACTAGGCACTTTGAGAATTAAGGTGAGCTTGTTTTTTGGTACAACAAGTGTCCTATGGATTATTTTGCATTCATGGTGAAGAATTGCAAATCGTATTATTATAGAAGATGGCCAACCTTAAAAAGTGAGAAATCGAGAGCAATTAATGTACAATTACAACAAAATGATCATGAATATGGTCAAGTTGTTTTATAAATCAAGGGACAGCCACCTGTTGCAGTCAACTGAGGGCCTGATTCACAAAGGTAAACTTTCACTTTCGTGTAAGTTTGCTATTTTATTGGTATTCACGAACTACAAATTTGCTTTTGCTAATAGTAATTTCAGAACTGCAGAGACTCTGCACTTGTTTCGGAGACTGCACACATAGAAAGATAGGCATGTCCTATCTTTTTACGTGCAGAGTCCTCTGCAGTCGTAAAATTGCTATTAGTAAAATTAAACTTGTAGACTATTACGAGTTTGGTGGACCCACAGCAGATCATACAACACGCCGTCTGATGTGGGACCGCCAAACCCGTGGTGCGACCACTCGCCAGATCAGGAGTTTTTTCCTGGTCTAGGAGGCAGTCCTGCAGCGGTCTGTCAGGCTCATAAAGGAGCCTAACAGGCAGACCACCACTCTCAGAGCGCCAACTGCACCTTCCTGCACGGTGTGGCACACATGCCACATCATGCAGGAAGGGGGGGGTGCTAACCCAGGGGGGCGCACTACGTGTGCCCCCCGCATGCACCCCAGGCCCAAATCTGGCAGTGGTCCTGTAAGAGCCCCCTTTGTTGCCATTCCGCCACACTTTTCATGGCAGGTTCACCGACTTGAAAAGGGTGGTGAAATGCCAACTCGGAATATGCTCGGTGGTGCCGGCTGCAGCAATGCCAGCGTATTCCTGCCGTTGAAAGACTGCCGGCCCAGCAGGATCCTTGAACCCGGTGGTGCTGATGGTCTTGTGGCGGTTCGACTGACGCAAATGTAATACTGCAGGCGGTCCTGCAGTGTGGGTACAGCGGTTCTATCATCCGCCGTACTCGTAATTAGGGCCTTTTTTCTTTCAGATGTTGTCATTAATGCTATCATTGCTCCCAAGGCTCCCTTGTATACTCCTTCACGTGCAACATCAGGAAAATTCCCCAAAAAGTCATACTTTGATTAGCAGTACCCCCAGTTTGAAACCTGTATCGATTCCTGAGTTATCTGCAATCCCAAAATTAGATCCTGAGGCATCTAGTAATATTCCCGGCCATTACATTTAATATTCAAAATCTCTCCATTGTTTAGAAAAAAGTTACAGGCAATAGGCCACATTATACCTGTTCACAGGAGAATATTGAAATCCAGGCTACTTTAGGGAAAACGTACACTCATGTCGCTGTCTTACAAGTTGGAATACAAGTGAGGACAACATGGTTGGCAAGAACAAATAAAAGGAAGTCTATGAAAAAGAAAAATGACCTTCCTATCAATTCTCTGAGAAATCTATTTAAGAAATCCTTGCGAGATAATCTTTAAAAAAAAGTGTTGGATACTCTTTTGCCTCATATTCTCTTTTTTAGTAAGGAGCAATGAACAAAATACTGATTGAAAAGGGCAAAAAATCCCAGTCCGGAAAATAAAAGGCTGAAGAAAAAGAGAAGTTTCTAGAAATAATAAAATGGGAGCAGAGAATATTAAATTCGCAGAAATGTGAGAAACTGCCATTACTCTACTTGTTTGTTCTGAAAGTGATTCCAATATGTCTTCTTTGTCTTTGGATAACCACACCTTCAAATTCAGCAAAGTGTACCATCTGATCGACAACAGTTGTCTGCTGCTTCATTTAGTTTAGATAATAAAGAAAATATTGGATGTCAAAATACTGCCGTAAATTCATAAGTAAAGGCCTTCAATCCTACAGCGGTCACTTTTTCACGAGAAACATTCAAACATTAATCTATGCATAAATTGATAAGGCTGCTATGATTCCTTATACATTGGATTTTATATTTGTATTTGCTTTCTTGTTGAAATGTTTGTCCAAAATTGACATTTTAAAATGGTGAAAAGTAGTGATAGTGGCACAGTCAATATTTTTCAAAAACACTATGGCAAACATTCAAGGGTGACCTTTAACTCAAAGGGAGTTGTGAATCTAATGCTTAAAAATTGTGAATACATTCTTAGTAAAGCAATTGATGTTATTCCTTTTTACTCTTAGGAAATCAGATTGTTTCAGGACCACAATCTCTAAGAGATTCATCAAAAGGATTATAATTTGAAACTGAGATGTATTAAAAAGGGGCAAAAACAACAGTAGTCACGCTTTGCTCGGAAGGGAGGTCTATCTCTAACCTGGAGCAGCAAATTATGACTTCTTTTGAATCAAATGAAGAGGACTTATTGAATTGGAATTGGTTGACAGGGATCCTCAATTACAAACAATTTCCAGAGTACAAGAAGTGTCCCCTTCTTTAATGCAGAGCTAAAGGTCTTCTCTTGGAATAGGAATATGGCCTGTTTTTCAATTGCTACTGTGAAAATGCTCTTTTTAGACAGCCTGAAGTTGGACATTATCTGTACTCAAGAAACATGGTATTCTGATGTTATTAAATTTAATAATTATTACACTTTTCATATCCTGCCAGGGGAGCCAAGATGATGCATGCGAGTGGTGAATAGGGATCCTGCTAAGCACAAATTATTTATGGTAAAATAAATGTTTTACTCACCACTCAAATTTGGCACAATGGATAAACATCACTATGAAGGGAGTTGTATGTCATATGCTGCTTCTAGTGAATATGTGCATTCTGCTTGAAGTTAAGAATCTACTAATAACTAAATCTTTATTGCCATTTGTAGTGTAGTGTATTGAAAACAAAAAATGCTCTTCTGTAAATATAGTTGGCGATGTTAATGCTAAGGTATTCAACTAAGCCCAGCAGGTGTTTTGCGGATACAGAAATAGAAGAGGTGCTAAATATTCCTTCTGTTATCTTGCCTGCTAACAATAAACAGGTAAATGTAGGAGGGTCTTGTAGACTTCTTGAGAGCATGAGTGCCTCATTGCAAACGGGAGAGTAGAAATGATATTCCTGTGAATCTCAACAATTGTTGTAAGGGTTAATCCATAATTGATTTTTATTGTGTCTTACTCCATCTTTGGTCTACTAACTGATATGAATAATATTAATAACGCTTTTAGTAATCGCAGAGTTTTATCTTTTTTGATAGATTTTTCATTAGAAGCAATATCAACCTGGAATTGGAGGAAAGGGATGAGAGAGCTGAATAAATCTAATGAGTGAATACATTGTGCAACAGGAAAAATAGCTAACTTAAGTGAAAAATGCTATTGAGGATGTATTTATGCCGGATAAAATGTCGATAATAAAGTTTGATATATATATCAGTGATATTGTCAGAGGGGTGTCCCAAACACGTAAAGCTTCAACATTAAAACATTTGTGAGGGGCTCCTGACCCCAAGAACGTGACCTTTCCATGGAAATAAATAGGCTTATTAGGCGCCAATTTGTGTATTTTTCTCTGATGGGAGGTAAAATAATTCATTTGTCGAAAAGGAGAAGAGCAAGACATAAAAAGCTCACAAAAAGGCATGAAGTACACCATCAGTGGATTGAACGTAAAGAGGCAGCTGTCTCTAGGATCATGAGAACATTCTGGAAGATCAAAGCAGATCGTGTGGTAATAGTACAGAGGCTAAACAAATTTTGATTAGCGATGAATTGTGGACAAAATATGTCTCTGAATTATATGCCTGCAATCCAGTCGAATCTGACTTCTCTTTTGCCTTTAAATACACTGGCCTTACACTGAAAATGAATATGGTCCCCCTTCTGGGGAACAAATTAGAGACTTCATCCACAATGCTAGACCTTCCGGTGTTATGGGTAAAGATCAAATCCTGATCAATGTGATAAAAAAAAAGAAGCTTCCCTTTGGTCCATTTTTTATCTCCAGTTTTCAAATATTGTTAACAACATGGAAAAATACAGAGATCATGGAAAGGGAGTGATGCAGTCCCATTGTATAAAATGAGTTCTGTAGTCTTCCAAATAGTTATCAACAAATATCCTTATTAGACAAAGTGGGGAAAATCTTCACCAAAAGTGTTAACAGCGTGGTTCCCAAACTTTTGACTTCTGGGGACCCCCACTGAATCATTACTGGAACCTGAGGACCCCCACTGAATTATTACTGGACCCCCCTCATGAGTCATAACTGGAAGCCGGGCACCCCGGCCTAAGCATTGTTCATGATTTGAACCCCAAATCAATACACAAAAAGGACAGAAAAAAGCATTCATCAAACAAATACACAAATGTTGGTACATTACATTAATACGCAAACACATATAAATAACATTTTAAAAATTTAATTTTAATAGAAAGGTTGGAGCTTTTCTAAATTCAATGGAGGCCACTCATCATCCATACTATATTCTGTTTAATGCACCTGCACTGCTCCCACAAAAATACTAATTTTATTTTACATTGAGGAGCTAAACCTGCACTCTAGAAGAGGTTGAAAGCCTGGGAGTACCTCCCAAATTACTGAGATTAATTGTGGCATTTCATACCTTCACATGGTGCCACATGCTACTTGGTGTAAACCTATCAAAGATTTGTACTAACAATGGATTGAAGCAGAGATACCTTTTGGAACCTCTATGGTTTTCACTTTATGTTTACAATTTGCCTATAGTTCTTTCTAGCTCAGAGGAAGATGCTCCAAGTGTGGGAGAGCAAAAAGTGTCATGCTTACTCTATGCAGATGATATAATGATATTAGATATTACTTCAAGGGGCCTTCAGAAGAATTTGCACTGCCTCAAATGATGTGCTGAAGTCCATTGCTTAAGATAAATGTGTGAAAAAGTAGAATGCTTGTATTTAGAGGGAAGATCTGTCTGAAAGAAATTAAATGTACATGGCATGTCTCCGACCTAGAAGAAAAAGAACAAACTGAGCATGCAGTTCGAAAGTTTTTATCTCATGCAAATGGCTTTCGATCCTTTTTTAATGCACAGGGGCACAGACATTGTATGCATCTTTTAATGGTATGTTATAATTCCCTCTACCATCTTGTATGCAACAGAAACTATTGACTGTACAAAATGGGGGTATGGATTAATGCACTGTAGGGAAAATTCCCTTTGGAGTCTATTGTATTTTGAGATCTTTGTCAAACAGAGAGAAGACAATGGGGCCGATTCCGATCTCGGCCGGTAGGGCTCCGAATCGGATTCGGCATAACCGGATCCGATTCGGAGCCCTATTTCCCGACCGATTCGTACGCGCGTCCGGACGAGCGAGTACGATGCGAATTCGCCGACCGACTCGTTTGGGCGTCCCAACCGCTCCGACCGACTCGTTCCCGGGTCTAACCGCACCGACCGGCTCGCTCGGACACGACTCGCACCGCGCAATGGAGACGTTCCCCGGCCGGGTAAGTACAATGCGCGCCGGCGAGCAGTCCGACCGACACGCGCCGTCCGGCTCGAAAGAGCAGTCGGAGCCGTACTTCGGGGGTCCGTGTCGGACCCCCCTGTATGCATAGCCGCGCGAGTCGCACACAGAGGGGGACCCATGGGTCCCCCCTACCTGTGCGTGTACGGCGCGAGTCGCTTCGCCACGTACCCGCTGTAGGGGGCGCCCTTGTTCGCCTCGCACCCATTGAGGCAATGGGAGCCTGCGTACGCGTTGTACGACCGGCTCCCATTGACTTCACTGGGAGTCCGACTCGACTCGAGTACGATAGCATACGGACGCATCGTACTCGTTCGGTCGGGCTGCACGGGTCCGAGTCGGTCGGAAATCTCTCCGGGTCCGGCTCGGTCGGAGAGATTTCCGGCCCGAATCGGAATCGGCCCCAGTGTCTTTTTGTATGAATCTTTAATTTGCCCTGGCTCTATTCGACATTCAGCTAGAAGATCTGGGATTGATGTCATTATCAGAGCTAAAAGCTTTTATAAAATTTGTGACGCATATGGTTAGTAGGAAATTAGATGTTGAATATTGAGTACAAAAGGGAAAATTTGATGTCATTGTCTCTTCTTGTGTTTTGAAAAATCCTCAGGATAAGTAATATGGAATATAGACCATGGAGTACTTTTATTGTTTTTATTAATCATGATAAATATATTGCCATTAAAAGGTGTTATGGGGCATGACAGAAATTAGAGATGAATGATATATGCGACAATATGGTTCAAATCTTTGACCATGTGGTTTTTACTTGCTCTTTATTGCATCTCTTACGATGTCAAATTTTGAAGCCTCTTTTTATTAGGCATGTTATTTTATCTGTGGCAAAGGCTTATCAATTCTTAATGAATTCTAAAAATAAAATGATTCATTTTAGAATTGTAATGTTTTTCTTAAAGATTCTTCAATTTGTATTGCAAATGAAAAAATATTGTGTGCTTATATGTCTTGTGGATCTCATTGAAGTTCCAAATTTATTAAATAAATTAATTAACCTTGTGCAAGATGCTTTAGATTGGAGCGGTAAAAGTAAATATTACCCCTTCACTATTCAACACCTCCCCCAAGATGGCTTTAGTTTGGATTGGGAATAGTATATTGTATGCATTTAGTGTGTAAGTGTTTTCAGTAAATATATTCTAGGGTATTAGGTGTATTACAGTTAGGGCATCATTACGATGTCCGCCCGCCACCGCAACGGCAAACGGGACTGCCCGCAAGAGGTGCAGCGGTCCCGCCATGTCAATTAGGATGCCACCGCCACGGTGGCAGTGGCATCCCGCAACATTTACATTGCGGCGGGCGGTGCTGTGAGCAGCACCCGGTGCAATGTAAAAGAAGCATGTTGCGCATTGGCATGCACAATGTGACAGGCACCACGCGGTGCCTGCCACCCTGTGCATGCCAATGTAGGGGGGTACCATAGGTACCCCCCACCCCCCCGGGGGCCCTCAACGGGCCCCCATTACCAAAGACCATATGCTTTTCCATGGCGGCAACGCCACCATGGAAAGGCACATCTCCGCCTGCATCACAATATGGATGGCGGTGTCTTGCAGACACCACCACCATATTGTGCACGTTTTCTGCCTGGTCGACGAGTCGACCGGCGGAAAAGCGGCAGACGGTCTTCCCGTCCGCCGCGGACCCCCCAGCCATCCTAATATGGCGGGGGGTCACTGAGGCATGGATGGTGGGCGGATGGCCCCCGCCGGGCCGGCGGGGGCGATCCGCGCGCCATCCTAATAGGCCCCCTAGTTTGTATTTTATTTACTGAGATAATTGAGTTATCTATTAGATGGGTGAAATGCTTTAGTATTGTCCTGGTTGTAGTTGATTGTGGTGTTAATTTTTCAATAAATAGGAACCTTTTTTTATATTTTTGGTTTATTACTTGCTCGCTTGTCTATTCTTTGTTGTTGGTAACTTTGTTCTTATTGCAGTATTTCTAGAAATGTGTGTAGGGTAGAGTGGCTTTGACCTAATGTGACTTGGAAGACGGTGGGCCATCCCTCCACTGCATTTTTGGTTTTGGATTGTTGAGCTGTGGTGCTCTTCTATATGTTCCGCCATGGTATTTAAAACTTGTCGAAAAGGAGAAGAGCAAGACATAAAAAGCTCACAAACAGTCTTTCCATCTGTAGCCGGACCATTGCAGTCTGCCTACCCAAGTGTTTTCAAAGTAGTGTGTGAGTGGACTTTGTTTTTGTTCATTTTTTTGGAACTATGGAGATTTTATTAGTATGTTGTACTGGCTAGCTACTTCTGTGACTGATAGGTAGGCTTGGGATATTAGGTTTTTTTAATTTCAAAGGCCAACTCAGTGCTTGCGGCATATTCTACAGATTTCTGGAGCTGTCTCCAAATGTTTTGATTAAAATTATAATAGCAGCTTTGTTTGGCTGTGTGTGGGCAGATCTTTGGAATTGCTTGCTCTTAGACCTCTCAGCCTTTGGGTGGTCTTCCCCCAACCTTTTTGCCTTCATCCCTCCTATTTTTGCCTAATTTGTTTTTGTTGGCCTTAAGACTCTGTGCACTTTACCACCGCTACCAGTGCTAAAGTGCTTGGGCTCTCTTCTTTAAACATGGTAAAATTGGTTTACTCCTGATTGTCATATTTAATTTACTTAACAATCCCTTATAGAGTGGTATACTATATACCCAGGGCCTGTAAAGTAAGGATGCATGATGAAACCATGCATACATTTACCATTCATGCCTTTAGCATGCGTCCTTTACTACGCAATGCCTCTACCACACATTGCCTTTACCATGCAAGTATTTACCACGCAATGTAACTATAATGCAGGTAAGTGAACCCATATATATATGTGTGTGTGTATATATATAGCGGTGATTACGAAAGGACTACCATTCAGAGGTACAGACATAGCGTTGAGACATACCTTTCCTTGCTCCCGAAATGGAGAGACAGTGGACTACTGTCCACGGAGGAATTTCTGTTCCTCAGTGTCAAACATCCTGTAGTTCCTTGCTTTTATATGATAGCTAAATAACACAAAGACAAGGAAAATCCTCCAGGTCGACCCATCGTGTCGGCATCAGACAGCCTACTTGAACATACTTCCATGAATTTAGATTTCTTTCTGTTACCATACGTTTTAGCTCTCCCTTCCTACTGCAGGGATAGCACTGACTTTATTACCAAGGTGCAAGACATACCGTGGCATTCTGATTTCTTGTTGGTTACCATGGACGTAACATCTTTATACACATGCATTGATCACACCCTGGGGAGTGAAGCATGCAAATAATTTTTCAGGGACAAACCCATCTCCAAATTTGACCATACAGTGATGTTACTAAAAATGTTGGATTTCTGTTTGAATAATTTTTTTTTCATTTTTAGGGATTTGTGGTTTCAACAACTGGTTGGGACTGCGATAGGCAGCTGCTTTTTGCCGAGCTATGCCTGTATCTCCATGGGATGGTGGGAGGCCAGTTGTGTGTGGACAGATGCTAATGAGAAATGGACTAAGCATATCACACTGTGGACTAGATATATTGATGATCTGTTTATTATCCGGGAAGGCCCCAGAGATGTCTTAGAAGAATTTCTGTCACACATAACGAACAACGATTTGAATTTAGCCTTCACACATAAAATACATCCCATATATCCTAAATGTTACAGTGGAGGTCAGTGGGGGACAACTGAACACCAGTCTCTTCCAAAAACAGACAGCGGGCAACAGCATCTTACATGCTGATAGTCACCACCATCTCTTTTTGTTTTGTTTAAAAAATGCTTTATGGAGAAATAAATATGAACAATGTGCAATTACATCAAACAAAGTACTGATCTGTAAAACAGTCCAAGTAAATGTAAGAACAAGTACTGAGGTACAATATAACAATCTGATAATAAAGAGAGGCTAATAAACCATTAAAAGATTGGCAAGTTAAACATATCTTATATTATAAAAATGTGGACTTGAAAAACTTGAATTGTAATGAACAACTATAATGCTAAAACAAATGCATTTTAATCTTTTTATAAAGGTAAAAGGAAAGGTAAGAGAAGAAAAGAAGAGAAGGGAGAGACAAAGCAAAGACATAAGGATAAGAAGGGAGAGGAGAGGGGAAATATAGTGTACTGTAAGGTTGAACCAGCGAGTGTCTATCAACTATGTAGTATTATAAACGGATGGTAATTAAACAATTATATTTTAAGGAGGTTCGTAATTACAAACTTTAGAAATGGGTCGATTCATACATCTGGATAAAAATTAAGAGGCGACCATAATAAATCTTTTTTCATTTTTAAAGGAATAGATGTGGCATGGGCTTGATCTAACCGGTGATGATGACATAACAGGTTCCACCATACCATATAAGAAATTTTAGCTGTATACTTCCAATTAGAGGTAAATATTTGAAGAGCTAAGGCAAACAATATGTCAACAAATTTTCCAACCAAACGCTGAGAAGTCCAAAAGGGGGAGGCACTCCCCAAAAATATATGTGTAACATCAAAAGGTAGAGACACAGATAAAATATCATTAATTTTGTGCCAAATCTGACCAGAACTTTTTAACAAGAGGGCATTCAAAAAACATATGAAAAAGATCACTCTTATCATGCATACATGACCAGCAATTAGTTTTAGATGAAACTTTAAATTTATACAAGCTTGTGGGTGTGATAAATAATCTGGTACAGAAATAATACAATGTTTGTGTTGTGCTCGCTGATGAGGACGAGGTGTGAATCTTGGCCCATATCAATTTCCAAATATGAGCTGAAAATTCTTGATGTAACTCTGATTCCCATACAAGTTCTATTTTATGCTTTGAAAAAGATTTAGAGGAACCAATCAATAACTTGTATATATATTTGAGGCCTTCAGTTGTGTAGAAAAATCTATTGAGGAAAAAGAGGGCTGTATGTCTGTAGCTGGAAGAGTTTGCTGGGAAGTATATAGAAGAAGGAGAGGTCTAAGAAGTTGAAATTGAGAAGCGTATTTGTTAGATATATTAAATTTTTCTTGTATCTCAGAAAAATCTAATAAAGTGCTATTAGAGAAAAGTTGTCCGATGACAATAATGCCTTTGTTAATCCATTCTTTCCACCCAAGAATCCTATTGTTTAATTTAATATTTGTGTTATACCAGATTGGGGTTTGTAAAATATTTTCAGAAATGGAGTTTAAGGAAGTGATCAAAGGTTTGCTAATAGCTATTGAATGGGTAAGTATGGAGGAAATTAGACCTCTTGGGGGTTGAGTGATACGAATCACGTCTTTGAAAGTAAAAGGGGAGAATTGTGCATGTTCTAATTGACCCCAGACTGTGGATGAGTCTGTGATTTTCAGAAAGGGAAACCCAAATATGTTTCAATGTAAAAGCGGAGTGATATGTTCTAATATTAGGAAAATTAACCCCACTGAGGTCTTTTGGTTGTTGAAGTCGAGCTAAAGCAATGCGGGGTTTGCGTTTGTTCCATAAAAATGTAATTAAGGAGCGATTAATGATTTTAAAGAAATTAAGTGGGAGGGAAATAGGGAGCATTGACAAGTAGAAATTAACAATAGGTAATAACATCATTTTAATTGTGGCTAACCTACCCCACCAGGAAAGAAAAAGGGGAGACCAACCATCTATTAGTGCATTAACTTTAGACATAATTTCATTCCTGTTGATTTTAATAGTGTCCTTAATATTATTAGTATAAAGAATGCCTAAGCATTTAATACCTTTTGAACTCCATTTAAAACCAGAGTCCTTAAACATATATGGGAGACAGTATTTATTCAGCGGTAATACTTCTGATTTATCAATATTCAATTTATAACCTGAGACAACTGAGTAAGTATTCAATAATGAAAAGAATTCCGGCAAGGACGTAGTGGGGTTAGATACATACAATAAAATATCATCTGCATACGCAGTGTATTTAATATTCAAATTTTTGAACCGAAAACCAGAAAAAATGGAGGATCTTCAGATTGTTTCCAAAAAGGGTTCTAGTGCTAAGATGAATAATAGGGGAGACAACGGGCAGCCCTGCCTGGTACCTCTTTGGAGGGGGAAGTATTTGGATTGTTTACCGTTGACCCAAATAGATGTAGAAGGATTAGAGTATAATAACTTAATGTATTGGATAAAGTGGGGACTAAAACCATGCCATTTCAAAGCACCAAACATAAAATCCCAGTTCACTCGATCAAAAGTATTCTCGGCATCTAGTGTTATGGCAGCTAATGGAGAACTAAGTTTAGCCGCTAAATGAATATTATTAAGAAAAGTTCTTGAGTTGTCTGAAATGGATCTTCCCTTCACAAAACCAGACTGGTGCATATCTACTAAATCTGGAATAACAGAGTTAATCCGAAAGGCCAATAATTTAGCGAAAATCTTGCACTCCGTATTAATCAATGAGATAGGTCTATAATTGCTACACTGAGAAAGGTCTTTATCTTTTTTAGGGATTAGGCATAACATGGCCTGAGTAAAAGAACCCTGTGTACAACTAGCGTTCAAAAAATGATTAACAAGAGATAATAGCTTAGGAATTAAAAGGTGTCTAAAGTGTAAATAAAAGCGTACAGTAAAGCCATCGGGCCCAGGTGTTTTATCCTTGGGAAGCTGATTCATGGCGGTTAGTAATTCTTGTTCAGATAAAGGTGTATCTAGGGAAGATAGGTCTACATTTTTATTAGGGTCTTTAGGGATTGACTGAAAAAAAGAATCTAATTGTTCAGTGGAGGGAGATGATTCCGGGGTATATAAGCTTTTATAATAATCAGTAAAGCATTCTAAAAAAATTTAATCACTAATATGCCGGACTCCAGAGGGATCAGTGATGGCAACAATCTTAGATTTCAGTTTTTTAATTTGTAGGTAATTTGCCAAAGATTTACCTGCTTTATTACGGCCTCGGTACATTTTTGCATTGAATCGAAGTAGGGTACCACAAGCATCATCCCAAGATTGTTTGTTGTATTGCAACTTGGACTTAATACGTTTATATAGCGTATCGCTGTTATTGGAGGAAAAATACTCATGTTCCAAGGTCTTAATCTGATTTAAGAGTTGTTTGGAATCTTTAAGAAGTCTTTTCTTTTTCCTAGCTACATAGGGGCCGATTCCGATCTCGGTCGGAGGCGCACCCAATACTATTCGGTCGGGAAAAAAGCCATGCGAAAGCCAGTTTCCCGACCGATCCGTACAGCACACCGAACGAGCAAGTACGATGCGCACAACAGCAAAAATTCCGGCCGAGCCGTACTCACCCAAACCAGGTCCTGTTCTCCGACCGAGGCGAATCCGGAAACGCCGAATCGAGTCGCACGGAAGGGAAAATGCAGCCCCGTCCGGCCGGACAAGTACGATGCGCTTTCCGTACGCGCCGAACCCGCCGCTACGCACGGCACGTCAAAGCATCCGGGAGAGGCGCACATAAGCTCCGAATCGCGCCACAACACGATCCACGGCTACGAGACGAACACAGCACAGACGAGGACGACGCGAAGCGACGAGGACGAAGCGAAGCGACGAGGACGAAGCCAAGCGACGAGGACGACGCGAAGCAACGAGAAGGACGAACGACACGAACCAACCATGAATCCCTTCGTCCCGATCATACCAATATTCTACATCTACTACCGGAACAGGCACGGACGCGTACGGCGCAGAAGGTAAGTCAGACACCAACCACAAAACACATACAACACGTACACGACACATCACACACATACACTGGGAATCTGAATATACTTGCAACAGCAGCACCATAGGGGCGGGATGCCCATCACCAATGCCACATATGCACACAGGGGCCTGAATGCGCGCCACCACCCCAACCCAGGGGGGCTGGATGCCTACCACTACTACCACCCTTAGCCAGGGGGCAGGATGCCTACCACTACTACCACCCTTAGCCAGGGGGCAGGATGCCCACCACTACTACCACCCTCACCCAGGGGGCAGGATGCCCACCACTACTACCACCCTTAGCCAGGGGGCTGGATGCCTACCACTACTACCACCCTTAGCCAGGGGGCAGGATGCCTACCACTACTACCACCCTTAGCCAGGGGGCAGGATGCCCACCACTACTACCACCCTCACCCAGGGGGGCAGGATGCCTACCACTACCACCACCCTCACCCAGGGGGGCAGGATGCCCACCACTACTACCACCCTTAGCCAGGGGGCAGGATGCCCACCACTACTACCACCCTCACCCAGGGGGGCAGGATGCCTACCACTACTACCACCCTCACCCAGGGGGGCTGGATGCCTACCACTACTACCACCCTTAGCCAGGGGGCAGGATGCCCACCACTACTACCACCCTCACCCAGGGGGGCAGGATGCCCACCACTACTACCACCCTCACCCAGGGGGCAGGATGCCCACCACTACTACCACCCTTAGCCAGGGGGGCTGGATGCCTACCACTACTACCACCCCCACTCATAGGATGGACAATGCATGACACAACAAGCACACCACAACCTAGGGAATGCAAGATTAAGACATCCCCCCACCACCATGACAAGCGTGTGAGCAGGCTGTGTCAAATGCCTACAACACCGAACATGACATTGAACATACAATGTGACCCCCTAGCACATGTGCCACACATATATGTGTGTGGCACCCACAATGCAAGCAGCCCATGACCATTGTGGCAATGGGGCCTAAACCCCCATCATCACAGTGACCAAAAGGCAAGTGTGGGGTCCATAGCTGAAGCACATTTTGACCATTGTGGCAATGGGGTCTAAACCCCATCATCACAGTGACCAAAAGGCAAGTGTGGGGTCCATAGCTGAAGCACATTTTGACCATTGTGGCAATGGGGCCTAAACCCCCATCATCACAGTGACCAAAAGGCAAGTGTGGGGTCCATAGCTGAAGCACATTTTGACCATTGTGGCAATGGGGTCTAAACCCCCATCATCACAGTGACCAAAAGGCAAGTGTGGGGTCCATAGCTGAAGCACATTTTGACCATTGTGGCAATGGGGTCTAAACCCCCATCATCACAGTGACCAAAAGGCAAGTGTGGGGTCCATAGCTGAAGCACATTTTGACCATTGTGGCAATGGGGTCCAAACCCCCATCATCACAGTGACCAAAAGGTAAGTGTGGGGTCCATAGCTGAAGCACATTTTGAACATTGTGGCAATGGGGTCTACACCCTCATCATCACAGTGACCAAAAGGTAATTGTTGACAAAGAAAGAGCTGCAACTGCCAAACTGCATGGATCATTCCTGGTCACAGAACCAAAAACTCATCTGTGGCAAAGTAGTGTATGTGTCCCATTGCAACATAAATTGGGGGAGCCAAATACTGCAGTGCAAATGAAACATTCCTTTGGCCATGTGCAGACAAACAACACCCATGGGGGCTGAGACCGTCAACAGTCATCAATGACACAATGACAGAAGTGACCATCAGAATGCAGAACCACATATTTGCACCAATGGGCACACAAATGCAGATACCCTGTGGAGACAGCAGATGTGAGGTGAACAGATACCATACCATGGCAGCAATGGGACACACAAACCATGATCACTGTGCTGACCGATGACCTAGGAGTCCCAGGGACAGCAGGGGAAACACACCAAACAACATACAGCCAATGGCACACCCAAGATATGCCAATGCAGTGGTGCAGATGCACAAACACAAACAGGCAGACCAACACTGTCATCATACACAGCAGGTGAGGGGTGGGGGTGCCAGTGTCCCCAGGCAACAACACAACACATGAGGAGAGCTGAATACCAATCATACAGATGTGCATACACTGCCACACTAAGGTAACTCATGGATCCAAATCCCCTATGTGGGCAAGCAGGCATTGACAGGTGAGAGGGAGCACAAAACACACATGTCACACAGGCACGTAGGAACAACAACTGACACAGCAAGTCACAGACACACCACAGCACCACCCCCAGGGCCCCCACAATGTGGTGACCCTGGGCTGAATAAAAATACCACTGTGATGACAAAGCTAAATGTCGTTCACACTGTGAACCACAGTCAGGTGTCCTGAGCAACTAACTACCATCACACCTACACAAGCACAAATCAATCAGCATGGCCAGTAAGCCAAGGCCAACATGGAGGCAGGGGACTAGCCGGGCAACAACTCTCATCTGCACACACTCAAGACCACACCCCTCGACCTCCAACAATGTGCAGCAGTGAAGTACACATGCACTGGTGACATTGCACATGCACCCATGACTATTCCAGGGTGGTGGGTGGGAACCAAGGTGTAGAAACACATCACACATGGACACTCAACAAGACTCCTGAATGTCTGACACACTGCACACTACGCTGTACATGGACATGACGGCAATACCACACCGACCAATGGGATCCCAGCCACAGTCACACACCAATGAAGAAGCCAAGGTCACCCACAAAGAACACACATAGACAACAACCAACATTGCAGCCCGGACCCTAAGGAGTGCCAGCAGTCACACACACAACGTGTCACAATCACTGAAAGATAACACAAACTGGAAATCACATGACAGGGGCAAACAACAAGTGCCAAAGGGAAACCTGACTGTGACCCATCTGCGTCAGCACACAAACTCTGCCCTGACAGCAAACACACCTATGGGTGACACCCTGATGACCAGTAATGTGCCATGCACCCACATCACAGAGAACACAGGGAGAAGACTTTGGGGGAACATAGCTCAAGTCAGCAAGCATCACAAACAGGTACAACACTAGGGATCACAGCATGCGCAGATGAATGAAAGTGAACACACAGACATGCACATACAACACACACCTTGGGCGCAGGCAATGTCACACGTGTACACACTGCCATGAGGGGACTCCACTCCTGTGTGAGGAAAGCTGTGCCATATGTTGCCTCAGTAGGGCCCCATCATGTCAGCTGAGCACTTGGTCACACAATCAACAATTAGCACCAAATGAGGGCTCCCATCACATCAGCCTGGTCATGGATGTGCCAACGGAATCATCAGCACAGATCCAACACACTTGTATAGCAATGTTGCACTGACTACACGGATGAGTCCCTCCCCATTGATGCCCAAACCTGCATGTCCACTGGAGATGGCAACACGGTCAGGGAAGTAGACAAATGCAACGATGGCAGGCACAACAGATGTGCAGGGGTGGAAGCCACAGATATGAAATTGCCAATGTAAGTAGGAAACCCATTGCCAAATACTGAACACATGACACCCTCAGATGCTGCTATTGATGACATGGATACACCACATGATAGGACACATTCCCCCTGGACCACATGGGTTCCTGCACAGTAACACTTCATAATCATGAGACCAGATATCACCATCACTGCAGCAAGGGCATGGTTAGCTGCACCAACAACATGTACATCTGAAGCATGAGCACTAGAGAAAAGAAAGTTGCTTTATTCAGCATATGTGTTGTTTGATAACGACGTCCAGAAGAAATTAGAGCAAAGGCCAATGGCCAGTCCATTGTCAAAGTTCAAACAGGGTGACACTGGCAGATGTCACCCTACGCATGCCTGCACAATACCAGGGACAATCCACTAGGAGGGGCAACCGGGGGGCAGGCCAGGCACCGCAGGGACAGGATCAGGGCTCACCAGGGGGAGTCAGGGAAGGGGTGGTGGGTGCTGGAGAGCCACTGACAACTGCAGTGGAGGTGTCTGACATGGTGTGTGCCGGCACAACTGGGGGGCATGACTCAGATGTCGTGGGTGCTGGCACAACTGCAGTGGACCCTGCAGATGGGGTGGACAGGTCCGCCACTGCAGTGCCCAAGTCAGACAGGGCGGTAGTGGACTCCACTGCAGTGCCTACCTCCAGGGGAGGAGAATGGGGAACAGGCAAGGTGGGTTGGACAGAGGGGGAGGACACCCTCACCACATCAGTGGCACAGACAAGCGCAGCGGGGGTGTGGTGCTGGGAGAGCAAGTGGCAGGGGAGAAGGCCGGAGCATCTTGGGGATGGTATATCTGTGGGTGGGGGAACCTGGGGCAGGGTGTGGTGGGGGCACCTGTGCAGTGGGGGCCTGAGGGATGGAGGACGGAGACCTTGTGCCTGAGCTGCAGGGCGGTGGCGGGGTCTTGCTCTTAGCACTCCGGGGGACTTGCGGGTGGGGGCCTCAGTCCGTCTGCGCCTGGGGGAGGGTGTCCGGGGGCGAGGGGCACTCTGCTCCGTGTGGGTGGGCTTCCTCTTCCCCCGGGATGCTGGAGCAGCTTCATCGGTGGGGAAGAGGCCGAGGTCACAGAGGAAGAGCTGCTGTGACTTTGGGGTTGCAGGTGAGGCAAGGGAGGGTGCTTTGGAGGGAGAGGGAACTGAGGACTGCGCAGTGCATGTGGATGCGTGTGTGTGTTCCAGGGCCCCATCCCCTGTGAGTCTGGCTTCAGTCCCCTGAATGTGCGTGCGTGTGCGTTTTGTCATTGGCGTGTGTGTCAGTGTGCTGGATGTGTGTGTGCTGGTGTGTGCCTGTGCCAGTGTGTGTGTGCCTGGGATGGGTAAGGTGCTGGGGAGTGTGGATGGAGCAGAGGCAGGAGGGGTGAGGGACCGTTTGAGGAGGGACACTGCTGCCGTCAGGGAGGAGTCCATGGACCTATTGCCCCTCTGTAGGTCAGACATGCCCGATGAGATGCCCTCCATGAACGACACCAGCTGAGTCAACAGCGCGGTGTGCGCATGGAGGACACTCAGCATGGCTGTCTGCCCTACATGGAGCTGGCGAAGGAGGTACACAGACTCCTCACTCAGGGCAGCAGGGGACACAGGGGCAGGGGGTGCGGTGCCTGGCCCAAAGGAGACACGCTCCCGGACATGGGAGCCTCCACGGACCTGGGGAATGGGAGCCGATGGGAGGGCGGTGGTGGTGCTGGTGGTGGCGGGGACAGCAACACTAGCTGGGGTGTGGTGGCTGCTGACACCCGCCTCCACAAGGGAGTCATCCTCCGAGTTGCTCTGGTCCTCAGCTGAGGTGGATGCTGCTGAGGACTCCTCGGTGTGGCTCCCCTCGCCCTCCGTGCCACTGGGTCCCTCCAACCACTCCTCGGCTGCTGACCCAGTCTGGCTCTCCGGCTCCTCCTGGTCCGTGGAGCTGTCCCCTTCCGTGGCCGTGGATGTATCTGCAAACAATGGGGAAACAGACAGACATCAGTCACCTGCACATAACGCACACACCACTGTGAGCACAGCACATCACAGAGCAAGCCCTGGCATCATTAGTTGTACATTGCTAAAAGTGCACTAATTGAACAGGAGAAGTCAATTGTCAGTCTGATGCCAAGCATGGCACTCACATCCCACATGGCCTTGCACCCATCTGTCTGGTGTCTGTTGGATTGCAACACCCCAGTGTTGACACATGCACCAAGTACACAGTAGTTGGACAGTGCAGAGGACACAGTGTGGACACATCACAGCTCTTGCCACTGAGTCAGTACAGGTTTACGGATGTAAGGGATGCCCAGAGTCAAATAGGAAATGCATGTGATGCATACCAGCGACAGACACCATGATGCACCCATGTCCTGATAGCCAGCACCACTATGGTGTGCATGTAGCACATGTCACTCCCCTGCAGGATCACCAATCAGTAGACACATGCCATGGCGGAGGCATGACTGCAAAGTCATACATCACTGTCTCAGTGATGTATGACTTTGCAGCCAGACAACAACACTCTGCACTGTGTCACAATAGTAGGTCATGGGGAATGCAAGTCCTGGAGCTGCACAAGTGCACATGTACATCCCCCCACAACACATCCTCTTAACCCTCATCTGTCCAGGTCATACCTATTGGACATATGGGAGACCTGTGATACTACCCTCTGAACCTGAGCCCCTCACACTCTGCTGTGCATGGGGAACAGCTGCCTGAACTTCACATTTACATGCCCCAGTCTGCATGGGCAGCTGATCAGACACCTATGTGTCACACAAGTATCGTCTCCTATGGTCACATCTCCAGTGGAATGCTGAGCCCCTACCAAGAAACTCCACAGCAGTCCTGGCGACTAATCCACAGCACACTGACACAGAGGCAGACACCTGAGGGGTCAAATCACTGTGCACAATGTGTCCTCTGATACACGGGAGTGGGAGTACAGAGTGTATTGTATGGCCTGGAGTAGGCATGACTGTCCAGCCCCACATGAATGAGGGATGAGCCCTGGACTGTAGGCAGCTGGCTAAGTATGTGTGACACACGTCATATACATACTCCTGGGGCCCAAACATTGTTCCCACCCGCAGCATGGGTGTGTGCCAGGTACCCCAGCCACATGTGGTGGATCAGCTCAGCAATTGGACCACAGATCAAAGTAACACGCTGAATACATGTCAGAATACAGGCATTGTGTAAGCAATGGACCCACCCATGATGCCCACCACAGAGTCAGGGAAACAGATGCTGTCTCCCACCTTGAGTCAAGCAAACTGCAAGGACACAGTCCTAAGTGACAGAATTCCCTGCATGTAAGGGCCACACCTGGGTATCAGATGAGGAGTGGGCAGTGCACAATAGAGGGACATGGCTCCTGGACAACATGACTGCTGTACTGTGGCAGTTCAACCTGGCCCGAGGAGGGCACATAGCATGTTAGACAGAGTACACAGTGCAGTCTTTGACTCACCCCTCCTTGCTGCTCTCTGGCCTTCAGCTGCCCATCCAGGTCTGGAAAGACCACCGCCAGGATCCTGAGCATGTGGGGGTCAGGGTCCGTGTTCCGCCCCTCCTGCGAGGAGGCGACAGCTTCAGCTGGACCCGTGCAATCCTCCGGGTCCAGCCCCGAAGGTCCTGCCACCTCTTTTGGCAGTTGCGGATCCGGCGCTTGTAGACCCCCACGGACCGGACAGCCCGGACGATGTCCTTCCAGATCTCATGCTTCCGATGGGCAGAAGCCTGTCAGGATGACAAAGTGATAAGGCCATTACTACACATGCAACATATCCGTGCATGACACAGTTGCATATACATGTCGCAATCACAGGGGCACATGGTGTACCCAGGCAGTGCACGGCTGCCCATGGACAGTTTTCCAGAAGTCACTACATGGTATCATTGCATGGGGAGTAAAACCCTGTTCAGAAGCACTGTCACTGCACCATACCTGTCCAGTGCAAGTCACTACACACTATGGGGGGTGACAACTACTCAGTGAGCCTGCTAGCCAGTGGTGTGCTGACTCTCAGCCTTGCTAGTCAGACAAAATGCACATTCAGAAAGGCAGTGCACAGAACACTCACCTGCTCCCCTGGTGTCCCATACAGCTTGCTGTACTGTGGAAGTAGGCTGTCCAGCAGGGCCTGGTTCTCTTCAAGGCTGAAGGCTGGGGCTCTCTCCACAGTACGTGCCATTGCAGGGTCCAGAGGGGCAGAGACAGCAGCAGTGCAGTGGCAGATGTCGTCCTGGAGCATGTAGTGCAGGCAAGTGGGCTCTCAGGGGAACATGCAGCAATATATATGTGCTGGAGAGGCAGATACTGTCCCTTGTGTCCAAAGTGATAGGTCCAAGTCGTTTGCATCTTCTGAATCTGGCCAATCCATGGAATAGCAGCACCAAAACACGCCCACAGCATCCTTCAAAATTTCAACTTCATGACATACATGATTTTGCAACATTGTTGTGGGTGACCAACTGATTTTCCAGCAACCGACTCGTTCGAATATTCGAAAACGCGTCCGTTGCCAGGCAAGCCCATTGTCAATGGGTGCGCACCGATCGGTCCATTGAGGTACAACGCGCACAGGGGTACAACGCGTACCCGCACACATTGAATGCAATGGGCCGGCCGGAGGCACCGATCGGTCCATTGCAGTACAACGCGCACAGGGGTACAACGCGTACCCGCACACATTGAAAGCAATGGGCCGGCCGGAGGCACCGATCGGTCCATTGCTGTTCAACGCATCACTGTACATGTGACTGGCATATGTCAGCATGCCTGTCTCAGATGGACATATGCCAGCCACAGATAGCTCCCAGGGAGTGAGGGGCACACCTACATCACGACAGCCTGTCCAAACCTTATCATAAGGCATGTAAGGCTGCATTTCCTATTGTGTGTATGTTGGTGTACATGTTGTCCTGTGGGTGTCACCTGTGGGCAGCCACCCCCAGGCTGTGCACGTGTTAATGGGGACAGGATCCTGGGTGTTACGTGTACGTGACCACTGTGATGTGCAACTGTTCATATCTGTGCATGTGCCATGGTCACATTTCACAGTGGTGTTTGTGTATGTCATGTCACATACCCCGTGAGTCCCATGTGGGACGGTATGTTTGAGCCAGGGTGTCCCAGTGGCACAATAGTGATGGCCCTCCACAGTCTTTGTGCATGTAGTGTTTACAATGTCTCTGATTTCATGTGCACAATGGGAGACAGTCTCCACATCCACGTTGTGTGTGCATGGACTCTGATGTTGTGCGTGTGTGTCACAGACGTCCATGGCTCTCCTGCCATGGCAAGTGTGGCCACTACCTGTGGGGGTCATGTTTGTTTTGTTGTGGTGTACACATGATACTCCAGGTGATGCCAGTGTCCATGTGGCATTACAGGGTCCCTGGGAATGTGCCTGTCGTTGAGCTGTGGTGCCTGGGGCACATCTGTCCTCACATGTCACTGGGGGGTGACTGTGACACAGCATCATGATATCCAATGGGCCAACCTGGGACAAATTGATGCCACCTGTAGGACCGTGTTGACAGATGTTGGCCATGTATGTACCATACATGTCGTTCCGGTACTGCACACTTCATGTAGTTGTGCCTCATGATGATGTATGTTGGGATCTTGAGTGTGTTCAATGCCGCATATGTGGGGTGACTGACGATCTTGCTTACTTCTCCTCTGCACTGCAGGGCTCCTGCTGTCCATCGGCCATTCCCAGACCTGGCAACGATGGTGGAACGGGACAGCATCCGACGGTACCGCTTCACCAGGCAGCTGATTGAGGATTTGGCAGTGCAGTTGTCCCCACATTTGCAGCCTGGCCGGCCGTATCCTACAGCGCTGACCCCCAAGGTGAAGGTGATGGCAGCCCTACACTTCTTTGCCACCGGTACCTTCCAACATACTGTGGCGTCTGCTGGTGGGATGTCACAGACCATGTTCAGCCGTGTGCTCCGCGATTTCTTGGCGGCAATGTTGCTCTTCCTGAACCGGTACATCTATTTCCCTAGACTGCGACGACTCACTGACGTGAAGAGTGACTTTTATGCCCTGGGGAGGATGCCGCATGTCATTGGCTCCATTGATGGGACACATGTGGCTTTGGTACCACCACAGGCCCAGGAGCAGGCCTACAGGAACCGCAAGCACTACCACTCGGTCAATGCACTGGTGGTGTGTCTTGCAGACATGACCATCACACACGTGTGTGCCCGTTTCCCTGGTTCAGCACACGATGCCTTTGTGATGAGGAGTAGTCGCATCCCCAGGTTGATGGCACAGATGCAGAACCAGCGTGCCTGGCTTGTCGGTGTGTACTGACTTTGTGCCATTGTGTGTGATCTGATCTGTAGTATTCCGCCCACTTTTCCAAGTCAGCTGATGTGCACTTGTCTGTCCGTAGGTGACTCGGGATACCCCAACATGCCGTGGTTGCTGACACCCCTCAGGAACCCTGTGACACCTGCCCAGATGCGCTACAATGAGGCACATGGTCGGACCAGGAGAGTGATTGAGCGGACCTTTGGTCTCCTGAAGAGCCGCTTCCGCTGCCTGGACAAGACCGGAGGGTCCCTCCCATATGCCCCTGCGAAAGTGTGCAAGATTATCATCGTCTGCTGCATGCTCCACAACCTGGCAGTGCGGAAGGAGTTGCCTCTCATCCAGGATGACGATGACCAACATCCGCCACCTGTGGAGGATCCTGGCCTGGACCACGATGCCAGTGACGATGATGATGATGATGGTGATGGTGATGTCCGCACACAGCTCATCACCAACTTCTTTAGCTGAATGTGAGTATCCTGAGGTGTCATGTGAATGATGTGAGTTGGCATGATGTGTGGGTGGTGCTCTGGTGCTGTTGGAGTGTGTCCATGGGCTACTTGACAGGATGTGTGTTGCGATGTGTGGTGACAGGTGGGCTGTACTCCCCAACAGTGTTGACATGCTAACTTGGTTCTGGGTGGGTATCTTGTAACATGTATTGTGCATGAGTTTTGCTGTTCTGTCCTGTACTGCATTGCTTTTGACTGTGTGTCATTTCTGTCCTTCACAGGGTACTTTCAGATTCGTTTGGTCAACTGTGTCCACCGACGACGTGATTGCACATCCAGGCTGGTAGCTGTTGTGTCCCTACAGGTGATGTGCGCCACACCCATGGACTTCCTTCTGTCTACAGTTGTTGACTGTGTGCCCGCTACCAGGTGGGGTTACCTTGCATCTGTAGTGGTTACGGCATGTTGCTACTGTGTAATAAACCTGTGCTTCACTTAGTGATGTGCGTTGTCTGTGGTCACACATTTGACTGCCATTTGCTTACTGCACCTGTGGGCTACTTGACTACAACTGGGAATGGGTGTGGTGTCTGTGCATTGCACCGTCTTCCCTGGCAACATCAGTGTAGGCAATGAGTCAGATGGCCTAGGTGTGTATGTGTTGTGTAGCCCTGGTGGTGTGTCTCCCTCATATGTGTCACGTTGCCTGTACTCACATGCCTGTGTTGTCCTTGCTGTTGCAGTTCGCATACACAGTGTAATTTTGCTGTTCATCATCCCCATAACAGCACCCACGTTGGAATCACGACAGAGGCAAGTATGGTGTATTATTGTGTTTATTGTGATACATCTGTGATAATAGTGCATAGGATGGATTGTGCTGTACATGAATCTTGCAATCCCAAGTTCCTAGATGAATAGAAAGTCCAGGTAGACAGGATCCCCAGTATCGGGGCCACAGTTGTCTGACACATTGTTCCAACTTGTACTCCCCATGCAATGTGTGGGAGTAGTGTTGCCATCAACAGGGTGAACAGTCTGTGCACAAAGGCGAAAATCCAGAACAGGTTCAGGCTTCCTGGGAGTTGCGCTTGGCCATCAGCCTCTCACTTTCCCCTCCTCGGACGACCCCTCTTCTTGGGGGGGGCCCTCAAGTGCAGGCTGCTGCGGTGCAGGGGACTCTCCGCCAGAGTCCTCCTCCCTCCCTGTGGCAGTTGCAGTTTGTTCGGTGCCAGATGTTGTTGGCACACAGGGAGGTGTGGACTGGTTGCTGTTCATCTGGCGGAGGCATTGTAAAATGTCCCTGTGCACCGCCGTCATCTCATGTAGTACATCCCACTTGGACTCCACGCGGGTCATGTGGGAGTCCACACGTGACATGTGTGACTCCACGTGGGACATGTGGGAGTCCAAGCGGGCATGATGGGCAGCCTGCTGCTGTTTGATGTCTCTGAGGAGCCCCACTACCTGGCTGAGCTCTCCGGTGCTGGACTGGTACGCATCAGCTATGCGTACCAGTTGTGGGTCTTCATGCACACCAGCAACGTCTGCAAGCAGCGACCTCTGTCTCCTCCACCACCCCTGCTGACATGTGCAGTGTGTGCAGTTGCACGCACAGATAACCCTGGTCCACCTTGGGGGTTGGTGGTGGTGGTGGTGTCCATGGCCCCAGGTTGGTCCAGGGTCACTGCGCTGGTGTTGTTCCTTATTCTGTCCATGTCGGCAGGGATGGTATTCGTGGTGACAGTCGTTGGAGGGGTGGGTGCAGGGGGTGCAGCTGGTGGACCTGCTGGTGCTGCAGCTGGTGGTCCTGCTGGTGCAGCATGTTGACTTGCACCGGATGTGCCAGGTTGTTCTTCATCGTCCGAGGAGGACAGAGGCTGTACGACGCCAGTGAGCTCGGCATCCTCTTGAGCCTGGGACTGGGACTCCTCAGCGTCTGCTGCTGTGTCCCTATCATCACCTGTTTTTGGGAGACACAAACAATGTATGTCATGTTTCTGCAGGCATCAGTGGTTGACACACCTGACAGTTGTGACTGTGCCTCGGGGTGCGGGCCTGTACATTGTATTGTCCTAAGTCGTCACAGTCAGGGGTTGATATTGGTGTGGCACATTGTCCTGCATTATTTGGGCATTTCTATGTATTCTCTGGGGTGTGAACATGGTCTGCATTGATTGTGTTTGGTTGACAGCCAGACCTCCTTCCCACCCACCCACCCACCCAGTCAGTTATCCCACCATGGAACGTGCTTGCATTGCAGGGAGTGTAAGTTGTCTCTCAGGATGTCAGTCAGTGGTGTCCTGCTGTTTGTTGGTGCACAGTTGCCAGCAGGGCCTTGTGCTCCCCACAGCAGTAGCCAGTGTCAGCCATCTTGTGAGTCCTTCTCCACTCCCTGTGATGTGAGCATGGTTCAGGGTGGTGTTGATGGGCCAGTTGTGAGGCTGAGCAATGTCTGTGACTACGACTCCCATCATGCTATTGCCTCCACCCCCTTCCCAGCATGCCCATGCTTCCTTCCTTTTGACTCTGCTTCCCTGTGGGGTGGGGTGGCTGTGCTGACAGGATGGCTGGGAGTGTTGTCCTGGCAGTTGTTTGGCTAAGAGTCCCAAGAGTGTCCCTGTGCTTCACACAACATAACCCAGGGTGGTGGTGCTTTGTGGGATCTTGTGTTAGGATGGAGGGCATTGCATTCTACCAGGTGGGTACTGTGGAGTTTGTGTTGGGGGGGGTGTGAGGGGAGGTGCTGGTGACTATGGTCAGTGCTGCAAGTCCCCCTTCCCACCCACCCAGCCAGCCAGATATCCCACCATGGAACGTGCTTGCATTGCAGGGAGTGTAAGTTGTCTCTCAGGATGTCAGTCAGTGGTGTCCTGCTGTTTGTTGGTGCACAGTTGCCAGCAGGGCCTTGTGCTCCCCACAGCAGTAGCCAGTGTCAGCCATCTTGTGAGTCCTTCTCCACTCCCTGTGATGTGAGCATGGTTCAGGGTGGTGTTGATGGGCCAGTTGTGAGGCTGAGCAATGTCTGTGACTACGACTCCCATCATGCTATTGCCTCCACCCCCTTCCCAGCATGCCCATGCTTCCTTCCTTTTGACTCTGCTTCCCTGTGGGGTGGGCTGGCTGTGCTGACAGGATGGCTGGGAGTGTTGTCCTGGCAGTTGTTTGGCTAAGAGTCCCAAGAGTGTCCCTGTGCTTCACACAACATAACCCAGGGTGGTGGTGCTTTGTGGGATCTTGTGTTAGGATGGAGGGCATTGCATTCTACCAGGTGGGTACTGTGGAGTTTGTGTTGGGGGGGTGTGAGGGGAGGTGCTGGTGACTATGGTCAGTGCTGCAAGTCCCCCTTCCCACCCAGCCAGCCAGATATCCCACCATGGAACGTGCTTGCATTGCAGGGAGTGGAAGTTGTCTCTCAGGATGTCAGTCAGTGGTGTCCTGCTGTTTGTTGGTGCACAGTTGCCAGCAGGGCCTTGTGCTCCTCACAGCAGTAGCCAGTGTCAGCCATCTTGTGAGTCCTTCTCCACTCCCTGTGATGTGCGCATGGTTCATGGTGGTGTTGATGGGACAGTTGTGGGGGGCAATATGTGTGACTGCGACTCCCATGATGCTATTGGCTACACTGACTTGGCCAGCATACACAGAATTCCTTCCTTTGAGTGGTCTTCACTGTGTGTTGGTGTTGTTGTGGTGGCTACATGTGTGGATGTGTTTGTTGGTTCTATTTGTGCCACTGCCTAGCTGTAGTTGTGGTTGTGTTTGTACATGTGTTGGCACAGTTGGATGTGACTTTTTGATGGCATGTGTTGTGTTTCTCTGACTGACATACACATTTTGGGATGATTCTGTTCTGGTTGCTGTGTGATTGCTATGAGTGCATGGTTTGACTCTCCCTTGACAGTGATGTGTGTGTGTTTTGTGGCAGTATATTGTGTACATTTGTTGTGTACTCACCAGGCTCTGGGATGTCCTCTAGTCCATATATGCTCACTGGCGGTAGGATGGCCCGCACCTTCTCCTCCCAGGGCCTGAGGTATATTGGCTTGGCAGGAGGGCCACTGCCGGTGTGTTGGCTGTTGATGTAGTCTTGCTTCAGCAGTTTCCGTACCCTCCTGCGCACGTCATACCACCTGTTCTGGATGTCGGTCTTTGTGCGCCGACATGGTGATTGGGCGTTCACCCTGTTGATGATCCTCTCCCACATCTTGGTTTTCTGCGACATGGGGGTCTGTTGGACCAATGTGCCAAACAGCTGTGGCTCTACCCTGAGGATCTCGTCTACCAGGACTTCCAATTCACAATCTAGGAACTTGTGATTCTTCTTGGGGGCATGGTGATGGGTGGTGATGGTGGGTGATGTGTGTGTTGGTGTGCAGGTGAGGGTGTGTGGGTGTGTGTTGTGCTGGGTGTATGTGAGGTAGGTATTTGTTGGTGTGCTGCTGGTGTGTGGCTTGTGTGAGGGATGAGCTGTGGGTGTGTGGTTGCTTTCTCTTGGGTGCTGGCAGTGGAATGGCATTTGCAAAGGCTCATGGTAGTGATTTGTGTCCTTTATATAGGTGGAGTTGTGGGTGTGTCTTTGTTCTCTGTCCCCACCCCCCCCAGTATTTATTGGCTTGGTAATTGCTTGTTTGGCCTTTTTTTGGTTGATTTTTCCTTTGTGCTGTTTGTGTATGTTGGAAACGTTCTTGTGACCGAGTCGGACCCTGCATTGGTCTCGTACGGTGTTTTCCGTTTCGCTCACGCTGTGTTTGTGCAGTTTTGTATGCTGCGTACGCGTCGGTCGCGGTGTATTGTGTTGCTTCGGCTCGGTTTTGTATGCGTGTCGGTCGTACGGCTTGTCCTCCGTCCGACTCGGTCGTGTTTTTCGCGCCTTGCATCGTACTTTGCGGGTTGGAGTTGGCGGGTACGATTCGGTCGGATTTGTTCCGGGTGCGTGTCGGTCGGTTGAATTCGCGTGTTTTTCCGGCCGGATTGCTATTTTCCGAGCGGCTCGGTCGGTCGGCTTGGTTTCCTGACGTGTCGGTCGGATTTATCGCGGCTTGCATCGTACTTGGCGTGTCGGGCGCCACTGGTACGTGTCGGTCGGTAATTTTTCCGGCTCCGAGTCGGTCGGTGCTTTTTCCGGCCCGAATCGGAATCGACCCCATAGTCAATTATAAAACCTCTTGCAGTTGCCTTAAAAGCGTCCCAAACAAAATTAATCTGTGTATCTGGGGGAAGGTTGTTTGTGAAATACTCCTGTGTAAAGGTTGTGAATTGTTCTGTAAACTGTTGATCCAATAAAAGGGAATTATTAAATCTCCATCTGCGAGTGGAAGAGATGGGAGTAGGATAATCAAAATCAACAATAACAGGTGCATGATCAGAAATAAGAATTGATCCTATTTCTGCATGTGTTAAAAATTGAAATGTATGTTGGGTACAAAATACATAGTCTATTCTAGAATGGGACCTATGAACAGGAGAAAAGAAAGTAAATTCCAAAACATCAGGGTGGAGTGCTCTCCAAACATCAATCAACCCTCTAGCCGAAATGGTTTTGTGGAAAGTTTTATGCATTTGAGATGGAATAAATTTAGTTTGTGACTTACGGTCTAAAAATGGGTCCATAAATTGATTGCAGTCACCACCAAATATTAAATTTTCTGAGGCATGAGAAGATATCATAGAAGAAAAGTAATTCCAGAACGTTAGATCTACTCCATTTGGCCCATGTATATTGCAAATCGTAAATTTTGTATTATTAATGATCACTTCTAGGAGAAGCCATCTTCCAGCATCATCTTTGAATTCATTTATCAATTGAATGTTTAGCGATTTATGAAACAATATAAGAACACCATTTTTGTTTTGCACAGCAGGGGAACTGAAGACATTCCCAACCCATTGTCTCTTAATAGAATTAATGTCTTGTTCCTTATGATGTGTTTCTTGTAACAAAGCAATTTGACAATTCAATCTTGACAAGTGGGTCAAAACTCTTTGTTTATTAACCGAGTTACGAATACCTTTAACATTCCATGACACCATACGTAAGTTACTCATTAGGATAAAGATAAGAAAAATTTCAAGATTAAAATTGTAAAATTTTTACCATGACATAAATGAGTACCAGAATATATGCATGAGTTAGTCGAGCAAAACAAAATTAATAGCAGATAATACAGGTCTAAATATACGTAAAAACTGACACACATAAAGTTGATGTTTAGGTAAGAGGGTTGAGAAAACTAGAGGAAAGGAGTAAAAGAATGAATAAAATATCCAGCAGACTTACCAAGATCGATCGATCACATAGGGAATAGTAAAAGACAACAAGAACCAGATTAGAAAAGAAAAAGCTCGCCGTAGTGAATTGTAAAAAGGGGGGGAAGGAAAGAAGAAAAAGAGTAGAGGTAAAAATTTGGAGAAAAATAAGAGAAAAAAAGGAGAACCTAGTCTCTTCTGAGAAATGTAGACAAAATAGATGACAAAAAGCCAAAGGACTTTAGCCATAGTGATCAGAGATAGAAAGGACAATACAGATGAAAGGGGGGGACAAAATGACAGACACCGCTCCAATGAGCGACACCAAGAATAGACTACTAAGATGTCAGCAAATAGTGGAGGGACAATATTAATGAGAAAGGAGCTGAACATACACAGCGCGAGGGAACTTACCATACATTGGGAAAAACAATGCAACCAGACGAAAACAGGGACGACGGAACTGATGTACGATGAGAACAGAGACAACATCAGACATTATACGAGTGGAAAACTTGCGAAAGAAAACAAGAGAGAAGAGTAATTAGGTTTTACCGAGTTCCATTTCTTCTGCTTTGTGCACATGTATAAAATTCTTAAATTCCGCAGGATCCTCAAAGGTCATTGTTCTTTCTTTATATGTAACTTTGAAAAAACATGGGTGAATGAGGCCATAACAAGCATTCATAGAACGGAGCATAGGTCTGAGGTCCAGAAATTCTTTCCGGCGATTGGGTGTGGGTTTTGAAACATCTTGACTGAAAAAGATTTTGTGACCCGACCAAAGCACCTGTTTACGTTGTTTGGCTGCAGCAACGGTCGCCATTAAGTCGGAGTATAAGAGAAAATAGGCAATGATTCCTCGTGGCTTATTTGAGGCTTCTGCAATGCGAGGACCTATCCTGTGTGCTCTCTGGATATTAAGGTCTACAGATTTTGACAGACCGACAATTTGTGGGATATGGATCTTCAAAAAAGAAATCATGTCATTGCCTTCGGACCCTTCCGGAATACCATAGATTTTAGGTTGTTACGTCTATTTCAGTTTTCCAAATCCTCAGTTGTTTTCTTCAAATGAGCAACCTCTTTGGATAAGATATTTACTTTGGCGACCACATCTTGCGCATCACTAATTCTTTGTTCAATATCAGTGAGCCTTAAATCCAAACCAGACCATTTCTCTTCAATTCTTTGAAGTATCGCAGTGGTATCTACCATAAATGGACGGATATTTCTCAATTCTTCCATAAAATCCTCCAAGGTCAAGGGTAGAGGTGATTTATTTGGAGAAGAAGGGTCCTTTTTAGCCCTTTTATTGGTGTTACTAGCAGTCTCTTTACGGCCGGTAACGCTGGAACCAGAAGATCCTTGTGATTTGCTTGAACTCGCAAAATCCATTTTTAAGGCGGACAAGAGAAAACTCAGCCACTTAATAAGAATATTCTTAAGAAGAAAAAGAGGAAACCTATCTCTGAGCACAGAAAAATAAGCTCCACAAATAGAGAAAGGTTAGAGCAGAATTATAATTTTATCAAATTTGAGGTAAAAAGACTTCCCATTGAGGCAACTCTTGAAGTGAAAACAAAATGGCGGCCATAAATAGAACTTTCCAGAAGTGAGAGATGAAGGTTCCACCAACTGACACTTTGATCATATAATCAGTGTGTACAAGCCTTCTCACACCTGGGGCTTTCAAATCCGCTTACAGTCTCCTTTAACCCCTTTACCGCGGCGAACATTCCACCGCGGTGCGGCGGTTTAAAGGAGTGGGCGGGGCCGCGTCGGCCAACGGACGTGCGCAGCACTACCGAGGTAGTGCTCGCGACGGCCGTTGGCCGACGAACGCAGCGAAGGGGTTAAAAATAAGAGCACACTTCAAATAAAAACAACTCTCCTCAAAAAGCAACATTGGTCAGTCAAGAACGCCACAGTCCCTCAGTGTTGAATAAGTCCGGGGAGATTCCCATAATGATACAACAATGCTATCTGGATGCAATATGGGTATTTGAAGTGCTATATCTGGTGAGACAAATGAGAGTCTAGGCTCTCAAAATGCTGCATCCTGTGAGTGAAACGAGAGCGCAGACTCTCTGAATACTGCAGCTGGTGAGGGAAATAAGAGTTCAGGCTCTCAAAATTGCGGCCGGGACACGGAGCAACCCAGGAGCAAGGGAGAATAAAACCAGAGAATTAGACCGATTTAAGGTCTAAAAACTTGCCTTTCCGCTCCCGGGTGCTTCCCACGTCCATTCCCGTGCCCGACCTGCCGCATGAGCTCAGTTGAGCGCCCCTCCGTAGCCGACGCTGTTCTGGGTGTCGCGAAGGTATTTACGGAGCGGCCATCTTGTTTTTGCCGCCGCCGCCGAAATCCAGTCACCACCCTCTTAACCTTAAGTGGAGCATACCCTACGGGGAGCTACAGCATGCTAAACGCAATTGCAGTATAATAGCCAGCTTTGAGGTAGAACAGAAAAGATGTTGGGACGCTTTAAATCTAGGGGGTATCCTGACAGAGTTTTGAGAATTGCTGTTGATAAAGTGTCCAGAGTGCCTAGGGACAGTTTACTCACTAGTCACAAAAAGAAAAAGCCAGAAGAGGGCCAGGCACCGGTACGACTTATCACTACTTTTAACAACAGCAGCCAAGAAGTCAGAAAGGTACTATCATGCCATTGGCATCTGATCAAAAGTGATCCAACGATAGGGAAAACCGTGAGCAAAGGTCCGCTAATTACCTATTGCAAGCCCAAATCCTTATGTGATATTTTGGTTCACAGTAACACAGGAGCAGACAACAGAAGAGAGGGCTGGTTAGGTGACCAAAAGGGGTTCTACAAATGTGGGAGATGCAAGGCATGCAAAAAGAGTAACAATGTGAGAACATTCACCACCGCCACAGGCCAAAAAAGAAACAATAATAAATTCATGACATGTACGAGTGATTTTTGTATTTATGTCCTGATGTGTCCTTGTGGCCTTAGTTATGTTGGCAGCACAATAGGCCCTGTGAAGAAACGTGTTCTGGAACACTTGTTTTGCATTTCTTTATGACTGCTCAGTCTGAGCAGGGGTGCACTTTTTTCAAAAGGTTTTGTTGTCGCACTTTGAGTTAGGAGCCGCATTCATTTAGATATGAAAGACTTAGATATTTGTTTACCAACAAAATTTCATATGCACTGCTTTATTCTGCATGGCATATTAGTCCACTTGGCCATTTTCTAAATAACCACTGGCGGGGCAATGAGACATGTAATCTGGTCACTAAACCATTATTACTTGTTTTTATTAGTATGCAAATTCATATGATGGTTATGCCACATGGCAAACTGTAATACAAATAGTGTCAATCATCTATCATTGTTTAAGCCACATTGGATACACTATGTTGTGATTTTCATTTTCGGCGTGCTTGCTTTCAGCTTGGGATTTATACTCTGATTTATAGTGTACCAACTGGATTTCCTGCTTGTACAATAGTATTCTTGCCATATTTAGACCAATGTATTTATTTATTTTTGCGTTAAACACTTATCGGAGTTAGCGCCGCAATTATGAATGTATACAGATTGTATAATGTATGTAGGTCTGTTTTTGCATTCCTCCTAACACCAGGCGACATGGTGCTGTGTGTGTATTTTTTCACTTTCCATAACTGCCATGGGTTATTTATAAAAGCAGGTTGGGCACAATTGAAAATTGGCTGTGACAAAGACCTTTTCAGGTCGAAACGCGTTGCCGCAATAAATTCACTTGACTATTGAGTGCGGTCTCGCGCTTCCTTTGATGTTGGGGAGGCATATTTGCTTGGGATATATATATATATATATATATATATATATATATATATATATATATATATATATATATATATATATATATATATATATATTATCTACTGGCGGTCGCCAGTAGATAGTTATAGTTACAACCTATTATCCATAGGAAATCCGCGACATTCTATTTGAAATAACGTTGGCGCCGGTTGACGAATCTTCGTGAAAGTTTCCAACTTGTTGGGGCGCTCCGCTCCGCTCCTACCCTGAAAGTCTCGGGGTGATACGTGAAGCAGGGGCCGAGAAAAAGGGGGTCCCAAAACGCGTTTTCCCCATTCATTTTTCCATAGGAACCTTTAGTCGCAGCTACAGCCCGAACTGCTGAACGGAATTACACCAAATTTGGCAAAGAGGTAGTCCTTGGTTCAGACTGGTGCCTTTTGCTTAAATGGTGTAAATCCGTTCAGTAGTTCCTGAGAAAATCAAAAGTAAAAGTACATATATATCTATGGGCGCGTCGGATACGCGTACCCTCAGCGCACCCTGCGCGCACCGTCCCGATCACGAGCTGCATGCTAATTGGCTGTCAGCTGGCTGTCAACATTCCGATTCAGGAAGTGTTGGCAGCCATTTTGTCCCTCGGTAGAACCGAGGGACAGAAACAAGTGCGCAAAGCGCAAAAGGGGGCAGGGTAGAAACACCCTGACCCCCTAGGTCTGCTCAGGGGTCCCACAAGGACCCCTGGGCAGAAAAAGATTTTTTTTTTTTTTAAATCGGCGGGATGCGCTTAGGGTGCGCGTATCCCGCCGAGAAAAAAAAGAAACAAGTGTGCAAAACGCACAAAGGGGGCAGGGTAAAAACACCCTAACCCCTAGGCCTGCTCAGGGGGTCCCACAAGGACCCCCTGGGCAAAAAAGCATTTTTTTTTAAAAAAATCGGCAGGATGCGCTCAGGGTGCGCGAATCCTGCTGAAAAAAAATCGAAGCGCGGTCTCCCGCGCTTCGATTGTATTTTGCCCCGGGTGGCCCAAGTCCCGGGGGCATGGTGGGGGTTTAATTTTATGTGTGAGGGGCCTCAAAGGGCCCCCAAGCCCCGGGGACCGCCACCCCCGGGGCTTTCTTTTAAAAATGGTGCGGGAGGGCTCTGAGCCCTCCCGCAGCCCCGGGGACCACCACCTCCCCGGGGCTTTTTTTTTTTAATTAAACAACCTGTGTGGGGGGCTCCAGCCCCCACACGCCCCGGGACCGCCACCTCCCCGGAGCACTAACAAATTAATATGGGGGTCCGTTACGGACCCCAGAGCCCGGGGACCACCACCTCCCCGGGGCTGTGTACTGAATGGGAGGGGGCCGCGCGGCCCCCCTCCTGGAGCCCTTGATGGCCCTGGGGACCACCACCCCCCAGGGCCAGCTCCTGCAGTGTCCCGGGGTGCCTACCCCCGGGACACTGTAGTTTGCTATGGCAGGACGGGAGACTCGCGGCTCCCGTCCTGTCATTGCAAACTTGCTTTGGATATTGGAAGAGAGAGCAGGAAACCTGCTCTCTCTTCCAATATCCAAAGCCGATTGCTTTCCACATGGGGAGCAGCATGTCAGCTGCTCCCCATGTGGAACAGCAATGCCGGCTCCCAAGGGACGTGGGGAGCCGGCGGGACTGTGGGGGGTTTGGGGACCCCCCCACAGTCCCCAACGAGAGGGCCAGCCCCGGGGGATGGGGTCCCCGGGGCAAGTAGTGGCCCGGGAGGGGGGCCACGCGGCCCCCCTCCCCAAAAAAGAGCAAAACAAATTTAAAAAAAAAAGGAAAGGCCGGCTCCGGGGGATGGGGTCCCCGGGGCCTTAAAATGGCCAGAGGAGGGGGGCCACGCTGCCCCCCTCAAAAAAATAAATATAGAGGCCATGCCCCGGGGGATGGGGTCCCCGGGGCCAATACAGGCCAAGGGAAGGGGGCCACGCGGCCCCTTCCCGATTTTTTTTTTTTAAAGGTAATTTAAAAAAAGGGGTAAGGCCCTGGGGGATGGGGTCCCCAGGGCCCAAAAAAAGAAAAAAGGAAGGGGGGCCACACAGCCCCCCTTCAGGGGAGAATTTTTTTTTTTTTTTTTAAACGATCGGGCCCGCAGGCCCCGCCCCCTTCCTTCACCACTCTGCAAACGCGCCCCCTGGCGCGTTTGCAGAGGGGGAACGAATTCCCCTTGAATACTGGGGGTCCCTGGGGGCCAACTAGCCCACCAGGTACCTCCAGTATGCGCCAGGGGGCTGCCTTGCAGAGAGGTGTACAGAGGCCACGCCCCTTTTACACCTCTCTGCAACGCAGCTCTGTGGCGCTTTTGGAGGTATATGGTGGGCTAGTTGGACTCCGGGGACCCTCAGGATTCAAGGGACTTAATTCCCCAACTTAAATCGCGCCACGGGGCGCGTTTGCACAGTGGTGAAGGGAGGGGCGGGGCTTCAGGTGACATGTGTGCAAACAGGCCCCGTGGCGCGTTTTAAGATGGGGAATTAAATCCCCTTCAATCCTGAGGGTCCCTGGGGGCCAACTAGCCCAACAGGTACATCCAGAAAGCGCCACAGAGCTGCGTTGCAGAGAGGTGTAAAAGGGGTGTGGCCTCTCTACACGTCTCTGCAACGCAGCCCCTGGCGCATATTGGAGGTTCCTGGTGGGCTAGTTGGCCCCTAGGGACCCTCAGGATTCAAGGGGACTTAATCCCCCAACTTAAAACGCGCAACGGGGCGCGTTTGCACAGATGTCACCTGAGGCCCCGCCCCTCCCTTCACCATTGTGCAAATATTCCTCTAAAATCAGCCGAAATATGAATTCCGATTTACTCACCTGTTATCAGGAGAGACCTCAGTGCTGCATCTTTCAGCCCAGTACTGGTCCTGAAAAGTAATTTTAACCGTACTTACCGGTAACTTGAATTTCCTTCATAGGCTAACATTGACTGGTTTCACTTGGAAATTCTTCTAAGTGTGGAGTTTTGGAACTTTAAAATATTCCTCTAAAATCAGCCGAAATACGAATTCCGATTTACTCACCTGTTATCAGGAGAGACCTCAGTGCTGCATCTTTCAGCCCAGTACTAATCCTCAAAAGTAATTTTAGCCGTACTTACCAGTAACTTGAATTTCCTTGCATAGGATATCATTGCCTGCTTTTTGCTGAAAAAGTTTCTAAGTGTTGATTTTTGGAACTTTAAAATATTCCTCTAAAATCAGCCGAAATCCGAATTCTGATTTACTCACCTGTTATCAGGAGAGACCTCAGTGCTGCATCTTTCAGCCAAGTACTGATCCTCAAAATTAATTTTAACCGTACTTACCGGTAACTTGAATTTCCTTCATAGGCTAACATTGACTGGTTTCACTTGGAAATTCTTCTAAGTGTGGAGTTTTGGAACTTTATAATATTCCTCTAAAATCTACCAAAGTACGAATTCCAATTTACTCACCTGTTATCAGGAGAGAACCCAGTGCTGCATCTTTTAGCCCAGCACTGACCCTGAAAAGTAATTTTAACCGTACTTACCAGTAACTTATATTTTCTAACATAGGAATCCATTGTCTGGTTTTCAGCAGAAAACTTTCAAAGTGTCGATTTTCACAAACTACAAATATTCCTTAAAAATCGCCTGTATGACTTAAACGCATTCATTCAACTGTTTACAGGAGATGCACCAGTGCTGGATCCAGGATCCAACACTGAGTAAGATAAAGTAACGATAACAGTTTTTACCTGCTAAGTGAATTTCCTTCCATAGGATAACATTGGTGATTCTATGAGAAAAAGTTTCTAAGTGTCAACTTTTAAAATACAATAATATTCCTTAAAAATCACGACTGTAACCAAAACGCTTTTACTCAACTGTTTACAGGAGATGTACCAGGACTGAATCTAGGATCCAGTCCTGTGGTTACAAAAGTAATCCATAAAGTAACTAATTGCATTTAACTAGAAATTCACATTGAGCTGAATGTTGCATTGTGTTTGAAAATGTGTTGCCCATTGCAACAACTGTAACTACTGTACTTAAAAGTCTATTGCCTATCTGCAAAGTATTTAAACTAAAGTAATTCATTCTGAGAAAGTATTTTTTGTAATGTAATGTATAATGTAATTACAATGTAATTTAAAAAATAAAATATGTAAAAAAAAATTGTTTCTAAAAATGTAGTAAATCAGTATGAAAAAAATTAATATAACAATTAATACATTTAAAAATTGTCATTTACAAAACCTTTGAAATTCACTGAAAAAACCGTAGGTTTCAGGCACGTTATAGTTAGAAATTAGCATTTAAAAAACCTTTGAAATTCACTGAAAAAACCATAGGTTTCAGACACGTTATAGTTACAAATTAGCATTTAAAAAACCTTTGAAATTCACTGAAAAAACCATAGGTTTCAGACACGTTATAGTTACAAATTAGCATTTAAAAAACCTTTGAAATTCACTGAAAAAACCATAGGTTTTAGGGACAGTTTTAGTTACTTGGACATTGCACTCGTACAAAACCCGTGAAATTCCCCCGTTATAGTTAGTTCAGCTAACTATAACTCGCGCCCACAATGCACTGCTGATGACGTCACATATTACATCACTCATGACATGGTCAGTGACATCACTGATGACATCACTGATGACATCTCAAATGACATCACTGATGACATCATCCACGTGATAATCTGATGCACCTCCTCACACCCTAATATAACCTTTGATTCACCCACTCTAAATTACAGACTGCCATTCGCAAAACCATAGACACTCCAACACCAATAACTACATACCCACTCACTGATTCTTAGGTCTACACACACACATCCACTCACTCACCCGTACAGTCAATCATACTTACGGTCACTCAGTACAGGACTATCATATGCACTCTTACTCCTATATAGACACTCAAACAACGCCACTCATCCATAGAGATACTCACACACCTAGTCAGTCATGCAAATAATTAAACACACTGCCATTTACTCACCTATACAGTTATACACACACCAGCTCACTTACTCATACAAATAGTAGCACATTGTTACGCTCTTATACAATCACAGATACAAGCACACACTCATCCATACAGCCACTATCACAATCACTCACTCTTGCTTATAGCTATTTATATACTCCAACACACATATATACTGCCTTTCACATATGTAGTTACTCACACATGTACCACTGGGACATACATTCACTCACTAACACACTCTTACACACACTTACCCACCCATACAGTCTATCACAGATGCACTCTTGAAACCATCCACCCAGTGAATCACCCACTCACACATCTATGCACAGAGTTGCACACACCCCTCCCACACAAACACTCAGGCACCCATACAGATACTCAGACAAGCATTCAATAACTCATATAGACACTCATTTAGCTATTCACAAACACATGCAGCCACTTACACAGCAACAGACAGACGGATACAGACATTCACCCAGTTTAGTCACTAACCCATGCATTCAGTAAGATACGTTAAATCACTCACTTATAGAGTCAGTCACGCACCTACTAAATCATTCATACAGACACTTACACACCCACTCATTCTTCAATACGTCTTTTCCTATATATATTAAAAATATTTAAACTTTAGAGAAACACACAGTCACTGGATGATGTCATCAGTGATGTCATTTGAGATGTCATCAGTGATGTCATCAGTGATGTCACTGACCATGTCATGAGTGATGTAATATGTGACGTCATCAGCAGTGCATTGCGGGGCGCGAGTTATAGTTAGCTGAACTAACTATAACGGGGGAATTTCACGGGTTTTGTACGAGTGCAATGTCCAAGTAACTAAAACTGTCCCTAAAACCTATGGTTTTTTCAGTGAATATATATATATATATATATATATTCACTGAAAAAACCATAGGTTTCAGGCACGTTATAGTTAGAAATTAGCATTTAAAAAACCTTACAAATTCACTGAAAAAAACATAGGTTTTAGGGACAGTTATAGTTAGTTGGACATTGCACTCGTACAAAACCCGTGAAATTCCCCCGTTATAGTTAGTTCAGCTAACTATAACTCGCGCCCCACAATGCACTGCTGATGACGTCACATATTACATCACTCATGACATGGTCAGTGACATCACTGATGACATCACTGATGACATCTCAAATGACATCACTGATGACATCATCCAGTGACTGTGTGTTTCTGTAAAGTTTAAATATTTTTAATATATATAGGGAAAGGCGTATTGAAGAATGAGTGGGTGTATAAGTGTCTGTATTGATGATTTAGTAGGTGCGTGACTAACTCTATAAGTGAGTGATTAAACGTATCTTACTGAATGCATGGGTTAGTGACTAAACTGGGTGAATGTCTGTATCCGTCTGTCTATTGCTGTGTAAGTGGCTGCATGGGTTTGTGAATAGCTACATGAGTGTCTATATGAGTTATTGATTGGTGGTCTGAGTATCTGTATGGGTGCCTGAGTGTTTGTGTGGGTGGGGTGTGTGCGACTCTGTGCATAGATGTGTGAGTGGGTGATTCACTGGGTAGATGGTTTCAAGAGTGCAACTGTGATAGACTGTATGGGTGGGTAAGTGTGTGTAAGAGTGTGTTAGTGAGTGAATGTATGTCCCAGTGGTACATGTGTGAGTAACTACATATGTGAAAGGCAGTATATATGTGTGTTGGAGTATATAAATAGCTATAAGCGAGAGTGTGTGATTGTGAGAGTGACTGTATGGATGAGTGTGTGCTTGTATCAGTGATTGTATAAGAGCGTAAGAATGTGCTAGTATTTGTATGAGTAAGTGAGCTGGTGTGTGTATAACTGTATAGGTGAGTAAATGGCAGTGTGTTTAATTATTTGCATGACTGACTAGGTGTGTGAGTACCTCTATGGATGAGTGGCGGTGTTTGAGTGTCTATATAGGAGTATGAGTGCATATGATAGTCCTGTACTGAGTGACCGTAAGTATGAGTGACTGTACGGGTGAGTGAGTGGATGTGTGTAGACCTAAGAATCAGTGAGTGGGTATGTAGTTATTGGTGTTGGAGTGTCTATGGTTTTGCGAATGGCAGTCTGTAATTTAGAGTGAGTGTATCAAAGATTATATTAGGGTGTGAGGAGGTACATCAGATTATCACGTGGATGATGTCATCAGTGATGTCATCAGTGATGTCACTGACCATGTCATGAGTGATGTAATATGTGACGTCATCAGCAGTGCATTGCGGGGGCACGAGTTATAGTTAGCTGAACTAACTATAACGGGGGAATTTCACGGGTTTTGTACGAGTGCAATGTCCAACTAACTATAACTGTCCCTAAAACCTATGGTTTTTTCAGTGAAATATATATATATATATATATATATACATATATATATATATATATATAACATGAACACCGCAAACTGGAAGACTCCTTTTCCAAACACACGGACACTGACCCAATTCAGTGCTTAAGGTGTTTAATCAACCGTCGCCATTACGCGTTTCGGCTCCGTAGAGCCTTGATCACATGACATGGATGCTCAGGTTAGTGCAATATTTAAAGTGACAAGTACATACAATTGGGATATCACATGGTCATAAACATGGAGAACACACTTATTTGCGTGCTTCGTTTGTATCATAAACAATAAATACATGCTATTTGTACTTCAAATTGTCTGAACTATTTTAAATAAATTTAATAAATAGCAGTGAAGTAATACTTGTAACCGATTTTTTTAAAATTAAAGTAAAATACTAAAAACTGGAAAACAAGTTAATATCAGGTTAAATCCTAATTCCAGTATATTTCCCTGTTTTATTTCAACCGCCTCATATATCCCAAAATGTTTTGTACAATCATCTACAAAGTGCCTAAGTGTAAAGTGCAATGTGCTATAAACATAAAAATAATCCAATTTTGTAATGTTTTCATATTCCTAAATTCCGACATGTTCACTTATTATTTTTCTGACTCACGTATTTTTTACTGAGGTATTTGGGTTGGAATATACATACAGATGTTGATAAATCTTGTTTGTGCAAATTGGCTATTAGATATAACTCAATCAGTTGTTTATCCATGGATTAAATATTTGACATGAAGCCTAGTCACCTATCCTTGACTCTTCAACTTATATGTGACTATATCTATGTATGATTAGTAGCTTATATGTATACATCAATATATAAATATATAAATATATAAATATATAAATAAATAAATAGTGATTGCTTCAAATAAATATAAGTAAAATACTAAACATTCCTTTGGTTTAATCCTAAATATATATATCTTTATAAGCCCAATCATATACTCAAATAGTTATTCCTCATATGTTTTCAACCAATTTCTGTATATACTCCATAACAGTGATATATTTAATATCCAAATTTAAGCACGTATGTAGATCCTCTGTTGCGTTAAGTCCTAATGGCACTTTAGAGTCTAGCTGTAGAATATATCTTGTTTCTAGCTTTCTCAGTTTTATGACTCTATCACCCCCCGTCTGCTGGGAGGCACTGCATCTATTACATAATACTTGAGGTCAGTGTTATTTGAATTGTGCTTTTCTTTGAAGTGGCGCGCCACTGGGTAAGTATTATCCTGATTTGTTATGGCGCGCAGATGTTGAAGGATACGCTTGTGCACCTGCAAGACAGTGCTGCCTATGTACTGCAAGCCACACGGGCATTGCAATACATATACAGCAAACTCTGTCTTGCACGTTAAGAGTTTGTTGCTTTTAAACACTCTATCACTGAATGGAGTATTGTAGGTGTTTTTGTTTATGTCATGTGTACATGCCTTGAACGTTTTGCATCTGAAAAAACCTTTTCTCATCTGCAACCAACTTCCACTCTCTATCACCTCTGGGCTTGTTCTGACTATCTTATCCCTTGTTGAGGGCTCTCGACTATAAGTAATCGAAACTCTTTGAGGAAGCATGGATCCAAATATTGGGTCACAGAGTACCATGGCCCAATTTCTTTGTATATATATATATATATATATATTCACTGAAAAAACCATAGGTTTTAGGGACAGTTATAGTTAGTTGGACATTGCACTCGTACAAAACCCGTGAAATTCCCCCATTATAGTTAATTCAGCTAACTATAACTCGCGCCCCCGCAATGCACTGCTGATGACGTCACATATTACATCACTCATGACATGGTCAGTGACATCACTGATGACATCACTGATGACATCTCAAATGACATCACTGATGACATCATGCAGTGACTGTGTGTTTCTATAAAGTTTAAATATGTTTAATATATATGCCAAGGTGTATTGAATAATGAGTGGGTGTATAAGTGTCTGGATGGATGATTTAGTAGGTGCGTGACTGACTGTATAAGTGAGTGATTAAACGTATCTTACTAAATGCATGGGTTAGTGACTAAACTGTGTGAATGTCTTTATCCGTCTGTCTGTTGGTGTGTAAGTGGCTGCATGGGTTTGTAAATAGCTACATGAGTGTCTATGAGTTATTGATTAGTTGTCTGAGTATCTGTATGGGTGCCTGAGTGTTTGTGTGGATGGGGTGTGTGTGACTGCACATAGATGTATCAGTGGGTGATTCACTGGGTGCATGGTTTCAAGAGTGCATCTGTGATGGACTGTATGGGTGGGTGAGTGTGTGTATGGGTGTGTTAGTGAGTGAATGTATATCTCAGTGGTACATGTGTGAGTAACTACATATGTGAAAGGCAGTATATATGTGTGTTGGAGTATATAAATAGCTATAAGCGAGAGTGTGTGATTGTGATTGTGAGAGTGACTGTATGGATGAGTGTGTGCTTGTATCAGTGATTGTATAAGAGCGTAAGAATGTGCTAGTATTTGTATGAGTAAGTGAGCTGGTGTGTGTATAACTGTATAGGTGAGTAAATGGCAGTGTGATTAATTATTTGCATGACTGACTAGGTGTGTGAGTACCTCTATGGATGAGTGGCGGTGTGTGAGTGTCTATGTAGGTGTATGAGTGCATATGATAGTCCTGTACTGAGTGACCATAAGTATGAGTGACTGTACGGGTGAGTGAGTGGATGTGTGTGTAGACCTAAGAATCAGTGAGTGGGTATGTAGTTATTGGTGTTGGAGTGTCTATGGTTTTGAGAATGGCAGTCTGTAATTTACAGTGGGTGTATCAAAAGTTATATTAGGGTGTGAGAAGATGCATGAAATTATCACATGGATGATGTCATCAGTGATGTCATTTGAGATGTCATCAGTGATGTCATCAGTGATGTCACTGACCATGTCATGAGTGATGTAATATGTGACGTCATCAGCAGTGCATTGCGGGGCGCGAGTTATAGTTAGCTGAACTAACTATAATGGGGGAATTTCACGGGTTTTGTACGAGTGCAATGTCCAACTAACTATAACTGTCCCTAAAACCTATGGTTTTTTCAGTGAATTTCAAAGGTTTTTTAAATGCAAATTTCTAACTATAACGTGTCTGAAACCTATGGTTTTTTCAGTGAATATATATATATATATATATATATATACATACATACATTATATGTAAAGGAATTAGGGTCAGGGCATTTTAAGGGTTATGGGATGGGTAAAGGTATAGGGTGGTAAGGGTGTTTTTAACGTTTAGTGGGGGGTAAGGATATTGGGTGGTAAGGAAGATTTGTAGGGTTTAGGGGTGGGTAGGGATATAGGGTGGTAAGGGTATTTTTTGGTTTTGGGGTGGGTACGAGTATTGGATGGTAAGGGTATGTTATGTAAGTATATCGCAGGTAAGTGAACCCCATATATATATAGGTGACCAAGACCCTGTGTGAGGTTGAAACATGTCTTGTTTTCTCTGCCTATTAAAAATATTTGTGCGCTTGAAAACTGGAGTGGCTCGTGACTTTTCACCGGACTGGTGGAATGGTTTGCGCTTGGATATATATATATATATCCACCCCTAGAGCCACTCACACCACCACTCACACACCAATAGAGCCACTGACACACCCACTCACTTACCAATACTGCCACTCACACAGCATCTCACTCACCCACACAGCTACTCACACACCCACTTCGACACCCATACAGCCACTTACATACCCATACACACAAGGATACATACAGTCACATAGCCACTCAATTAATATTTATTAGTAGTATCACTTAGTAGTAGTGCACCTAGTATACTAATTTAACTTTTGTAGTAGGTTAGTATATATGTTGAACACCGATAAAGTCTTTAAAACACTTACACTCCCTTGATGATGTCATCAGTGATGTCATCAGTGATGTCACTGACAATGTCATGAATGATGTAATATGTGAGGTCATAAGCAGCGCATTGCGATGGCATAAGTTATAGTTAACTCAGGTAACTATAACCTTAGAATTTCACTGGTTTTTTACGAGTGAACTCTGAGCCTAACTATAACATCCCTATAACCTTTGGTTTTTTCAGTGAATTTCTAAGGTTTTTCAAATTCTATTTCCTAACTATAACGTCCCTGTAACCTTTGTTTCTTTTTATGTGAATTTCTATGTTTTTTTTAACCAGTAGTCACTTTTACAGAGTGATGGCGGAAGGGGGTGAGGCCTCCAAAGACCTTTCAGCAATACCACCATTACTGGCATTTACAGGAGGGCTAGTTGGCCCCCAATGACCCTCTGAAGCCAAGGGGACTTCATCCCCCAACCAGCAGTGCACCAGGAAGCGCGTTCGAAGAGTGGTGGAGATAGGGGGCGTGGCCTCCAAAGTCTTCTCATCAATCCCACTGTCTGGGACTTAGTGGAGGTAACGGGAGGGCTTGTTGGCCCCCAGGAACCCTCTGCAGCCAAGGGGACTTCATCCCCCAAACAGTTGTGCGCTAGGAGGCGCGTTTGCAGAGTGGTGGTGAAAGGGAGCAGAGCCTCTGGTGACTTGCCGGTCGTATTTAAAAAAAAAAAAATTTCAATTTATTAGGGAAGGTGTGGCACCCTTCCCTGGGCCAATTATGGCCCCAGGGACCCCAATCCGTGAGGTCCGGCCTTTTTAGAAAAAATATTCTTAAAAACTTAAAGGGATGTGAGCCGAGCAGCCCCCTTCCCCAGGGCCCGGCCTCTTTCTTTTATTTTTTCAAATAAATAATGGGAGGGGGCTGTGCGGTCCCCCTCCCGGCTCGATTTCGGCCCTGGGGACCCCATCTCTTGCGGCCTGGCCTCAATTGTGGGTGCCCTGGTCCTAACCAGGGCACCCACTCTGAGGACCACGGGGGAGCCTCAAGGCCCCCGCGATTCCTGCTGGCTCCCTGCCTCCTGCAGGAGCTGGCATTGCTTTTACAGAGAGGGAGCTGCTAACATGCAGCTCCCTCTCTGTTAATGCAATTGTGCGCCACTTTCAGCAAGCGAGAGCATTCTTTATGCTCTTGCTTGCTGAAAGCGAAGCACAGTTTGCTATGGCTTGGTGGGAGAAGTAAAGCTCCCACCAAGCCATAGCAAACAGATATGTGACGGGTGTGGGCACCCCGGTACATAGCAGGAGCCAGCCCTGGGGGGTGACACTCCCTATGGCCATCTAAGGCTCCAGAAGGGTATCCCTTCTGGAATGCTTTATGGTGTCTTCCACCCTTTCTTCCAGGGCAGCCGTTCAGATTGGAGACCTGGCGTTTGATGGGCAGTACCTCATCTTCTGTTCTTGAAATCCGGGCATCGGTTTCGGTCACCCTCTCCGCCACTTTGAACACGTCTTGATGCATGAGGGAGAGGTCAATGTGGACGCTGTCTACTTTGGATTCCACCGCCTTCCTGGAGTCTTGCATTGCTTTGAGAATGGCCGTCAAGTCTGTGGGTGTTTAGTATGGCACAGCGGGGTGCTCTCCCACTGCCCCTCTACTATCTGGCACGAAAGTGGTGTAATGGTCCATTTTCGGCTGGGCGGGTGTTAGCGCAGGGGGGTTTATCACGACCTATCTTCGGCTTTGTTGTTGACAGCTTATGTAGGGAGCCGAAATGCGATGTATCTGGCCCACTTGACCCAGAGCAGCATGAGCAGCCTGCCACACCAATTGCAGATGCGCCCTAGGGAGGCGCCACCACTGTACAAAGTTTCAGCCTGGAGGAGTCCTGTGGGAGGGCTATTTAAGGAGTGATGCGGTCACCGACCCGCTTGCCCTTGGGCAGCAGGAGTAGTTGACTGCGGTAGGTTCAGGCTGCTCTGAGAGGGGGGCTCCCCATCCGTACAGGGGGCTGAGTCCAGATGTACACTCAGTCTCAGGGAAGGGCTTCTCCCATTAATTCACCAGCTTCCCCACCAACATTCACAGGGGCAGTGGCTGTATAACACAATGGGGCATATGTATCAAGCCCATTTCCCGTTCGCAAACGGGCTGATTCTCAGAATCGGCCCGTTTGCGAACGGGAAAAAGCCTTTTGAGATGTATCATCAAAATTTGCGATTCCCTATTTTGCGAATGCATTTAAGGAATCGCAAATTGCGATTCCTTAAATGCAATGCAGGAAGCAAATTACCATCAACTTCAAGTTGGTGGTAATTTGCGATTTCTTTGAAAAATGCACTTTTTGCATTTTTCAAAGTGCCATGTGGCGCACATACATGCCCTTAGGGCATGTATGTGCGCCACATGTGCACACATACATATTTCAGGGTTGCAACAGGGTGTCCTTTTGACACCCTTGCACCCTTAAAATTGCATTCGCAATTTGCGAGTACCTAATGGGTACTCGCAAATTGCGAATGTCATCCCATTCATTCCTATGGGCCTCTAGGCGTAGGGGGTCCACAGGGACGCCCTACGCGCAGATCAGTGACAGAGCCGAAGCCTCCACTAACCTGCCGCAGGAGTAGCACCCGGTGGTCCTGGTCGGCAGCCCAGCGAGGCAACCCGGGCCCACCAAGCCACAGTTTCTTCTTCTCCCGGTGCACCACTGCTGATGCTACAAGGCCTCTTGCAGGTAGAGCACCAGTTATTCAGGGTGCGGCCATGCTCATGGCCCACCCATGCCATGCAGGGCAATGTCTCACGAGGAATAGGGACCCAGAGCACCCCCTCACAAAAAAAGGCTATGCTGCAATTTGTGCCTCCCACAGCCCTCTTCCTTGGAAATTCACCACAGCCACAAGATTGGCTAGCGATTTGCCGAGTGTACAAGTTCAGGGCCCCAACGCACCAGCAGGTCCAACGCGTGTGCACCCACTGCTGCAGGCGGGTGAGGGCCTGCTATCGCCCGCGTCTTCCTTATTTCAATCACCAGGGAGAAAGGAGCCCCAAGGATCCCACAGCCCACCTCACCTGACCAACCGGGGAGATGCGCAGCTGCTCCGATTGCACCTACTACGGCGACGGGCAAGTTGCAATCCAGTCGCTACTCCAGCTGTGGGGCCATAGGGAAACACTTGTATCGCTACAGAGGCATCTCTCCCAGGCTGCTCACAGTCGCAGTAGAGAAGTATGGCAGCTGCCATTTCGATTGCGACCTGCCGCATGATGAAACTTCACAGTGAGGCCCCAGCAGCTCCGATGTCGCCTCGGAGAGGGGGTGAGGAGGGCGTCTAGTGCACCCCAGGTGTTGGGGCGGAGAAGGGGGCCTGCCACCACCACTGCCAGGCAGGATGCGGGCAGATTGCTGTCATGGGATGGGATCTTTGCTAATGCTTGACTTCCATCTTGGCCTCCATGCCCACGCCCCTATTTGCTGCCCTTTTAACATGCTGGTTGTTCTTTTCAGTGTCTTTTTAATTTCTTTTTAATTTAGTCGAAATGTGGGTCAGGTGGGGCTTCTTTGCCTCTTAGGTAGAAACTGTTTAATGTTGAGTTGAAAATATTGTTCATTACTTTGGAGATTGGTTTAGGGTTAGTTTTAATCTTACATTTATATGGTTAGGGTTTTATTATTTTTACTTACATGTAATGTGTGTTTGTTGAGTTCATATTTATGAAGTTGTTGTTAGTCTGGAGGATGGCTTTTCCTTTTGCAGTGTTGAAGTAGAGGCTAAAGTTTGAAGGTATTAATGAAACATAGGTATTAGGCATTTTGTAGTATCCTGCATTTGTTAATGTAATGTATTTTACACCTCCTGCTCAGCCAGTGCTTGTGCTCTGTGCTCAATAGAATGTTGGAGTCTTGATGTGCCTCGGAATGTTGGGACACAGAGAGGTGAAGTGACAGTTGAGCATGGGCTGAGCAGCAGGCAGGCTGCTCCTGGTGGGGCTGCTTCTCAGAGCTTTACTACCTGCTCTTCTGATCCTGTAACCTGTAACCTACTACAATAAAACTTCCTGAATTTTATCCTACCTGCGTGGACCTCCATACTACACATTTATTTTAAATTAAGGCGGAAGTGCGCTTTTAAGCTATATTGCAGTTTTAGTTTATTTTACTTACTTGTAGGGATTTGCAGTAGTTTTGACACTAAGTTTTCATCTGCAAATCTGACTGAATTGTGTGTTCTTCCAGCTGTAGTGATTTTTCTGTAAAGTGTATCTGGTTTTGCTCTTTTTACAGCGGTGTGTTAATTAGGTAAAGGCTGTCGGTGGTGGTCTCAACGCCATCGGAACCATTTTCACCACCCGCCACATATATGGTGGTCGGAAAGACCGACAGCCACGCATACAACGGGCTCCTTGAGCCTGCCGGTGCGGCGGAGGGGGTTGTAGTCCCCACCATGGCCAGGCACCGCCATAGGGATTACAATGTCCCTTTCCGCCGGCCTTTTCATGGCGGTTATCCCACCATGAAAAGGCTGGTGGAAAGGGACTTTGGGGGGCCTGTAGCAGGCCCCCCTTGCTCCCTGGCCCTAAGCTGTGGGCACTAGGTGGCACCTATGGCGCCCCCCTACATATCCCGGCACCATGTGGCAGGCACCGCATGGTGCCTACCACGTAGTGCAGAGATAAGTGCAGTCACCCCCTTTTGTCTTGCAGTGTGTGCTGCAGCCAGCAGCACACGCCACAAAACAAAATATAGGCATTGCGACAGCCGTTGTGGCGGTCGCATTGCAATGCCTATGTCGGGACTGCCAACACCCTATGAGGCGGTCCCATTTTCCGTCAGGGTGGCGGGCGGACGTAAGTCTGCCCACCATCATAATCAGCCCCTTAGTGTGCATTTTGACACTAATTAAGGTTTCTTTTGAGTGATATGCGTTTTTAAATATTATTATATTTTATGTTTATAATGTTTAATGCATTTATAATATTTTTCGGTTCCTATATTTGCTATAGTTTTTCTAATGTTTGTGATTGTTTTAGTGTGTTGTAATTTATTTTTAGGTTGTATTGGAGTTTATGTGGTTTGTTTTATGTTTGTTTTTTAGAATATAGGTTTAATCAAATTTATTTTCATTTTATATGTTTTTGAGGGATGGTATTTTGTTGTATGGTTATTAAACATCATTTTAATAGTATTATATTATTTTTAGTTTCATTTAGGTGATATTATTGTTGCCGATATTTAGATTTAAATATTTTATTTATTGTATATGTATTTAATGAGTTAATGATATTTTAACGATATTGTTATTAATGTTACTTATTTTAGATATTTTTGAAAGCAATATTTTTGTCATTTATTTGTGGGTTTTTTTGTTTATGGGATGATGATATTTTGGTAATCAATATTTTTTCTGACCTTGTGGTAAATCCATATTGCGTTCAACGATATTATGTAATTACGCCTCATATATGGGTCATGTACAGGTTGTGCATGGTGGCCATTTTGTAATGGTTTTTGTAAAATGGTTTTAGATACATCTTTCCAAAATGGCCGCCAATGGGTGTGCATGCATCTGGATACATGTACATCAATCTTTGAAAGAGTTTTCTTAAAGTACAACCAAGCCCATTACAAGATGGCAATAGTCGTACACAAGCATTCACACATGGGTGGCCATCTTAAAATGTTTCTAGTAATAAAATTTAACAAAACCATTTTAAGATGGTTGCCTGTGTATGTGCACGCATAGGTGGCCTCTTGAATTGGTTCTTGTAATAAAGTTTTACAAAAATCTTTTGAAGTAGTGAGCTAAGCTGTGCTCCTCATGTTCTCATGGTATGGGCAAGCATCTAGAGTTTATTAATCAACTTGACCATGCTCTTTCAAATTAATTGATTTTGATATTGCTCATGTATAGGCAATGCTAAGATAAAAGCATAGAGGTAGATGGACACAGAATCATCCTCTAAATACCCTACAAGCGTGATATAACTACTGCAGTACCAATGGAAGAAAATGATCAGTAAATGGAACCTGTTGTTGAGCAGGTGCCACTTACAGATTACTCTACTTCATTTGGACAGGGATATTTATTTTACTTGTACAGTATTAAGCAGGTGATTCTGTAACAAGTGTCTAGATTTGCACCTGAACATTACTTATGTATGTAGGGCTCAAAATATATTTGAGCAACTTTCATCAATAATTCCTTTTGAGCTTTAATTTTTTTAGTTAATATCGCATCACAGTTTAACCACGCTTTGCTTAAAATGTTATCTAGTATATGCTATGGCTCTGTTGAGCAGCATCAACCATGTGCTATTTGAAACATATTTGTCAAATTGACTTAAACCGCTTGTTAAATGTTACTTGTTAAATAAGAAAGTTGACTTACATTTTCAAATGCATTATAACCCTGTTAAGTGAGCCATTCAATGAGAAAATGGGATTTTTAGGTTCTTATACCAACATTAATAGTTCAAACTCTTGTATGGGTATTTCTGTGTTGCCGTAGAAATTATATTTTGGATTTAGATGAGGAAAAGAAAAGTAAAGAAAGAAAGAATGTATAGAGCAATACTGGATTATCCGTATGAAACCTGAAAATCCTGATTTAACTAGTTTTTTTATCCATCTAGCCATCCAAGTTTGACAGTAAATTTACATTAGCATTATGTCTGAAGATCTAAATTTAAAGTAAACTGTGTTGTTAAAGTCAGCCTGAGATTTTGACTTCTGCTGATTACATGATTTTTAGGTCTTGCCTTAACAGCGCATGCGCTGTCTCTTCAAGACATGCTGTTTACATTCTGTGGGCTTATAGTCCGCCCATTGCTTCCTATTTGTTATTTCGAGTATCAATTGTAAATGCTTGCTTGTATATGGTCATTCTGTGGTAGATGGCCCTCCTTTTCGTCTGTTGTTTCCTCCCACAGAGCATGGCTAAGTTACTTGTGTCCTTACACTTTTTTGCTTTTAGGTGTGTTTGTCGGCACTATTTATTTGTTTGCTTTCTGCAAGTATTTGTGGAAGCATTGTAGTTACCTTTGTTCGTGTCGGAAGCATTGTAGTTACCTTTGTTCATGTGTTGCCTTTTAAAAGCTGTTTCGCTGGTTTCTGTCTGTCAGCGTTTGTCGCCTTTCTTGCGTTATAATTGATTTATTTTCGTTTGTTATTCATCCATAGAGCCATCGTGTGTAGGCTTTTTAAAACGTAAAAATATTTTGCATTATAATTAAGTTGCTTTTGTTTATTCAGTCAGTCATCGTGTGTCACATTTTGTAAGGTTTTTAACATTGTGCATTATTTTCTGTGTGTTGCATTTTGTATGCTTTTAAACATTGTGCCCGCAAGGTTACCATGTGAAGGCTTTTTAAATCTTATAAAAATGTTGCATTACAATTGAGTTATTTTCACGTAGGTTGCATTTTGTAAGCTTTTAAATATCGTGCATTATTTTCTGTGTGTTGCTTTTTGTAAGCTTTTAACCATCATGCCTGCAAGGCAGAATGTGTAGGCTTTTTAAAGCTTATAATCATTTTACATTATAATTGAGTTATTTTTCTGCAACTTTTTGAGGAAGCATTTAATTGATTTTATCTTTTCTTGCAGTTTGTTGAATCTTTTACATTACTTGATTGCTACATTGTGTTTTTATACATTCAACCATGTGTTTGTACTTTTTACAAGAGTGTTCTTGCTACAAAGTTTCCTTAGGTGCTAGCTTTACAAGATGGACGTCAAACCTCAGATCCACCTCTTTTTACCCCTTGCAACTTCAAACGGACCATGCTTTAGAAAGTGTAATCTGGCAGTATATGTAAAGACATATGTTATGTATTTGTAAAGTTAGGGCTTTTCAATTATTTGTGGATACAACATTTTTGTCTTAGTACTTTAGTTAATTATAGTGAGGAAGCTACTTTGGATGTGCTGCTGCATAGTCAAAAAGACTAAATATTTTAAAATAAAAAAAGAGCAAGGGAAACTGTTGCATTTGTTCTGGGTTTATTTTTTAACGATGGAAGAGGGAGTCTACAAATATTTCAGTGTGAGGACCCTTGCAAAGCATATTACTACTGGGAATTTAACAAAAAACAAACAAACAGATTTAGTTTACACTTCGCTTATAGATTACAAAAAATAGGCAGATTACATGATTTGGTAACTCAAAAGGACTGATTTACATACCAAAACACATGTTATTTACTACAGCGATGGCTATCTTTGCAGCTAAGCTAAATCACTGATTGATATGTCAGGTCTGTTACCCGCTGTCAGAACAATTTAGAGGCTGAATCTGTGATTTGAGTTTTTATGTGTGTTTTATCCTGTGTTTTATCAATTGTTTTAAAAGCCATCTGCACTTTAAAACTTAATTGCCCACCCTGAATGTACTAAGTGTTGGGCACTATCACGCCGTTTTCAGAGTGTTCGTGCCTTTCCGTATTAATTTTCACTTCTAGCTTGAACATCAACATTCCATTTCTGCTGCTACTTTTGGGGGGCATATCATGTTCTATATGCACGTTAGGCTGAAGGGGCCGGGCCATGAGTTTGCCTAGACGCTTTCCTCACTTTGGCCACCATCTTAAGGTTAACGGTCTAGCTGTAGGTGGGGGATGTCCCCACCCTTTATTAAGACAGCCGGTGCGCGGACACGGGCTCAGGTCTGTTAACTGCTGTCAGAACCATTTAGAGGCTGAGTCTATGATTTGTTTTTTTACGTGTGTTTTATCAGTTGTTTTAAAAGCATTGGCACTTTAAAGCATATTTTCACATCCTGTGGGTACTAATTTTGGCAGTGTTCGGCACTATAATGTTGTGTTCTGAGCGTTAGTGCCTCTCAATATTAATTTTCACTTTTGTTGGGCGCAATAACATTTAATTTCTGCTGCTACTATTAGGGGCATATTGTGTTGCATTTGTACTGTAGGCTGGGGAGGCTGGGCCACAAGTTTGCCTAGACATTTTCCCCACTTTGGCTGCTGACTTGAGGTTAGGGTCTAGCTGCGGGTGGGGGATGTCCCCTCCCTTTATTAAGACAACCGCTGCGGTGATGCGCACCGGACTCATGCAGTGGGCACACCGCCGGCGTGCCAAATGTGCGCCTAGGACATACCCATCTGCGCCCGTCCACGCTTGGCCAGCGCTCAGTGCCAGCCATGCTGCCCAAATTTCTTCCAGCCAGGACCTGCAGTTAGTGTATTCCTTTCAGGAGAATCACTTGTTATATCATGGCGTTCCTTGTTCAGATTTGTATGAACTTTTAATTTCCTCCGCTCTGTTCTTCCTGTTCTGCAAAGTTGCCTGGTCAAGATCTGCCTAAAAGTACTACACAGATGCTACCTAAATGCACTTGGAAGTCTGCAAATACTCTAGTGGATCAGGCAGCATTGGTCAATGTCTGTTCCCTCCACAAGAAAGCTTTAACCATTTATGACATACTTAGGGAGGATCGTCTTGGAATCTTCTTTCTCACCGAAACATGGATGAATGATAGCTCTGCACCAGACATAACATTAGCTATTCCCGAGGGCTACACCATTTTGCACTGAGATAGAGCTGGCAAAAGAGGTGGGAATGGGGCCATGATTTTTAGACAAACCCTCTAGTGTATCTCCCTTGAAATTACTGAACTCCAGGGGGAAGAATGCCTGGGCTTCTGCCTCTCCCCTTCAGCGAGCAAAAGCTTGGCAGGAGTTTTAATTTACAGCCCTCCCGGCTATGCCGGGGAATTTTTGTCTTCCCTAGATGATCGTTTATTCAAATATCTTTTAAAATACTCTAATTTCTCTATTCTGGGTGATGTGAATCTCCATTTGGATAAAGCTAATGATCAAAATGCGCATCTCCTTCTCAATAACTTGTCTGCTTGGAATGGTAAACAGACATAATATCGAGTTGTAAATGTCGACTTGCACTAATATCGAGTGCAAAATATCGTAATACAAAAATATCGACTGTCAGAATATCGTTGTCAAGAATATCGAGTTTAAGGTAAGTAATATCGTTTTTAAAAATATCGAAGTCATTAATATCGTTTGCAAAAATATTGTTGTTAAAAATATCGTAGTTTTAGTTAGTGTTATGTATTTTAGTGTGTATTTTAAATGTATGTGTTCTATTTTTTTGTGTAAGTATTGCATTTGTTTTTTAATATATGTGTTAATTTTTTAGAAGTTATTATTTTTTTTTAAGTACATTTTGCGCTTTAGTTCCGTAGCGGGTTGTGGGTTTATAGGGGAATAGGGTGGGAAGTAATTTAATTATAATTAATTAATATTTTTTATTAATTAATATTTATGTATTCAATATTTTATATTGTTAATTGTGGGAATTAATTTATTATTAATTAGTTATTAATTTGTTGTTAATAATTATTAATTAATTGTTAATTATGTTTATTGTGTCATTCTTTTAGGAGCGGGTTGTGGGTTTATAGGGGAGTAGGGTGGGAAGTAATTTAATTATAATTAATTAATTAATATTTTTTATATAATATTTATTTAATGTTGTTTTATAGTGTTAATTGTGTGAATTAATTTATTAATAATTGTTTTTAATTTGCTTGTTAATTGTTATTAATTGAGTAATTAATTGTTAATTAATTATGTTAATTGTGTCATGCTTTACGACATTGGTGGTGTCATTTATAGGGGAATATGGTGGGAGGTAAATTATTTTTAATTAATTCATTGTTTGTTAATTAATGCTAATTAATTTTCTGGAGTGGGAATAGTAAATTATTCCCCTTCGCTATCTAACACTTTCCCTACTGTTGCACTTGCTGGAGTGGGAATAGTAAATTATTCCCCTCCGCTATCCAGCACTTTCCCTACTGTTGCACTTGCTGGAGTGGGAATAATCATTTTTACCCCTCTGCTATCCAACACTTTACCTACTGTTGCACTCCCTGGAGTGGGAATAGTAATGTTATCCCCTCCGCTATCCAACTCTTTCCCTACTGTTGCACTCTCTGCAGTGGGAATAGTAAATTTTATCCCCTATGCTATCCAACATTTTCCCTACTGTTACAATTGCTGGAGTGGGAATAGTAAATTACCCCCAGGTCCCTTATGTCCTCGTCCCATTCATTACAAAGTGGAGATAACGATCTCCCGACAGAAAAAAACAAGAGGAATGCTGGGACCCTAATACTGCCCCTCCCCCCGGGAGTACATAAGCAGTACTTACCCAGCATCCCATCTGTTCTTTTTTTCTGTCTGTCGACAGAATGGACGTGGATGTGCTGGTGCTGCTCCTGCTGCACTGGAGTGGAAGTCTTCTCTCCTCCCCCGCCCGGCTGCCTGGCTGTGCGGGCGCAGGGTTTCCTGGTCTGTCTCCTGGCCTGCCGGGCTTGCTGGGAGTCAGTCGGTGCTCTCTGCTGGAATCCTGCCTGTCGCCCGGCCCTTTGCGGCTGGGGCGTGGTGTCCCGGTTCCTTCCGGGTCGCGGGCACGTCTTCCTGAGCCTGGCCGGGTGAGGTGCGCCGCGCTTGCAGTGGTCCTGCTGTTTCCTCGGTTGCGGTGGGGGCCTTGTTGCTGGTGATAGCCCCCGCTCCGGGTGAGTTCCGCTTGGCGGCTTTGTTTTTTCTTCCCCTGCAGTTCGTTTGTGTTTCTGCCTGCTCCTCGGCTGTTGGGACGCCGCTGGATTCCTCCTTTGCGGGGGTTGTGGGATGTACAGTGCCTTGCTGCTAAGCCGCCCTGGGTGCTCCTCCTCTCCTTTGCTCTCCCGAGTTGAGCACGATCGGGCCTGGTTGGCAGCTGGTAGGGGGGGCTGCCTGGGTCTGCCAGGCACTGTGCGCTTCAGTCTGGCTCGTGACCTCCCCCTCCGCCTGCTGTGCGCGGATGGTGTCGGGGGGGGGTTTGTGCCTTGCGTCGCTGCTGGCTTGTGTGTGGTGTGTTCTCTGGAACCCCGCATTTCTTCTCCACGAACACCTTGCTGGGGCTCACTGTCTGGCATGGTCTTGGCCGCGGCTTCCTTTTAGTGTGCTCCGGGGGCTGTGCGCTGTGATGGGGTCCTGGTGCTGTGTGCTCTGGTGTTTGCCTTCCATAGGCGGCTGTGGCTCGTGAGGGTGCTGGGGTTTGTCCCGTGGCCTCATGCCTGCTGGCTTGCGATCTGCCCCCTGCTGCTTGCTCTGTGGGTCGGGTCGCCACTCACATTCCCAGCTGCCGCCTGTTGGTGTGCCTGTTGGTATGTGCCTCCCCGGTTCCGGGCTCCTCCACGGCTCCCGCCCCAGACTGGTGGTGGGGCTGTGTTCCTGCTCCTCTGGCGGCTGCATGGGGGGTCTGCCCCGCTTTTCTTTGCTGTCCCTGTGCGCCCCTACTCCTCGGGGTGTTGCTGGTGCGGGTGCTGTGGCCTGGCCTTGGGCATGCTGGGTCCCTCTGTCTGCCCACCCTTTTTCGGGCAGCCTTGCCCCTGCTGCAGGCGGCCTGTTCACTTGTGACGTGGGCTCAGCTTGGGTGTGCTGTGTGTTCGCCTCTGCTTCCTGGCTGCTGCGTGGCTGGTCGGGGTCGGTGCACGTGGGGGCTCCTGGTTCCTGTTTGGCTTTGCTGCCTCTTTTGAGGGTTGCTCCTTCTTTCCGGTGGAGTTGGGTGTTATCTTCCTCCCCTCCGGTGGGCTGCGCCTGGTTCCTCTCTGGGCTTCCTGGTGTCGTGCCTGGTGCTCTCTATGGCTCTCTGCCCCCGCTGCCTGTGGGCCCAGTTTGCGCTTTTTTGCCTGCCTCCGTCCCGTTCTATGTGTTTGCCTCTCTGTGTTTCCGGGGTTGGCTTGCGCTGGGCTGTTTCTTTCCCTCGTGCTGCCTCCTTTGCGGCTGTTCTGTTCTCCTTTGCTCCGGCCTGGGGCTCCAGGTGTTTGCCCCGGGGCCTTCTGTGTGCTTCGGTTGCTTCGGGGGCTGGCTGGCTGGTACTGTCTCCGGCTGCTTGCCTCTTCCTTGCTGGGTGCTGCTGTCTTTGCTTGCTCCTGGCTCTGGCGCTCCCTGTTCCTGGCTTCTGGGGTTTCCTTGGTGTTGTCCTGGTGTTCCCCTGCTTCGGCTGCGCCCCTGCTTTGTTTCCTGTGCTTGGCTTTGGCTTGCTTCGGCAGGTCCTGGCCGCCCCTCCTGGTTCCACCGACGATCCTGCTCTCGTCTGGTCTCTGTGGTTCCGCTTGGTCGGGCCTGGTTTGTTCCTGGTTGGGGCCGCCTGGGGTTGCCTGGTGCTGTTGGATTCTCAGGCTGGTTTGGTTGGGCTCCTGCTCTTCCTTTCCTTTCCTTTGCGTCCCCCCTGGGTGTGTTTCCGGTGGCGGTTCGTCCTTTGGTCCTTGGGGTTCGTGCCGCTGCTGTTTGGGCCTGGCTGTCTTTCGCTGCTGCTGTGTCCTTGGCGAGGCACCTGTTTTCCCCTCTTCTGTTCTGCAGTTCTCCTGGTTGGGGGTCCGTCTCGGCTCCGGATGCGTTTGCTCCCTGGAGGGTGCTGGTCTCGTCTGGTTCCTGTCGTGGGTGCCTGGCTGGGGGCCTGCTGGGGCTTTCCGGCTCCTGCAGGTTTTGGGCACCTGTTGGTCGCCTTTTTTGGCCCTGCGTCCTTGCCTGTGCTCTCTCTGGGCGTCCTGGCGGGGCGCTCTGCTGGTTTCGGACCGTGTCCTGGTGGTCCTTCTTGGCCTGCTTCTGCCGGCAGTTCTCTTCCCCGGCTTGGTTCACCTCTGGTTGGGTGTCCGTGTTTCTGCCTGGTCCTGGGGTTTCCGTTGGGTGCTGTTGGGCACCGGGTTTCCCCGGTGCTCCTTCTTCCTTGGCCCTTCCCCCTTTTTTCCCCCTGGGCTGTGGTTCCCTTGTTCGGGCCTGTGTGGGGTCCAGGGGTTCGGTGCTTCTGGGTTGGCGTGTCCGGGGTTGCCTCCTGTTGCTCCGGGTCTGCCGGCTTCCTGGTGGTTTGGCGTGGCCTCTGGCTGTGCCTCCTGGGCTTGCTGGCTGTGCTGTTGCTTCTCGGCCAGCTCTGGGGTTTGTTTTGCTGGGCGTTCCTGGTTCTTTCCTGGTTCCGGTATCCCGGCTCGCTCCTGTCTTCCCTTACTTCCCCGGGCTCTGCTCCCGGTGTGTCTGTCTGTTTGGGTGTGCCCCCCCTTCTCTGGTTGGGGTGCGGTTCTGTGGTGTTCCTCTTGCCTATGTGGGGTCCGCCCTTCTGGCTGCTGGTTGTCCGGGGTCTGCTGCTGCGTGGCCCTCTGCCTTCTCTGCTTCCTCCGGTTTCCGCTTTGGCGGTTTCCTCTGTTTGTTTCTCTTCCAGCCTTCTGTGTGGTCCGGCAGTTGTGTGCTGGGGGTCTCTGTCGGCCTCCCTGCCCTTTGCTTTGGCTTGGGCTCTGCGTGGGCTCCTTCCGGGGGCTGGTTGGGCCTGCGGGTCCTCCTGCATCGATGGGTTGCTTGGCTCCGGTCCTGGCTTCCTGGTTCCTTTTGCGTTTGTTGTCCTGGCTTTCGCTGTTTTCTTGGCTCCTCTCCGGCGTTGGCTGGGGTCGGTTTTCTGGTCTGGGTGCTGTGCGCCCTGGGGCCTTTTCCGCTGCTCTTGCCCTTGCTGCTTGCTTGCCCTGGGTGTTGGGTGCCTGTGCGGTCCTCCGCCCTGTTGGTACCTGGTTGTTTCCTGGTTTAGGGGCTGCTGGGGGTTCCCGGTTGCCCTGGGCTTGCGCCCTGCCCTGTTTTCCCTCCCTTTGGGGTTGGGGCCGGTGGCCCTGTCCCCGCCCTTGCTGGGCCTGTTCGGTTCCAGCTTGTTGGTTTCCGGTCTTTGATTGGTCTCTCTGTTGTTTGGTCAGCTGTCGGCTGGTTCTTTCTGGGTCCTCTGTGGTCGGTGGTCTTCTCGGTTGGCCTCCTTTACCCCGGCTGTTCTGGGTTTTATGGCCGTCCTGGTTCGGTTTGCGGCCTCCTTCCCTGTGGGACTTTTGGCCTCCTGGGGTTTTGGGTCTCTGTCTCCTTCCCTGTCCTTTTCAGGTTGGTTGGGGTCTGGCTCCTGTTCTGCTCCTGGGCTCTTGCTGCGTCCTCCCTCTGGGCTGGGTGCCTGGTGGGTGTCGTTTGGTGGCCCTGGTCGTGCTGCCTTTTCTTTCCTAGGTCCTGGGCCTCCTCTGCGGGGTTTGGTTGGCTTTCTCCTCTCGGCTCTCTGGGGGCCGGATCGTTCGGTTTGGTGGGGTGGGCCGTTTTTCTGGCCTGTGCTTCCCTCCTTCCTTGTTGGTCTGGGTGCTTGTGCCTGCGCCCTGTTGGCCGGCTTTGGCTTCTTTCTTTGGCCTTCTCCGGTGCGGTCGGGGTTTGCTCGGTGTCTGTGCAGCTGCCGGGTCCTGTGTGCCTTCCTGGTGGTGCTGGGCTGGGCTGTCTTGTCCGGTGGACCCGTTGTCGTGACCTTGGGTCTTTTGTCCTGGTTGCCCTGTCTCCGGTTTCTCTGGTTGGCGGCCTCCTTGTTGTGGCCCTGGCCTTCTGTTTTTTCTTGGTTGGCTCCGGTCCTTGTTTGGTCCCTGCTGTCCTGTTCTGGGTTGCTGGCCGGTTGCTTCCTGTGGTTTCCCCTTCCCTCCTTCTCGGTGCTCCCTTGGGTTTCTGCGTTTGATGTGGTTTCCTGGATGCGTTTGTGGGTTTGGAAGGCCGGTTTCTGCTTTGGTATTCTCCACTTTGTAATGAATGGGACGAGGACATAAGGGACCTGGGGGTAATGCTCTATTACTTACCGGTAATCTTCATTACTCCGGGTCCCGTTGTCCTCGTCCCATTCATACACCCCTCCCTCCCTCCCGGAGGGCCGGCCTTCCTGTATGGGCTTGGTTGTACAGACGGGATGCTGGGTAAGTACTGCTTATGTACTCCCGGGGGCAGGGGCAGTATTAGGGTCCCAGCATTCCTCTTGTTTTTTTCTGTCGGGAGATGGTTATCTCCACTTTGTAATGAATGGGACGAGGACAACGGGACCCGGAGTAATGAAGATTACCGGTAAGTAATAGAGCATTACTTCCCTCCCCTATCCAACACTTTCCCTACTGTTGCACTTCCTGGAGTGGGAATAGTAATTTTTACCCTTACGCTATCCAACACTTTCCCTACTGTTGCTATCCCTGGAGTGGGAATAGTGATTTTTACCCCTACGCTATCCAACACTTTCCCTACTGTTGCACTCCCTGGAGTGGGAATAGTAAATTATTCCCCTCCGCTATCCAACACTTTCCCTACTGTTGTACTTGCTGGAGTGGGAATAGTAAATTATTCCCCTCCGCTATCCAACACTTTCCCTACTGTTCTACTTGCTGAAGTGGGAAGAGTAAATTATTCCCCTCCACTATCCAACACTTTCACTACTGTTGCACTCGTTGGAGTGGGAATAGTAAATTATTCCCCTCCGCTATCCTACATTTTCCCTACTGTTGCACTCCTGGGAATAGTAATTTTATCCCCTTCACTATCCAACAATTTCTCTACTGTTGCAGTTAATGTAGTGTAAAATGTGGTTCAAAAAATAAAAATAGTTTAATATTTTAATTTATTATATATATATTTTATTATTATTTTTATTTTACCGGTGTATGAATATATATATATATGTATATATGTATTTATAATTTTTAATATGTTTCTAACATTTTATAATTTATTAAAATAATTATTTATTAATATTAAGTAAATATATATATTATATGTTATATATATGTATGTTTAATTTATTTTTACATTATATTTATTACTTATAATTTTAAACATTTATTAATAATTCTAACTACATTTTTTTAAATTATATGTATTATTTAATTTATTTTACATTATTTTTTAAACATTTAAAAGATATTTTTAACAATGATATTTTTAACGCCGATACATTTTTTTCGATATTTTTGTACTTACCATTATGTAGATATGAGGTCGATATTTTTGACAACGATATTTTTGTCAAGATATTTTTGTAGGTCGACATTTTTGTTGTCGATATTATGTCAGTGATCCCTTGGAATCTGAAGCAGTTTGTCAATTAACCCACTCATCTAGCAAGTCACATTTTTGACCCAATTGTCAGGTCAAAGTATCGGATGCCAAGGGTAATACCTGGATGGACCACGCAATTATACATTTGTCCTGCATTCCTGAGCATGGTTTTGAAGGTAGAAGAACCACCCCAGCCTTACCTCAATGCAGTTGGGCCAATGCCACTACTGAGGAGATCATTTCCATTCTTAACAATAGTGTTCCACCTCTGCATGGATCTGTTGAGGTGGATGCACAGAAAGCTAATGCTTGGTTAAGACAGATGGTGGGCACTACTGCACCTATCAAGGCAGGGTCTCGCCTTTTAAGATGCCCCACTGCTCCGAGGTTTAATGAGGAGCTTAGGAAATGGCATCAACAATGTAAAAGACATGAAAGTTTCTGGAGAAAGGTCAATCTACCAGCCGATAAGGAACTTTATAAAACGGAGCTAAACGTCTATCATCATGAAATTAAGAGGGCCCAAGCTAATTATTTTGACAGTGAAATTGATATGTCTAGCAGCAAAGCCAGAGAGGTTTTTAGGATAGCTAAGAAATGTTCAAACCCTAGCACCTTAGCACAGCCCATTGAAGCCTCCCCTAAATTATGTACACAACTGTCTGACTTTTTTATAACAAGATCAAGGGCATTGTGTATACCTTAAATACCTCAGGACCTGACAATACCTCAGATATCAGTTGGCTGAGGAACCAGCCTTTGATCGTCTCATCCACTCGACCCTGCTATTTGACTGAATTTGTCAACATTTACCTGGAGGACTCAGTGAATGCCCTAATACCCTGTAAATCTGGTTCTCCAGATGATCCTTGCCTCCTCATATCATGGCGGCTAATCATGTGGCTATCAATCCCACTTTTAACACCTTCTTAAATGACTCCTTATGCCAATCCACTGTTCCCAGCTGTTAGAGAAGAGCTAAGCTTAATCTGCTTCTGGAAACACCTGCGGCCAACAAGTCCATCTTGGCCAATTACAGGCCTATCTCATTACTGCTGGCCTTTTCTAAACCTTTAGAGAAACTGATAAATGCCCAACTGTCCGTGTTTCTGGGCTCTAGTCAGTTGCGGCATCCATCGCAATTGGGCTTTTGCCCCGGACACAGCACTGAATCTACCCTGGTAGAAGTTTCCAATGCCATTAAGCGTGCTGTGGACCGAGGGAAGCAAGTGGCCCTTCTGCTTTTAGATCTATTGGCGGTGTTCTATACAGTTTCTCACCCTATCTTCCTTCATCAACTAAGTAATATTGAGATAGGCAGGACCGCCTTAGCCTGGTTTGAGTCCTTTCTATCTGGCAGACGTCAGTCTGTATGGATGCCATCTTTTGCATCTGACCGCGACCCTTTAAGATTCAGCATTCCTCAGGGCTCTGCACTGAGTCCAATGCTACTTAATGTCTACAAGGCTCCTCTGGCAATCGCGGTGGAATCTTTTGGCATGCAAGTGGTGTTGTATGCTGTCGACACTCCGATTCTTCCTACCCGGGACAGTAATATTCCCAATGCCCAGAATAGATTCGAAGGATGTCTGTCAGTGGTATTCCTGTGAATGCGCAAAAGCAATCTTCAATGCAACACCAGCAAAACCGAAATATTCTTTTTTGGCACCACCCCTCCTTCTTGAATTGTAGCCGAGCCTGGCTCCTTATCCTACCCCTGCCACAGTTGTACGCAACCTGGGGTAAAGTCTGACAATCAGTTATCCTTCAGTTCCCAGGTGGACAGTGTGGTAGGAGTGTGCTTCGGCCTTTTTAGATCCTTAAAAAAGTTTCTATTTCTGCTTCCCTCACACTGCCAGAAGACGGTACTTCATGCTCTCATAACCTCATGACTGGATTATGCCAATGCCCTTTACTAGGGACTCCTGCTGTTCCGATTTAAGAGACTCCAGCTGGTACAAAACACTGCAGTCCGCCTTCTGTTAAGGCTCCAGAAAAACAATCACATTCGTCTGCACCTTAAGGAATTGCACTGGTTTCCAATCCGTGAGAGAGCTCATTTCAAGGGACTTGTGCTGGCCCATAGATCCTTTTATAAGTCAAGTTCCCATTACCTGGCTAACAGACGCGTTCACTACCTCCCAACGAGAACTCTTGGTTCCTCTGATGCCTTGCTGGCTGTTCTGCCAAACAACAAAAGGAAGAAATGGGGTGGTTCCTCTTTCTCTGCTCTTGTCGCTTCCAGCCCCGCCCCTTGACCTAAGGTCCGCAAAAGATGAAGGTTCCTTCACACGGAGCGTTAAAACTTGCTTATTTTCTTCTGATTAGTCGTTAACGAATCTTAGCGCCAAAGTAGCCGTGCGCTTTGCAGAAACCTATAATAATAGAAATAACAACATGTGCGAAAGCAGCCTGCTTCCCAGACACAGCCTTTGATTATCCATCCCCCTCACAGCACGGCTGGCGCCATCTTGTAGCACCTATAACGCATTTAAGCTTTAACGCTTTAATGCCATCTGGTGCCCGAGGTAGCCTAAAGGCTTGGAGCCACAGAATAGTGGACTTCGACCCCCTGCTCCACCCCTTTTCACCCCTGGCAACTCCAAACGGACTCTTTTTAGCTTGTGCAATCTTGCAAAAGATCTTTATTGCTTTTGGAAAGGGCGAGATCTCAACCTCTCTGCAGTTCCGACTGTGGGTTATTTTTAAACTAATATTGCGAACTTCGGCTAATTTTATACAAGCCAATTAAGTTTTACTGTTCGCTGATCTGTTCTAACTCTCTTTTGTGTAATGTAAACAAAACGAATTAAATTGCTTTTGCTACTCATTTATACATGGGATCCCAGTAACAAAATGTTAAAGCAATTTCCAACAGATATACCTATAAAGTTTACATCTACAATTCACAATATCTGCCTACTGTTATCCCCAGAAAGCACACTATGGGGTCTAACTGCCTAATGCCTTCTTATTACACATGGTATGGAAGATACTTTTATTTTAGAAACGCACATAAATACGGTGAGAACATTGACACCTTTTGGAAAAATCACTTGGCCCACACGTCAAATTCCGGTGTTCAGTTTAATAAACCATCACATTGAAGCTTCCAAACAGAAACTTATCTTTTTCCGAAACATTATCACTGCTTTCATGACCCTTCTCAGACAAGAACTTCAATTTAATAGCAAGTATAAAATTATACACGATCTCTTTAAAAAAGCACAAACGCATATAAAACAGCGGCTTCTGTTTCTTCATCATACATTTCTGATATATGCCGCAGCCGGTCTATAATTTATAATATTTGTGCCTTCGATTACTTTTATATAGGCCAATTAAGTTTCAGTCTTGGCCCACCTCTTCTAACTTTCATCTGCGTAATTCAAACAAAATGAATAACATTACATTCGCTACTGATTTGTATGTCAAATACCACTGACAATATATTAGGGAAATTTCTTACAGTTATACTGGTAAATTGTATAACTAAAAAACACAACATCTGCTTACTGTTACACTTTCACTGGAATGCACAATGTAGGGTCGAACGGTCTTACTATTTACACATGGTAGGGCTGATACTTTAAATATGCAAACAGACACAAATTCGGTGAGGTCATACACACCTTTTGGAAATTAACGTGGCCCACACAGAAAACTCAGTTGTTAACTTTAAAAAACAATCGCTTTCACTGCTTCCAAACAGAACTCATCTCTCTTTTTCAATAAATAGTTTAAACTCTTTCACCAGTCTTTTCAGACAAATACTACAATGTATTAGCAAATACAATATTATGCAAGCTTACTTTAAAAATACACAAAGCGTATATAAACAAGCATTTGTAATGCAATCTGTCTCGCCTTTGGGACCTTATATGTATTTAGCTATGCAGCACATTAGCCTGGGTGCTGAAACATCTACTGTTCTTTAACATGGAGGGAAAGTAAGCACCAAACTGTGTGACACGCCAGGTATGGGAACACATGGAGAGAAATATTGCCTTTTAGCGGGAAATGGTATAGTCCAAAGCTCTGTTTTTAACATAAAATCAGGGCCTTCGGTGGTCATATCACTGAAAATACAAGATTTGAAAAAAATATTATTGTCTATGGATGCTCGTGGAAGACAATTTCTATGGACTGGAATCTAGAGAATGCTAAAGTGAATCTGGTATTTTCTATCAAAAAAGTTAAATAGAGGCAGTTGCCAGAAAAAAAAAAAAAAGAAAGTCCTTAAGCAGAAAGCAATTCTGGTATTTTACTGACCTCTAGTGGTTGTTTTCTATCAAGGAAGTTAAATTGAGGCAGTTGAACAGAAAAAAGTCCCTAAGCGGAGCAGACAAGTCCTAGGGCTGATCTCCAGAGCCCACAAAGTACATACACATATAAGCAGTGGCGGCTCGCATAGGGCGTGCTGCGGGGCGGTGGGCGGGGGGTGGGGGAGGGGCAGGGTGGGGGATAGTAAACTCGGACATACGACGGAACGGAGGAACGTAATAATTACTTTCCTCTGTTCTGTCGTATGTTCGAGTTTACTACCCCTCCCCCGCCCCACCGCCCCGCAGCACGCCCTATGCGAGCCACCACTGCATATAAGTATATACTAAAGTATATACAAGAGGTCTCGAGTGCTCGACCTAAAAAGCAGCCTATCTTCGGTAATTATACATTTGCGACGTATGACGCAGCAGGCCTATAATAGCTCTGCATTTCCCCTATTTTCTTATTTACTGACGAATGACGGACACAGATAATAGCACAGTGGGATGCAAAATAGATTATTACTGAACAGACACCTGTGTTGCATTTGTGAAGTTAGAGCTTTTCAACTATTTGCATTTACAACAATGTTTTCTTTTTGTACTTCCGTTAATTATAGAGAGGAAGGTACCTTAATTAATACTTAAAGTTCCTGTAAAACAGCTGTATTTCGTCTTTTATTGTTAGTTTGCGACGTTTGGCCGAGCTGCTGGAGACCCAAATGTGTCGCAATAGTATTAAATAAGCAAACTGCAAAGGAAACAGATGCATTAGTTCTAGGGTTTTTTCATCGATCTGGTGGTCACTTGATTAAATCCCAGGAATGCCAACTAGTATTTAATCCTTACAAGGTCAGCAATTTTATCGTGACATTGGGTGATTGCTGTTATTTACAGCAGTTGGAAACTGGAAAAACTCTTGTTAAATGCTTGCTACCTTGCTGTAATCCGAGTGCCATTCAATCTTTGTTAAATTGTTATTTTACGATGGAAGAGGGACTCCACAAATTGTTTAGTGTGAGGACTATGGCAAAAATCATATCACCTTGCAGGGTTTAACAACGCACTTACTGAGATAGCCTAGTAAGAGCCGCTGAATCAATTTCAAGTTCTATTTTATATTGCTATTGTACAAATGAACTTTGATGAAAGTTAGCTATCGGTATCTGTAACAAGCATTGGGACATTTTGTTATTGCCTTCTGCACTACACACTTTCCTTTTGGCGCTAAACGGCTAATTGTGATATATTGTCATCAACCTGAAATGCTGTTTTGGAATTGCCATTTATTTCGCACTGTTTGATTTTATAATGTGTATTCAACTTTTAATCCTTAATTTTATTAAGTACCAATATGATGTTTGTATGTTACGGTTTTAATTAACTGTATAATAAAAGAGGGACTGTGGCAAAGCATATTACCACAGGGAATGTTTTTAAAAAAAAAACAGATTTCGTTTACATCTCGTTTTTAAGTTAGAAAACTGAAGACAGCTGACATGCTCTGCACAGTGAAACTGACTGATTGGCGTTGTTTAATACAGCGATCGCTCTCTTTGATATGGAAAGCAGCCTGCTTCCCAGGCACAGCCTTTCATTATGTATCCCCCTCGCAGCACGGCTGGCGCCATCTTGTAGCACCTATGACGCATAAACAAAGACATGTGGGCGCTTCAATGTCATCTAGGTGCCCTAGGTAGCCTAAAGGCTTGGAGACACAGAATAGTGGACTTCGACCCCCCTGCTCCACCCCTTTTCAACCCTTGCAACCGCAAACGGACTGTTTTTAGCTTGTGTAATCTTGCAAAAGATCTTTATTGCTTTTGAAAAGGGTGCAGTCTGCAGTTCCGACTGTGTTTTTTTGTATTTTTCATAATATTGCTATCTTTGGTTAATTTTATACAGGCCAATTAAGTTTTACTGTTAGCCTATCTGTTCTAACTTTCGTTTGCGTAATTCACAGCAGGACGAATAGTATGGAATTCGTTACTAAATTGTGCATGCCATGGCAGTACCAATACGTTACAGCAATTTCCTGTTAGTTTATACTTGTAAATTCAAACTCGACAATTTAAAATACCTGTTTACTGTTATATCGTCACATAAATTCACACTATGGGGTCTACCTGCCCACCGCCTCCTATTATACATGGTATGGCAAATACTTTTAATTTGCAAACACTCACAAATACGTTGACAATATCCACACTTTTTTGAAATTCACTTAGCCCACAACACAGCTGCATTTCACCAATGTTCTTGTTTAGCGACGGCTGAGGGAGACAGATAATGGCACAGTATGATGCAAAATATATTACTACTGTGAAATTATATTAACATTTAAAAAAATCAGCTTACAGATCAGTGTGTCAACTTTTTATAATACAGTGTGTAATATGAGTCTAAGCTTATGCTTAATTGCACCACTGAATTATGAAATGTTCACTATAGCGCTTCAACACACACCCCTTCTGACGTACTTGACATTTTATATGCATCTTTTAGTTCCACAGTGCTCATAACATCCACAACGCAACTGGTGCATCATAATATCAATGGACCTAAAAATAGAATTCTAAAAATTATAAACATTACTCACAGATATTGCCCAAACACTGATACAACGACAACATCCAAATTTGAAACATTTAAATGCACACATACTTTTTGCTACAAGTAATATATCCGGCTATTAAAAAAACACACATACAAACATAACAAGCATCAATACATACACATCCTTCTTAGGTTCACGGGGACAACATGGAAATACAGGTCTCAAGGTCAAACAAACATCGGTTTAACTGTTTTAAAATATAAAGTTATTGTAGCACGGAAACACAGACAGTGGGTTTGTTTTCAGGGGAACATCATAGCTGCTTCGAATAGCAGTCCGAGGTTTTAGGGAAACAAATATTTGTTTTAAAAGTCTGCAAGTTTTTAAAGTCAGCACAGAGAATGGATACATATTTTTGGAGCTTCCCTTATAAATTACTTTCGTTATGCTAGGGTCGAATTATGCGTGAAAATTTTTTTTTTATGCAATTCCACAAAGTAGAAAAAATACACAATACAATTATTTTAACTCATACAATCAATGGCACTCACACTCTGTTTACATTTACCTTTACCGATTACCTGTGAAGTAACTTTTTGTAATGGATGTATTACTGAAATTGTAAAAGAACTTGACAAAATGTAAATGTAAACAAAACATTGTAAAATAAAAAAGTTTATACAAAGTGCAATATTTTGAAAACCTTAATAACATATAACAGATTGAAATTTTTAATAAAATGCTTTTTGCAAAAAATTAAAAAAACGTACCTTATTGACTAGAAAGATTAAGAAAAATTAAATTAAAAGCTTAAAATTCAAAACATAAAACCAAAAACAATACACTATGCTTTCAGTTTCCATACAGGAAAAATATAACAGCATATTAAAGAACACAGAATGTGTGCAAGGTACACGCGGAAATGTTACCCTCCACTTATTTTAGTTTATGGATGTCCAAAAAATGACCAAGAGGGCAACATTTATATTCAGCTTTAAACTGACCTTTATTCCACCTTGGACAATGCCACCTTTCTTTACATATATGTATGTATATATATATATATATATATATATATATATATATATATATATATATATATATATATATATATATATCTATATAAAGCCTGGGTTCTGTGGAATTCCAGAGTGCAGCCTGATCACCAGTGGTGCCGGTGTGAGGCTGACAGTGCAGCCGAAATGCGTCCTGAGTTTGTACGTGCGCTGCCTTTCAAATGAATGTGATGGTACCGGAGATTCGAGTGCCGGTCTGTTCTTGAAAAAGAAAAGGTTTATTTATATATATATATATATATATATATATATATATATATATATATATATATATATATATATCCATCAACAAAGTTCACCACTTTTAAGGACGCCCACACGAAGGGTTGCTCTTTCAGGTAAGTGATGGCACCAAGACACGCTCAATGCCTCCAATCATCAATCTGTGGCTCAACGTGTTTCAAACTTTCATTCTTTGTCAAGAGCCTTGCTCGTAAAAACACTGCAACCATAATGTGGAACACCTTTGCATTTTATTCATTTTCCGCCCCAGTGGGCGTGTCTTTTTTGCCGATAAGCATTCTGGTAATTGCAGTGTTCACACACAAAGATTAAGTCTCAGTGGATGTTGCTGTGTTTAAAATATCATGCAAATTCAATTCCCAAGTGGGTTGATGTAAAGCTGAGACTTTGCTTGTTGCCAATTCTTGCACACTTACTCACGAGCCCCTTTGTTCCTATACGGTACTCAGACCTCCGAGCACCCAGGATCCGCCTCCCAGCGGCGGTTCGTCCTCGCGACTTGGAGAAAGCCGCTATTATCCATCAACAAAGTTCACCACTTTTAAGGACGCCCACACGAAGGGTTGCTCTTTCAGGTAAGTGATGGCACCAAGACACGCTCGGAGGTCTGAGTACCAGATAGGAACAAAGGGGCTCGTGAGTAAGTGTGCAAGAATTGGCAGCAGGCAAAGTCTCAGCTTCGCATCAACCCACTAGGGAATTGAATTTGCATGATATTTTAAACACAGCAATAGCCACTGGGGCTTAATCTTTATGTGTGAACACTGCAATTACCAGAATGCTTATCGGCAAAAAAGACACGCCCACTGGGGCGGAAAATGAATAAAATGCAAAGGTGTTCCACATTATGGCTGCAGTGTTTTTACGAGCAAGGCTCTTGACAAAGAACGAAAGTTTGAAACGCGTTGAGCCACAGATTGATGATTGGAGGCATTGAGTGTGTCTTGGTGCCATCACTTACCTGAAAGAGCAACCCTTCGTGTGGGCGTCCTTAAAAGTGGTGAACTTTGTTGATGGATATATATATATATATATATTTTATATTAAATAGATCAAGGCAACAAAAATTCATTAAATAAATCAGCACATTATAAGGATAGGAAATGCATCGCCGGAGTATATATTCATCACATACATCAAAATGTCAGATAATCTCTCCTAGTTCCTCAGATAAGATGAAATTCAACAGTTGATCCTCTGACTTTAGCTATCTGGAGTTCCAATTCATATACTTCCAACATTCCTCATACTTTGGTGGCGAGACAGACTTCCATTTCCTCGCAATCATCAGTCTAGCAATGGTTAAGGTGTAAAATACCCAATCTGTAACCCCTAAGCTTAACAGTATCGTTTTCAGAGTAATTATCGACCCAATAGGCTGGAAAGTAGATTTTTGGATCAAGACAATAGACCAAAATGGAGTGAATTTGGAGCTTCTAACAAACATATGACTATTGTCAGCTGCATCCAATGATAGCGTGGGCAGCTTTGAAGTCTGTTATACCACTTACAGAGTTTAGAAGGGCTTATATAAAAATCAAAAAGAGTATGGTAAACCTGACCTCACAACCTAGTGGAAGTAATGATCCTACAGAAACATGCAAGGATAGTAGGCATCTCTTGCTCCGTAACCAGCTCATCAAGTCTAGAGGGCCACTTGTCGGCTCATAATCCTAAATCTCTTTGAGAGTGTTGAGTTAAACATGCATACCTATCAGAAACATTAGATGTGCGGTTACCAAAAAATCAATGGTGTGAATTCAGACTAGCCAAAAGGGCTGGGATACTAATGGTCCTGCTCAGTAAAGAGGTTCGAATCTTTTAAGTATTTAAATAATTCATTGCAAAGAAAAGTCCGCCTGTAGAATACAAAAATGACTTAAACCCAAAATAATCTACCTAATCACCTGGTCTGGCTTCAGGTACCAAAATACGAGGAATTGAAGCAATATTACATAATATATCTCAATGCACTATGCGTTTTGAAGTTCAATTTCAATGATAGCATTTTTCCACTTAGTACATATAGATTGATTGTATAGCACTCTTTATGTATCTGTATGCATTTCACATTATGTGATTAAGTATTTATTCTATGTTTTTTACTGGGACAAGCTATATATGTTTAAACAAGATGGCGCCCACCAGATTGAGAAAGGCTGCTGAGTCAGCCGAAACCCGTCTCTCTAATCTGCTGGGTCGGAGGAGGCTCTATGAAATAAAAAGCCTTAAACCAGCAGCCCTCGTGTGCGTGCTCTTTTCGAGTTGGAGAAGGGGTTATTTTGGATATTATTCAGCCTTGGCGGTTGACGCTGTTCATGCACCACCAGTCGTTCTGGGCTGTCGTATTTAACTGTAATCTGGATGGAGAAGCATGGCAAGTGCTATACTGACAGCCCCCAGAATGGCCGCCGGGACGAGGATTTGAGGACGACAGCAGTTTGGGAGGCGGTGACCCTGAAGCGAGGAAGTCTGCTGACATTCAGCGCAGGGTCCATGTTTCTCCCTGTCTTGATATGCCTCACTCAGTAGACTGGTGGATTTCTGGTGACTAGGCACCTTGCAAGCGATTGCTGTAGCGGTGAGGACTGTTCTGGCTTATTAATTTTTGTACTGGGATCTCCCCCAACCCTGCATAATTGTTCATTTAAATGCTACTTCATCAATGCTCTATTACTTACCGGTAATCTTCATTACTCCGGGTCCCGTTGTCCTCGTCCCATTCATTACTATGTGGAGATAACCATCTCCCAACAGAAAAAAAGATCAGAAGAATGCTGGGATACTAACCCCGCCCCTCCCACCGGGAGTACATAAGGGGTACTTACCCAGCATTCCGCCTGAACAACCAAGCCCACAACAGGAAGGCCGGCCGTCCGGGAGGGAGGGAGGGGCGATGAATGGGACGAGGACAACGGGACCCGGAGTAATGAAGATTACCGGTAAGCAATAGAGCATTACCCCCAGGTCCCTTACGTCCTCGTCCCATTCATTACTATGTGGAGAATACCAAAGCAGAAAAGCCGGCCTTCCCAAACAAAACAGAAGCCAACCCAGGAAACCACACCAAGGCAGCCACCGCAGGAAGCAAAAGGCAGAACCGGCGAAAACCCCAGGCAGAGCACCCAGACAGGAGGGAGCCCCACCAATCCGGGACACACCCAACAAAACAACGGGAGAACATCCAGACGACCAGTCCGACAACCACAGAGGCCAACCAGCCCACAGCAGGAACACCCCACAGCCAACCAGAGAAGGGGAGAGCACCGACACACAAGCCAACCGAGGCAAGAAAGAATAAAACAGCGAGGAGGCCACCCAAAGAGGAAGGCAAAGAGCCACCAGGCCAGCAAGCCATAACCGGGCAACAGAAGCCAAACCCAGGCACAGAGAACCCACGCCAGCCGAACGCAGGTCCCAGAAAGAAAAGAAACACCCAGCTGATAAGGGGGCCAGAGAAACGCGAAGCCACAAACAAAAGACTACCAAAGGCCGCCCCCGGGAAAAAAGGCAGAGAAGCCCAACAAGGGCAGGACCAAACCAGAAGAGAAGGGACGCAAACGACCCGGCCCAGAGAGACCAGAGGACAAACCCCCTGAACCGCACAAAAGAGCAACAGGCCCCAAAAAAAAAAAAAAAAAAAATTGCCAGCACCAGCCGACAGCCCCCCAGCACCCAGCCCGGAAGGCGAGACAGAGCCCACGGACAGGGAAAGAGGGAAAGCCAAGGCACCGGGGAAAGATGAACAAACCCCGGAAGCCAACCACCAGGCCCGAGAGCCAGAAGGGAGCCGACCCAGCAGGGACCAGAAACCCATCAGGACGAAAAACCGACCAGGAAACAAGGCACCAAGGGAACCAGCACCGCCAGGAAGCCCGAGCAGCAAGAACCAACAAGGGCAACCAACCAGGACAAAGGGACCTGGGAAAACAAAGAAGAAAAGGGAACAGGAGGAAGCACAGGAACCCAAGAACACAGCCCCAGCAGAACAACCCAACCGCAAACCGGCGGAAACCGGAGCAGGAAGGCACAGCCCGAAGAAGGCACACCTCGAACACCAGAGAAGGAGTGCAACGGAACGGGCAAACGACCCAGAGAACCCAAGACCAGAGCAAGGGAACCCAAAGGGAGCCAACATCAGCAACAGACAAGCCCAACCAGAGACAGGCCAGGCAGAGAGGACCCCAAACAGCCCAAGCAGAAGGCAGGGGCAAAAACACAGAGGCCAGCAAAGACCGAGGGCCAACAACCCCAAGAGGCCCCGAAGGAGCGGGACAGGCCCAAACACCACAGCACGGAAACCTAACCCACCAGGGGAGAGGAAAAACACAAAAAACATCCCGACCACAGAAGCAACAGAAGCCAGGGCGGAAAGCACAAGCAAACCAAACCCCACAGCCCAGCACGACCCAAGGCAGGGCACGAGCAGGGGATGAACCCCCAGGGCAGAAAACGGCAAGTGAGGACACAGCAGCCGGGAAGCCAAAGCCGAAGCTAAGCAACCCGCTCGACAAGAAGGACCCGAAGGCCCAACCCACAACTGGGGGAAGGCCAAAGAAGGGAAGGCCCCAGCAGAGCACAGGCCAGAGAGTAACCAGCCCCGGCAGCGCCCAAACAAAAAACCCAAGAGCATACAAGCAGGGAATACAGGAGTAGGCGACAGACCCAAACAGGTACAGCCAGAGCCAAGAGGCCACAACGGCAGGAACACACTAAACCTGCAAGGACCAGAACCCGACAACAGAGGGACCAGTGCAAGCGAGCAACCGGGCAACCCTGAGCAGACAGCACCAGCACATCCAGGAGGGAACCCCACCAGGACGCAACCAGGCACCCAAGCGCCAACAGGGAGGAAAGGCCGAAAGCAACCGGCGACCACAAGGAGGCCCCGCCGGAGACCAAGCAGAAGGAGCTGCAAGCCCGCAGACCAGGAGCGACCGGAATACGGCCCCCGTAACAACAGGACCACAAGGAAAAAAACGAGGCCCAACACCGGGCAAAAAAGAAAACAGGACCAGGCAGGAACAAGAACCCGCCACCCCCACCAGCAAAGCAAGCCGGAGAAGAACACCGCAGGTCAGTGGGAGCACAGCCGAGGCCAACAGTACCCGGAGGATCCCAGACACACAAGAGGGACAGCCAGGAAACCGCAATGCCAGCACCAAGGCAAGACAGAAGACGCCAACCGCCGCAACAGACCACAGGCGTCAACCCAACCAGGACAAACAAATCCCCAAAGCGGCACGGACCCGGAGCCGATGCCCCAGCCAGAGAGGAACAGATCCGGGAGGAGGGGCCGTGAGACAGGAACAAGGCCCCCCAGGTAGCTCAATGCCCACCACCAGAAACAGTTGAACAGCAAGACCACAGACTGAGCAGACCCAGGAGGATACCCCCACAGGCACCAACCAGGACCAACCCGGCGCAACCCTAGAAGACAGACAAGAACAGGAGCCACTAGGGTGGAACGGCCGCAGGTAAGAAATCAACAGAGCAGTCCACACGAAGGCAGACAGTGCCAGGAATTCGGGCATCAAGTAGGGAATACACAAATGCATTCCACACATACAGGCACAGCGAGATGAAGAAAGTCGCCCAGAATCACCCGATGGGTAAGGCAAGAGGCAAGGCCGGGACACGAACCCGGGTCCCCGAGGTTCCAAACACACCAGCCCCAGCCGCTGCGCTGCAGCACCGCAACAGAAGAGTCCGCCGTACACAGGAAGAAAACACCCAACAGGAAGCAGCAAAGCGCATGACCACCCCAGGGCAGTAATGCACAGAAGAACAGACGACAAGTGCAACCCAAGACCAGGGCACACACAATAGCAATCCTCAGAAGGAGGAAAGGCGGAGCGGACTCAAGGGTAGGCGAGCCAGCAACCACGAGGGCAACCCAGACCCCAACAGTGAACGCCACAGCCCACCAAACAAGCAGAGCAGGGCAGCAGAGGAACAGGAGGGCCCAGACCAGCCCCCAGGACACGGAAGTGCCAGGTGGACAACCAACCAGGTACCAAACAGGCCCCAGACAAGAGCAGGCCCCGACAGGGTGACAGCACAAACCCAAGGAGGAAACAGCACCCCGGCCCACATCAATGAACCGAAGAGGAGCAACAGCAGAGAGCAACAGCACAAAGGGAGGACACAGACACCAATACGTAGCAGCCACCCAGAATCAGGCCCCCCCCCTCCAGCCAGGCGAAAGGGGCACCCCCCGGAACCACGGATGTAAACCCAAGCAGCAAAGCTAAGCGAAGGCAAGCACAGGCATTCGCACACGTCCGTATTGCTGCTCCGCCTAACACACACATGGAATGCCCTCAAGCAGGGCCGCAGCGTGTGACAGAAGTAAACGTCCCCCAGGAGCGCCAGACAACAGTACACCCCCGGAGCAGAACCACAATTGCAGGCGACCCAGAGACCACCCATCACAGACCATGCACGTACGGAAAGGATGAGCATAGCAGAGCAATGGACGTACATCACAGTCTTGCGGGCTATCAATATCAGAGATATATATATATTTTTTTTTAAACAAGTGTATTTGTAAAGCGCATGTACACCCAGGGTATCCTAGCGCTGAATAACAGATGTTTCTGGGTGCCCAACTCAATGGCACACATTTAATGGAGCCCAGAAGGATGAAAGGCTGTGCGGACCTCCCAAGAAGACACCAACATGTCGTATTCACATAGCCCCCTCATGCTGCAAGGACAACTCCCCATTTCATCACGTTCTCTCCGTAGGCTCCAAATGTCCCAAGCGCAAACCCCGGCAACCCCAGGCAACACCAATGTGGGAAAGCCGCAAAGCGCCGCTAGTTAATGAAGCAAACCTGTCGAAGCAGAGCGCCTCTGCTCCGGACATCCAGGAGCCCGACACTGCCTGCCCATCCGTGGCCGACACGGACCACAGGGCCCGGACCGCAAACATCGCCTGGAGTCATCGCACCGCAACAGAGAGCTGAAAAGCAGGCAAACAGGTTGCGCGCTGACGCCCGACACACGGGTCCATAAGTGCACATTGAGAAAAAAAACAGAGACCGCTACGCGGGACTCACCCGGGGGGGGGGCGGTAGACAGGAGCAAGGCTCCCCCTCCCCCCCAAACTGCCAGCCAGGTCAAAGAGACTGCCACAACCACGCCAGGGCAGGAGGAACCAGGAAGGCAGGGGGAGCAGCAAACACAGCGTGTCTTCCACCGGCCAAGCCACAGGAAGACGCGCCCAGCAACCCAGAAGGAGCCGGGAGGTCGGCACACCAGCCGCAAAGGGCCGGTAGCAGCAGGCAAGAGCCAAACAGGAAGATCCATGCCTCCCAGCAAGCCCGGCAGGCCAGGAGGCAGACCACAGACCAACAGACACCCCGCCCTCACAGCCAGGCAGCCGGACGGGGGTCAAAGAAGAAACACCACTCCAGCCCAGCAGGAGCAGCACCAGCAACTCGTCACTCATTCTAGTCGACAGACAGAAAAAGAACAGGCGGAATGCTGGGTAAGTACCCCTTATGTACTCCCGGTGGGAGGGCGGGGTTAGTATCCCAGCATTCTTCTGATCTTTTTTTCTGTTGGGAGATGGTTATCTCCACATAGTAATGAATGGGACGAGGACAACGGGACCTGGGGGTAATAGAGACTCTTTGACATTGGACGCCTACAGGGGTTTGCCTTTAATCGGTGCTATCAGTCCACACGGAGCCTCTGTTCGAAGATAAGTGATGAAGACATGTAACTTTAAACTGACTTTATCGCATGTGAGATCGGTCTCTTTTAATGTTACCATGAGCGTTATTTCATAGCACCCAGCACGCCTTTGATGTCAGCCTTTGCGCCACATGAAGTATCGGTGCCATCCATTAGTACACATACGCATGATGGAGCATTATGGGACTAGCAGTCCCTGCCGACTTGAATGCACAATCTGTTTAGGTTGACAATATATGCACTAAAGCGAACGTTATGTGTTTGTATTAGCACATTTGTATTTTCAAACCGTGATTTCACAATGTATATTGCTAGGTGGTGCTGGTTTGTTTAAATTTAGCTCGGTTCGTGATTTAGCAGCCCAAGGTTACACAGCAACGCGAATGTGACCTTTTTGATAAAGTTTTGTGGTGCTGTCAAGTTGCCGATGAAAAAGAGCAGTCCAATTATGTCTCTAAAGTGTGTCGTATTTTAGCATTACTTGTTATTTATTGTGCTACCTGAGGGGGTTGGCGCTATGTTTTTTATAAAAAGGTTATATCACAATAATAGCGAGTGTTCCATATGTAATAGATGATATGGTGATACATTTCCTGTGTTTAAGCAAATGTTCGAATGTACATATATCCTTCAGTGGATTGCTCATGCATTAGGCATTTTTACATAATATATCTCAATGCACTATGCGTTTTGAAATTCAATTTCAATGATAGCATTTTTCCACTTTGTACATATAGATTGATTGTATAGCACTCTTTATGTATCTGTATGCATTTCACATTATGTGATTAAGTATTTCTTCTATGTTTTTTACTGGGACAAGCTATATATGTTTAAACAAGATGGCGCCCACCAGATTGAGAAAGGCTGCTGAGTCAGCCGAAACGCATCTCTCTAATCTGCTGGGTCGGAGGAGGCTCTATGAAATAAAAAGCCTTAAACCAGCAGCCCTCGTGTGCGTGCTCTTTTCGAGTTGGAGAAGGGGCTATTTTGGAGATATATATAATATATATATATATATATATATATATATATATATATATATATATATATATATATATATATATATATATATATATATTTTATATTAAATAGATCAAGGCAACAAAAATTCATTAAATAAATCAGCACATTATAAGGATAGGAAATGCATCGCCGGAGTATATATTCATCACATACATCAAAATGTCAGATAATCTCTCCTAGTTCCTCAGATAAGATGAAATTCAACAGTTGATCCTCTGACTTTAGCTATCTGGAGTTCCAATTCATTTACTTCCAACATTCCTCATACTTTGGTGAAGAGACAGGCTTCCATTTCCTCGCAATCATCAGTCTAGCAATGGTTAAGGTGTAAAATACCCAATCTGTAACCCCTAAGCTTAACGGCATCGTTTTCAGAGTAATTATCGACCCAATAGGCTGGATAGTAGATTTTTGGATCAAGACAATAGACCAAAATGGAGTGAATTTGGAGCTTCTAACAAACATATGACTATTGTCAGCTGCATCCAATGATAGCGTGGGCAGCTTTGAAGTCTGTTATACCACTTACAGAGTTTAGAAGGGCTTATATAAAAATCAAAAAGAGTATGGTAAACCTGACCTCACAACCTAGTGGAAGTAATGATCCTACAGAAACATGCAAGGATAGTAGGCAGCTCTTGCTCCGTAACCAGCTCATCAAGTCTAGAGGACCACTTGTCGGCTCATAATCCTAAATCTCTTTGAGAGTGTTGAGTTAAACATGCATACCTATCAGAAACATTAGATGTGCGGTTACCAAAAAATCAATGGTGTGAATTCAGACTAGCCAAAAGGGCTGGGATACTAATGGTCCTGCTCAGTAAAGAGGTTCGAATCTGTTAAGTATTTAAAAAATACATTGCAAAGAAAAGTCCGCCTGTAGAATACAAAAATTACTTAACACCAAAATAATCTACCTAATCACCTGGTCACCTGACTCCTGCTTGGCTTCAGGTACCAAAATACGAGGAATTGAAGCAATATTACATAATATATCTCAATGCACTATGCGTTGTGAAGTTCAATTTCAATGATAGCATTTTTCCACTTAGTACATATAGATTGATTGTATAGCACTCTTTATGTATCTGTATGCATTTCACATTATGTGATTAAGTATTTCTTCTATGTTTTTTACTGGGACAAGCTATATATGTTTAAACAAGATGGCGCCCACCAGATTGGGAAAGGCTGCTGAGTCAGCCGAAACGCGTCTCTCTAATCTGCTGGGTCGGAGGAGGCTCCATGAAATAAAAAGCCTTAAACCAGCAGCCCTCGTGTGCGTGCTCTTTTCGAGTTGGAGAAGGGGTTATTTTGGATATTATTCAGCGTTGGCGGTTGACGCTGTTCATGCACCACCAGTCGTTCTGGGCTGTCGTATTTAACTGTAATCTGGATGGAGAAGCATGGCAAGTGCTATACTGACAGCCCCCAGAATGGCCGCCGGGAAGAGGATTTGAGGACGACAGCAGTGTGGGAGGCGGTGACCCTGACGCGAGGAAGTCTGCTGACATTCAGCGCAGGGTCCATGTTTCTCCCTGTCTTGATATGCCTCACTCAGTAGACTGGTGGATTTCTGGTGACTAGGCACCTTGCAAGCGATTGCTGTAGCGGTGAGGACTGTTCTGGCTTATTAATTTTTGTACTGGGATCTCCCCCAACCCTGCATAATTGTTCATTTAAATGCTACTTCATCAATAGAGACTCTTTGACATTGGACGCCTACAGGGGTTTGCCTTTAATCGGTGCTATCAGTCCACACGGAGCCTCTGTTCGAAGATAAGTGATGAAGACATGTAACTTTAAACTGACTTTATCGCATGTGAGATCGGTCTCTTTTTAATGTTACCATGAGCGTTATTTCATAGCACCCAGCACGCCTTTGATGTCAGCCTTTGCGCCACATGAAGTATCGGTGCCATCCATTAGTACACATACGCATGATGGAGCATTATGGGACTAGCAGTCCCTGCCGACTTGAATGCACAATCTGTTTAGGTTGACAATATATGCACTAAAGCGAACGTTATGTGTTTGTATTAGCACATTTGTATTTTCAAACCGTGATTTCACAATGTATATTGCTAGGTGGTGCTGGTTTGTTTAAATTTAGCTCGGTTCGTGATTTAGCAGCCCAAGGTTACACAGCAACGCGAATGTGACCTTTTTGATAAAGTTTTGTGGTGCTGTCAAGTTGCCGATGAAAAAAGAGCAGTCCAATTATGTCTCTAAAGTGTGTCGTATTTTAGCATTACTTGTTATTTATTGTGCTACCTGAGGGGGTTGGCGCTATGTTTTTTCCAAAAAGGTTATATCACAATAATAGCGGATGTTCCATATGTAATAGATGATATGTTGATACATTTCCTGTGTTTAAGCAAATGTTCGATTGTACATATATCCTTCAGTGGATTGCTCATGCATTAGGCATTTTTACATAATATATCTCAATGCACTATGCGTTTTGAAGTTCAATTTCAATGATAGCATTTTTCCACTTTGTACATATAGATTGATTGTATAGCACTCTTTATGTATCTGTATGCATTTCACATTATGTGATTAAGTATTTCTTCTATGTTTTTTACTGGGACAAGCTATATATGTTTAAACAAGATGGCGCCCACCAGATTGAGAAAGGCTGCTGAGTCAGCCGAAACGCGTCTCTCTAATCTGCTGGGTCGGAGGAGGCTCTATGAAATAAAAAGCCTTAAACCAGCAGCCCTCGTGTGCGTGCTCTTTTCGAGTTGGAGAAGGGGTTATTTTGGATATATATATATATATATATGTATATGTATATGTATATATATATGTATATATATATTTTATATTAAATAGATCAAGGCAACAAAAATTCATTAAATAAATCAGCACATTATAAGGATAGGAAATGCATCGCCGGAGTATATATTCATCACATACATCAAAATGTCAGATAATCTCTCCTAGTTCCTCAGATAAGATGAAATTCAACAGTTGATCCTCTGACTTTAGCTATCTGGAGTTCCATTTACTTCCAACATTCCTCATAATTTGGTGGAGAGACAGACTTCCATTTCCTCGCAATCATCAGTCTAGCAATGGTTAAGGTGTAAAATACCCAATCTGTAACCCCTAAGCTTAACAGCATCGTTTTCAGAGTAATTATCGACCCAATAGGCTGGATAGTAGATTTTTGGATCAAGACAATAGACCAAAATGGAGTGAATTTGGAGCTTCTAACAAACATATGACTATTGTCAGCTACATTCAATGATAGCGTGGGCAGCTTTGAAGTCTGTTATACCACTTACAGAGTTTAGAAGGGTTTATATAAAAATCAAAAGAGTATGGTAAACCTGACCTCACAACCTAGTGGAAGTAATGATCCTACAGAAACATGCAAGGATAGTAGGCAGCTCTTGCTCCGTAACCAGCTCATCAAGTCTAGAGGACCACTTGTCGGCTCATAATCCTAAATCTCTTTGAGAGTGTTGAGTTAAACATGCATACCTATCAGAAACATTAGATGTGCGGTTACCAAAAAATCAATGGTGTGAATTCAGACTAGCCAAAAGGGCTGGGATACTAATGGTCCTGCTCAGTAAAGAGGTTCGAATCTGTTAAGTATTTAAAAATTCATTGCAAAGAAAAGTCCGCCTGTAGAATACAAAAATGACTTAACCCCAAAATAATCTACCTAATCACCTGGTCACCTGACTCCTGCTTGGTTTCAGGTACCAAAATACGAGGAATTGAAGCATTCTGGTATTTCAGGATTGTTCAAAAGCAATGTATGCGTGTGGAGTGGTGGAATTCCCAGAAACCTCCTAACATTGGACCAAATCCTTTCAAGGGCTACTGTAGTCTTCAATCTAAGTTTCTTAAAAAATCTCTCACTATTAAGTTTACTCATACTAATGCAGGGATTTTTCGCAGCTGAAATGGCATGGAGCCAGTTAGCTGGATAGAAATCATATAGCATTCGGATATGGTTAGACATGCAAGCCCAGTTATAGAGGCACCAATGCGGAAGTGCCCATCCGCCCTTAATTATTGGGAAATTCAAAGATTTTCGGGATCTCTGTTCTTTCTTCACCTCCAGATGAATTTAGTTACTATAGAATCTAGCTGCTTGATCAGATATAACTCTTGGTTAAGCACGATCTTTGAAACTGAGATCAACTTATTACTCACTAAAAACATATGAAAGAGTTTTATGGGAGTAAAGGAAGTGACCCACTTGGGGCCACCCGGGTCTCCTCGGACCACCTCTCAGCCTTCCACGCAAAATGAAGAGTCAGAAGAACAGTGGAGAATATACTAATAATCATTTTATTCAGAGCCCCGTCTGCACAGCCTCGAAGAGGGAAACAGAGGGAACTGAAATCGACAAGCATAAAGATACATTATGTATGTTTCGTAGCCGGGCAAAAACAGGCCCACAGTGGAATTTTCCAAGCAGGTGCAATTAAACAGCGAAATACAAAAAAAAGGTTTCATCGCTCATATCTTACACAAACTAACATAGTCCGAGGTCGTTCCATCTGGAACCCGCCACCAGACAAGTGGGAGAGGGCCACTCTCTAGTGAGAAAGCTATGTGCTGACATGAACAGTGTGCTCTTTACTGAAACAAAACCTAACGTTCCAGAAACTAAACTCAGGAAGGGGCATTTCTTGGGATTGAACAAAAGCAGTTTCGAATAGCCTAAAATGGTGCCTAGGAAGAAAATGGTGCAACAAATGCTAACTTACATAGAGCACTGCCTAAACGCAGACGCGTCTAGTCTAACAGACCCGCCTTTTAGCATGAGCTAAACATTTTCTACTATAGCAAAAGAAAGCAAAATTGCAAGCAATAATCATATATCACATTAGGGTACAGTTATGAGCACTCCATACCATCAGCATCAGAAAGTGAAACAGCAAGGAGGGATGAATTCTCAAATATTCCCTCATCGATATTCATCAAATCCTCAACATCCTTCTGAAGCATTAAAGCGGCATTTGTATCCTGAATTAACACCTTCATTTTGGGTGTGAGAAAAGTGGTACAATAAGAACAGCAAAAAGGAAGACACTGAACGAAAACACAACAAAGCAACAATATCACAATAAGATAAATGGCTTTTTCGAGAATCCAGCCCCAGCTACCAAAAAGGGACCAACTCCAATTCCCACTTTCCATGCCCTTGACATTTTCAAGATTGTCTAAATATGTTTGGTAATATTCTTTTCCATACTCTTGATCCCGACCACACACTGATCGCCAACTACTGCGCATACACCACTACTTTTAGCTAGGATGAAATCCACTGTATATCTAGTCTGTTCCGAATATATCCGCAAACTTTCCAACTGAGTGGTGATGTCACGCAAAGCTGCCACTGTCATATTAGACAGAATTTGCAACTTGCATCCAAAGTATTCTCTAGCTTTTTCACCCCTGGCCATGGAAGTACCACCCAATGTGAAAATAGAAGTAAGGATGTATCCAAAGGTGATACCATTGCAATAATTATTGACTTCTATATCCGTCACACCCTCGCCGAACTCTTTCGTCAATGTTTTTTTTAAACCACCTTATTTTAGGTTTGGCATATTTACAAGGCACGCACAAAGGCAATACCATTCCAAGAGCTATATCGTCTGTACCATTATAGACATTGGAATAAGTCCCATGAGACAAAAAGAAAAACCCTGGGTGTGCATAAACCGGCCCCTCATAATCCACTGCGGCATACCTAGAATTCATTCCAAATATACTTGGATCCTTTTTATTCACTAAAGGGATTGTATGTTTGTGCAACACTATTCCTGAACAATTTATATACAATGTAGAATCCGTACTGTTCACAATAGGACAACAAGCAGGGTAATAACCAGCCTGTCGAGGGACTGTCAACTACTTATAATGCCAACCCACTAATGTTACATTCTGTTCTTCCATATAAAAATTATCACTATGTATTGTTATCACAGCCTGGATAACCCACTCCCAGTGGCTTTCTATGATATAGACATGGCCCCGGATAACCGAAACCAAACAATCCTTTCACTTCTGTAAATTGGGGTGGTCGAGTATATGTGTAATTTATAAGTGACAGTGGATTTGGCAGTCCACAGACTGGTGACAGATTGAATAGGGTAACAAGCGGTCCATTCGCCAAAGAATCTCTAATGTGTTTCCAAAAATACATTACTCGGAGCTTTTCTTTTATTACGTCTTGGGGAAATAACCTTATCCTTACTGCGTAAAGGCACACTTTGAGCATCTTCCAAAACCTATGATACCCCCACATTATTATTATCATCAAAATAAAAAGAACAACACATGTTATTTTTCTTTTCTTCGACCATATCATATTAGGTTGTGCAACGGTAACCATTGGCTGTTCCTCCTCAGCAACCTTTCTGCCAAAGGGATGCATAGTGAATTCAAAAGAAAGAATAGGCAAGAAAATATAAGTATAAGTGTTCCCAGTGTCCGTCAGAGCCCCACTGGTACAGGCTCCTATTGTTCATCAATAAGTTGATGCTCTTGAGCACAGGCGGTGGAGTTAGCTCTTTCCTAAACTCTTTTAATCTATCCCACGTCGATAAAGGTGGTATACCAGCAGAGTATACTTTTTCCCTAAGGCAAAGCACTTATTTCAATTATTCGTTGGTACCGTTACTCAGCACTAGAGGGGTCTGATGTGCTCAGGGTCACGCCAGCGCCTGTAACTCTCCTCCTGCTTAGCCGCTTTTTAAACTGTTTTAAAAATTGCTTTTAAAAATTGAATTGAATTTGAATTGTTCACATTTGCTGTCACTGCTGCTATCACTTATTATTTTAAATAGACTGCTTTTCGCCTCACCGCGCTCTGTTGGTGCTCCGGGGGGAAGTAGGGATCTCAGTACGTGGGATCACGCAGAGGCTGGTCCCGGGTTAGCGTTCCAGTTGCTTAACCCGATGCACAGCTTACGCTATAAACACGCCAGATGGCGCGACCGCACAGAGGACGCGCGCAGCGGCGCGCCTAAGGCAAGCCCGTCCGCGCCCGACCGGGCCCCGGGGCCAGAACCCCTGGACCTGGCCCCGCAGAAAGATGCTTCTATTCCAGCTTGGCGCTGAGTCAGCTAAATACAAAGCCAGGTCCCAGTTGTATGCACACAATCTCCCTGGAAGAGAACCACAACAAATGCCTACGCTGTGACTTTAGACTTACCCCTCTGGCCCCTCCTATAGCCCCCACAGGACCTAGTTACCAGCTGCTCCTGCTTAATTGTAGATCCCTACCCAAGCACACAGCCGAGATTTTTATGCTGCTAACAGATCTTGGGCCGGAGGTTTTGTTTCTCACAGAAACTTGGCTTAACCCCAGCTCAGATCCTGACATGCTCCAGGCACTACCCCCTGGATATTTAATCCAACGGAAAGACAGATTATCGGGAGTAGGAGGTGCAATAGCCATAATCGACAGAGAACATTTGACTTGTAGATTATTAGACAGTCCACTCTTAGATTGTGAAAATGTCCACTTTGCTATTGAATTTACCCCCTTACTCTCATTTTCGGGTATTCTTATCTACCGCCCTCCGGGGTCGATGGGCCAATTTGACAAATCCCTGATAAAGACGGTTATGACCCTGGCTAGCACCTCGGCTAACTTCACTCTCTTGGGAGACTTCAATCTCCACTTCGATGATCCCTTGGCCTCATCAGCGTCCGAATTAACACAAGACCTGATGGCATGTCAACTCCATCAAAAGGTCTCCCAAGCAACACACACTAAAGGACATCTCCTAGATCCAATCTTCTCCAACTTGATGGACTTTAACGCCAAAACCCCTATGCCCATTCCATGGTCTGACCACTCCCTCATTTCGGCAACTTGGGCCCCTTCGACACCCTCATTACATCCACACCCAACACGGACACTTGCCCGCCACTGGTCCAAACTACCGCTGGAAGAGTGGATCCAGGTAATGGTAAAAACGGAACCGATACTGGAATCCAATCCCATTCCAGACTATCAGAAGTTTACACACTGGATTGAGGACTCACTCAATTCAGTCCTCCCTAAAAAACCTATCAAGAAGAAATCAGGCGGCAATAATACCGCATGGTTCACTCCTGAACTGAGGGCTTTAAAACAAGCTTGCAAACGCATTGAGAGGTCATGGAGGAAAGACTTCTCTGCAACTAAAAAACAGGAGTATAGGAGAGCCGTTTTAATCTACAAGGCCGAAGTAAAAAGAACGCAAGCCTCCTTTTACGCGGAAAAGATCTCAGGAGCAGCCCACTCCGTTAGAGAGACCTTTTCGATCGCAAAGAAACTTCTCAAAGCCCCAGATCCCCCAGCGATACCGGATCCGTCTGGAGACCACTGCAATGAATTGGCAGAATTCTTCGCTACAAAGGTGCAAAAGATTCTGAAACTGCTCCCACAAAAAGACAACGATATTCCCGAGTCTATGGCTACGGACAATCGTGGAAATAGACACAATCTTGAGATCTTCACCCCCCTGACCCAGGAATTATTCTTAGCCACCCTTAGCAAGGTAAAATCGGGGTCACCATTGGACCCTGTACCGCTCAATATTCTAAAGTTGGCAGCCAATACAGTGGCCCCCAATATGATCAACCTGATCAACTCATCCCTTTCACTAGGGACTGTCCCCCCCCCGACTGGAAGGTAGCTATGGTAAAGCCCTTGTTAAAAAAAACGAATTTGGATCCGGCAGACTTGGGCCACTATTGCCCCATCTCGCTGCTTCCTACTATGGGCAAAATTACAGAGAAAATAGTCAACCAGACCCTTTCTTCCTTCTTGGAACTCAGCAACTTGCTCCACCCTTCCCAAACGTGCTTTCGCCCAGGCCAAGGCACCGAGACCGCCTTAGTGGTGTTTGTGGAAGAAGCAAGGAAGATTATCGATCAAGGAGGCACAGCCGCAATAATACTCCTCGATCTAAGCGCAGCCTTCGACACGGTGAACCACCAGACATTGGCCCACCGGCTTAGGAACCTAGGTGTGTCCGGGAAAGTGCTATCCTGGCTTCAATCCTTCCTGGATGATAGGTGCTTCCATGTGTTCTCAGGCGACGCTCGATCTAAACCGGTCCCTCTTAAATGTGGAGTCCCACAGGGCTCGTCTCTGAGTCCAACCCTTTTTAATGTTTATATGCACCCACTAGCGGAGATTGTGCTCCCCTTTGGGATCCAATTAATCACTTACGCCGATGACACTCAGCTGGTGGTGGCTCTGACTCAGACTAACCATTTGCTCCCGGATCTTTACCACTGCCTGGAGGAAGTCACCAAGTGGATGAGCCTCTCCCACCTAAAGCTCAATGGCGACAAAACTGAGCTTATGCTTCTGGGCAACCAGATAAACTTCAAAGCCAACACTATGTGGCCAGCCTGTATGGGCCCAGTACCCATCCCAAAAACAGAAATAAAAAGCCTGGGTATCTGGCTGGACCAAGAGCTTTCGTTCAAAGTGCAAGCCAGGAAAACCACTGCACTTTGCTTCGGCTTGCTAAGGATGATTCGTAAAATCCTGCCGCTATTACCAGACCAAGCTAGAAGAATTCTGGTACAAGCGCTCATCTTGTCAAGAATAGACTATGGCAATGCTCTTTATCTTGGAGCCCCCTAAAATGTTGTATCCAAATTGCAAACTGTGCAGAATTCTGCTGCCAGGCTCTTAACGGGCACCCAGAAACACAGCTCTGCAAAACCGGCACTACAGATGCTCCACTGGTTGCCAGTGAAGGAAAGAATTGATTTCAAGGCCCTATGCGTCGCCCATAAGTCCTTGAGAGGAAATGGTCCCCGTATTATCGAATCATTGATCCGCCCGTACAAAGCCAATAGAAACCTCCGCTCGGATGAGCTACACCTTGCAGTGGTACCAAGGGTCAAGAAGGCCAGAAGTGGAGGCAGGCGCTTCTCGTATAATGCCTCCAACCTGTGGAATAGCCTCCCACTGCAGCTTCGCAGTCAATGTAACCATTCAGCCTTCCGTAAACAGCTCAAAACCTGGCTCTTTCCTTAGAGGGCCGGCCCTCTCTTAGTGATTCTCAGCGCTGGGATGCTTACGGGTAGCCATGCGCTCTATAAAAATCATTCTATTCTATTCTACCTATCTTATGCAGTCCATCCCTAATCTTTTTTCTCCTTGGACTTAGTAGCCCCCAGCCGAGGGCGCAAATTGTACCTGGCAGTCCCAGGCACTGTATGATCAGTAAACAAAGGCTCCTGGACAGCTAGTATTTCTGGTGCAACAGCCTCATTCAGAACATCCTCATTCTCCTCATCTATCTGCGTCCAGGTTAATTTGGCGTCACTGAAGGGGCCAAATTTGGGCACTTGCTCGAATTCTGTGTCGCCTATTCCCTCCTTGACCCACTGGTCATATGGCAACGGTGAAGGAATCCTCTGGCAGTGGGTGGCATGCACACAGTTCTTTCGACCAGCAACCTTTACAGACGTCTGTGTCACCTACAGAACCTGCTAAGGACCTTTCCAGCGAGGCTCCAGCCTTTTCTTCCACTGAAATTTCCTCACCAGAATATAATCCCCAGGCTGAATGTCATGGCCGGGTCCCTCTGGTATAGGAGGTAGGGACTCCCGCACCTGTTGGTGAATAGAATGTAAACTTTCAGTTAACTGGCCCAGATAATAAAGCAATACAGGATATTCAATGTTGGAATATTTACGAGGACGTGGGACGCCCCATACATTTGCCGGGCATCCGAACACGACCTCATAGGGTGACAAGCCTGTTCTAGAATGAGCTGTAGTTCTAGTTGACAAAAGAGCTAACGGTACAGCATCTGGCCATCTTAACCCTGTTGTCTCTTGGATCTTTGCTAGTTTCAATTTGTGAGTACCATTGTACTTCTCAACCAAACCCGCTGACTGAGGATGATTGGCAGCATGGAATTTTTGTCTAATGTGCAAACCTTCACAAATCAATGTAATCACTTTCCCATTAAAATGACTCCCGTTGGGGCGTGGCCAAGATGGCGGCGAGGTGAGACGTGTCCTCTCGTCTCTCCCTCCAGCCGTCCGAGACCTCATCACGCCTGGGCTGCCCATAGCCTGCATCGAGCCGGGGTACTGTGCGGGGCTGTATCCTGAGTGTTGGCAGCCTCCGTCCTGCCTGAGACGACCCCAGGAGCCATGGTGCCGGGGCGAGTGAGGCCGCGCAGCGTCCGAGCGACAGTGGGCCTTTGGTTGGAGGCGGAGCCGCGGCCTCGATTTTGGGATCGCGCCGGACTGGCGCAACAGCGGAGGGGCTCGCGGCGGGACTCCTGAGCCTTGCGCCCCGTCGTGTCCTCCACCTACGGACACCGAGGGCATTGCACAGCTGGCACAACCTACATCGCCTGGTGCCGGATTTGACGGTGGCCGCGACTTCTCGGCACCGGGACTGATCCGCGGGAGCCCGACCCCCACCCGACCTCCGCATTTGGTGCGCTGAAGCCGGCGCCCCGGAGCTGCCTTGACAGCGCACACACCAGCGGACAGAGGGGGATGCGGTGGAGGCCCTCCTTGTCTGGACCTGCTGCGAGGGCCGGTGCTGGGCCCGGCTGATCATCTGAGGTGAGAGGGAGCACCTGGGCTGCCATTGCTCCGCGTCTCACGTAGGGCCCTTCACATTGCCTTGTGGAGCCTCCCTGTTGCCTGCATCGTGTGGCTGAGGACGCTTGGCTGCTTCTCCCGTGTTCCCTGGCATTGGCTCTGGCCCCGGATTGCAGAGCGGGGTCTTCGAGCTGCGGTGACCGGCCAGGGCCTGTGGTGGCAGAGCTGAGCAGGAGGTGAGGCCTTGCTAACTATCTCTTACGCTGCTTGTGCAACACGGCGGCCTGCCCCATTGCCCCACAGCCGGGTCATCACCACGCCGAGGTTGGAGTGGCCCTCTACTGCTGCTGACGCTGGGAGGGCTCTGCTCTGAGGAAGCTTCCTTCCACGCACACCCGAAGCTGGTCGGGGCGGTGTGTGGACTGCCGGTGGCCGTGTCGAATCTACCTGCCCTGCGTCTTTCTTGATAGGTGTTGCTTCTGCACCTGGACCCTTCAAAGAGACCTCTATGCTTTTCCCGGGTGCTTGTGGGGGGCGGCGGGGTGGCAGTTGTCTCCCACCATATTCCACGTCTCCTCACAGTTTGTACAGCACTATGTCTTCTACACGGGGGAAAAAGAGTAAGTCCCTCCAGGAGTTCTTCGCGCGCCCACAGGGAGGCGCGACATCAGACTCTGCCAAGCAGCACGACGCTGCCCCCGAAACGTGAGTGGTCCTGGGGAGAAACCAGTCACACGGGCCTTCCTGGAATCTTTATTTTCGGCCCTCCGTGATGACTTGCACGCAGTGAAATGGGATCTCACCGCGGAGCTTAAGGACGTCCGAAAGGACCTCGACAGTGTTGGAGACCGTGTAGTAGCTCTGGAAGACAAGAGTGACTCGCGGGACAATGAGGTCTCCTTCCTACAACAGGAACTTCTCCGCATACATGACCAACAGGTGGACCTTCAGACCCACTTAGAGGACTTGGAGAACCGCTCCCGATGTCATAACGTACGGATCCGAGGAGTGAGGCCCAACGCAGAAGCTGGCGATATCTTTACTTTCGTGCGTGAACTGTTCAATCACATCCTGGGCAATTCCCTGGACTCTGAGCTCTGGATTGACAGGGAGCACCGCGTGGGTCCCCCTTGGGCCGACAATGCTTCGCCGGCGGATATCCTAGTCTGTGTCCACGACTTCCGCACCAAGGAGGAGATTCTTCAGAAGGCCAGGGCACAGCATCCTATCACGTTTTGGGATCAGACTCCAGTTCTCCACCAGGATCTTGCTGCCCTCACACTTCAAAAACGTAAGACATTTCGCCCCATCACTGCTGTCCTACGCCAACGCAACTTTGCGTATTCCTGGGGTCACCCGTTTCGTCTTGTATTTCGATACAATGGCAGACTCTATCAACTTCGCTCTCTAACAGAGGCCAGCAGGGTACTGGGGATTGAAATACCGGAAGAGGACGACAACAGTGACACGCAAAACCGAGGGCCCAACGACACACAGCCGCGATGGAGGCAGCAGCGGTGCAGGCGCCCCGACCCCGAAGAGATCGCGAAGGGTCAACAGGACGCTTTGGAGGCCTTACCTGGGTCCCTTGCTAAGACACTGCCCTCGTAATGAGCCTAGGCCATGTTACTTTTTCTTAGCTTCTCTGTTCTTGGGCGGTCTGGGAGGGGGGGGGTGACGGGGGATGCAATTGGCCACGTAACTCCCGTATTCATGTTTTTCCTGATCTTCTGCAGAAGATGGACTGTCATCAAGATTCTTGATTTATGTTGGCACCTGTTGTGCTGGAGCTTTTTCTCTCTTTTTCAGGTTCTGTCTTTCTCCTCTTCTCCCTCCTGCGCTTCGCATCGGTCTCCCAGTACTTTTGGGTATAGTTTCCTGAGCTGGCAATATGCGCCCACTGACCTCCCTTTGCAGTTGCAGCTGAGCATTCTCTCCCGCCTTAGGCCGTGCATGCTTTCCAACGCACGATATTCCCCACCATAGATGCCTCCTCATAGTCTTAAAGTCCTCACACTTAATGTGAGAGGACTTAATAATCCTATCAAGCGCCGGGCGATCCTGGCTTACCTGGAGAGCTCCGGGGCTGACGTTTGCCTTTTACAAGAAACACATTTGTTGGCTAAGGATTGTCACGTGCTTTTCCGACCCAATTTTTCTCCTCGGGATCCTCTAAATCTGCAGGGGTGGCGATTTTGATCTCTAGGGCTTTTAAGGGGAAAGTGGTGCAGAAGGAGGCCGAAATTAAAGGTAGGCTTCTCACCTACCAATTCATGATTGGGGGTCGCACGCTGATCTTAGGGTCCATATATGCCCCTAATGAAGGACAGGAGCGGTTTCTCCATGAGGCGCTGCTGGAGGCCACCGCCACTCCTGAGCGTAGGTTACTCCTGGGGGGAGACCTTAACTTAGTCCTGAATAATGAGCTAGATAAGTCGGTGCAACGCTTTGGCCAAGTGGGTGCCCTGTCTCGTGCCGGACTTGCTAGCTTGGGAGACCTGGGCTTGATAGACCTATGGAGGGACCTCCACCCACACTCCAGGGAATATTCCTATTACTCGGGCGCTCACAAGACCTACGCTAGGTTGGACTACTTCATAGGCACCAAGACGATCAGGGATATCACGACTTCCGCCGACATTTTAGTTGCTGCCTTATCGGACCATGCTCCTGTAGTGATCACCCTGACCATGCCCCCCGTCCGGCTCCCTACTCGCCGGTGGCGCTTCCGAGACACCCTCTTACACCGCGCGGACTCCGTCGCCCAGATTCAGCACGCGCTTGACGACTAACTATCCTATAACGACAACGCCGACACTCCTATTTCCACTAGATGGGAAGCCCTGAAGGCTGTAGTTAGGGGGGGGGGCGATTATTGCTCTTTCCTCCACGGATAACGCAGAACGTAAACGCAGGAGGGTGGACCTCACCCAGAGAGTGCGCGAGTTAGAACAGATACATCAACGGACTGGAGTGCCGCGCATTTGGCGTCAATTGAAGACAGGTCGCAGATAGCCGCTATAGATCGCGATAAAGCTGAATACGCGGCCCTACGTCTACGCCATTCCTTTTATGTCGGCGGTGAGAAATGCGGTCGGTTACTAGCACACAAACTGAAGGAAACCCAGCTGCGTGACAGGGTTCAGGAGATCACAGATCATGCAGGCCGCACACACACAGAAGATTCTGACATAGCCGAGACTTTCCGTGACTTTTATGCACAGCTGTACAATGCACAACACCTAGAGCTGACGGACATAGATGCGTATTTGGATCAGGTTACTCTTCCCAGCTTGTCCCGAGCACAGGCCGACCACATAGAGAGGGAGATTCGCCCGGAAGAAGTGGTTTCCGCCATCTCGCGCTTAAAATTGGCTAAATCTCCTGGTCCAGACGGCTACACGGCGGCATTCTATAAGCAGTTCTGCCCCACGCTTACACCTCTTCTCACTCGCCTCTTTAATTCCTTTGCTTCCTCAGGGGCGATCCCCCCTTCCATGCTCGAGGCGGCTATAGTGGTCATTCACAAGCCCGGCAAGGATAAGACGCTCTGCGCGGCATACAGGCCTATCTCTCTTTTAAACCTTGACCTGAAACTCTACACCAGTATCCTTGCGGCGCGCCTGGCCCCCTATATGCCTGGGTTAATTGACCCCGACCAGGCGGGATTTATATCCCAAAGGCAGACCAGCGATAACACGAAGGGGGTGCTCCATCTCATTGAAAAAGCTTCTCGCATCCCGGGAGACTATATGCTCCTGACTGTCGATGCCGAAAAGGCGTTCGATCGCGTACACTGGCCCTACTTGGAGCAAGTGCTGATCCGTTTGGCCTAGGGGAAAAGATGAAGACCTGTATCCTCAACTGCTATCGTGGCCCTGTGGCCGCAGTACGCGTGAATGGACATGCGTCAACTCCCTTTCGTATCCACAGAGGCACTCGACAGGGGTGCCCTCTGTTGCCCCTGCTCTTTGCCTTATACATGGAGCCCCTGGCTCAAAGAGTTCGTGAGCACCCGCAGATTACGGGTGTACGCTTTGGCGGTGATACTCATACCATCAGCTTGTACGCGGACGACATCCTGGTCACCCTGACGGAACCTGCAACAGCCCTGGGCACCTTTCTGGAGGAGCTGGACTCCTTCGGGAGGGCGTCAGGGTTCAAAGTCAACATCACAAAGTCCACGGCTCTAAACCTCTCCTTACCGCCTCCGATGCTGGCGGAACTACAGGCGCATCATTCCGTACAGTGGTCTTCTGATACGGTCCCTTATCTAGGAATCCGGCTAGCCACCACACTACAGATGACGAGGGCGGTCAACTACAGTATCTTACATTCCCATATTCGTGCGGACCTGCGGCGGTGGAAACATTACCCTATCTCCTGGCTGGGTCGTATTGCCGCAGTCAAGATGACGATCCTTCCCAAACTCCTTTATCTTTTTCAAATGCTCCCCCTACAGCCTCCCACTGGTTGGCTTCAACGGGTGCAGGCAGAACTCTCTCAGTTCATTTGGCAGGGTCGCAAGCCGAGGATGAAGCGGCTGGTCAGTTTCCTCCCTCCCGATGAAGGTGGTCTAGAGATACCTGAACTTGCGCTTCACTATAAAGCCGCACAGCTACGACACTTAGTGGAGTGGAGCAGGGCAGAGTCAGAGAAACATTGGCTTTTTCAAGACCGGCGATAGCGGGCACTTCTTTGATGAAGATCCCTTTCCTTCGGAAGGCCCAGCGTCTCCCCAACCTATATGCCTCTCACGTGACCCGCGCTACAATGCTGATCTGGGATCAGACGAACAGACGACATGGACTGACGACTTTCCCTTCCCCGCTCACTCCTCTTTTTGGCAATTGCGACTTTGGACCGGGGATGGGTGAGAACTCCTTCCCTCTTTGGCGAACCACCGGGTGCCGCGCGCTAGGTACTCTTTACGACGCTGATGGGGTTGTGCCCTTCGCACAGCTACGCACTGATTATGGTCTCCCCGAATCTGAGCGATTGCACTACCTGCAGCTGCGACACTGGGCCTCACACCCGGACAATAGATCGCAGGCCCATAGACACCTTACCCAATATGAGAAATGGCTGATCACACGTTCCTCCGACAAGAAGCTAATCTCAGACTTGTATAGAATGCTTCTATCTCGCTACACTCATACCTTCCATGCAGGGCGGGCCAGATGGGAAAAAGACCTGGGTCGTAATTTCACGAGCAAGGAATGGGAAGGGATCTGCTATAGGGCGCAACACACTGCGACTCATATAGATCTCACCAAAACTTTCACTAAGCTTGAGTATTACTGGTATTACACCCCCGAGCGCATGCACCACTTCGACAGTGCACATAGTCCGGATTGCTGGCGAGGGTGTGGGAAGGTGGGAACACTTGTCCATCTACTATGGGAATGTGATCACCTGACGCCCTACTGGATTCAAGTCCTCGATGACATCGACAAGTATTTAGACACAGAGCTTCCTCGGCTCCCGGAGTACGTGCTATTGGGGGGTCCCTAACCCGCTCACCTATCCTCTGAAATCCATTAGGGGGAAACAGATAGCACTTGCGCTGGGCACCGCCACACAAAACATTCTCACACATTGCAAATCTACCCATATTCAAACACTCACTGGGTGGCTTCACCGCCTATGGCATATTTTAGGCATGGAAAAGATTTTGCTTACCATGGCTAGCAAAGGCTCGGGCTTTAACAAATTGTGGCAACCTTTTCTGTCTCTCCTGGCACAAGACTTTAGGGAGTTGACATGCCCGAGTTACCTACGCCTTCTGCGATTGGCACCGTTGAATGCTCCACGGGTTAGCTGCTCAGCTAGGTTGCTACCTACTCATAGATGGGCTGAGCTGGGGGAGGCGGGGAGGTAGGGGGGAGAGCGCTATTGTATTCCCTTTTTTTTTCCTTTCTTCCTGCTTTTGGGTTAGGGTGGGGGGCTGTATTTCTGGTTTAATTTCTGTAGATCGTATAATCTGTGATCTTATATGTCATTCATTTGCACTGGAGCCCTGCGTGGCCCAATCGGTTGCACTGCTCTTTTGCTGGTATACAATGCTCGGCATTTATTTCAATAAAAAGATTTAAACCATAAAATGACTCCCGTTGGCACTCCAGATAATTCGGGGCAAGCCGAATCGAGGAAAGTACTCTTTAAGGAGTACCTTCGCAGTTGTAATGGCCATATTATCTTTAGTGGGATAAGCCTCAATCCATTTACTGAAGGCACATATAACCACCAAAACAAGGGACAGGGTTTTAGACGTATGTGGTAGGAATATGGCGCCTGCAGCGAGTGTACGTATATCTGGCTAACATTTTCGTGGGACGGTGCCGACAGGAAGGGGTTAACCCTGAACCTCCTAAGTTATAGACCAGAGGTCTTAAAAAATTACTGAAGGCCTGTGCACATGTCTACATTTAGAGTGTTCATTGTTATTTTGAGTACATGTGTGCACATTGAATGTTTTTTTTTTTTTGTTGGTGTTAACTTATGACACAGAGTAAATACTCTGCAACTAAATGTAGACGTGTGCACCGGCCTTCAGTAACTACCAAAACATACTTAAGATTATTACATCTCTCTAGTTCAATGTAATCCATCAGGAAAAGTAGGTGGTGCAAAATTACCCGGTGGTGTAGGGGTACCCTTCCCTGGATTATGTATCATGCAGACCATGCAATGTTTCACCAAATGTGCAGCAGTCTTGGAGATGTTATCGTTATGCCAAACAGGGGCTAACAATTTACAAATGCCTTTCGCACTAATATGGGCCGGCCCATGGGCCATAGTAACCACAGGAAGGACGTATGCATCCGGCAACATCCATTTCTGTTCTCCGGATTTATCAATCCAACATCCTTTCTCATTTAACTGTGCTGTACTATCCTGCCATTTCGCTAATTCCTCTATCGTGGCTTCGCTTTGCATCTCCTTTACACTTTCAACAGTATTTTCAAACATAGCAAATTCAGGAACCCACCTAGCTGGACTTGCGACAAACATCCTGTTAATTTTACTTCTCACTTTTTCCTTGGCCACCTGATCTTCAAATGCATTTCCTCTACCCACATCATCGGTAATCTTCCTATGGGCGCTGCACTTAACTATTGCTAATCTCTTGGGGACCGTTAAAGCAGACAAAAGCCGCAATATAAGGTGCCCATGTTGGATCTTGGTCCCATGAGAGGTAAGGAACCCTCTCTCCGCCCACAATCGCCCAGAATTATGCGCAACCCTGAATGCATACTGGCTGTCAGTATAAATATTGACAACCAGTCCTTCACTTAATTCACAAGCTCGGATAAGGGCAGGAAGCTCAGCGGCCTGAGCCGACTGATAAGTGACTCCGTCTCTACCACCGTCCGCAGTGTAGTGATAGCATAAGCTGTAGTGGTAGTGCCGTCTGGTAATTTAAAATAAGAGCCCTCGACATATAGTTCCCCTTGAGGGTCAGATAAGGGAACATAAGTCAGGTCTACCCATCCTTTCGTCTCTTCTTCTGTCTGTAAAATGCAGTCATGTTTGTCAACTGCATCATTCTCAGAAGGGAGGGGTAGTAATGTGACTGGGTTCAGAGTGGCACATCTTTTGATCGTAATATGTTTAGCAAACAATGTCAATTCATATCCAGTAAGACGTGCACTGGTGAGGTGCTGTCTCTTTGTCTTATTCAAAAGTGTATCCACAGCATGGAGTACCATAACTGTGAGGTCTGTATCAAGTATGAGTCCAGCCGATTGCCTGATTGAAGTGGCCACAGCCGCGACCGCTCTCAGACAACTCGGATGGGCCCTAGCAACAGGATCAAGCACAGCAGAAAAATAAGCACAAGGCCTCTGTTTATCCCCATATTTCTGTGTTAGGACAGAAAGTGCGCAGCCAGCCATCTTGTGCACATAAAGCGTAAACGCTTTCTTGTAGTTAGGTGTGCCAAGCCCCGGAGCCGAAAAAGCGCAGCTTTTAATTGCTCAAAAGACTGCTGACATTCTAGCGTCCAAGGCAAAGGCTCATGCACTGCTTTCATTGTTAATGTGAGCAAACGTTTGATTTGTAAAGAATAATTTGGGATCCACTGTCGACAGTCAGAAGTAATACCTATAAAAGTGCGTACATCTTTTTGAGTTTGTGGAATGGGCATTTTAACAATGGTACTAATGCGCTCAGGGGTCAGCCTCCTACCCTCCTTCGCAGTAGGTGACCTAAATAGTTAACCTCCTGTTGACAGTACTGAAATTTTGAAAGAGAGACCTTATGTCCATGATGTGCGAAATGCAACAACAATTTCACTGTACTGTCCTTACAACCTCGTTCTGTATAAGAAGCAATTAACAGGTCATCGACATACTGCACCAATACATTACCTGGGGAAAGCGATAGGGAATCCAACTGACTTTTCTATGCTGGACTATAAATACTAGGACTCTCTGTATAACCTTGAAGAGCACGACAGAATCTAAAACTTCTGACGGCGAGTGTAAATCCAAACAAATACCTACTGTCCGGGTGGATAGGAATACTAAAAAATGAATTTTTCAAATCAATAACAGAAAAGAACTGAGCAGTGGAAGGAATCATAGTTAAAAGCATAGTGATATCAGGAGCAACCGGAAACTTTGGAACCACAATTTTATTAACCTCTCGCAAATCAATCACAAAGCGATAGACATCATCAATAGCATCAGAAGAACCTGAGGGTTTACTTTTAAGGACCAGAAGAATAGGACTATTGCAAATATTGGCAGATGTTTTTTCAACTACTCCCTTTCGTATCTAATCCTTAATAATTTGAAGAAGAGCCTGTTCCCCTGCCTGGGGTATTTTATATTGAGGAATACGGGGCAGAATAGCAGTATCTTTAACCCGTAGGGAAACTGGTGGTATATGCAACAGACCCACGTCTGTATCACCTGTGGCCCATAGTCTGGGGGGTACCTGAGCAAACTCATCTGGAAGCGGCACATCCTGAGACAAACACTGTCTAGTATTCACATTCAGACCCATAGTAATATAGACACCATCAGGAGAACAATAAATGGTAGCATGTAGCTTCTTCAACAAGTCCAAACCCATCAAATTTTCACCACAATTAGATGTTAACAAAAATGGAGATTCCACAGTAAAAGGACCAACTGTTAATGCAAAGGGGTGTGAAATGGGGCTGACAACCGGTTCACGGGAAAAACCTACAGAAACATTATTCTGGCCAGACAGGGGAACCCCAGGGACCATGTGCCGAGAAGCAGAACTTTTCGTCGCACCTGTATCCAACATAAATTCCTTAGTCGAACCTTGCAAATTCGCTGTGACTTAAGGACCACGCTGGTTTACAGGTATCTGAACTGGTCCCTCACCCTGTCCTTGGCTGTCCTAGCTATAAGACATACCTGTCACATCATCAATGTCATAATCATCATGATAATACTGTCCATCTCTGGGGTCATCAAAGTAATTATCAGAGCAGCTTCCAGGAGCCGCAGCGTTCTGATTTCTGTCTGTCCCATGACCTCTACCACCTGAACCACTTCCTCTTGGGGACCAAACCTTCTGTAAAAGCACAGGGCACTGGCTATGCCAATGTCCTTCCTCCTTACAATAAGCATTCTGATTTTGTCCCAAAGTTGTCGTTGACGGCTGCCTAGCACGTGGGAGTGGTCGAGGAGGACCTCCCAGTCCCCTATTATTTCCCCGAAATGCCTGCTGCAACAACACTTTCGTCTTTAAATCCTTATGTTTTTTATCATTTTTATCTTTCTCCTCCTGATCTCAATGCTCATAATACTGAGCCATATTCAAGATAACAGAGGGAGAAGACGTAGACCAAGTACTTTCAGACCCCTGCAAATGAGTCATTATTTCAGGAAGAAGATTAGTAACAAACCTGTCAACAAACAAACAAATTCCTCCCTCCGTGGACATATCCTGCCCACTGTAATCCAAAAATGTATCTTCAGACCTAGTGAAGAAATCAGATACACTCTCATCCTTCTTCTGTCGACAAGCTGTCAATATATCCCAACTTAATTTCTTCGGTGGAATAAGTGTATGCATATATGTAATAATACGACCAGGCAAGGCGAGTACCTCCGCACGTGGCTTATCTCCTGGCTTCCTTTCCTGATCGCATCCCTTAATCACATCCCATGTATCACCCAACTCAGCAACATGATCTTGTGTATGCACCAGCAACCAAATATCGTCCAGAACAAGAAGGCCAAAGAACATTTCAATATCAGCAAGAGTCATTACAGTAGAAGAGGCAGCTTCTGTTAATTCCTTATAATAGGGTGAAGGATTTTCCCTAGGATCGGGCAGAGTTGCCTTAAGGGCTAAAACCTCACTTCTTTTTCATGGAGTATAAACCCATTGCTCCTGAAAGCGGGCGGCTACAGCCGGTCTAGTGACCGTACCACACTGGTCCGTTAACTCAGGTATCTCTGGGTGGTAAATCGGTTGGACTTCACGCATAGGGAGCTGAGTTATATGAGTAGGGCTCTCATTATACAGCCAACCTCTATAAGAAACTATGGTAGTAACATTACTAAACACCTATCCTGGTTCCAAATCAGTAACATAAACACGGTCTCTAATGTCAAATAATATTTGGGGAGCCTCTGACCCAATGTGTGTATGCCAAAGATCAATCAGTGTAGCAGACATATCCTGAAGAGCATGCTGTTGTAAAAAGGGCTCAAAATCGCGTATGACTCGCCAAATGTCCTCCACACTATAAACTGCTTTATGAGCCCACCCCACGGGCCTGACTCGCTATTGTCCTCTTCTCTTCCTCCTCTATGTCAGAGCGCTTCAATGAACCTGTTCATTCCCTAAATCTCACCAAATCCCTGTCTTCAAACCCACGAATAGAGGTATCAGTATCCAAAAGCATCGGGGGATGAATAACAGCAGAAGGAGGGGGTAATAGGAGTAGTAGGTAGAACTGTAGTCAATAATTGCACCGGAGGAGAAAGAAGAGTAGGGGCAGTGGATGTAACAGAGGTCACAGTCGTCAAGGATGGCTAAGGGAGAGAAAAAATAGGAGGCACGGTAACTGGAGCTGTGGGTACAACGGTCGTAGATACAGAGGCAACTTCAACAGACGAGGCAGACTGCTGTGTCTGAAAGAGACAATGGGATATATCCTCTGCGGGGCATAAGGAGGCGGGGGTCGAGTATCTAACAACTCATCTACAAAGGTATTATCATCCTCTTTGGCCACATAGGACTTATCAATATACAACCGAAATTTCCTATCTTGACATTCTATCCCTGTCTCCTGCTGGTCTCTATCATACGCCATAGCTTTCTCTGTAAGAGTCTGCATCCTTCCTTTCCGTGCATCCTTCTCCATTTTTAACCGTCTTTGCTTCGCCTCTTTCTGCCAAGTTCGAAGAGAATCAAACATCGACTGTCTACTTCGTCTCTTAAACAACTGTTCTTGTAAAAACACAATCTTCTGTTCATCAAAAGAGCCTGTCAAAGGCCACTGTAACTCAGCATTGTCCCTCGTATATTTGTGTCATAACGTACTAAACATAATAGGGCCAAGACCATGTTTAACATACATATCAAAATTAGGGCTGCCTTCAGGAGGCGCAGGCTGAGCTCCTTCCAACCGAGCATCTGCAGAACAACAACAACAACACAAACTCCAAAACTTACATAGGCCAGGTATTTTAAAGAAAAAACAAAATCGTTATTTTGGCCTGGCAAAATGTTTGCAAACACTTTTTTATCAAAACAGTCTGTAGACCACACCAAACTCAAACCCAACTGGTACCATATTCACAAAGAACCAAAACAAACTCACCTGATATCAGTTGTACAAACAAACTGGTTCTCCACTGCCGACTCCTCAGACCAAATAGTCAGATCAAGGGTTTCGCCATTCAGGACTCCAGTCGGGATGACCACTGGGCGAGGCACCGTCCAGCGGGACAGAAGGGGCAGCTGCGAGTAACAAAGACTCTTCGTTCGCTCCTGAACATTCCCAAACGTTCCTCTGCAAGGCCTGCCCTCGCTACCCTGCATTGGTTACCCGTCCAGGAAAGAATGCAATTTAAGGCCCTTTGTATCACCCATAAGTCATTTTCAGGAAAGGGCCCGCCCTTGATCCGTCCCTGGAGTAAACCTTATGTACCCAACAGAGCCCTTAGATCGGGGAAAAAAGGATTCATTTGTGTACCGAAGATTAAACGTGCACGTAGTGGAGGCCGACTGTTCACATACAATGCATCTAGACTCTGGAATAGCATTCCCCTCCACATACGCTCCGAACCTGAATACCTCAAGTTCAGAAAACTTCTGAAAACTTTTCTTTTTCATTAATCTCCTCATAGCTTACTTTCCTCGTAGCTTACTGGACGTCTTAGCGCTGGGATGCCCCTGGGTAACCACGCGCTTTATAAATGTTCCTTCCTTCCTTCCTTCGTGCAGGGATACCTGAACCGTCAGTCCGACCCGACGATGTCCTCGTCCTCCCCCACCGTCTGCGGCAAGGGTATGGATCAATCACCTAAAGGAGTCCCTGTTCGGGCGCCAACTGAAGGAAATGACCCACTTGGGGCCACCCGGGTCTCCTCAGACCACCTCTCAGCCTTCCACGCAAAATGAAGAGTCGGAAGAACAGTGGAGAATATACTAATAATCGTTTTATTCAGATGCACTCAGAGTGGAGCCCCGTCTGCACAGCTTTGCAGAGTGGTACAGAGGGAACTGAAATCGTAAAGATACATTATGTACGTTTCATAGCTGGGCAAAAACACGCCCACAGTGGAATTTTCCAAGCAGGTGCAGTTAAACAGCCTGCATCGTTTTGGTGAGCTGCTTGAGGTCCTTTCGCGACTCTAGTGCCTCTGGCCTGTGGGTCCACTTGAAGGTCACCATTGTTTCTTTTGGGCTCCCCTGATTGCTCGGGGCCTGCCCTGATTCCCCTGCTTTTGGTGAGTCCCCTGGACCTTGCTGGTCCCGATGTTGCTCCTTCTTCAATTCCTGCGTTGGTTGCATTTGCCAAGGCTTGTTGGTGCTCCCGCCGGACACTGACCACTCAGCACTCGACATCCTTTGTGGGACAGCTCATGTACTGCTCCTGGTTCTCCTCAGCATCGCCTGGTCCTCACCGCTGCAGTCAAGGTCATCGTCATCCATCCTGCAACACCCGATATCGGAGGGCATTCGTCTTCCAAGTCTCCTGGTCACCCTTTAGTGACATAGACTCTGTCCCCTCTGCTTGCAGGTACCTCTCATCAAGAATCCATCTTCTGATTCCACCGGACATTTTCTCCTCTTCCAGCAGCGGCACTTTCCTGAAGTTCGATGGCGGTTTCCGACACCACTTCACACGTATGCACCCGGCTTCCCTGGTGTAGGTAATGTGGGTATCCACAGGTGGGGTGGCTCTCCAACCTTCTGTCTTTCACAGGGTTTCTTCAGGGTCCAGTGGGAAGGGCCCTTAATCTTTAAAAATCTAACCATGACTTACACGTAGAGTTGTACGGAGCACGCAGTCGTGTTCCCACACTGCACACGCTCCATGGGGTCCCTATCTACTCATCTTGGGTCGTTCCTTGGGTCCCCAGAACTTCTACGTCCTCTTGACCTGGTCTTGACCCGAGCCATGGTTCTTATACCACTTTCTTAGTATATGGTTTGGTCCCCCCCTGGGCCCACTGTGTATTTCGTGCTATTTACTGTTTCTTTGCTAAAGTATTGTGTGCATGGTGCATATCTCCAGTTAGGAGATATTTCTATGTGTTAGAGAGTATTATATAATAAATACATATTTTTATAAATACTTTGTGTGGTTCTGTTTCACTTAATCTATACTATAAGATTGCATTCTGGTAAAACAAGCTGCTTTACACTCCTTCTGGACTAAGCCTGAAGGCTGCTCTCCACAGCTACCACTTATAGAGCTTTCTAAGGTTGTCCAAGACCTCTTAAATCACCATAAGGGTTGTCTGGATTGGTGCAAGGTGTCCACTTACATAAGTGTACATCATATACCAGGCCAGCTTCTCACAGGGGCAATGGCCAAAGATTGAGTTCAGCCAACAAAAAGTCAACAATTGTCGGGTCATCCTTATTCGTACCATAGATTACACAGATAGTTAGTCTCATATTGTCCTTCTGGATAGTCACGAGGAACTGAACCACCAGAGTCAATCTTTTGCCTCAGAACTACCCATTTACTGTCCGGGCCAATAATACAACTCACCTCTGAGCAGAAGTAAAACAAGATGTACATAAGACTATAGAGCCAAGCTCCTTTATTTATTTATTTGCCTTATTTGTAAAGCGCACTGCCACCTAACAGGTATCCTGGCGCTGTGGTACTCAATGGTGGGAGGGAGAGGGGATACCATTCAATGTGACATAACTAAGCAGTATAGTACTGGGTTAAAAAACTAAAACACGCTTTAGCTTTTTGGAAAAAGTCAAGTTTTAAGCCCTTTTCTAAAATATAAAAGATCAGCAGAGAGTCTCAGGGCAGCTGGAAGATCATTCCATAGTCGAGCTGCTTCAATTGTGAACACTCATCCCCCTAGCCTAGCCTTTCTTAACCTGTCCACCCTGCCATCATAGCTGAGGAGGATCATAAGCTCCTGTTGGGGGCATACCATTTTAGTCTCTTCTGCATGGTGATTGGTCCATTTCCATGCAGGGATTTAAAAACAATGCAAAGAGACTTAAACATTATTCTTTGCATTAGTGATAGCCAATGTAAATCTTTCAGAGACCAGGCTACAGAGAATCTTCTTGGCCTATTCTGTGCCAATTTAGCTGCCACTGCTTGAAATCTCTGGAGCCGCTTGAATAGGTAGTTTGGGGCTCCTAGCAGTAGGGCATTGCAATAGTCCAGTCTGCTTAGAATCACACTTCCTACCACCAATGATTTAGAAGAAATAGGAAGCAATGGGAGAATCTTCTGAAGTGCTCTGATTAAGGAAAAGGAGATCCCTGCCGTCTTGTTGACATGAGCTTCCAAGCTAAGCTTCCTGTCAAAAATTACCCCCAAGTTTGTGTCCGCTTCTGAGGGTACCAAGACCTTATCGGAAGATGCTGGCTAAAAATTAGGTGGGAGCAGGACCGGAATCTTAGGCGCTGGGCAGCACATGATTTCTGTCTTGTCTCGATTAACCCGCAATGAATTGGATTCAAGCTAGCCTGTAATCCCATTCATGGAATGTGTCCAATGGCATTGATTGATCTCCTCCCAGTGATAAAATTAATTGGGCATCATCAACATAATTAACCACATTAACTTTTATGATTTGATAAGAAAGATCAGTGGGCTCATATATAAATATTGAAGAGTATGAGACTGATTGATGACACTTGCGGGACACCATGTTTAATGGCCCTGAATTCTGAGCAAAATGGAGGGAGGGACACAGCTCACTGTCTGTCTGACAAATAGGAATGCAACCACTTTGCCACCAAGCCCTTAACTCCAATTGAGGAGAGACTGGCCAAAAGGATGATATGATTGACTGTATCAAAAGCAACAATTAAATTTCTGCAGGGCATAAATTGATCTCCTGGAGGCAGAAGATTTGCAGTATCTAATTCTTACCAGACTATCTTACGCTTATGAGGCACCATAACCCCGTTAATGTTCCATGACAGAATTTGTAATTTCTCGCCAAGACACCTACTGTCATCAATCATTACCACTGCATGTCAAAATTCACGAGCTATCCCTCAACCAGTTACATTTCTGCCACATCTCCCACTGAGCCTGATCTCCCAAATCAGATATCACCATAGTTCCGCACAACACAACCTTTCTCCATTTTACCAACTCCACCTTTTCCATCCCTTTAACAAAATAACCAAACCAAACTTCCAACTCATAGCCCCTACAGCTACCCCCCCCCCCATATCCCAAGAACCCAACCTAGGGAACCATCCCACCTCCCCAATGCTACACCCTAAAAAAAGGGACCTCATCCTCCACACCTAAAAGAATGGGGATGGGAGCACACTGCTTCACCTCACAGCACAGTTCACCCCTTAGCATTATTGTAAATGCTGTTCACTTTAAACGCTCACTTGGGTTTTTGCTGAAGTGTTTCACCAAAGTTGGTGCAGGTTAGTGCTATGAATCTCTAGAAACATGTGCTTCTGGATATTATCCTTTATCAGTAGAGATAAAAAAACGAAATTCATCTGGGGTTTCTGAGAAAGCTGCCAATTTACTGATCAAGCTCTGTGCCAACGGGATAATTTGTGATGCCCAAACTCTAGTAAATAACTCATAGGCTGCATTTAAAAGACTTATAGGTCTATAGGAATTCACATTAGTCGCTATTTTTTCTTGTTTTTAAAAGCTAACTACAATCGATTCCTTGAAAGCTTTTGGGATATCTAAACCAACTCTGTATTGGTTGAACAAATCAACTAAGAAGGGGAGCAGCTCTTTAGCAAACATTTTATAGACCTCAGTAGGTATCCCCTCGCTACCACAAGCCTTTGCATTGAGCATATTTTTCAGAACATTGGCGACCTCCTCAACCTGGATTTTCTCTATTACTTCGTCTTTTCTTTCTCTCATCATCTGAGGTAGAGTAAGAGTATTAAAAACCTGCCCTAAATTAGATCGATCAATTACCCCTCTAGTTCCATACACATATCTGCAGTGGCTTAAAGAATCTTGGCTATGTTGCCATTCTCTTTCACCTCTACCTGAGTATCTGGATTCGACCCACTTTCTGTTTGTTCTTCTTAAGTTTGGTCGACCATGAAAGAAACTTGCCAATTTGTTGGATTTCCTCTTACATTTTTTGTTGATAAGCTCGATGCCCACTAATCTCCTTAATCAATAAGAAATCGCGGTGTTCCTGCTTAGCTGTTTCAAGCCATTCCTTTCGCGAACCCCCCTTGCCCAAGGCCAAGCAAATGTTGGTGGCGTGGTCTAAGGCCGCTTACAGAGAACGAGCTGAAATATTGAATTCCTTGCTTTTGTGAGCTTAATATGCTTTTACATGGCCCCTAAAAGCAGCCTTGAAGGCCTCTCGCACGATGGCTAGCTAAATTTTTATTGATCTTGAAAAAGGATTTTATAAAAATTCTTGTGTTATCTAACCAATCTTGATCGGACAGAAGTGAATTGTCAAAATGCCATATGGACCTTTCTCATGGCAAAGTGTTTAGCTTCAATTAAAGGATAACTATTGAGTGATCTGAAAATCCATTTTCCCAGATGTTGACAGCTCCCCACTTGTTAGAACAAGATAGAAAAAAGAAGTCAAGGTGTGACCCCATGATAAATTGGCAGGAAAAGGACGTAAATTGTGTGCTTTGGATGGTCTGCCCGCCAAGGGTCTACCAGCGAATATTGACTTTAAAGGCTGGCAGAACTTTTGATGTACAGGTCTGTAGTTGTCGCTTGGTTGTATTAGAAGTATCTAACCTTAAATCCTGTATGAAATTGAAATCCCCCCACAAATTATTGGACCTTCTTCCTCCATTGCGATATTGTATTTAGACTAAGGGTTTTGTATCATCACTGATGGGCCCATAATAATTCAGAAGATTAATGGTATTACCCCTAGCTAGAAACTTGATCCACAACCACCTCCCTCTTACATCCCGAATTACCTCCTTAACTTGCCAGTTAATAGAGCTTGACAAATAGATAGCCACTCCCCTGACCGCAGCGCCTGCCGATGCTAAGTATGCATGGGAAACGTTTCTAGGGATAAATACTCTTGGACTATTCCCCTTATAATGTGTTTCCTGAATAAAGCTCAATAGCGGTTTAAATGAAGATAGCCAATTATTCATGGCAGCACTTTTTCGCTTATATAACATCCCGTTCGCACTACACGTGATAACCTTAATCTCTTGGGCCATGAGATTTTCCAGTACTCATTCTTATTTGCTGGCCAGTCTTCCACCTACCCCTTCCATATATTGTGCAAAAATTCTGCTATCCAGCTTTGTAAGACAATTCTGCTTGCTTTCATCACTCCTCATTTTCTCTGCTCAGTACCTACCCACCCCTCTACCCAGCGCAACCCCCCATTCTTGAGTGACCCTCCACCATCCTGACAGGAAGACATACCCACCTAACTGCCTATTAGGTGCCATATTGCTGCATCTGGCTACCCTCTGGACACAGCCCTCCCCCCCACAGCAAAAAAAACCAATATCCAGGATACAGCTTAGCCGAGCGCGCACTGAAGCCTGTAACCCTGCATAAAGAAGCTTTATGGAAGCAGTTCTTAAGGACCGGCCGTGTCAGCTACACGCTTGCCTGCTGCAAACCTAGGAACTCCCTGCGAGTGAACACCAATAAGGGCCTGAGGCTGCAAACTGTTTCCCGCCTTCTCCCCATAGCACGTAACCAAATTGTCGGTGCTCCAGCTTGCTAGGACGCCCACTACAGAAACATTTCAGCCTGCAGAGGAAGTACTTGCATGAATCAAGATGGCAATGGAAGGTTGAGGCTGGTGAACTTTTGTACACTCGGAGCTTAAATTGAACATGCTCTGACGAGAAGTCGAGTTAAGAAATAAGACTTCCTAAAGGAAAAATAGTTCCCGATATTAAATTAATAAAAAAGGCTGGGAGACGAATTTGTTCTTAAAAAGAAATCTGAAAATACAGGATTGAGGAATGAAACCCTAAAGACTGGAAGGGAGTTATTTCATAACCACAAACTCCGTCCTCATCAAGTAGTGTGTTACAAAATCTACTTGAATGTTGTAAATGACAACAACGTCCTTTGATCATGACATTCCGTGCTAGAAAGTGAGAGATCATATACCCACTGAGAAATCCACAAAGAACGGGAGGTTTTATTATTTGAGTCTTGATAAAGAAGGTGGAATAAGATAAAACCTTCGAAACGCGTCGACGCTTTGGTTATTGTTGCCATGAACCCAGCCATACGGACAGCGCCTTAGATGTTGAGGGTCTACAAAAGATCAGGGCGTGTATACATGAATGTTAATCTGGGCTGTGGCCATTAATGACAAAGATAATTGTCTGTTTTTATCTCTCGTGTTATTACTTATAATTTTTTTATTTTTTTTTAAACATTTTTTTACTTATGTGACCAATTGTGTTCATTATGAAATATGATGCCTGTGATTATTTCTGAATACTAATGTTTTTATTGAATCCTTCTCTGCTTTTTTAAAAATAATCATAATAAATTGTCTCAGTAAATCGCAAACACTATTGATTTTTAGTGAATTTTTGTGCTAACATGTTCTATCCACCAGGTTGGCGGTGACCTTTTTGGATGCTTGTGGTGTGTATGTAGTGTGTTGATATGAATGAGGTGTGTATAAAAAGGTTTATAAAGAAATCCCAGAGAACGCACTTTTTTTAATACAAATGAAAGTACAGAGCGCACGTTGATAGCAGCAAGTATAGCCTGGTGAAGTGAGCATTTGCTGCATCAATGCCTGAACAAAGTGTCAGACAGTACCCAAGACCATTGTTTGCCCAGTCCCCCCCCCCCCCATAACAAACAAAAGCTTCCGACTGGTCATTCAGGAGGGCACCAGGCAGCAGTGCGGCCCACATGATTTGCAGCTAATGCGCTTCAGACCGCTCCTCCTCGGGATGACGTTGACGTTTCTGGAATGTTTGAGTGCCGAGGACGCCAAGAGGGCCGTGGTAGGCTCGTGCTGAGATCTGCATTTCAGTCCTTCGAAGCTGGGACGATGCTTGGATAAGGATACTGGTTGGTTGCGGCTGGGACGATGCTTGGATAAAGATACTGGTTGGTTGCGTTTGAGCCCTCAACAGCCCTGGGGCACATCTACTTACTGACATTGAGGCTAAAGTCAAAATCTCTGACATATTCAAGCATATCAGTACTACACAGGACAGGTGCAGGAGTGGAGCCAAGTGCATCACTGTGGTGTGTAAGGCACTCTGCTACGAGGAGTCACAGTAGATGAGTCAGTCATCACCTGGTGGTGGGACCCTGGATAGTGTGTATTTCTCCCTCGTACCATAAAAAGCCCTTGCAAGCTCATTGAGTATATTGACTTCTGTCACAGACAGGATGAGCCCCCATTGGAGATGTACAGTATTGGCAGGACTAATATGAGACAAACATGAGGCAGCAGCATGCTCAGGGAGCGGCCTCGGGTCGACCTGGGTTGGATAAAGAACCCAATAAAGGACATAGGGCCATATGTATCAAAGTTAGGTTTTGCGATTCTCAAATAGCGAATTTTTGAGAATCGCTATTTGAGAATCGCAAAACACAATGTATGTAGTATTTGCCAAAAAAATTGCGAATCCTACATATTCCTTAATTGCGAATCGCAAATTGCGATTCGCAATTAAGGAATACCTTCCCATGCATTCCAATGGGCCTAGAGGCCCATAGGAATGAATGGGATGACATTCGCAATTTGCGAGTACCATTAGGTACTCGCAAATTGCGAATGCAATTTTAAGAGTGCAGGGGTGTGAAAAGGACACCCTGTTACACCCCTGAAATGAGCATGGGTGCACATGTGGCGCACATACATGCCCTAAGGGCATGTATGTGCGCCACATGGCACTTTGAAAAATGCAACAAAGTGCATTTTTCAGGAACAGAAATTACCACCAACCTGTAGTTGGTGGTAATTTGCGATTCCTTAAGCCATACTCGCACAACTTGGGTAGCTTCATACATTGCATTTAAGGAATCGCAATTTGCGATTCCTTAAATGCATTCGTAAAATAGGGAATCGCAAATTTTGCGATTCCTTATTTTGCGAGTGGGTTTGTGTGTGATACATTGCACACAGCAAAATTGCGATCGCACATGCTGAAATTCTGCGAATTTCAGCGTTTGCAATCGCAATTTCGAAAGATACATATGGCCCATAGAGACTATCCGCTTTCGACAAAACGTCAAAAATGTGGCACTGAAGCTGGGGGAACCTCAGGACTTCAAATGTCTTCAGGGCCGGTTCAAGCGCATCCAGATGAGGAGGAACTCCGGGCCAGTCTTGACCAGTCTCCATCACAGTCCATATGGAGTCAATCTCTGAAATTGCTGAGATAAGTTTCAGAACAACTTTCACCAGGGCAGCCAATGAGGATTGAACAATTTCAAGACCAGCCGCAAACAGAAATGGGGGGCCAATACCAGATGTTAAATATGGATATTGTTCCTATCCTCTCATAACGGTTAAGCTCTATAAATCTGAATTTGAATCAATCAATGCCGCTTCAGCCTCTGTTTGAAACTATTCTGGTCAAGATTCGGGATCTCAAGGCTATCCAGGCCCAGGAAATAGTGGCACTCCATCAAAGGCTGAATAAAAGAGGAAATTGTTCTGCAGATACCTGAACGATTGCAAGGAATCAAACAAAGGGTATCTGAACTCGAGGATCGTTCACTTACTTGGTATAAGGACATAGGTAGTATTCAAAAACAGTTGTTGGCCTCACAGAATAAAATTGATGAGCTAGAAAATTATGCTTGAAGATCCAACATGCACTTTGTGGGGGTACCAGAAGGAGTGGAAAATACGGGGAATCATAAAAGTACTCTCCAATTCATGGAATCCTTAATCAAAACTTGTATTCCTGAGGACGCCCCATCAGGGCACATCAGTTCCCCGCTCAATGCTTAACTAACTCAAGGTACCCCCGCGCCATTATCTTGTACTTCGCAGACTACCATATAAAGGAGAGAATCCTCACAAAAGCTATGCAGAAGAAAAGTTTTTGATGCCCGATGAGGTGCTGTTTCGAGTCTTCTCAGACATGTCGGCAGTGGCGGCCACCAGAGGAAAGACTTTCTGGAGCTGGTTAGACAATTCAGAGATGCCGGTGCCTAGGCCCCTCTAGTACAGCAGTTGAAACTAAAAGTCCTGCTTAAAGGCTACTTCCAATTGTGTAACACACTAGAAGAAGCTCAATCCTTATTGCAAAGGGCCCAGAGTTTAAATGGTATAGCGAGGTGGTTATTTTATAGCCGCTGCTATAGTAATGGCATTAGGCATCAACTCCCAATAAAAGAGCTGTTAGGGAACCAGCGGGGGCTTTATTGGGTTTGTATGATCAAGCTCACTATACATCTTGCACTTTACATTATAGATTAGCCCCTGGTGGTTATGATTTTCAAGTGGATGCTAGTAAGCTGCTCTGCACTTAGCATTTTTTCTTTGTTCTAGCTATCTATTAGCCATATGCACTGTGCACTTTCTTTTTTAATCTTGCTAATCTAATCTTGCTAATCAGTTCATATAGCATTTGGTTTTTCAAGGCGATGCAGGTAAGATGCTATACAGTTAGCACTCTTTCTTCTCATTTTTGTACTTTTTAGGATCACGTTTAAGGTCTGGTGCCCTCCGGAATGGCAAGTTGGAAGCATACTTTTTTTGAGTGGATAGATGGGGGGCTAACCAGTTCTTAGTGGATTAGGTTTCTCAATGCAAGGTAGATAAGCTGCTATACACTAAGCACTTTTTTTTGCATTTAGCACTTCTTAAGACCATTTTTAAGAACTGATGCCCTCCGGAATTATGCCTTTATTCCAAGAGGATGGAAGGCCCCTAGTAGTACAGATTTCTTTTAGCACTTCTAGCAGCAATGGAGTGATTATGGGGACTAAGATCTTATATATTTCAGACAGAATATAATCCGGTCCCAGGGCTTTTGCCTGGCAGCAGATTAGCAATGATATTAAGGTATTTCGCTGAAAACTCTGCATCAAGCATATCATTATCCCTCATACCCGATTTAGGCAAGTCTAAAGGACTCAAGAAATTGTGCCAACAACTTCTCAGCTATTTCACAAGTAAGGTCCCAAACTTGAAAGGCTTTTTATTGATATGAGCAGTTAATAAAGCAGTAATGTGAACACATAAGGCCATACTTTTTCGGTGTTTTGAAAGTTGCAATATGTGCCATATGAAGTTAGATGAGGCTATTTAATTGTCCTCTAATGGTTCTCTCTTCTTCACTATCTGCTTTAGAGATCTGAGTGATAAATGATTGTGACACTCCACATAAACTTTCATAGTATCCCAAATCACAAAAGGATGAGCTGACCCTTGATTAATCACCACAAATTCCTGCTTAAGTGTGCTTAAGTATTGAATGTAATCTGAGTGATCTAAAGGTATTTAGGAAAGTAAAAGCAACACAGATTAATATTAATAAGGCAATTGCCTTTACATTTCAGTACAGTGGCTGAATGATCAGAGTGTAAAAATGTAGAATTTCAGTTTTACAAGTGGGTAGAATTGAAGCACTGATCAGGCAAAAATCTATATGGGAATATTGTCTGTGAAGTCTAGAAAAAAGTTCAGCTCCAAAGTTACAGATTTAGTTATTTTCATATATCAACTAACTTTAAATTTTGCATCATGTTCAATATGCTGGTCCTACTTCTAGTCATATGTGCTTTATGGGAGGTATTAGTAGTGTCAAGAGCATGGTTCAAAATGCAGTTGAAATCACCAGTTATAATAATAGGCAGATTAACATTGCTTAGTTGTAACATCATGTTGGTGAAAAATAGCGGATTCTGATTATTAGGTGCATGGAGATTAACCAAAACAAAGTGACTCTTGCTTTGATGATCGGCTATTTCTCCTATTACCCAACTGCCTTTATGATCTGACTTAGACCATATAACTGTAAGTATTTTGTTGAAACAACTATAGAGACTCTTTGCTAACCTGAGCAATATGTAGCCCTTACCAAACTTTGTACAGTGTATCCTCTGCAAGACTTAGATAAATAGTAAATGTCTGTCTCTTATTTAGTAAGATGTGTTTCCTGCAGGGCTAGAATATCACGTTTTATGCGCCAAGCTTTAGAAAAAACCTTGGCCTTCTCCTCCCACTTTTTAGACCATTAATATTCCATGGTAAGATATTAAACATTCCCTTTCTTCAGTTTCTTGTAATGTCTACTGCATATTGCCATATTTCCACACTTTGAACATGCATACACTCTCTTTTTTGGTTTAACCCCAACCACCTTCCTCCCCCACTGCCCCCTTCTCTTCCTTTCTCCCCACTCCCCACCCTCCCCAACCGCCCGCAAACCACTGGGTCTCGAGGTGACCCCAAGCTCGGCACTCCTAGAGAGTGGAGACCCACCATGCTCTTGGGATGTTACACCTGACATCCAGGCAATATTGGAGTATTTTCTCCCACTCCTCAGAAAATCAGCATCATTAATGTGTCTACCCCTCACCCCCTTCATTTAACTAAAATGCCCATTATTGCACACCAGTGACAAAGTAATCAATGTGAAGTGCATTCAACATCTAGAAATCGCCTGGCTTGATCTGGTTCCTAAAATATAACAAAGGACCCTTTCCAGTTAATTTTGTGGGAAGAACCCCCTGTGAAGGAGACTGGGACAGGCAAAGCCTTAAACCTAGGAATAAGGGCCTTCATTTCCCACATCCCAGATGCCGCTTCCCAAGCCAGATCCTGGAAGATAGAAAAATAACAGCCCTCTGACCGAGAAAAACTCCTGCGTTCCCTTGCAATCAAAAGTATTCTTTCTTTAACATTAAAATCCTCAGAATAAGTGATGATGGTGTGTGGCCTGTTTCCTGCTTTATATGGCCCTGTTGGGAACCTGTGTGCTAGTGCAATCAAGATTAAGTCAGTAGAGCTTTGTTCGAAATTAGGAGAGAACGGCCCAGATCATGAGTAGAAATAAGTTTGGCAAGCCATCTAATCATAGCTGTCTTGGAGCGATCAGTACCACCAGTCATCTCTTAGGCGTCTGGAACTCCTACCATACACAGATTAGATTTGCGGGAGCAATTCTAAAGGTCCTCACATTACCGTTTAAGAGTGTCAATTTGATCGCTCATAGCTTCTTGTTTCTTTTCCAGCTATTTTGGCATATCCACCAGAGTCATTATCTTAGTTTTGATAGTTTTATAAGTGTCCGAAAATTCACTAAACTGTTGGTCAATAGACAATTCTTTAAGCAACAGTTTCTTAAATTTATCAGTTTGTACCAATTTGTTTCTTTTAACTGCACAAATTTCTTTTCATATAGTCTTGAGCATGGATTTCGTAGCTATTGAGGTTGAAGAGCGGGTAGAGTTCTCCTTTGATTCCTCTGCCTCAGATGCGTAGGGGATACATAGAGTATCAAGAGGCACATCACTTTGTACAGCTTTAACTGAGTTGATAACTGCCCTTCTTCCCTCTTTAAGTTAAGAGCCACAAGGGAAGATTCAGATGTCGGCTGACCGATTTCAACCCTTACCTCAGGGAACACTGATTTTAATGCATAATAGGCATAGCTGACAGAGACGTTTGAGTTTCAATGAGCTGCTTTGCACTGGCGCCTTCAAACCTCAGCTTCCTGAGCTTTAGCCTTGGACAGAATGTATAGCACTCTTTGAGTCCTTGGATTACATCTCTCTGTCTCTTCAAGAACATGGTTCATAATATTAGGTGGACTACATCTTGTTAGTAGAGAATGAGCATTTCTGTTACCTCTAAACAAATAAAGGTCACCAATGTCTGGTTGGCCTAGGCCAGCCACTGGCATTTGCTTCTCTTCCTCACCTCCTATAATGTTGGAATGCCGGGGTTAACAAGGGTTGAGTGACACCTTGCTCTCTAAAGCCGGTGCACTAGCTTCTGACCTGAGATCTGTTTCAGAATACTTTGTTGAAATATCTGCCATTTCTGCCATCTTAGTGCTACTCTTAAGAGTAGTAATAGAGTGGCTTAGGATCCCTTGTGAAGCTGTTTGGAGTTTGAGTTTCAGGGGAGTGGCCAAGATGGCTGCAGGGTTGGATGCATATTGAAGAGCTCCACGCCAGGTCCGCTAAACATCCTGTTAGTTCTTCCAGAACCCGCTCGATGCCGTGTGCTGGTAGTATTCCTGAAGCCACGTGGACTTAGGCTGCTGCACTTAATGTGGTCCGAGCCCCAGGATTCACTCTTAGTGACGTGAGCACCAAAGCCCAGCCAACTGTTCTTGAGCAGTGGCCCTGATTGCCGTAGGCTGTGTGGTTGGGGACTGTGCCATGCCCTGGGTTGAGCTCGAGACTGTCATGTCACAGATGGCGGAGGACGTAGGCCTTGTTTGGCTGTTGTGTCCTGTCCCGGGACGCTGAAGGCCGGACTGACTCTGTGAGCGATCCACAGGCCGATTTGTGGTGGACGCGCCCTTCATATCGGTGCTTTGGAGGAGATGCAGGCCTCGCTGCCCGTCGGCCCACTACCTTAACTCAGTGGGTCGGACCACACGCCAGACGTTGTTTATCCTCTGGACTCATGTGGTGTGGCTCTCCCTTCAGGGGCCAGGAGGCCCTTTCACCCTCTGCCCCCCTCCCCAGCAGTGTGTCTCCAGTGCTGCTTGGCCCTGGTAGAGGTCCTGAACTACAGACTGCGTCATCTCCATGCACAGGGGCTCAGAATCACTGGAAGGAAGTTCCTGGAATGCTGCAGTGCCCACCCCGGCTCCCTGACCATCATTGCCACATTCAAGATAGACCCCGAGGCACGAAGGTGAGCTGGCTTATTTGGGGGCAGGGGGGCCTATCCGGAGCTCTACTGATATTACTGGAGCCATGTTAAACATGCATTGCCTCATTGAACTGTTCTCCTTTGCATGATCTGCAGAAATACCCGGATTTTAGCCAAGTTTACTGCTTTTGGAATGGGACATCCCCTGCGGCGCTCTTGAACATTGAGTGGCACCCAACCGGGGGCTGAATGTTAAGGGGACCTTTAAGGTGACTTACACCACCTATGATTTATTAACTGGGAGTTTATTCCCCTACAGCAACTCCTTCAGCACTCAGGCATTGTTAAACCTACTGGGGTATACCTGAGGCGACAAACTCTCCTGACACCACCCATATAGACACCGGCCGCCTTGACAGGCCTCTACCATCCATACAATGAAGCCGTGGTTGAGAACGCCCCAGCCATTGCTCTTCCTGTGGTGGTGCAGCTCAAGTTGAGGAGCAGATTGCAGCAGCCGGGCCCTCCCCATTAAGACATGAAGTAATAAACACTGGGCTTGCTAGGTCTCTCAGTTTCTTGCCCCTCATAACGTATTCTTGGACAGAATTTGATGCCTTCTCTTCGCTGATGCCATTCATTGCTCTGGGGTGAAGCGAACCCAATAAATATACTGCCCCCAACATGGTGAAAACAAAGTTGCATAGAGCCCCAGCGGCAGTTGGGGGTGCTCATGGGACCGAGGAACGCATTTTTGCCAGCGAGCCTGTGGATACGATGCTGGAAGCCACGCCGTCAGATCATTCTCGTCGATTCGACAAACTCCTATCTGCCATTCTGGACATTAAATCTACTCTTAAACCTAAGCTGGACTCTTTGTGTATTGACATGGGCCTCATCCAGGAGGACCACATAAAATTTGAAAGACCGAGTCGTAAATACGGAATCCACGCTGGCCGCCCTGCGACCCACGGTGGCAGATTCTGACAAACGTCTCGGAGCCAAAAAGGAAGAGGTAGAATATTTGCGTGGCTGAGTGGAGGACCAGGAAGGTAGATCAAGGAGGAATAATGTGCAGATTGTAGGCCTCCCAGAGCAGGTGGAGGGCCCAAACATGGATCTATACCTTGAGGACTGGTTCGTGAACACGACTCTTCAGGGTAAACAATCCACCTTTTTTTCCGTCAAGAAGGCTCACAGAGTGCCTTGAAAACATCCTCGCCAGTGGCGCTCCTCCACAGCCAGTGGCTGCCCACCTGTTCAACTGCAGGGACATGGACAATATCATGCAGGTGATGAGAGCCAGGGGATCCTGAATATCGAGAATGCCCAAGTACACATTTATTCCGACTATACCCTGGAAGTTCAGCAGCGCAGATCTTCCTTTATGGAGGTAAAGAAATGCCTCCGGGATCACGGCATTAAATATGCCTTGCATTTCCACGCTACCCTTCGGGTGCTACATAAGAGCACTACTTCATTGTGTGTGAGGATGGCCTGGTCCTGGCTAGACGGCAGGAGTCTCGTGCCCATCATATCTGGGGGCAAAACTGATCCTTCCACCTCATGGCAAGCACAGCAACAATGTAAACCACATAACAGACGTTGACGAAGGGGCCCCACTAGAGAGCAAGCAGTCAAGGAAAGGGCTAGTGTAGGATAAATGTGCGGCGGCCCCCCTCTCCCTCGGGCACTAGGCTCGGAGGCGGAGAGCCGGCACACAGACTCACCAGCAATGACTGCGTCACAGGTTACCATCACAGGTTACTGCTGCGGCCCATTTACCACCCCACAGACAGCTGAGGACTTGCTATGATCTACAACTTTCAAGTTTGGTGGGGGTCCGGGTGGGTGGTTGCTGTGTTTGCGGTGATGTTTGAACATGTGACCTAGCAATCTGCACCGAATAGAGGGCCGCGGGTTGAGGCTACTCTCATGCGGGTCTACCACTGTCGTTGGGTGCTACCCCCCCTGCCTACAAAGTACCACTGGTAAAGACTATTATTTGGAGTTGTTAGCGTTGCACCACAGTGCCGATGGCTGGCTGCCCGTTGGTGTACCAGACTAGGAATGGGCATTAATATTGTTATTCGCAATGTGGAATTTTCTTTTCTTCTAGTGGAGGATGTGATATGATGTATGTGTGAGGGAGCTGCGGGGGAGCTGGGTGGGCTGGTGTTGGGGTTACGGCCTTCTATACAATGTAATGGCTCTTAATATCAACCCGCAGGGATCCTCAGTTATTTTACTGACCTGGAATGTCCATAACCTGGCAGGTTATGCTAAAAGTTATCGTGTTTACCTATACCTCGGCAGACGTCAGATCCTAATTGCACTCCTCCAGGGGATGTATCTTATGTCACAAACACTAGAATCTATGTGCAGATGGTGGAGAGGGGTGTTGATAGGAACCACATACTCCAGTTATGCCAAAGGGGCATTGATTTGGTTGGCTCCAGGGGTACCTCTAGAGGTTTTACACACTCAAATGGACCCAGAGGGCCATTATGCCTTGCTGGAAGGACTGTTCGATGGTCTCCCACTTTCATTAATATTGCTTTATACCCCTAACGCTAACCAAGATCTCTTTCTGCAATCTATGACACAAACGGTGTTGCAGAATGCACTGGCTCCGTGTTTTCGGGGGGACTTTAACTGCACCCCGGACCTTGATAATGACCGTTCCCGCCCTCTATTGCCAGGAGCACAGTCAATATCTCTCGCACAACATTTGCAGAAATTGGCCACTAACACTCAGGTACAGGATGCTTGGCAAGGTCTGCATCTGGACACTAAGGAATACTCATAATATTCAGAGCTACATGATTTACACATTAGAATTGATCTCGTTTACTGCTCCCGGGATACTCTTGCTAGGGTGTCGCAGGCGGAATACCTTGGGCGCACCCTTTCAGATCACTGTCCTTTACAACTGCAATTGACCTGGCGGAGAAGTAAGCCTAAAATCCCAACATGGTGTTTACCCCTGGAGGCCCTCCGCAACATCCCCCTCCGCTCTACTCTCTCAGACAACATAATTTCTTACTTTCAGGACAATGAGGGCTCTGCTTTAGGAGCCGGGGTTGAGTGAGATGCGTTTAAGGCTGTGCTCCGTGGTCACATGATTAAAGCGATTTAAAGCACTAAGTTAACCCTTCGCAGGCAGCTTGGTACCCTGGAGACTGAAGTACAACAGTTTAAGCAATTATCCCCCACTGACCAGTCAGTTGTGGCTCCTCTAGTGCAGGCCAGGCTAACGCATAAAACCACTCTTGAAAAGCTGTGAGCCCTCAACCACAGGGAATACTTGGCTAGATGACACACTGAGGCCGACAAGGCTGGTAGATTACTGGCGTGCCTGCTTTGTTTGGACTCGCCTAGGAACCCGATCACAGCTATATATGGATGGAACGGGGCATTTTATTAATACGCAGGGAAGCATCAACACCACCTTTCACTTATATTATGCTTCCTTGTACAAAGCCTCACAAGGGGAGGATCCTGTCCCAATACAGTCTTTTTTGGGGGAGGTCACTCTCCCCTGCATTCGGCCCGCACAACAAGAGAAGTTAGAATCTCCTATTACCGAAACAGAGATATGCAACGCAATTAAGCAGATGGAGTGGGGCAGGACCCCTGGATCATATGGTTGGCCCTTGGAATTCTACTCTATTTATAGAGAGCAATTGGTCCCCCATCTGCTTCAAATTTACACTGAGGCATCTCTTGACTGGTGGTGAATGTTTGATTTGCTCTGCAGTCCGTCCATCATCTGTGTGTCTTACGATAAGGGAGAGTTGCCCCTGTCCCTCAGGGAAGTGGTGTTGGTGGTCTTGCCCAAACTGGACAGGGACCCACTGCTTTTAGAATCAATCATGTTTATTGCGTGGCAACAAAATAGCAAATACACAGCTTAACTGCCTACATCATAATGCCGGTAGAGCGAGAACCAACGAGAATGACACAGCGTTTAGGTCTACATCCCTGGACCCACTGCTTTTAGGGTCCTATCGACCCCTATCTCTTCTGAATTCAGGCTTTAAGATACTTGGAAGGGTCCTAGCCAACTTACTGATCTTGGCAAAGTGTGGTGCATCATGACCAAAATGGGTTTGTGGCAGGCAGGAACACCTTCCTAAATCTGCCTGGGCTCTTCATGTTAATGGACTAGGCGCATGAGACAGGTGCACGCTCATGGGTTGCCTCCATCGAAATTGAGAAGGCTTTTGACACCCTTGGATGGCATTACTTGAAAGCGGTGCTTAGTAAGTTTGGAATGGGCCCCAGTTTCCTTAAATGGATCTCATTACTCTATAACTCTCCAGTTGTGCAGGTAAAAAAAAGAGGCACGATATCTGACCCCTTTGCCATGGAACGGGGCACCCAACAGGGTTGCTCCCTATCCCCGATTATTTTTGCACTGGCGATGGAGCCACTCACCTGCACGCTCTGACAACATGCTATGAGTTGGGGGATAAAGGCAAATAACTATTCACACATAATATCTATGCATGCAGATGATGCACTGGCATATTTACAGGAAGATGCAGTGATACTCCAGGAACTCATGGTATTGCTGGATGGGTTCGCTTGTGCGTCTGGTCTGAAGGTGAACTGGGACAAATCACAACTATTCCCAATGGCCTTACTGCCTCCCAATCAAAGGAAGGCACTCCCGGTTGCGCCACTCCCATTGTCCTGCAACTCATTTAAATATTTGGCAGTCCTGATCTATAACACTTGCCAAAAGACCTCTTGGATGACAATTTGGGTAGGGCGGTGACCAGTGCCAGGTCCTCATTACCATTCTGGACTGAACTACTGCTTTCCCCTATGGGCTATCTCAAAGATGCTGGTGCTACTCAGATTGTTATATTTTTTTGCCACTCTCCCCAACCTAATCCCACAAACCTTTTTCAGGACTTAAGGGCTTTTTAGTTGCCTTAATATGGGGTAAAGGTAGGAAACAAGTGTCTCTTACTAAATTATATGCTCCCCTGACAGAGGAGGCCTGGGTGCCCCAAATTATGAATACCATTACGCGGCCACACAACTACAATGGCCAATGCACTGGTTAGCTGGGCAAAATATGACAGAACTGGGGTGCTGAACTTGCTCAAGAAGTGGCCCTTTCCCTCTTATGCCCCTGAGTTACCCCTATGGGTGAGGCCTGGTTGCATAGCTCTAGGTACCAGGGCGGAAACAACCTCCTGGACTACTGCTGGCCTCACGTCCTGGTGCGATCTTTACTCTGTCAAAGATTCTTTGCACATTTGAGAGCCTGGTGGATGACTATGGGATCCCGGCAGGTTCCTTCCTCCTGTATGCCTCGCTTATCCGACACTTACATAAAGTCTGGGGTAAAACACATAATGAACCCGAAACATCCAGAATCCTTAAAACCATTATTTCACATGGGACTGGCCATCATGCTATAACTATGTTATATAATTCCATACGCAGGGACAGGGGTGTCCCTCTTACCATGCTCCATGAATATTGGGATGAGGCATTCTCTACAAAGTTCACCGATAAGCAGTGGGTGCAGTGTCTAGGGGTTCTCAAATGTATATCCATGAATGCCAGGCTTAAATATACCCAGTTCAATTATCATACATACCTTACGCCCCACAGACTTGCATGGATGTACCAGGGTTCTCCAGAATTTTGTGGTATGGTCCTGCCCACAATTGACATCTTATTGGACGGCGATAGTAGCAGTTCTATCTGAGGCTGTTGGAGACACTACAATTGGACTGTCCGCATTTCCTTTTGGGGATCACCTCCCGAGTGGCAGCGCACCAGGCACTAAAGTTTCTGGACCTGACGCTGGTGTTAGCCAAATGCAGTATAGCCATGAGTTGGAAGTCAGTGGAATCACCTCCCATCCAGCTATGGCTTACTGACTTACCTACTGGTATTATGGCTGATCTGAAGATATTGCATGGCGCCATGATGGGACACTCTGTCACACCCAGCCCCCCAGATTGGAAGAAATATCTGGTGGTGGTTGAGGCCAGACTAATGGGTGCCCTCTCCTGAATGGTAGTATGTACTGGGGCTCAGACAAATCTGGAGATGCGTAGATTGCCCATGCAGCACCTTGTCGGTGTGACAGACCACCCCTGTGCCGGCACTGGCCTGCCCGATATTTCTGCGCTTGTCAAGTTCCTCCTCTACACAACACATAATCCCTGGCATTATACAGCACTCAATTGAGCTTCCACAGTTATTTCTTCCACATGTTACATGTTGTAGTTATTTCTTGCAAGGTGAAATGCGCAATGGCAATATTAGCTTCAGTGTTTTTATTTAGACATGCAGAATGTGTGGTAACATACAACATATTAATACTGTGATAATACTGTAATAGGTAAAAAGTAAGTATTATGCAGATATTGTACACTACTAAACTCACTGCTGAATGTTATCTCCCATAAGTTTGTCAAATCATCAATAAAGTAATATTTAAAAAAAATAAACTTGAGTTTCAGCTTCAGCATCCCCTGTGTGGCTGCTCTCTTGACTGAGTGGTGGAGGAAACATCGTAAAAAGACTGGGATCTTTAGCTAATGGCGTAATTGAGGTCACAGGAGAGTCACCAGGGTTTAGAACATCTTTGTTGATCCTGGTTTTATTTATCTATGCACAAAAATTAGGAGCAGCAAGTGAATTTACCAGAGACCCAGCGTTTGTGCCAGCTTCTCTTGACTCAGTAACTGTTAGGCTTGTCTTATATGAGGACGTTTCCCAACCTGGTTGGTTGCATCCATTGTCCGCAATATCATGACGTTTCTAGGGGCATACTGGGACCAATGGGGATGGTAGGAGATGCCCCCATAACCACCTGCTGGTGTCAAACCCTCCGTGGCTGACCCTGTATTTTTCGTGCCACCCCTGTTCTGCTATTTCTCAGTTTGTGGAGATTACAAGCCTATTTTTTAAGCATTCCAGGATTCCTAGGATTTTTGGTCCTGGATGGATTAAACCCAGATCTGTGAATGGGGGTGAATGTTTGCATTGTTCAGCATTCCGTCTATCATCTGTACTTTTTTGCTTTTGTTGGCCTCAGTAGGAAGGATATGCCCAGACATGGGTCCCATGCTCACTCTGCGACTGGATTCTAGCTAGCCTGGCTGATGAGGGCCGATACTCCGAAAATGGTCCCAGGATGCTTGTTTCTGGTCTAGGGAGGATCTAGCTTGACAATTCGGGCTGGACTGTTCCAATGAGGAGCAGGGTCAAGACTGATTTGCATATGGCTGGGTCCAAACTGGGATGGCGTGGTGAGCAAAAGAACAATGGATTAAACCCAGATCTGTGACTGAGTATGAATGTTTGCATTGTTCAGCATTCCCTTCATCATCTGCTCTTTTTGCAAAAGTTCAAACACGCCAATGATGAAACAGAGACAGAGTGGTCGATGTGTGCCGAGTATCAGACATGCGAGGCTGAAAGAAAATAAAATATTATATACATACTCGAGAAATGTTCTCTCAGAGAAGCTGAATGGTTGAAATTACGCAGAGCTTTCAGCTACCCTTCTTCTCCTTGAAGCTGACACGTAAACAAGCCCGCTCCCATGGTGGGATGTCGATCCTGCCGAGTTCAAGTAATCCCACAAGTTTTCTCACAGAAGGAAAATGTGAGCACAGCAGTCATTAGAATCAGTGTCTGCACCGTACAGCCGGAGGCCAGTCGCCGATAGGGGGGGGGGGAGGGGAGGAGGCAGGCCACGATAAGGAGAATCTGTCGGGTCAGCATCATGCATCCAAGCGAGCAAAACTGCGGCGGAGACACCACATCAACAGCGGTAGCAAGAAAGGGGTATAGGTCTCTGAAACTGTTGCAGGGATTCTGCTCTGGAACAGAACTATGCTTGGAACCATAGAACATCAGTCAGTAGGGACTGAGTCACCATACCACCTCAATATCTATGATTCTGAGTCCGACTAGCTATTATGCCTCACTTGCCCTCCTAACCTTACCAGAGAAACAAGTGAATTGGCACCCCGGAACACAACACTCTCGACCCTCTCAGGGATCACGGTAACAGGACACACCCTTTCAATCTCTCACTCGTACTCGTCCACAATAAGATAACAATGAAAAGCCCTTTCATTTTAGAGGACAGAGTGGCCTGAACCCCCCCTCCCATGCTACTAAAGCTAAATTACTATATATGAAAGATCTCTGGGATTTCTGGCAGACCCTGTACCTTAGCATGCAAAGATGGACATTCTACCTCTCAGCAGACGCAGTGCTCTTGTCTCAGAATTCTCGTTCCAGATGTGTGTTTTTGGCTCATTTGCTCATCTATATGATAGGGCGTATGTGTACATAAACAACAGCTGCATTCTTGTGTTATGTCTAGGTGCTAGTTCCTGGCCGGAAAGAATAACAAGGGACATTGTTGTTTGACCTTGTCTATGGTGTTCAGATTAAATCCCAGGAAAAGAACAGAACGCAAAAACATATGCAGGCTCCGTGTGAAAGTACAATGTGACACAAACGCAAGCATGTCTAAAAAGTAACATTTGCAAAGGAAATGAGGCTTTCAATAGGAAAAACTACAATGGGCCATGCAGGAAACACACAACACCATCCCTTTGGTGAGGATAATAGCGCTTAGAAAGATACTAGATATGATAAATGTAATTTGAAAGTAAACATGATCAAAGCCTTGTTTCAAAAATGTGAATGACCAAAAATAAAAATTAGAAGAAAAAGTCAATTTAGAAAAATCTTAGAATTAAGGAGCTTTGGAGGAATCCATAATGTTACTCGCCATTTCATAGGCCAAAGACTTCAGAAAGGAATCAGACAGACTCCTCACAAAATGATTGATCAACAGCCCAGGTCACGTGCTCCAAAGAGCAAACATGCTCTCCGGTTGCAGCCAATGCTGAGACAGTTACCGGGCAAACTGCATCCATGTTAACAGACCCTGTATCTTGTGATTCATGCACCGATGCCCACGGTTCCTCTTAGGCCAAAGACTCAAACTTCACATTGTGTAGAAGTCGCAAGCCCAAAGGACAGTTCTGAAAATGGGTCGCTAAGGGACTCATCAGCAGTTCAAATCCAAGACCGAGAGGGTGTCTGCGAAGCCAGGATTATATCCAGTGCCCTTTTAAAGGGACACCAGATGTAGTGGAACACGGGTTGCACACAAGTAAACCAGGCAAACCGAAATGTCAAAGACCAAACAAGATCTAGTTCTTGTAGTAGAAGCATTCCAAAGATATGATTCATCCGCTAGTGTTGGAGCGTTGCCAGTTCCAAAGCGTCCACAAAAGGAGCATCCATTGTGGAGTATCAAGAACAGGATGAGAATACTGCAAATGAGGAATAACAGCACCAGTAATCCTCCGAATACACTAGAGAAAATGGAGTGGGTAAAAGCCCGGATTACTCCAAAGATGGTCTCCAAAGAACTAATGAGGCCAGAACCTACCACTTTTAAAAAGTGTGCAAGGTTGGCCGTACTAGAGGCATTAAATATTTGATGCACTGGTTCTCCGAAATACAGGGGAAAGTTAGTGTTTAACAATGACTGTATTTCACTAGAAGTTCTAGCCACCTGTAATTCGAAGGTCTCGCGAGCAGATGTAAGAGCTACTTCTTGCTGAAACAATAATGCTATGAGTCTGCTTAGTTTGTTGAAGTCTGCCTTCAAAGTTGGAATGGAAGGCCATAGTGAGCTATCTACAATCCCATACGGAGAAGTAAACAAGACATTGCCGTAACAAGTGACTAACTCGGAAACTGACAAAATATATGGGACTGCAGCCCGAATTCCACAGCAGTCTTGATCATTAAGCATGAGATAACTCCCGTTAGAGAGTACTGTAATGAAAGGAAGAATTGCGAGAACCGGGATTCCTTTTAAATAACAAGCCAAATTAGGTGCCGAAGTGTTACATGCTCAGTGAATTTTTACATGTTTACAAACAAGTGGATTTCGGACAGTGGCATTGCATTCTTCACCAGTGATATAAACTTCCTTGTCACTACGATCACAACAATAATCAAAGGGGAGTGACCATGTATGTAACTGATACCTAGGGGTTCATATCTACCCACAGGAAAATGTTTCATGCAAGCTGTGAATTGAAATGTCGAAATAGGCAGTGAAATAATTCTGTGTATTAACCACACCGCCGAAGGCATGTCAGCTACAGTGAATAGGAGTTATTCTCATTTTTCTAAATGCAGCATTGTATAGGTCGCGCCTTTCATGGCCATCAATTGTTGTTTACGTGTTAAATTAAAAGGTGAAAACAAAAAGTACCATTGAAGTAATGTCATGGAACGCTCCCATTTTTAAGTATTTGAAGCATCCAGCTAAACTGCATAATAGATCTAAGCTGACTTTGCCCATGTTGCAGCGTGGACATGTCCCTCTACACAATATCAATAACAGATAACACAATGTTGTTTAAGTTCTAAATACGAGGGGACAGCATATTAATACTGCTATACTAACAGCTAGCACTTTGTCCAAATTATCTTGGTCTCTTTGCCTCAGACTTGCAGCAGCTTCCATTTGGGATAATTTCATTATAAGTAGCATATATAAATATTTTAGAACATGGGGATTTTGGACCCGAATGAAAATCTGACAAATTCATGTCCTCAGACAGATGAGAAAGATGTTGTTTTACTGAAGACAGTGTGGAATGTTACAACCATTGTTGACATATCCTTCCTACTGAATAGGTGGTAATAATACCAGAATGTGTTACCTGAGGGCATCTAGGATAAGGTCTATTTGATTTAAACCCAGGTGTGGAATTAAGCAAATGAGCTTCACAACCATTTATGTCAACTGGCCATAACAACCACCCGCCAGGACTTGAAAATGAAGAATTAAATGTACTGTTTTGCACCATGCTATTTAATAGTTCTTCTGTTAATTGAGAAAACTCTGCCAATTATCAAAACGGGCAACAGAGGGCATTCATTTCTTTAATTTTTGCTAATCCCAGACAAGTAGTTTGCTGGATTGTTTAATTCAGGAAAATCATCTGTGAGAGAATTAAACAGGCTTGCAATAAGGTTTCGGTGCCCTGAACCTGCCAGGACTTCGTACCCCAAATCGATTTCAAATCAATGGTGTCCTTCCAGTAATCATAACCTTTAAGGGCCAACATCTTGACTAACATAGTAGTATATGTAAGCTTAGTTTGAGCAAGAATATACTTCCTTGGTGGTGTTGGAGTTATTTTAAAATATGACATGGGGTCTGAAGCGTCATATTCCGTGAAACACGTGTATTTATCTTTTTGCTTTTGGAATTTTCTGGTGGGGGAGTTGAACAATGTTCCCATTGGGTATAGTTAAAATGGGGACGCTGTCTAACCAGTTCTATGTAGGGAATGGTGTCCATAATGATGCTAGCAGAACTTCACAGCCTAATTGGCAGAGTTTAGGTATAGATCTTCTGATTCAAACACAGTATAATTCTATATGCAGGATCTTCGTCGGACCATAAACATTGAAAGTAACTTTATCCGAAACAAATCCATCAGTCCCTGTAACGGCTGAAATGTTAACGAGGGACAAGTCTCTTTTCATTTTATGCGATGAAGAATGGGGGGGGTCAACACCCCGTCGACCAGTTCTGTAGCAGAGCATTCCAGGAAGTAATGGCCGTTGATTAGTAGGAAAAAACAGCCACAAATCCAATCCACAAGAACAAGAAAATCAAGGAGAGTATGATCCAGACATATATCCAAGGAGGGATCAGATAAGTGCATTTTAACCATGAAAGTGCAGCTGCAGTCTCCATCCCTGTGTGAGAGCAGCAGTCCGTTATTCAGATGCATAGTTCTCACCCTTTTGTCACACGTAGGAGTGGATATAAGCATGTGTGTTTTAGTGCCTTGTTCTCGGTAATGGTAAGTTTTAGAATGCTAATCTTCTGTTATGTATATTGTGCTGAGACGCCTGACCACGCTAGCCTCTCCGACTGTGACACCCCAGGCCGCTGACTCCTTAGAAGTGGAGCTGCTGCATTTGTTCCCCAGCAAAATTGATCCAAAAGACAAGCAGGCCAGGGTTCACCTACCCTTGTAAAGTTGATCCAAATATCTGAGTCAAGCGCAAAGCGAGAGATATGTGCTTACTGTAGACCGTTATCTGCCATATGTCATTAAAACTGGCCCTATCTTCGTGCCCTTAACAACATTAATACCAAAAACATGTATTGATTTACGAACAATGAGTGTTAAAAATGTTATGGCAATGCATGTCAGCGATTTAGTTCCTCTCTTATTTCAAGTTTTACATAATCTTGCCTTCCACAAGAGTTAGCTATTTAATCATGTTGTGTTTGTTTTTTTTTTCCCCGTGTATACTTTGAGTTGTGCCAGTTGTTTATGAGGGGCTTAGATTGAGCCCTCTGACGCCGACGCTGAAGCCACACCAAAGTGCCTATCACAGTCAGTGGGTTGGCCTCTCTGCAGAGCACACAGAACAATGGTCATGTATTCCAGTTGTAATTGCAATTCAGTGAAAATGTGTGTGAAGGGGGTGCACAGATGGCAGAATATTTACAGGGCAAAAGCAAAAGGAAAATAATTGTGAGTGAGTGGAGTGTATGTTTGGAAGAGGTAAAGTGAGGGAGATGTGAGGAAGTGCATTCGGGGAAGAGAGCAAAGAGGGTGCTGAAGAGGAAAGAGAGGTGGTTGAAGATGTGCAGATAGATGAGATGTGCAGTGAAAAAGGACCTACATATCTAACATAAAGCGCACATAACTGAAGGCCAAAACTCTTTTCACAGGTCTCAATACTATTGAAATGTCAGAATTGAAACAATTTGAAAGTTAATTATTTATAACAAATTCTTGTTGTTACTCATTTATCTTAAACAGCTAACAACCATTGGCAATTACATCTTAGAGAGAAACCAAAATACCAGTCAGGTAGCACACTATGGGAATCATAGAAATGTATTTTACAGGTTCCCATTTAGAGAGCCCCCACATTATTCATCGCACTTAAAAACCTGTCTTCACATATTTCTATATGACTGATTACAATCAGTCAGCAACTGTGGGCCCTTCCAAAAGCCTGGTTAGAGCATTTTCTTCCATAGTTGAGGCCGCATGCAGTGCAAGACACTGGGCAAGCACATACTTTAAAAGGCTGAAGTTGTTGCGTTGTACAATTTGCAGATTACAGTAACTGTTGAACATATTTATGCAGTAAGATATACAGCAGTTTTTAATGTTTTTATTATTTCAAGACTATACGTTCCCACTGCTTTATAAGCTTTGCTTTATCACTTAATTAATTTGCTTGATAATGCACCATTTGCCAATCTTTTTTTCAATTTTTTCCCTGGATGAGGACCCAGCCTGGACCCCATATTTGTCCATTAAGCGTGCTTGTGTCGCTCACTACATAAAAGTCTTTCGCCCTACCACTTTCAAATGACAACAGGCGCCACTGCTAGAAAAGGAAGGGTAAGACTTTTTCCCTCATTGGTTAGTTCATATCCTACGAAAAGGACACTGAGAAAGGCAATGTAAGATTTTTTAAAGTTAAACTTGTAACCAAGGTCTGCAAACCGAGATATTATGCTGTCTACTCTAGCTAAATGAGAGTTTAATTAGTTGAGGGCGTGGCCTGCAGGGGCAGCATGGCGAATGCATTTTAGAAGTGCTCCGTCGTCTATCCCCTTAATCCGCTACTTTTCTACTGCATCACTGCTACTATTTGCTTCGGGGCTGTGTCTTCTGCCCCAGTGACACCCCCTGGGGGCCAGCAGAGGCCGTAATGGGAAACGGATGACGAGTTCATAGCTGTAAAGGACGGAGCACCAGTGTCAGGCCGGAAGAACGCAGCTGAGATTGCTCGGACGCGGACCTGGAGACCGGGCCCGACCGCCGGACTCGTGCATTTCTACATGTTGTGCCCCCCTGGAAGTTGGTGTGGGGCGGAGAACGGAGAGCCAGCCCCTGAAACGTGGGGAGCGGCGTGATCTGCGCCCTGTGGGGCTCCTGCGGATGGTGCGCGTGTCGGCTGCGGCCGGACTGGGCTCGGCCTAGAGTGGAGGTAAAAGTGAAGGGAAGCCAGCAGGTTTGCCGGAGGCAGTGCCGAGCGGAGCGGGCTCCCTTTGGGGCCTTAGTTAGGGTCCAACAAACAGTACCGTGAGCTGTCCGGAATCATCGTGGTGGAGGAGGGCCCTCCTAACCCTTGGATACAGCGCAGGCTTTGGAGGGAGCACGTAGCCCGGTTTGGATGGATCATTACCGCACGTGGTGCCCCCATTGGGGAGGGGTGTGGAGCAGAGAGCGGGGCAGTCGACCCCCGGAGCATTGAGAGCGGTGAAGTGCGCAGCTGAGGAGCTCCAGCAAACGGACCATGCATTGGTTATAACCGGGCTGGGACCGGCACAACCCCTGAAGGTACGAGGGAATCAGTGGGGGGGAGCCGGCACTCTGACCAGAGGCTGTGCTGGTGTGGTGCAATCCCAGTGGATTTCAAAGGAAAATGTGAGAGGGGGCCGGCAGATTATCCGGTGGCCGTCACAGTTCGGCGAGGCCCTCATAGGCCTTGAATGAGAAGCGTGGCTGCAGGAAGTGCACAACGGAGACCAGCTCTCATTGGGGACCTGGAATCGAACACCGTAAAGCACTGACACAAACCAGGACTACTCCTGCGGGGGCAGTGGATGAGTGGTGTCGGGATGCACAGGCCTATTATTCTGGCGTGCGGTGGCGGTACGCTTTAAGCAGTGGGGACATTGTGACGTCCTGGTACTCCGGTGACTGTAGGTCACAGAGTGGAAATCGCTGGCTACTTCTGGGAAGGGAAGCGACGGGGGTGCTGCGTGAATTCTGTAGCTGTGGCCTGCTGGGGAGAATATAGATAACGGACCGAGATCCACAAAGGGGGCCCTCCTGAACCAGGATTTGATCAGTACCTGACCGGCAGATAGAGACGGATACGCAAGGCGTGGATGGCGGAGAGTTACGGCGCAGGAGTAGTGGCAGGGGGGGTTGAGATATGCTAGCGGACCCTTACAAGGTGAATAGCCTGAGCAAGTGGCTATTTGGGGTGTTGGCGAACTGTGGACCGGAGACGCGACGACAGAGGAGATAGCACTGGACAGTGCCCTCACGCAGTACACACTCCACGTGCCCCGCACATTGGGTGAAGGGTGCTGTCCCGGCACTTTAGTTGTTTGGAATCTCTGGTGGTGCAACAGGGGAAACTGGTTGTATGTGAGAGAATGGGACGCACTAGGGGAACCGGATCGAGGGCCTCATCGCAAGCTGCGGGTGCCGGGGACGCTGATCTGTCGCAGCAAGGGGCGGACAGGCGCCTCCTGAAGACCGCCTGGATGCTATACTACAGGCCATTGAGCGTTCTCGTACATCTATGGAAGCTAAACTGGACAAGGTGGCATTGGATCTTACTCTACTCCATGCTGACAACCGGAATTTGAAAGATCCGGTCGCTACTGTAGAACAAGAGGTGGCTGAATTGAAGCCGGCCACAGAGTTTCAAGAAAAACAGCAGAATGCCCACGAAGCTCAGATCTGGTATCTGGAGGAGCGTATTGAGGACGCGGAGGGGTGCTCCCGGAGGAACAACATCCGGTTGATTGGACTGCCGGAGGGTGCAGAGGGGCAGGATGCGGTTGCCTTCCTGGAGCAATGGTTGAAAACCATCTTACCACACACAGAATTCTCCCCATTCTACACCATAGAACGGGCGCATCGGGTCCCGGGCAGGAAGACGGCCCCGGGGGCAAGGGCACGTCCGCTCATCTTCAAACTACTGCATTTCAGGGATAGGTATGTGATCCTCCGAGAAACGAGGACACTGGATGATATCCAATATGAAAACGCCAAAGTACTTTTCTTTCCGGACTATACAATGAAGGTTGGGGTCCTTCCTGCCGGTCAAGCGCCAGTTTCGGCAGCTTAATAGCTCTTATTCGTTGCTGTTCCCGGCTCGACTTCGCGTCATCTCTGATGGGAAGTCCAGGTTCTTTGACACGCCTCAGGATGCTTGGGACTGGCTGGAGGCGTCGGGTTAGTATTCTGGCCCAAGACCCACGGGCAATGCTGCGGCATGGTCTGGGGAGGCAGGTGGCAGGAGCCCTCGGCGGCGGCGGACTGGGAGGCGATTCCAGGGGTCTGTGGCGGCACCTGGTCCGGTTCAGATTCGTAGAGAGCAGCAGGCAGTGGTTCGTATTGCGGAACAGATGGCGGACACAGCGATGCCGGAGGACAGAGTGGACACTCCCTTGCACTCATTGGGGGATGGGGGCTCCTTGATAACAGATTCCTCTGATAAGGTTTCTTCGAGAATGCTGGACGAGAGCATGTTTGATGAGAGCCTTACTTTTAAACAGCATGTTAACGCAGTGGCCTCTTCTTCCTTTTATGTTTTAAGGATAATAAAAAAATTGCTACCTTTTCTTCCGTTGAGCACTGGAAAAATACTCATCAGTGCCTTAGTTATGTCAAGAGTTGATTACTGTAATGGCCTTTTAATCAACGCTCAAGAAAATGTTTTGAACAGGCTGCAACGGATACAGAATACAGCCGCCAGGATATTGTCTGGTACTCCGAAGTTTAAGTCAATTTCCAAGGTAAGGCGCCAGTTACATTGGCTGCCCATAAAAAAGCAGAACTAAATTTAAAGCGCTATGCATTGCTTATAAAGCAGTTCATGGTTTAGGACCCGAATATTTGAAAAAAGCTTTTCGGGCATATACGCCCAACAGAGCCTTACGCTCCGCAGGAGCTAACCTTCTGATCGTTCCCAGAACCAATAAAGTTAACTGGGGCGACAGAAGATTTGTAGTGGCAACGGCTAAACTTTGGAACCTGCTCCCCCTACAAATTAAGACCAGCCTAACGCTTCTATCCTTTAGAAAACAAGTAAAAACCTGGCTATTTGAGCAATAAGGGGCCTCTCCGCTTTCCTCTACAGTCCATAGCGCCGAGACACCTATGGGTATTTGTGCGCTCTAGAAATTGCTAACATAACATAACCCCAGACAGCGGATGGTATCGTATGAAAAGTGGCTGTACTGGACATATATTCATGGGAACTGTTGTTTGAATAGTTGTGGATATCCTTAACATTTATATTGTCTGTTTTAACTTAAATTGGGATGGAGCCAGGTGGACATGTTGGGAGTACCTCTGCGTCCCTGAGGGGGAGTTGTTTTTTTCACATATGCACTATAGTGATATGTCAGTAGATGACTTAGTGGGGATACATGATAATACACCCCGCATGGTTACACAACCCCCTGTTTTCCCCATATCTTCGGGGCCAGTAGGACACACAGCTGTGCTGCTGTATTCTGTGTTTGGACGACACACCAATGCTCTGGGGGTTGCCCTTAAAAGGTTTCTTCTTTTCCCGTTTGGTTTTTCCTGCCCCCCTTTTTTCACGGGAGTCTATAGGAGGGGTGATGGAATTGTTGTGATGCATGCCCGACTGCTACTTATCGAGATCCGGGAGGGGGAGGGCGCTGTCCTTTATTGTTTCTTTCCTTTAGCTCTAACATGGGTCACGTGATACTCACTTAGAATGTCCGGGGTCTCCTCACGCCTACTCGTAGGTACGCAGTGTACTCCTATCTTAAACGACATAATGTACATGTAGCACTTTTACAGGAGACGCATTTAGATGCAGTAGAGGTTGCTAGGTTGCAGCGTAGATGGAGGGGTCAAATTTACGCCACAGACTACTCCCTGTTTGCTAGGGGGGCTCTCATATGGGTACGCCCTGGGATGCCCTTTGCTATGGATGAAGTCCAAATTGATGGGGAAGGCAGGTATGTGCTCGTAAAAGGTAGACTGGATGGACGTCATGTATTGCTAGGAAATGTGTATGCACCAAATGTGGATCAAGGTCAATTTTATAGTCAGCTGTCCCTTACTCTGGGGAGGTGGTGTGAGATTCCGTGGTTACTGGGTGGGGATTTTAACAGTGTCTTAGACGCAGGGACTGATAGATCCTTTCCTTGGCGAAGTGGGAAGAGAACACGGACTACGGTGGCTGTTTTCTTCACCCCTGACCGAAAGGATTATTATATCCGGGCCATCCGTTTACACTTTCAATTTCTGGCTAATGATACGGTGGTTTTATTTAACCTATTCAATCTGAAGAAATGCATCCTACTTCGAGGATTATTGTGTTCTACAATTCAGCTTTTCGATAAGAAATCCACTATATTAGGTGAGGATCTACGCAGTATCACTTTCCTGGATGATCTTTATATCCAATGACTTCCATTATACCTCAAAATCAACATCCTGAGGTATAAGCCCTGATGAAGTTCCGAAAGGTTGTACCTAAAGGGAACGAAACGCGTTGACTGTTTTTATGAATAAATTGTGGAATAAAAGAAGAATTTGATAAAGTAAAAAACAGACTATTTGTACTATGTTCAGTGCACCTCCTATTGTTAATAAAATTTTGGGAATCTGTAACCAGGGGCACTAAAAGGTGACAAGTGCTGGAGATTTGTGCACGAGCAATCTGATATGGTAGCAGAGATATAGTGATAGTGCTATCCACTGAAGTCCGTCACCTAGGTTTGGTTGTTTGCAGATCCTTTCCTCCGCTTAGGGGCACGGCCGCCACGACTAACTCCGCGGTGCTGAATGGCTGGGTACGGGGTTGGGGGCTGGTTGACGTTTGGAGACATCACCATTCGGGAGTGAGGGTGTATTCTTTCTTCTCGGTGCCTCATAACCTACATGTCCGTTTAGATAGATTCCTAGGGTCCCCCTCCCTTCTTCCATATGTTTCGGGATCGGAGTACTGGGGGCGCACGCACTCAGACCATAATCCTCATTCTGTTGTGCTGGCCTGGGAGGGTGGGATCCAGAGGGTCCGAACATGGAGGTTACAACCGGCAATGCTAGAGGACTCGAATTTTTGGGAGTCGATCAGAGGCGCATATTGGGGATTACTTTGAGATTAATACGGGGACCGCATCCTCACCGATGGTGGAGTGGGCAGCCATGAAAGTCACCCTGAGGGGGAAGCGTTTGGGACTGGGCTGTGGGCTGCGACAACAGGTGGCATCGGACTTGCTGGACATAGAACGACGTCTGTTGCCATTGGAGTCGAGAGTGGCTGCAGATTCTGGGGAATTGGCTTCCTTAGAGGAGGCGTGTAAGAAGCATGCAGAGCTGCTTGATCGGCAGCGTTGTCTCAACTTTACAGCACACTCTGCGTCTGTGCATGCCAAGGCGGATCGCTCGGGCTTCTTCTCGCCTGGCTAATCAAGCAGGAGCAGTCGGCTGGACCGATTACAGCTCTTCGATCTTCAGATGTGAGACTTAAACACACACAGTTAGACATACATGGTGAACTGACTGCACACTGTACACGGCTATATAAGTCTGGTCGACAAGCCCCGGAGGGGACGATACATTCATTTTTGGATGGGCTTCCTTTCTTGGCCCTGTCGTTGGAACAGAGGACAGAACTAGATACCCCGCTCTCGTTGGAGGAAGTCAGAGGCACGATGAGGGCTTTGCCATCTGGGAGGGTTCCTGGTCCTGACGGGTTCCCTCATGAATTTTACAAGACATATGCTGACCCTTTGAGCGCACACTTGCTCAAAGTCTACACGGGAGCACTTGAGATCCTTGCCCTCCCAACCTCAATGATGGAGGCTACGCTGGTAACGCTTCCCAAGCCAGGGCAAGATCTTACATCGGCGGGGGCCTACCGCCCCTTGGAGCTCCTAAATGGGGATTATAAGATCTTAGCGAGCATCTTGGCAAATAGGTTGGCGCCGCTGATCCCGCAATTGGTCCACCAGGACCAAAATGGGTTTATACCAGCCTGTAACACGTTGCTTAACATACGACGACTGTTCAGGGTGATGCGCTGCTCTCCTGAGGATTGGCCGATGGCCGGTTGTGTTGTGCTGGACCTGGAGAGGGCCTTCGACACGGTTGAGTGGCCCTTTATGTTCGCAGTGCTTCATCGCTTTGGATTTGGCCCGTACATCATGAGTCTCATTCGACTATTGTATGAGGCTCCCAAGGTCCGGCTGCGGCTAGGGACTCTCTTTTCTGATCCCATATTGATAGAACGGGGAACCTGCCAGGGGTGTCCCCTTTCCCCATTGATCTTTGCTCTGGTGATTGAGCCACTGGCAATGGCACTGCGAAATTCAGCGCATGAGTGGGGGATAAGCCTTGGGGATGGCATGCACATGATTTCGCTCTATGAGGATGACATCTTAAGGACGTTAAGGATATTTTAGCGATCCCACGAGTCATCCCTGATACGTTGAGATCCTTTGCATCTCTGTCAGGGCTTGGTGTGAAATGGGGCAAGTCCTGCTTGTACCCCTTTATTCCGGGTGCGGAGGATCCGAGTTGGGAGGTGGACGGAACGGTAGTGCGCTGGCAACCAGTAGCGTTTAGGTACTTGGGAACGCGCATCTATCATACTGATCAGGACCTTTTGGATGGTAACATCACTAGGGCAGTTACAGCACTCAAGTCTCAGATTGAGTTTTGGAAGACGCTTAATCTTTCGGTTATAGGCAAGGTGGAATTAATTAAAATGGTCATGCTGCCGCGTCTCCTTTATTATTTTTCTAACCTACCGCTTTACCTGCCTGTGTCCTTTTTCACTCACTGGAGAGGGTTGGCAGGGATTTCATCTGGAATAATGCACGGTGCAGGGTGGCGTTGGCAAAGCTGTATCTGCCGCGATCGAGGGGTGAGCTGGCCTTACCCAACTTAGAACATTATTTTTTGGCATCTCAAATTCTGTGGGTAGCAAAATGGGTGGAAGAACTGCATTTATCTGACTCGGCGGAGCATGCTCCCCCGTTCTCTCAGGATAGGATTTTCTCCTTATTCCACCCCTGCAACAGATCACATGAACCTCTTCCCCTACTAGTCCAGGTTGCACAGAAATGTTTCCGTAGGGCCTCGTCTTACTAAACACATCACACCATATGCACCAGCTGTGCCCATATTGGGTATGCCGACGGGGTGGGGGCGAGTCCATGGTACGGACCTTGTTGAATGGGTGGCGGCGGGTGTTACTACCCTCGGAGACATGTACGTAGAGGGCGCACTACAATCGTTCCTCAATATCGCGGACGAAGACGGGATTCCCCCAGGCCAATTTCTGAATCATGCCTCCTGGATAGCTGCGATGAGGCGTTGGTGGGGGGGCATTTCACAGGAGCCCCCAACACATCTCCTCCTGCAATATGTGCATGTCATGGGCACGGGGCGCCACCTAGTGAAGTGGTTTGCGGAATCGATCAGGGAACATATTATGGTGGACCTAGCGCCATTACGAGTCAAATGGGAGGCAGACCGGGGGAGGTCTTATTCGGAGAAAGAATGGGTGGTGGTATTGGAGAGTCCTAGACAGGTCCCCAGGAACGCCCGTTTTAGATTGATCCAATGTTACATTGTCCACAGGGCCTATCTCTCCCCGGATAAAATAAATAGATATTTCCACAGGCATGATGCGTGCTGCCCGCGCTGCAGGCTGGTAGATGTTGATCTCCTACATATGCTTTGGTCCTGCCCCGATCTGTATACATACTGGGAGGGGGTGGTTGGGGCGTTAGCCACCAGCACTGACAAGGAGGTACCGAGGACTTGGGAGGTGTGCATCACCGGGGTATTCCCAAGAAACAAAAAACATAAAGCATCCACTAGGTATTTGGATTTGGGTTTGATTGTGGCCCAACGCCTAATAACATGTAGGTGGAAGGCGGGGGAGTCCCCGCCGTTGAAAGCTTGGTTCCTATCCATGCTGAATTGGGTTAAGGCGGAGGCGGTCTCCTTGGTACGTGAGGATACGTTGGGCTGCGTAAATTCCCCATTTCCGATACATGGAATGCAATGCTGTGCACACTGCAAGGACTGTTGAATCCTGACGACCCCTTGGATGCTCCTACTTTAGATTAATATTATGTCATTCATGTGTAGACCTATGGCCTGGGTTATATTTTGATTTATGGACGGCGTCCAATACACCCCTACACTGTACTGCTATTCTCTTTGGCATCGGGATGGGCACCCATATGATGGCTGGCAGGGATCTGCTTTATAGCGTTTGGTATTCGTGTTTCTTTGCCTACCCTTAGATGACTCCTGTTTCCCTTTCTACCCTCCCTTCCTGATAATGTTCTTATGTTGGATGTTTTTTATAAGATTGTTTGATTATATAAGTAAACTGATGTGTTATGGCAGAGTGAATCCATAAGAGCCATAAATATGTACTTGTAATGCGATTGTACAGTTGAGTTATACCGAATCACGATGAGACTAAACGGTATTGTTGCTGGAGGGAGGAGATGCTGTGAGTGCTGGGGTATCCCACTTGCTGTTTCCTTTTTACGCCTAACGCTTTTAATGCAAACATGCCACTGAGCTGTTATTTCCAGGTTAGGAAAGCCTAAATTACCTACTGGTGCTGTATGAGTATTTTCACGTTGGTATATTGTTCTCCTTTTTACTTTATGTACAACACATTAATAAACAGATCAAACAAAAAAAATGAGAGTTTACTTAGGGCCAGATGTAGCAAGCGAAATAGCGATCGCAAATGCTGAAATTCGCATATTATCAGCGTTTGCGATCGCACTTTAGCTGTGTGCTATGTAAGTAGGCAAATACCTACTTGCAAAATAAGGAATTGCAAAAATTGCGATTCCTTATTTTGCACAAGCATTTAGAGAATCGCAATTTGCGATTCCCTAAATGCTATGCTAGTAGGCATCGCAAATTGCGATATTGCCTTAAGGAATCGCAAATTACCACCAACTTGAAGTTGGTGGTAAGTTGCGATTTCCTTTAAAAAAGCAAATTTTTTCTTATTTCAAAGTGCCATGTGGCACGCATACATGCCCTTAGGGCATGTATGTGCGCTACAAGTGCACACATGCACAATTCAGGGGTGCAACAGGGTGTCCTTTTGAAACCCTTGCACCCTTGAAATTGCGTGCGCAATTTGCGAGTACCTACTGGGTACTCGCAAATTGCGCACGCAATTCCCATTCATTCTTATGGGCCTTGTGGCCCGTAGGAATGAATGGGAAGCCATTCCTTATTTGCGAGTCGCAATTTGCAAGTCGCAAATAAGGAATGTGTAGGAATCGCTAAAATTATTGAGATTCCTACCTACATAGCATTTTGCAAGTCCTTAATAGCGATTCCCTAAAAATCGCTATTAAGGACTCGCTAAACTGATTTTACCTACATCTGGCCCTTAGTTGTCTGTTAAGTAGATATCCTCAAAGTAGGGCAGAGCATCCGGGTTGATATCATGGAGAATCGACATACTGTGTGCCGCTAAGACTCCCGGGCTGTTCTTGTCGCCCATGGGAAGGTGGGCATAGCGCCTCTGAAAACCGGGTGCGCTAAATGCAGACCAGTCATGGCTCTCTGGAGCTTAATTGTGACTGAAAAAAACATTGGAAATGCCCCCGGTAGTTTACATTTTTTTGGGGACTATATTATTAACGAGTGATATACTATGTGTATCTTGTACTGCAAAAGAGCGTATATGACTATTTAAATGCCTGTATTCTAAGAAAATGCGATAGGAATTAACTGGTTTTTAGTACAGGTAAAAGAGGATTGTTTCTTTGAGATACACAGGGTTCAGTTACCCCCTGGTACTCCAGTTAGGAAAGAATTTCCTTAACGGGTGCTTTTGCATCCTGTTTAGTAGAATAATTTGGTGAGGAGAATCCTTATCCGAACCTGCATGATTATGATAAAGTACTAGGGCCAAAGCAAGGGCCCATTCGGAAGCAGCAGCTTGTTTCACTTCGTCAGGCACAAGGTGCAAAAAAGAAGGGCGAATGACACCCTCTCCTCTGGGCATGAGAGAACAAAAGGTGGGGGCCAGTTGATCTCTGCTAAAAGAATATCATACTGTTATATCCTTTCTTCCTAAACCTCTTGGTATGATCCGTTCCCCCCTCCATTTACCCTCTCCTTGGTTTCCTCCACCTGGAGTTAACCTTAGAATGTTGGCAATATTGTCAGTTGTGGAGAGTGGATGGCCAATAAAGCTATACTGAGAACTACTCCTGTTCCTGTCATTCCTTACTTTCAACACTGGCGACGATTTACTGAGAAGGGGGCAGTGTTGGCCATTTCCCCTCTGTGTACTCTCTCCAGATACAGAAAGTGTGACTCCGGGATTACAATTCTAAGAAGAAGAACGTGGGCACTGACGGATTAGCAGAAGAAGATAAGAATAGTAAAGAAGATAATACATCTGCTATTAGGATCTAGCAGCATACTACGAACGTTTTTCACGACTAAACAAGGTGAACCAAGTCTGCACTGTGACAGGTTGATATTACCAGTGATTTTACTGTACCCAAGTTCATGTAGTGTATTTTCAAGTCTCTACATGCGTCTAAAGAAAAGGAAATCCTTATCCTGTAATCTATCCAAGAACATATAGTCGGCTCGCCGTCTGGGTAGGAGGAGGTGTGCTAGCGGAGATATACAGAGATTTATGACAAAGCCCACGGTAAAATGTTAAGAGGATTGGGCTGCTACCTATCTTGTCATATCCTGACGAGATTCCTGGCGTTCGAGTGTGCTCGGCGGTTGGTGAAGCAGCCGCATGTCCACTTAGCCGCCGCTGCCGTGCTGAGGTGAAGTGTTCGAGTTCCACAGCGGCTAGGGCTGAGGAGAAGTCTGTGTTCCTGTTCGGTTCCTACGGCGAGGGACACACCACTTCAACACCGCTGCACTCGCACCAGCCGGAACATGATGAGGTAGCCGATCCCTGTCACGGATGTCAGGGAGGAGGAGCCGACAGCACAAGCTTTTTCCTGGGCGTCTTTCTTCAGGGAGTAGCTTCTCTTGTTCCGCCCCCTTCTGGTTCCTGTCTATTTCCTTGCAGGCGCAGTGTGGGGACAGCACTCATTGTACCTGCGCACCAGTTTCTGCCGTTCTGGCAGTAAAATCAGTTTCACCTCTGCTGCAGTAGGATTCGTGTGCAATTTTCCAGACAATAAATATTAGATTACATAAGGAAGGAGAAATGTTCAAAGGACCTTTTCAAGATACCGCTTTCTTTAAATCTGTAAGTACTTTTTAGGTTGATACAGCGAGGCTATTTTTTGGTGACATCTTTACATTGTATTTTCTATTATATATTCACCAACTTTTATATAAAGTCTTGGGCTGTCTCTTTTAATATTGTGTCCAGCAATTGTCGGAGCACTGTTTTGTATAGCATATTCTCAAGTTCATCCTTTTTCCCCCAGTACATTTTTCCATCTCTGTTTCCTATTTCACCTCTTACTCTTTCCCCTGTTGCCTTCTCCCACTATCATGGCTGCAGCAAGCATGAGCCAACCTCCTCCTTTCTTAAATGAGGTAGGAGAGCCTGAAATAAGCTGGAAGGAGTGGGTTAAACTATTTGAATCGTATCTTATAGCCATTGGAGGGGAACGATTCAGTTCAGTACGCAAGCAACATATTCTCCTCCACAATTTGGGTGTACGTGGGCTTAAGATTTACGAAACATTACCAGAACCTGAAATTGAAGGTGAAGGAGCAGATGAGGGGATGGACATATTTATGATCACCATGAACAAGTTGGAAGTGCACTTTGGTGATAAAATAAATGTAGTTTTAGAGCACCACAGATTTTTTAGCAGGACTCAAGGTAAACAAGAGTCCGTGACAAATTACGTGGCTGCATTGAGGGGTCTCACCCAATTGTGCGAATTTGGCAACCTCACTGATTCCCTGATAAGAGACCAACTTGTTCGTTGTACTAATAATGTACGCATCCAGGAGAAGCTTTTAGCCAAAAACCCTTGTCTAAGAGAGGCAGTGGCTATTGCTAAATCAGTTGAACATACAGCAAAGTGCATGAGAGAAATGAAATCCAATGCAGAAATGGTAGCTAGCATACAGGAGGTGGAGGAAAGGAGTGAGGTATGTAAACTAAAGAATAGGGAAAGCGTGAACAACAAGACCACTAATAATGAGAGAAGTCTAAAGTGTTACAGATGTGGCAGCAGCAATCACCTAGCTAACAACGTGCATTGCCCAGCAAAAGGTGTAACTTGCAAAAAATGCAACAGAAGGGGGCATTTCGCAAGAGTATGCAGAGAGGGTGACCCCCATGTCAAGGAGGGTGGTGGTGTAGAAGGGTCTATGGTAAAGGAGGTAAAATGTGTACAGCCTTTTGAGAAGAAATTTGTATTACAGCTTAAAGATTGTTCAACCAGTGTCAATGTCATTTATCCAAAGTGTGAAGTAATGTTGAATAACAAATGTATAACAATGTTTGCAGATTCCTGTTCCCCTTTTACACTTCTGAACAAAAATGATTATGAGTGCTTTAGGGAACAGGTAGGGAACACATTGCAGGAGGCTGATATATCACCCACAGGGTACAACAAGGAGCCCATACCCCTTTTAGGAATGAAGGAGATGCACATTCAGTTCAAGGGTAGGGATACATATGGTAAAGTATACATTGTAGAGTCGGGGTCCAACCTGTTGGGATGGCAGCACCAAAAGGAACTAGGAATCATTTTAGATCCCAACAAGAAAGAACAGGTCCTTCTTACTACTGAGAACCCGGATGGGGGCAACATTTGTGATGAATTTCCCAGATTGTTTAGGGAAAAGCTGGGCCTTTTGCAAAATTTCCAACACAAAATCAAACTCAAGGACAATGCCAGACCCGTGGTTCACAAATTGCGCCCAGTTCCGCAACTAATGAGAGAGCCTCTAGAAAAAGAACTAAATAAATTGTGCGAGATGGGAATTACTCAACCCGTGGAATGTTCAGAGTGGTTGGCGCCAGTTGTGATCGCAGCCAAGGCCAATGGGGAAGGCATCCGTCTATGTGTAGACTTAAGGAGCCTCAATGAGAGCATCTGGGTAGAAAGACACCCACTGCCGAACATCAATGAGGTGCTCAGTACCATGGGCCAGGCGAGGTACTTCAGCGTCATCGACCTATCTATGGCTTATCACCGGGTGGATCTGCACCCGGAATCGAGACCACTTACTGCCTTCATAACCCCTCAAGGTGTGTACATGTTCAGAAGAATGCCGTTTGCGTTAGCGTCCGCTGCTGCGGATTCCCAGAAGATCATGCAGCAAATCTTGAAGGACGTTGACCGCTCCATGTGCTTCCAGGATGACATCTTGGTGTATGGACGTACAGTGGAGGACCACGACTGCACTCTTAGGACCGTCTTCAAGAAACTCATGGATGCAGGTTTGATGGTACAGAAGTCTAAGTGCAGGATAAGGGTTACATCAGTCGAATACCTTGGGCATTCAATTTCTGAAGAAGAGTTTAAACCTAAAGGAAACCTGCTAGGTGCTGTGAGGGATGCTCCATATCCAAAAAACAAAGACGAACTCAAGTCCTTCCTAGGGCTGATGGAATACATGGCCAAGTACATAAAGAACTTTGCATCCAAATGCGAACCAGTACAAGAATTACTAAAAAAAAATAAGGACTTTGAATGGTGCGAGCAGCATAAATTGGTGGTGGATACGCTCAGAGAAGAGATCCTAAGTTCGCCTGCTTTGGGGGTTTTTGATCCTAGGAGGAAAACCATTCTTACCACGGATGCATCCAATTAAGGATTGGGAGCTACACTATCGCAAAGAGATGGAAAGGACGAAAGGATCATCGCCTTTGCTTCACGGTGTCTTACGAATGCAGAGAAAAATTACTCTGTAATTGAAAAGGAGGCCCTTGCGTGCTTCTGGGCCGTGAAGCATTTTAAATTCTTTCTGTGGGGGCTAAACTTCACCATCCGCACGGATCACAAGCCCCTCACCTTTATCTTCACCGTGAAGGGTATGGAGAACTGCACTCCGCGCATTGGGAAATGGATTCTGGGCCTAGAGAACTTTAATTTCAGAGTGGAATATGTCTCTGGTGAAGACAACACAATTGCTGACTTCTTGTCAAGAACACCCTTGGAAGTGGAACAACCTGTGGAGATGCTAGACAGTCCCATCATGATGATGGATGATCCAGCAATTACAAAGGAAGAATGGAAGAAAGGCATGGAAGAAGATGAAGTTTTGGACAGGATTAAGATCAAATTGAGAGATGGGTGGCCCAGCAAGTGCAGTGATCTGGAAGATGAACTCAAGGACTTCTGGGAAGTCAGGAACAAATTAAGTATCATCGATGACAAACTCTACCGACAAAATAGAGTTGTACCGCCTGCAGGTCTCAGAAGGAGGATAATCGAACTTGCGCACGAAGGACATTTGGGACGCAGCATTACCAAAAGTAGAGTGCGTGCTAATTTCTGGTTCCCCAGGAGGGCCACCATGGCAGAGCAGATTGTGAAGGACTGCGTCAGTTGTGCCAGAAGTGATAAGTCTAAATCCCTACGCAAGGCACCTTTGTCCCCTGTTATCGTACCCCTTAAGCCGTGGAGTAAACTAGCCATGGACATTATTGGACCCATGGACAACCTGAGTATCCAGAAGAGGTTCATGTTGGTTTTGGTTGACTATACATCCCATTGGGTCACGCAGAAGTTTGTAAGTCGCATAAACACTAATGCCGTCCTGGTCTTCCTCAAGGACGTTTTCTCCAAGGAGAGCATACCTTCCACCATAGTCACCGACAATGGTGTACAATTTACATCTCAACCCATGAAGGAATTCTTTTTTTAATTTTTTTTAATTAACTTTGTTTATTGACATTTTTGTATATTCGTCAACTTAACAATGACAGTACAAACAAATAGGCATTACATTGATCCTTCGTGGTTACATCAGTACAATGCAGAGTTATGATCAGGCTGTACAGAACCCAGTACACATCATTAGTCATATACATGGTGAGTTTACACAATAACCTCATTAATGGCAGATCCCGCTATCCTGTGAACTATCTGTCGCAGAGGGCAGTCAGTCCGTGCCGGGGTAGAGTTATCCTCTGCGTCCCCCGCAGCCACCCGCAGTAGGTAGCTGGTGAGGGGCTCCCAAATGTCACAGGGTTTCGAACGGGCGGGGAGTAACTCTGCATATATATTATTTTGTTCTTGGCAATACGTGATGTCAGTTAACCAGTCCTTAAACTTGGGGGCCCTGCCCCTGCCCCATCTGCAAGCTATTCTTCGTTTGGCCACCAGAAGGCCCATCGCCAGGAAGCGCCTCACGCGGCCTTTGTACCCTGAAAGGTGTCCCAGGAGACCCATTTCTGGTGTAAGTGCCAGATGTCCTCCCACCATATCCCCCAAGGCAGTCCCCACCTCCGTCCAGTAGCGCGCTACAGACTCACACTCCCATGCAACATGTAAAAAGCCCGCTCCCTCTCACTTGCAGCGGTCACATCGGTCGCTGTCTCGCAGATGTAGTTTGTACAGTTTTGCTGGGGTATAGTACATTCTGTGGAGGAATTTAAAATGGATGATTCTGAATCTACTATTAGCTGTGATGCGTTCGGTTTGTTGGCAGCTAATGGCCCAGGCCTCTTCTGTGAGAGGGTGGCCCAGTTCAGTTTCCCATCCCTGCTTTGCCTTCAGGGTGTTGTGTGTCCCCGCCCCAACTGTGGCTTTATATATACGGGACACAGCGTGAGGTGCCCCCGCATGGAGCAGTTGATGAAGTGAAAGCAATGTGGGGGGTTCCTCTGGGAACGCCGGGGTTGCGGCCTTAACTGCTTGTCTCAAGCGGATATATAGAAAGCGGTCCATGACGGTGGGAGCAGCAACGCCAAAGAATTCCGTAGCAGCTTTAAATTGCCCCTTTTGGTATAAATCCCCCCAAGTGTGTATGCCGAGTTTTAGGAGCATGCGTTTTCATATGCCTTCTTGTGTGACCGGCAAGTTACGTTGGTCGCGCAGGGGCAGGAGCGGGGAATATAGCATAGGAGTTTGGGACCGTTTGGCTAGAGCTTTCCACGCAGTGTTAGTGCAGGCAACCGTGGACCGTTTTCCCCCAGCTGAGGTGTCGTCAGCCCCAGGAACCCAGCGAGTGGGGTAGGGTCCATTAGCCCCTGTTCGACCGCTAGATGCGTCATAAAGAGGGAGGTTCGAACCAATATGCCGCAAAGTGTGCCTGGGCGCTAAGATAGTATATTTCAGGGTCGGGTGCTTCAAAGCCGCTCTGGGCGAACAGGAGTGTAAGGGTGGACCATTTGATTCGGGGCTGTTTCCCACCCCAAGCTAAGCGGATAAGCTGGCTCTTCAACCTAGTGAAGAAAGGGCGTCCAGGGGAAAAGGGGATATTTGTGAACAAGTATAAACATTTGGGTATGATGACCATTTTTATTAAGGCCACTCGGCCAGCCAGGGAGAGCGGGAGAGCTACCCATCTAGTGATTAATTCTTCCACCTTCTTAAGGACCACTCCATAGTTAGCTCGTAATAGCTCATCTCTGTCTTTGGTGATAGTGACGCCCAGGTAGCGAACCTCATCTTCGCACCACTGTAGCGGTAGTCCAAGGGGAATGGGGCGGTGCTATTGGTGAGTGACATGATTTGGGATTTTCCGAAGTTGATGGTGATACCTGAGAAGGCCCCAAATTTAATTATTTCACGTATCATGGGGTTTAATCCTTCCACAGGATCTCGCACATAAAGTGTGACGTCGTCCGCATAGAGCGAGATTAGTACTGGCCTAGTGGGGTAGTCTAGAGCATATTGTTTGTGGTGTTGTCGCAACATGGCTGCCAGCGGTTCCATGGCTATTGCAAATAACAAGGGTGATAGGGGGCACCCTTGTCGCGTGCCCCTGGAGATGCCGAAGGCGGGAGAGCGTTCTCCATTCAGGAGTAACGAAGCCCGGGGTCGATGGTACAGAAGGTGAATCCACTTGAGGAACCCCGGAGGGAATCCCATGTGCTTTAAGACTGAGAATAAGTACTCCCATTCCAAGGAGTCGATCGCTTTGGTGGCGGCCAAAAAGACCGCCACCGCCTGTTCCTCCTGGTCGATTCCCTGCATAATGGAAAAGAGGGTCCTCAAATTGTGCGAGGTGGAGCGCCCAGGTATGAAGCCCGCCTGATCGGGCCTGATGAGATTGTCCATCAAAAGGGTGAGACGGTTGGCCACCACTTTAGCTAGAATCTTCACATCGCAGTTAATCAGGGATAAAGGTCTATACGAGTCCGTGGATTCGGGGGCCTTCCCCGGTTTCAGCAGCGAGACCAACTTGGCCTCCCTCATGGTAGGCGGGAGCGACCCTGTCTGGGCAGCCTCCTCATAAACCGCTCTCAGGAAGGGGGCAAGCGTGTCGATATAGGTCTTATAGAACTCGATGCCAAGACTGTCGGGTCCGGGCGCCTTTCCATTCCCTATGTGCATGATGGCTTCGCGTATTTCGTCCTCCCCTAGGTCAGAGGCTAAGAATTCATGCCGCCGGTTGCTGAGCCAGGCCAGTTCTATCTGCTGTAAATATAGTGGGGTCTCGGCTTGACGTGTTGCGCATGTCGTGTACAATTTATGATAGTGTGCAGTGAACACCTCCATTATGGCAGATGTGTCTCGGTGGATCACTCCTGCCTCGTCCCGAATAGCCAGCACGTGGTTCGCCGTTCTAGGTGGACGGATGGTTTCGGCTAGCGCCCTACCAGGGCGTTCGCCCTCTCCGTATTTGCGCGCAGTGTAGTATTTGCTGCGGAATAGGCATTGCCTCTCCGCCTCGGTTTGATACTTCATGAGGAGTTCGCGTATCGTGGCTAATGTGGGTCCTGCGCCTGTTGCGTGTTTGTTCGTTTCTTGCTGTTTAATCTGGCGTTCTAAGTTCGCTATAGAAGTGCGTATATCTCTGAGTATGCCTCCAGCTTTAGCGATACAGTGGGCTCGTACTGTGACTTTCAGAGCCTCCCATACTGTAGCCAGAGAGGACACAGAGTCAACATTGAGTCTCAGGAATTCCTCTAGTATTTCCCCCAGTTCTGTCTGAAACACCATGTCTAGGAGTGCCGTGGGTTGTAAACGCCACTGCCTGGGTTGGGATGATAGCCCGGGTGGGTGTATGGCCATGAGTACCGGGGAGTGGTCTGAGTATGTGCGTGCCAGGTGACGCGAGGATAGGGCGTATAACGCTATGTCTTGCAAGGTGATCCACATGTCCAACCGGGACCAAGTGTTGTGTACTGCAGAGTGAAAGGTGCCCTCCCGCCGTGCTGGATGATGATGGCACCAAATGTCCACTAGTAAGTTGTCTGCAATAATTTGCTGGAGTTGGCGTTGCGCCTTAATATAGTGGTATGGTAGCGGGTGGGAGCGGTCCTGCGAGGGTTGCAGCGTGAGGTTGAAGTCCCCTCCCCAGATAAGATGCGTCGATCCTATGCTCACTACCTTTGCCCATAATGTTATGTAATAGTCTTTGTCGTCCACGTTGGGCCCATAACTACACACTAGTGTAACAGAGGCGGAGGCCAGTCTCCCCCACGTCACGCAGTACCTGCCCTGTGGGTCCAATGAAAAGCCATCCTCAGTGTATGGCACCCCTTTTTTTTATCAGTATTGCAGCGCCTCTGGAATAGGCGGAATATGAGGAGAAGTACCTGTGTGAGGCCCATCTTGTTGCGAACTGGGGCTGCTGGGAGGGGGGCGGTGCGTTTCTTGCAACATAGCTATACTGACTTGGTGCCTATCTAGGTAGGCTAGTATGTGTCATTTTTTCCTGGGTACGCCCAGCACCCTGATGTTCCAAGTTAGGAGACCCATGTGTGAGGTGGTGTCTGGTGTGCGTCGCTCACCCGTCATTTCCTAATTTCTGACTGGTAGATAGGTACTGTGGATCTGTACTTGTATGAGAGCATGTTCTATAACCACGTAGTCTGTCATCCAATGCTAAGTCTGTAATGCCTAACATTCTACCCCAACATTCCCCCACAACGGCGACCCCAACCTGCCGTGCATAGGACCCTCCCTCTGCATCCCTCCCACAACATCAAGAAATCCTTGAGACAATGGTGCCACCAGGACCTTGAATGAGAAGTGCTCTGGCCATGTTACGGGGTTATATGACATTCGCATTATATGGAGATCACGGTGCATGAACAGGCAAACATAAAACATCGGGGTTACTGATAGAAAGCAAGTCCCAGGGTAATTTACAGTCCATGGTGACAATGTCTCTTTAGCAATGCAACAAAGGCAACCGCCTAACAGTAAAGACCCCACAATTAGGGGAAAGGGGAGCTCCCTTAGAGACGTGTGTCCTAGGGGGCGTGGCGGCTCTTCCTGCACCAAGGTAGTGTGCAGAAGGGGGCCCTGGAGTGCCAATACTATACCCGGCGGGGTCCTCCCCGCCTATTAGAAGACTAAAGAAGGGTCGGGAGGCAGTATATCAGTTTAACTTCGTGTTACCTGCATAATGAAGCATTTGTTCATGCCAACAGTGCCATCAGAGCTACCTGCCACCAATGTTATGTCTTACTGCGTATGGCGCTCTCAGTCCTCTTCGCGTTGCTCCAAGCCATCTCTGCCTCTCGCCGGGGATCTCTCCGCTCTCTTGGCCGCCAGCACTGTTTTTTTTAAGAAGTCTGCCACTTGTTGCGGGGTGTTACAAATGTGGTGTTTGCCATCAAAGGTGAGCCGTAGGCGAGCGGGGTAGAGCATTGTGTACTCCACTCCTTCCTGCTGGAGCTTCTTTTTGATGGGAACAAATTTCTTCCGCGCCTCCTGGACGTTGAGGGTAAAATCTGGGTAGAGTGATATGGCATTATTCTCAAATACGGCGTCTTTCAGTTCTCTCGCCCTGCGCAGGGCTGCGTCACGGTCGCAATAGTTGAGTAGCCTAACTACTATAGGCCGAGGTGGAGCTCCCGGCGGGGGTTTTGGTGCAAATGTGCGGTGCGCCCTTTCCACTATGAGCATCCTGGAGAATGCCTCCTGGCCAAAGCAGGTAGTGAGCAGCCGCTCTACGTATTCTTCCAGCCTTCCAGTGTTTGTGGACTCGGGGACACCTGTTATGCGAATATTATTCCGCCTCGAGCGGGCTTCAATGTCTTCATTTTTGGCTGCAATCACTTTCAGCAATTTGTCAATGTCTGTGAGTTGCCCCGCAGCCTGCGTGTGGTCGTCCTCTAGGGTAGATATGCGCGCTTCAGCTTCCTTGATCCTCCCATCTTGTTTTTCAATTTTCTGGGTGATTTAGTCCATTCTAGCGCACATGGAATCCATCTTCTCCTTGATGGAGGCGAAGCTCGCCTTCATTGTGTGGAGCAGCATCTTCATGTCCACCTCCTCTGTGCCTTGTGCCCCTGGGCCCACGCCATCTTGTTCTGGGTCGGGCGGCTGCCCTCTGGGCGTCCTACGGGTGTCAAAATTGAGTTTAGGCTGTTTGCCGTCCGGTTTCCCCATTGTCACAACCCACTGGGCGGATGGGGAGAGTGTCCTCCACCTCTCGGCCTCTCCCCCGACTGTACGCCCTGGGCGCAAAGGGTTGCGTTATGCGACAGCTCAGGATAGCGCAAGTGGTTTCGATGTCCAACTGTGTGTTGCAGAGGGGGGGGGGCAACACCTCAGTTCTCGTGGCACCCGATTTCCGGCATGCGGCAGGCCTGTGGTTGTGCGGCGGGGTCTCGGGGCCAGGCGGGAGTCTGGAAATGTGGTCCTGTATCAAGAGAGGTCAACCCCTGAAGTGCCCAGCCCGGGGCGAGCCCGTGGCGGAGTAAAGAGTGTGTTGGGGGAGGAATGGAGTCCCCCTGCACCCAACGATGGTCGTGCGCTGGTTGAGCGACCACAGCCTCCCCGTTAGGTGGACTGTGCGCGCTGTGAAGTGAGTCGTGATCGTTCTCACGGGGACGGTCCCGCGCAGGGGCTCCAGGAATCACTCTCCAGCAGCGGGGACGGCGCGATGTCCAGCAGGACCAGGCAGGGACAGGAGCCCCCTGTTTACCGGATCTTCCCTCGCACCAGGTCCCCAATTATCCCACGGTGAGAACGTGCCCTCTTCACCAGCGATTGTGATCTGCAAAGTTAATGAGATTCGGTTGCCAGGTCACCGGGGCCCCCGCAAGCCGCACACCGCACCCGGAGGGCGACCAGGGTGTCAGAGGGCTCGCCCATGGACGTCTGCCTGGGCCCGGCAGGGGTGTGTGTCTGTGCCCCGTATCTGTCTGCACCGGTCGCGATGCAGGGTCCGCGTCTGCAGTGTAGGCCCCAACTCCTCACCTCCCGCGTCAGACTCAGCGATCGGCCAGACCAGCCGGTGCCAGCGGGTGAGCGTGTCAGATAGCGGCTATGTCGTATTTCTCGCACGCCGTTCCTCTGCCCCCGTCCTGCATGCAAGCGCTGGATTGGCCCTGAGGGATGGTGTGCCCCTCCGGGGCGGCTCGTCAGGTTGGCGCCCTCTTCTAAGCCTCTCTCACGCGGGGTAGGCCGCGATCCGCGGCGTTGCGCAAAAACTGGGGCCGCGCTGGGAACACTCACTGTCAGGGTGGGTGGCGCGTCTGCTAGTGCGGGCGTGCGTATGCTCGTCTCCGCCGCGTTGCTGTGCGACCCGCCGGGGCCTCTGGCTCCGTGGTCTCGCCCGGCAGTGGCCGCTAGTCCGCTTCGGATTTGTTCACCTTGCTTTGTGGGCAGTCTGGTAGGCCCGCGGACCGCGGCCCGATCGGCAGCAGCGTGTTTCCCAGGCCCCAGACGGAGGCGATGTCCAGTGGGGTGATCGCAGCCTCCAGCCTCACACTATCGGCACCCGCTGAATCTGCCGGTCCTCCGATATCCAATGATCCGATTTTTTTAGCGGGGATCGCCCGCGGATTCAGGATAATTGCTGGATATTACATCCAGGGCTGCCGGAGCCTCACTATGGTGCGGCCATCTTGTCAGCCCGCCCCCTAGCATCCTCCCAACCCATGAAGGAATTCTTAAATAAAATGAACATCAAACACGAATTGACTGCTCTGTATTGCCCTAAAGCTAATGGCCTGGTTGAGAGGACAAATAGAATGATCAAGGAGCACATCCAACTGGCCATAACCAACTCTCATAACCTAGGGTCATCCCTACCAGACTGTTTATGGGCATACCACACCACGCCTAACCTGATAACAGGGGTTTCCCCTTTTGTTTCCCTCAGAAGGAGAGAGCCCTGCACGAAACTTAACCCTAGTTGGTTGGGAGGAGGTGGAGCAGTAGACCCTAGCCCTGAGGAGGTTAGTAGGAAGATCGATCTGCACCAATCTAAGTATAAAGAATGGTACGACAAAAAGAATGGGGTCAAGGCCCCCAGTTGGAGAGTAGGTGATGTGGTGCAGATAAAGAGAAGCGTGAAAGACCCACACAGTCAAAGCAAATTCTACCCTCCTTGTCACATTGTAAAAGCATTCAACAATGTAGTTCTCCTTGATAATGGACAATGATGGAGTTGTGATAAAGTTGTAAAGTCTAAAATGTTTACATGATATGTAGAATAATCTTCTCTTGCTGTTATTGTTTTCTCTCTAAGGCGGGAGGTGTGTTATATCCTTTCTTCCTATACCTCTTGGTATGAGCCGTTCCCCCCTCCCTTTACCCTCTCCTTGGTTTCCTCCACCGGGAGCTCACCTTAGAATGTTGGCACTATTGTCAGTTGTGGAGAGTGGATGGCCAATAAAGCTATACTGAGAACTACTCCTGTTCCTGTCATTCCTTACTTTCAACAAATACGATGCAGTTAAATTGTCCCAGAAGATTGCCTTAATGGTGCATTTAACACTTCCTTCCATTTGAATATCTAAAATATATAGTCTGTATGGGGGGGCTACAATGGGTACCCGCAGTTTCAACTGTAATTAATATTTCAGTTGCTTTCGCTTCCAGAAATTGGTGGAGATTCCGGCGTACTATGGTGACCTCTGCCACGCTGTTGAAGAGAGTCATCCCCCACTCCTGTTCAGGAGTAGGGTTTTCACCGTCTGTGGCATATTTTGTTGTTAATGCTGCAACTTTCTTTTTTTGAAAAGAGGCTTTATATGGAGGAGGTCTATCCTCTTTCTTTATCCTCACATCAGACGAGATTTGTGTCTCCCATTTCGGTTGCACGTACTCTCCTTGTCTGCGATCAGATCGCCCTCCTCTATCATACTGTTGGTCAGATGAGTACTGAAAGGAACAAGAGAAGAGGGATCAGGAATCTGATACCTATCAGGAGTTATTATTTTTTGTGCTATCACGGAAATTGTATCGCCCCTTAGAGTTTTCCAGGGGTTGAGTGCCTCCATGTTGTCTAGGTTTTTGTGGTTGTTTAGATTTCTCCCATGGTTTCTTATTAAACTCACGGGTAGGTCTTGCATCCTTGTCAGAGCTAGGCTTGCCATATGGCAGTACGGAAGGGCTGGTTCCCAAACTATTTTATCCCAATGATGTATATACATTAGCAATAATGACCTGCAACACGCATTTGTGGTTGGCTACTCCACCGTGGCAAGTCGTTGGCGTACTGCAAAAGATACTGCTTCACCTTTAACATTAGAAAGAATAATTTCGGAGACAACAGGAAAATTTCCTACAAGTCTAATCCCCAAATCGAGGGCAGGACGGGCCCCATGCTCATTCGGTATCTGTTTGAGAACGTTCAGTATAACGACCATTGAGGGAGTGCCATGGCAAAGAGTGTAGACTGTGGCAAAAATAGTCGCCTAGGATTTGAAGTCGGCTAGAGGGGGAACCAGGCCATTGGGTAATTCTGTGCTTGTCTTGTGGTCCTGTAAGAGGAAACACAGCCTCAAGTTGGTCTATTTTTTGGGCAATCCAAAAGAGTATTTCTTCATGATTGGTAGGTGTTTTGACCATAACTGAATTAACAATTACAGGACTGATAACATGACCTGCAGGCACCTGTGGTTGTGCCTGCAGGGCGATCCTAGCTGGTCCAGCCAGCAACACATGTGCATTAAATTGGGTCATGCATCGATATAAGACAAGAAGAACATTGTATAATACTTGAGTCTGCACCAAATTGATATTACCTAAATCCGGATACAGGGTATAGCCCGCTTGTGCCGGCCAGGTGGCCCCTTCAATACTGAAGTGGCCCATTCGGACAGTGCCAAGCATGTGGGGAAGGGTGCCATTGAACTAAGTCTGGTGTTCCCAGATGGTAAGAGGATTTCCAATAAGTGCATATGAGTGATATGCAGCAGGAACCGGTGGTATTGTGTATTCACCATTAACTCACTTTTTGGTTCTTTAATTGTTCGGCCACATGGGAGTCTAATATGGCAATTTAAGCTCCACTTACGACTCTTAGCTTCCAGGGTTCAGCACCATGAGACGTGGCAGGAGGAGGACCCATTGAGTTGAGCTCAACACCGGTTTCAGTACACAGAGAGTTAAGTACTGTTGGGTGAAGAGGGAATAAGATAGTGGAGATGGTTGATGATGGAGGAAGAGCACCTAATCCAGTGACGGCTGTTGACATTTGAAAGTGGTGGGGTGTAAAGGTTTGGTATGAACGACGCGAGCAAGCGTAATGGACATTGTGGAGTCCAGGCTGGGTCCTCATCCAGGGAAAAAATTGAAAAAAAAATGAACAAATTATGCATTTTAAAGCAAATTAATCTAGTGATAAAGCAAGGCTTATAAAGCAGTGAGAACATATAGTGTTGAAATATTAAACACAACAAAAACTACCATATATCTTACTACATTAATATGTTCAACAGTTACTGTAATGTGCAAATTAAACTTCAGCCTTTTAAAGTATGTGCTTGCCCAGTATCTTGCAGTCCATGCAACATCAACTTTGGAAGAAAATGGTCTAACCAGGCTTCGGGAAGTACCCACAGCTGCTGAATGCAATCAGTCATATAGAAATGACAGGCCTTTCAAGGGGATGAAAAATGTGGGGGCTATCTAAAAGGGAACATGTAAAATACATTTCTGTGATTTCCATAGTGTGCTACCAGACTGGTATTTAGGTTTCTCTCTAAGATGTAAGTGTATCCAGATATAACACAACAACTAACCTACACCTAAACCCTGTCAGTACGATTGGCTTTGTGAATGGTTATTAGCTGTTTAAGATAACAACAAGGATTTGTTATAAATAATTAACCTTCAAAATGTTTCAATTGACAAGTGAATAGTATTGAGCACTGTGAAAGGAGTTTTGGCCTTCAGTAATGTGTGCTTTATGTTAGATATGTATGTCCTTTTTCTCTGCAGATCTCGTCCATCTGCCCATCTTCAACCACCTCTCTTTCCTCTTCAGCACCCTCTTTTCACTCTTTCCTGAATGCCCTTCCTCGCATCTCCCTCAATTCACCACTTCCAAACATACACTGCACTCACTCACATTTATGCAATTTATTTCCTTTAGCCCTTTTGCCCTGCAAATATATTCTGTGCACCCTCTTCATGCACATTTTCACAGAATTGCCATTACAACTGGAATACATGTTAATGTTAATGTTATCGAGACTTGTAAAGCGCACTATAATCCTACGGGCATCCTGGCGCAGGGATACGTATGCCCTGCCGAACATAGATGCTATAAGGAAGATAGTATTCCAGTAAGAGTAGGAGAAGGACTAGAATTATACTCTGGGATAAAGCCAGGTCTTTATTTTCTTCCTAAACTGTAGTAGATCTTCCATCTGTCTAAGGTCAGTTGGAAGTTTATTCCAGAGCCGCGCCGCTGCAATGCTAAAGGCCCTTCCTCCCGATTTTGTTCTTCTGAACCTGGGCACTTTCACCAATTTTGTGGAAGAAGACCGAAGACTACGGATGGGGACATACCATTTGAATTTATTCTGCAACGGTTTAGGCCGAAGGCCGTGTAGAGCTTTAAAAACAATACAGAGAGACTTAAATTGTATCCTCTGTGATACTGGAAGCCAGTGGAGCTCTATAAGAGCCTGAGAGGCTGATGAACGTCGTGGTCTCATTAGGGCTAGCTTGGCCGTCATTATCTGGATTCTCTGGAGTCTCCCAATCAAATACCTTGGGGACTCCAGCAGCAAAGCATTGCAATAATCCAGCCGGCTCAGGATAACACTCCTTACTATCAGTGCTCTGGCCTGTGTTGGTAACATCGGAAGAATCTTCCGAAGCACTCTAATAAGGGAGAAGCTGCTCCCGACTGTTTTATTTACTTGGGTTTCTAGACTCAACTTGTCATTGAAACTAACTCCCAGGTTACGCACCATCTCAGAGGGTATCAGTGGTGTAACCGTAGGAATAGGCCAGAAACCAGTTGGGAGTAGCAATGGAACTTTTCCAACTGCACAGCATAAGATCTCTGTCTTGTCGCCATTAAATTGCAAGGAATTATTTTTTAACAATTGTGCAGTATCCTGCACCATTGGTCTGTGTGCTCTGCAGAGAGACCAACCCACTGACAGTGACATGCACTTTGCTTTGGCTTCATCGTCAGAACTCTCAATCAGAGCCCCTCATAAACACCTGGTACGGCTCAAAGTATGCATGGAAAACAAAACAGAAACACAACATGATTAAATAGCTAACCATTGAGGAAGGCAAGATTGAGTAAAACTTGAAATAAGAGAGGAACTAAATCCCGGACACACATTGCCTTACCATTTTTAACACTAATTGTTTGTAAATCAATCCATGTTTTCGACATTAATGTTGGTAGGAGCATGAAGATAGGGCCAGTTTTAATGTAATCTGGCAGATAACTGTCTACTGTAAGCACAGATCTCTCGCTTTGTGCTTGACTCAGGTATTTGGATCAACTCCACAAGAAGACAAGAACCCTGGCCTGCTCGTCTTTTGGATCAATTTTACTGGGAAAATTTACAGCAGCTCCACTTCTAAGGGGCCAGCGATGTGCAGACATTGCCTGGGGTGTGTCAGTAGGGGAGGTTAGAGTGGCGAGGGGTCTCAGCACAATATACATAACAGAAGATTAGCATTCTAACACTTACCATTACCGAGAACAAGGCACAAAAACACACATGCTTACATCCACTCCTACGTGAATAAAAGGGTGGGATCTATGCCTGTGAATGACGGACGGCTGCTCTCATGCAGGTACGGAGACTCCAGCATCCCAAACCATGACGCTGAAAGCGTCACTGGAATATAGTGGATACTGCCATAGACTATAATTGCAATGAAGGGCTTTAGAACAGTAAGCCCTGTGTCGGGCATCACAGTTCAGAAAGTTGATTTACTGCCTGGCTTCCATCTCCTGCTTCAGAGCGAGGTGGGGAATGCAGCCTGGGCCAGACAGCCCAAACTTAACTACATCGATTTGTATAGAAATACAATAGCTTCTCTAAATAAATTGATCTATTTAATATTTGTACAGGAACATGAAGGAATTTCAGGGGGGATGCAGGACGCAGCCCCCGAGACCTAATAGAGAATCCGCCCCTAACCTAATTGCAGACAGTCTGTTCATTATCGTACATATCCATCTAGCTAGTGTTGCTGTTGACACTGGTCTATGGGGTTTGACATAGGATAGGAGAAGTTGATCAACATCATTCGCTCTAAATTCTGATATCTTACTTTCGTACACTTTCATACATCTTACCACACATGATTTTTCACAGTCATGGAAAAAGGGGTAGAATTTGGGATCAGACATTGTTTTTGTTCTCTTCCAAATGAGTAGAATCCTTGAGTAGAATCTGTTAGATAGTTCAAGTACTTTTATATCTGAAACTCTTTTAAAAGAAATTAAGCAAAGCAATGTGGCTAATTTCATGGCTATCTGTTTGAGAGAAAGGAAAGAGTTATCTTGCCAAGATATGAAAAGTTTGAATATTAAACTGACATGCCACATGGATTCATATCTTGCTTTGGGGGGGGTCTTTTTAGTCTAACACCTTTCATTACTCTTTTGATTAGAGAATTGCCACCAATCGCTAGGTTATTCACTAAAGCAGGGCCAGAGGAAATTGCGGATCTATAGCAATTAATTGTCCTATAAGAGAGGCCAGAATCAAAGAGTCGCTATATAATTGGCTATTTGTTGTACAGGGACCTCCACGGGATCCAAATTTCTCTCCCTGCACCAACTACACCTTTCCAGATACCCCTATATCTTTTTCTTGTTCCTGGGGCCCAAGATTCACCCAGTAAGCTTTTAGCTTCTGATGAAAAGTCTGAATATCTATTAGGTCCCCTGAGATCCTCCAGACAAGAAGAGTCATTTTCTCCTCTAGGACCAGAGGGTGTTCCTTTCCGTCTGGGCCCTGAAGGAGGCCTAAGGATACTGGGATTAGGCGTGGAATATCTATATAGCTAGTTCCATCACTCCTGGGAACCACACTTGGGATCTCCAGAAGGGAGTCACAAGGATAATTCTGCTGGATTCTACTCTCATTTTCCACAACACTCTTTGAATCAGGGAAAAGGGGGGGAAAGGCATAGGCTTTGTTCTTGCCCCATGATTGAAGTAAGGCGCCTGCTGCCATTGCCCTTGGATCTGGTTTCCAACTGAAGTAAGCTGGTACTTGGAAATTTAACCTGCTCGCAAACAAATCTATCTGTATTGGACCCCAAAGATTTTGTATCAATGAGAAGACTTCTGGATGTAATTTCCAATCGCTGGAATCCTTGAGATTTCGAGAGTTGCAGTCTGCTCTTACATTTTGAACCCCTTGAATAAATTCTGCTCTTAGAACTATTTTGTGTTCCCAACAAAAATACCATATTTGTTTTGCTAAATCTGAGAGCATTTTGGATTTTGCACCCCCAATCCGTTTATATATGATGCTGCAGAGAAGCTGGTCAAATGAATTAGTGTGTTTGAATTTTTTAGAACTTTCTTGAAGCTCATAACGGCATTTAGGGCCGCCAACATCTCCAGGCAATTTATATGGAGTGACTGTTCCTCTTGGGACCATCTTCCCCCAGTCTCTATATTTCCTATCCGGGCTCCCCATCCTCTGTTGCTTGCATCTGATTCTACTATGAAGTCTGGGATATTCCCGAAAATGGCCCTGCCATTCCATCCCTTGAGGTTTTTTAGCCACGAAGTTAAGTCTTCCAGTCCGTCTGGTGATAGACTTATTGTGTCTCCGTACCATAGTCCTTTCCTTAGACCGAGATTTTGCCAGATCTCTGAGTAGGATTGTGTCTTTGGATAGGACCATCCTCACGTCTTTTTTTATCTTCACCACCTTCTTGTGAGGTAAAATTAGTTGGGATAGAATGGAATCCACTTGAAAGCCCAGAAAGTCTATTCTTTGAGTAGGGGTCAACACTGACTTCTCTGTATTTATAATGAATCCTAGATTTTCTAAGAGTTCCATTGTCATTAGTAAGTGTTTCTGAGCTTCCAGTCTGTCCTGTGACATGATGAGGATGTCGTCTAGGTATATGATTAACCGCACTCCTCTTTCCCTGAGGTAAGTTACTGCTGGTCAGAGTACTTCTGTGAAACACCACGGGCCGAGGACAGCCCGAAAGGGAGGCAAAGAAATTGATAGAGCACGCCCCTCCATGTGAATCGGAGATAATTTTGACTGTCCTCATCCATGGGAATCGTAAAGTAGGCGTCTTTGAGGTCTTGTTTTACTAGCCAATCCTTGGCCTGAAGTATATCTCTCAAGAGGTGTATACCCTCCATTTTGAAATGTCTGTAAATTAAGAATTTGTTCAGGTCTCTCAAGTTTATGACTGGTCGTCAGCCCTTGACTTGTTTCTTTACTAGAAAGATTGTACTTACAAATCCTTGTGTCTTTTCACAACTCTAAAGCTCCTTTTTCTAGCATCTGTCACCTCTACATCTATAAGAGTAATTTTTTCTGTCTCTAAGAGTAGTTCTTTGGGTTCGTTTAATTGGTATGGAATCTCCCAAAAATCTATTTTGAATCCTGTAACTGTTTCCAATCCCCAAGGGTCCTGAGTTATCTTTTTCCAGTTTTGGGCAAACTCTCTTAGTCTTCCCTCTACCTTTAAGGTTCAAGAAGAAATGTTCCTCACCTTGATAAACTTGGGTTGAAGGTCTGGCTCCTCGCCCATGGTTTCTTAGGGTTCTCCCTCTTTGAGGGTAAAAACTTGAGCTCTGGCGGTAACTTCACCCATAATTCGGGGGGTTTCGATGTTCCTGAGGGTAGAACTGGGACCTAAAGGTTCCGCGGCTGACAGCCAGTCCCCTCCTGTCAGCCCTTCCAAAAAGGGAACGTGAGCCAATAACTCTGCGCATATTGGATTGCGCTTTACTGAAGGCTGTGAAAGTGGACACGTATTTGCCCAGAGTCTTAATAACATTTTCTCTGAATAGGAGTCCTTTAGTGTCACCCATGTCTTCCTTGGAAGACAGAGCCGCCAACTTAAGATTCATTCTCATCAGCACTGATTTGCGCCTTTCCATAATTAGGTTGGCGTTGGCATTACCTAACATGCATAATGCCCTTTGCACCTATCCTCTTAGGAGTTCGATATTAACGGGCACGTTCTTCCGCCTGACGTCTTCCGCCAGATCCAGGATACCTGTGAGTCGGCCAAGGATATCGAGGAGTTTGTCTTGAGATTGTTTAAGGCATTTCTCAATACCTTTACTAGGATCTTTCCCAAATTTAAATAGAAAGGTAATTAGTTCAGGATCTAAGTTAGGTGTGTTACATGCTTTGTCCCCCGTGGAGGGTCTTGGGCATTCATTTCCAAGAGGGTTTCGTGTATCTTAATCTAGGGGTTTTCTTACCTAGCGGCTTCAATATTTTGGGACGTGGTCTAATGGCCACCTCTCAGAACTGGGGGGTGTTTAATTGTGGTGGGGTTAAACATTTCACCCCCGATGGGGTCCTTGATCTCTTGAGAGGTAGAGGGTTGGTCTGTGTCCTCCTCTATATCATCAAATAAGTCAAATTTGTCTTGTGGATCAAAGATGAACTCATCTATGTCCAAGTCGTAGGTAGTATTGTCTGCCGATGAATTGAAGTTATCTCTAGGATCTAATGTACCAATAAGGTCACCAGTTCTTGTCATGTATCTGAGGGCAACTTTTCTTTGTGCACCGTTCAGGTGGCCATCCTCTCTTGTGCTGCTAAGAGAACCATTGTCTATTGCAGCGCGGGGCTGCCAGTGCCATAGGCTTGATAAAATGTCTTCTCTGTGCGTTTCCTTTTTTGGGAAACTTTTCCACCTTTTTGGTGTTTAGAGGTAGAGGCGGATTCTTCATCAGAGTGAGAATAATAATTCTCTTCTGTCGGTGATCCCCTCTTTCTTTTGGAATTGCGGTGTCCACCGCATCTTTAACAGAGGATCTTAGTTCCTCTTGTAAGAATTTCCTAATGTTATCCCCCAAAAGCCCAGATTCTGCTTGGTTCTGGGTATTACTCATTTCCATTGTAAAAGGGGGAATGAAAAATTATTTAAATATATATAAGTATATAGTGAATTTAAATATATATATAAAAATATATATATATACCTTCAAAGAAGTTTGCTTTAAATTATTTTTATGGTATTATGGTAAAAAATCCACCAGGTGGGGTCAAAGAGTTAAATTCAATTTCTTTGATTTGGCTAGCGAGCGTCTTGCCTCCCTTGCTGCAGTGTAACCGTTACTGTTGTCAAGGTTATGCCGCAAAGAGGAGGTCAACAGGAAGAAAGGACTAGGTTTCTTCCTGTTGACGTAGGACGGGTGCTCAGAGGGACGCGATGGCGTCTTGTGAAGTCGTGCAATGGCGTCTTGTGAAGTCGCAGTGTCATAGGGACCTCGCAATGCCATGGAGACTGGGTAAGGCCTCATAGGTACCTCGTGATGCCATGGAGACCGGGTAAGGCCTCATAGCAAGAAAATAAGGGGCACGGCGATCTTAAGAGAAGCCGGCGCTCGGTTTTCCAGAAGAAACATTATTAACTAGTATAACGTTGGGTTGGCAAAAGTTATTGGCAATACTTATTGCACTCGGCAGCATTTAAGTTCACTTAACATGATCGGTTAACGTGGTAGTTTATTACACTAATAGTCACCTAGGCCAACGGTAAATTGTAAGGCGGACACAACAAAACAAATTATTCTGTAAACTGATATTGTATAAGTAAATAAACAAGTAACATGGTTTAATTTGAGATTATTAATACTAAAAAGGTAAGACAAGGCATACTGAGCACATCTTGATAATATAACCAGTTAAAGCATCATCTAGAAAAGCTTGAGTTAAAAAGGCAATTGTTTGATATATAGTACAACAGGATTAGGTAAAGGTATACTTATCTTGTTGAGGTGCAGCTAATAAAAAGAGGAAGATAGGCCTGTGCACTGGAAATTTATACGTCTTCAAGAACATTCTAAGGGCCAGATGTACAACCATTTTTGCGAACCCGTTTGCGCATGCAAAAACAGCATGGGGAATGTACAAACCCTATTTTGCGACTCGCAATTTTTTGCGACTCGCAAAATAGGGTTTTGCGACTCGCTATTAGGAAGGGGCGTTCCCTTCCTAATATTGAGCGCAACCCTATGTAAGAATGTTTTGCGTCCGCAAAACACTCGCAAATTACCACCCTCTTCAAGAGGGTGGTAATGGGGTCGCACAAGGGAAGGGGTCCCCAGGGGACCCCTTCTTCTTTGCAAATGCAGGGGAAAATATTTTTAAGGACAGGCAGTGGTCCCAGGGACCACTACCTGCCCTTAAAAAATGAAACGAAACGTTTCATATTTTTCTTTTTAAATGCATCCCGTTTTCCTTTAAGGAAAACGGGCTGCATTAAAAAAAAAAACTGCTTTATTTAAAAGCAGTCCCAGATATGGTGGTCTGCTGAGCCCAGCAGGCCACCATACCTGGGAGGGCCTGCCATTCCCAATGGGGTCGCAAATTGCGAGAGGCTCATTAATATTCATGAGCCTCTCTATATGCGACCCCATTGGGAATCGCTAACAGTGTGAAAAACACTGTTGTACATTGGAAATAGAGCCTCGCAAATTGCGAGTCGCAAAAAACTCGCAATTTGCGAGGCGTTATTTCCACGGTCGTACATCTGGCCCTAAATGTTTATTATGTATTGGTGTTCTTTAAAGAGCTGCATGTTGGGGCAGCAATAAAAGTATATTGCATAATGGTAGCCTCTTGTCTTGTAATGAAATCCGCCCCTAACCTAATCGCAGACAGTCTGTGAGCAGGTGTTCAAGTGAGAAAAACAGGAGCACACCATTTCTAATATACACTTGTCACTCAGCAGTGAGCTGTAAATGTGTGCAGTCCAAGGCAGTGCCCTATGTGCATGCTGACCCCGATGCTGAAGCGGGTAATAACCTATGCTTTATGTTCCTACAAATATTTCTGTATATTGTGAAAAAATCATCAATGCTTTTGTATGCCTAATCTACTTGAAATGTGCTGCATTTCCCAGTATACAGGCACAGTCCCCAAGAGTAATCACACAGAGGGCAGTTCCATTACCTGCACAATTATACAGCTCACTGTTGATTCACAATTGTAAATTAGAAATTCTGTGCCCTTGTTTTCTTATTTTTTATGTCACCCAAAACACCCAGTGAGGTACTGGGAATCCTCGACTGGCCCAAGCCGCATGTTCCTCTTGCATGTTCATCTCCAACTCATCACCTTGTGAACAGTAACTGCAGAGGCTCCTTTTAGGGATCACTGACACAATATCATAAACAGTAATATTGTGATACAAATATATTGTGTCAAAAATATTAATCACAAAATATTGTGTCTATATACTTATAATGGTAAGTACAAAGATATTGAAAAACTATAGTTTCACACTAATATCGTTAAAAAACATACAAAAATGACGTTTTTAATCTATATATAGAGTGTAAAATAGTAAATCTTAAATATTTTAATATGTTTACAATGTAAATTAAATGAATTTAAATAATTTTGAAACTATATATATATACTTACATAAACACACACACATATACATATGTATACGTTTATATCTACACAACATATATAATATAACACTATTATTAAAAATATATATTTTACATTACATTCAATGTTTTGGGTTGTTTTTGAAATTTACTACTATAAAAAGCATATATATATGTACTGACTTAACATTGACTAAAGCTGAAGAAGAAATTTTAATGTTGGGACTATCCTTTTGTCCAAGAAACACATTGAACTACCCTCAGGCGAGGATTGACACCTTCAAGTACATGAGGAAACTCAAGTTTTTAAAGTGACATACATTAACTAAACAATCGTCGAGCGTAACCGCCAGGGAGGAGAGTCAATCGGGAACAACAACAACGGGAGTCACAACCATTGCGGATCTCTCTGTTCTAAGAACTCTCAGGCAGTTAGAAATAGGTAATGATGATCCTGATGCCGAACTAATGATTCAGGATATCAGAATATTGAAATTGGAGAAGCGGCATCTACACCATTTAGGCCCCAATCAAGAGCAACACCAACCACCACGAAAGATAACATAGACATGTTTCACGAACTGATCACTGAGGGACTGAAGAGAGTCCACAGGGGAAGTAATGAAGGCAGAACAAGGAGAACAGCCAGCGAATGGAAATATCAAAGTGGTGTCAAAGTTAGGAAAGAACAAACATGTGGTAATACGGAACTCCGACAAAGGGGGTAGCGTTGTTCTGTGGCCTTTTAGTATGTATGTACAGGAAGCACGCACACAACTTGGACAAAGGGACTGCTATAAAGATGCAAACAGGAGGTAATGATTAAGGCACAAGCTGAATATTCCCAAGAATTAGATCAGTGGATGAAGGAGGGCTTGCTCTCACATGATGAATTTATGTACCTTAAGAATGATACTCCCAGGACTCCGGTCTTTTACCTGATACTGAAGGTGCACAAGAATGCCAGTTGCCCCCCTGGACGACCCATCATTTCAGCAAATGGGAGCATGATGGAAAATACATCTAAATATATTGACTTCTTTCTAAAATTGTATGTAGCAAATTTACCATCCTACATAAGGGACAGTAGGGACTTTCTGAAAATGATCTATGACACACCCATGGAACAAGACTATGGGGCCGATTCCGATCTCGGTCGGAGGCGCACCCAATACCATTCGGTCGGGAAAAAAGCCATGCGAATGCCTGTTTCCCGACCGATCCGTACAGCAGACCGAACAAGTAAGTACGATGCGCACAACAGCACAGAATCCGGCCGAGTCGTACTCACCCAATCCAGGTCCTGTCCTCCGACCGAGGCGAATCCGGAAACGCTGAATCGAGTCGCACGGAAGGGAAAATGCAGCTCCGTCCGGCCGAACAAGTACGATGCGCTTTCCGTACGCGCCGAACCCGTCGCTACGCACGGCACGTCAAAGCATCCAGGAGAGGCGCACATAAGCTCCGATTCGCGCCACAACACGATCCACGGCTACGAGGCGAACACGCCAGCGACGAGGACGACGCGAAGCAACGAGAATGACGAACGACACGAACCAACCATGAATCCCTTCGTTCCGATCATACCAATATTCTACATTTACTACCGGAACAGGCACGGACGCGTACGGCGCAGAAGGTAAGTCAGACACCAAACACAAAACACATACAACACGTACACGACACATCACACACACAGCAGAGGGATGCAGAATTTACTTACACCAGCAACAGCAGCACCATAGGGGCGGGATGCCCATCACCAATGCCACATATGCACACAGGGGCCTGAATGCGCACCACCACCCCTACCCAGGGGGCCGGATGCCAACCACCACTACCACCCTTAGCCAGGGGGTGCCAGATGCCCACCACCACTACCACCCTTACCCAGGGGGCTGGATGCCTACCACTACTACCACCCTTAGCCAGGGGGTGCCAGATGCCTACCACTACTACCACCCTAAGCCAGGGGGCTGGATGCCTACCACTACTACCACCCTAAGCCAGGGGCTGGATGCCAACCACCACTACCACCCTTAGCCAGGGGGTGCCAGATGCCCACCACCACTACCACCCTTAGCCATGGGGGTGCCAGATGCCAACCACTACTACCACCCTTAGCCAGGGGGGCTGGATGCCTACCACTACTACCACCCTCACCCAGGGGGCTGGATGCCTACCACTACTACCACCCTTAGCCAGGGGGTGCCAGATGCCCACCACCACTACCACCCTTACCCAGGGGGCTGGATGCCTACCACTACTACCACCCTTAGCCAGGGGGTGCTAGATGCCTACCACTACTACCACCCTAAGCCAGGGGGCTGGATGCCTACCACTACTACCACCCTAAGCCAGGGGGCTGGATGCCAACCACCACTACCACCCTTAGCCAGGGGGTGCCAGATGCCCACCACCACTACCACCCTTAGCCAGGGGGTGCCAGATGCCTACCACTACTACCACCCTAAGCCAGGGGGCTGGATGCCAACCACCACTACCACCCTTAGCCAGGGGGTGCCAGATGCCCACCACCACTACCACCCTTAGCCATGGGGGTGCCAGATGCCAACCACTACTACCACCCTTAGCCAGGGGGCTGGATGCCTACCACTACTACCACCCTCACCCAGGGGGGCTGGATGCCTACCACTACTACCACCCTTAGCCAGGGGGTGCCAGATGCCCACCACTACTACCACCCTTAGCCAGGGGGTGCCAGATGCCTACCACTACTACCACCCTAAGCCAGGGGGCTGGATGCCTACCACTACTACCACCCTAAGCCAGGGGGGCTGGATGCCAACCACCACTACCACCCTTAGCCAGGGGGGTGCCAGATGCCTACCACTACTACCACCCTACGCCAGGGGGGCTGGATGCCTACCACTACTACCACCCTAAGCCTGGGGGGCTGGATGCCAACCACTACTACCACCCTTAGCCAGGGGGGTGCCAGATGCCTACCACTACTACCACCCTAAGCCAGGGGGGCTGGATGCCTACCACTACTACCACCCTAAGCCAGGGGGGCTGGATGCCAACCACCACTACCACCCTTAGCCAGGGGGGTGCCAGATGCCCAACACCACTACCACCCTTAGCCATGGGGGTGCCAGATGCCTACCACTACTACCACCCTTACCCGGGGGGGCTGGATGCCTACCACTACTACCACCCTTACCCAGGGGGGCTGGATGCCCACCACCACTACCACCCTTACCCAAGGGGCTGGATGCCTACCACTACTACCACCCTTAGCCAGGGGGTGCCAGATGCCTACCACTACTACCACCCTAAGCCAGGGGGCTGGATGCCTACCACTACTACCACCCTAAGCCAGGGGGCTGGATGCCAACCACCACTACCACCCTTAGCAAGGGGGGCTGGATGCCCACCACCACTACCACCCTTAGCCAGGGGGTGCCAGATGCCTACCACTACTACCACCCTAAGCCAGGGGGCTGGATGCCAACCACCACTACCACCCTTAGCCAGGGGGTGCCAGATGCCCACCACCACTACCACCCTTAGCCATGGGGGTGCCAGATGCCAACCACTACTACCACCCTTAGCCAGGGGGCTGGATGCCTACCACTACTACCACCCTCACCCAGGGGGCTGGATGCCTACCACTACTACCACCCTTAGCCAGGGGGCTGGATGCCAACCACCACTACCACCCTTAGCCAGGGGGGTGCCAGATGCCCACCACCACTGCCACCCTTAGCCATGGGGGTGCCAGATGCCTACCACTACTACCACCCTAAGCCAGGGGGGTGCCAGATGCCCACCACCACTACCACCCTTAGCCATGGGGGTGCCGGATGCCTACCACTACTACCAACCTTAGCCAGGGGGGGCTGGATGCCTGTCACTACTACCACCTCTACCCATGGGGGGCTGGATGCCTACCACCAACACCACCCCCACTCATAGGATGGACAATGCATGACACAACCAGCACACCACAACCTAGGGAATGCAAGAAAAAGACATCCCCCCAACACCATGACAAGCGTGTGTAGACTGTGTCAAATGCCTACAACACTGAACATGACTTTGAACATACAATGTGACCCCCTAGCACATGTGCCACACATATATGTGTGTGGCCCCCACAATGCAAGCAGGCCATGACCATTGTGGCAATGGGGTCCAAACCCCCATCATCACAGTGACCAAAAGGTAAGTGTGGGGTCCATAGCTGAAGCACATTTTGAACAGTGTGGCAATGGGGTCCAAACCCCCATCATCACAGTGACCAAAATGTAAGTGTAGGGTCCATAGCTGAAGCACATTTTGAACATTGTGGCAATGGGGTCTAACGCCCCATCACCACAGTGACCAAAAGGTAAGTGTGGGGTCCATAGCTGAAGCACATTTTGAACATTGTGGCAATGGGGTCCAAACCCCCATCATCACAGTGACCAAAATGTAAGTGTGGGGTCCATAGCTGAAGCACATTTTGAACATTGTGGCAATGGGGTCTAACGCCCCATCACCACAGTGACCAAAAGGTAAGTGTGGGGTCCATAGCTGAAGCACATTTTGAACATTGTGGCAATGGGGTCTAACGCCCCATCACCACAGTGACCAAAAGGTAAGTGTGGGGTCCATAGCTGAAGCACATTTTGAACATTGTGGCAATGGGGTCCAAACCCCCATCATCACAGTGACCAAAAGGTAAGTGTGGGGTCCATATCTGAAGCACATTTTGAACATTGTGGCAATGGGGTCCAAACCCCATCATCACAGTGACCAAAAGGTAAGTGTGGGGTCCATAGCTGAAGCACATTTTGAACATTGTGGCAATGGGGTCCAAACCCCCATCATCACAGTGACCAAAAGGTAAGTGTTGACAAAGAAAGAGCTGCAACTGCCAAACTGCATGGATGATTCCTGGTCACAGAACATAAAACACATCAGTGGCAAAGTAGTGCATGTGTCCCATTGCAACATAAATTGGGGGAGCCAAATACTGCAGTGCAAATAAGACATACCTTTGGCCATGTGCAGACAAACAACACCCATGGGGGCTGACACTGTCTACATTCATCAATGACACAATGACAGAAGTGACCATCAGAATGCAGACCCACATATTTGCACCAATGGGCACACAAATGCAGATACCCTGTGGAGACTGTAGATGTGAGGTGAACAGATACCATACCATGGCAGCAATGGGACACACAAACCATGATCATTGTGCTGACCGATGACCTAGGAGTCCCAGGGACAGCAGGGGAAAGCCACCAAACTACATATAGCCAATGGCACACCCAAGATATGCCAATGCAGTGGTGCAGATGCACAAACACAAACAGGCAGACCCACATTGCACATCATACACAACAGGTGAGGGGGTGCCAGTGTCCCCAGGCAACCACACAACACATGAGGAGACCTGAATACCAATCATACAGATGTGCATACAGTGCCACACAAAGGTAACTCATGGATCCAAATCCCCTATGTGGGCAAGCAGGCATTGTCAGATGAGAGGGAGCACAAATCACACATGTCACACAGGCACGTAGGAACAGCAACTGACACAGCAAGACACAGACACACCACAGCACTACCCCCAGGGCCCCCACAATGTGGTGACCCTGGGCTGCATTACAATCCCACTGTGATGACAAAGCTAAATGTCGTTCACACTGTGAACCACAGTCATGTGTCCTGAGCAACAAACTACCATCACACCTACACAAGCACAAATCAATCAGCATGGCCAGTAAGCCAAGGCCAACATGGAGGCAGGGGCCTAGCCGGGCAACAACTCTCATCTGCACACACTCAACACCACACCCCTCGACCTCCAACAATGTGCAGCAGTGAAGCACACATGCACTGGTGACATTGCACATGCACCCATGACTATTCCAGGGTGGTGGGTGGGAACCAAGGTGCAGAAACACATCACACATGGCCACTCAACAAGACTCCTGAATGTCTGACACACTGCACACTACGCTGTACATGGACATGACAGCAATACCACACCAACCAATGGGATCCCAGCCACAGTCACACACCAATGAAGAAGCCAAGGTCACCCACAAAGAACACACATAGACAACAACCAACATTGCAGCCCGGACCCTGAGGAGTGCCAGCAGTCACACACACAACGTGTCACAATCACTGAAAGATAACACAAACTGGAAATCACATGACAGGGGCAAACAACAAGTGCCAAGGGAAACCTGACTGTGACCCATCTGCGTCTGCACACAAACTCAGCCCTGACAGCAAACACACCTATGGGTGACACCCTGATGACCAGTAATGTGCCATGCACCCACATCACAGAGAACCCAGGGAGAAGACTTTGGGGGAACATAGGTCAACTCAGCAAGCATCACAAACAGGTACAACACTAGGATCACAGCATGCACAGCTAAACGGAAGTGAACACACAGACATGCACATACAACACACACCTTGGGCGCAGGCAATGTCACAGGAGTACACACTGCCATGAGGGGACTCCACTCCTGTGTGAGGAAAGCTGTGCCATATGTTGCCTCAGTAGGGCCCCATCATGTCAGCTGAGCACTTGGTCACACAATCAACAATTAGCACCAAATGAGGGCTCCCGTCACATCAGCCTGGTCATGGAAGTGCCAACGAAATCATCAGCACAGATCCAACACACTTGTATAGCAATGTTGCACCGACAACACAGATGAGTCCTTCCCCATTGATGCCCAAACCTGCATGTCCAGTGGAGATGGCCACACGGTCAGGGAAGTAGACGAATTGAACAATGGCAGGCACAACAGATGTGCAGGGGTGGAAGCCACAGATGTGAAATAGCTAATCTAAGTAGGAAATCCCATTGCCAAATACTGAACACATGACACCCTCAGATGCTGCTATGGATGACATGGATACACCACAGGATAGGACACATTCCCCCTGGACCACATGGGTTCCTGCACAGTAACACTTCATTATCATGAGACCAAATGTCACCATCACTGCAGCAAGGGCATGGTTAGCATCATCAACAACATGTACATCAGAAGCATAAGCACTAGAGAACAGAAAGTTGCTTTATTCAGCATATGTGTGTAATGAAAACAAAGTCCAGAAAAAACACAAAGGCCAATGGCCAGTCCATTGTCAAAGTCCAAACAGGGTGACAGTGGCAGATGTCACCCTACGCATGCCTGCACAAAACCAGGGACAATCCACTAGGAGGGGCAACCGGGGGGCAGGCCAGGCACCGCAGGGACAGGATCAGGGCTCACCAGGAGGAAGCAGGGAAGGGGTGGTGGGTGCTGGAGAGCCACTGACAACTGCAGTGGAGGTGTCTGACATGGTGTGTGCCGGCACAACTGGGGGGCATGACTCAGATGTTGTGGGTGCCGGCACGACTGCAGTGGACCCTGCAGATGGAGTGGACAGGTCCGCCACTGCAGTGCCCAAGTCAGACAGGGTGGTAGTGGACTCCACTGCAGTGCCTACCACCAGGGGAGGAGAATGGGGAACAGGCAAGGTGGGCTGGACAGAGGGGAGGACACCCTCACCACATCAGTGGCACAGACAAGCGCAGCGGGGGTGTGGTGCCGGGAGAGCAAGTGGCAGGGGGAGAAGGCCGGATCCTCTTGGGGATGGTATATCTGTGGGTGGGGGAACCTGGGGCAGGGTGTGGTGGGGGCACCTGTGGAGTGGGGGCCTGAGGGATGGAGGAAGGAGACCTGGTGCCTGAGCTGCAGGGCGGCGGCGGGGTCTTGCTCTTACGACTCCGGGGGACTTGCGGGTGGGGGCCTCAGTCTGTCTGCGCCTGGGGGAGGGTGTCCGGGGCGAGGGGCACTCTGCTCCGTGTGGGTGGGCTTCCTCTTCCCCCTGAATGCTGTATCAGCTGGATCGGAGGGGAAGAGGCCGAGGTCACTGAGGAAGAGCCGCTGGGTCTTTGGGGTTGCAGGTGAGGCAAGGGAGGGTGCTTTGGAGGGAGAGGCAACTGAGGACTGCGCAGTGCTCGTGGATGCGTGTGTGTGTTCCAGGGCCCCATCCCCTGTGAGTCTGGTTTCAGTCCCCTGACTGTGCGTGCGTGTGCGTTTTGTTTGTGGCGTGTGTGTCTGTGTGCTGGATGTGTGTGTGCTGGTGTGTGCCTGTGCCGGTGTGTGTGTGCTTGGGACGGGTAAGGTGCTGGGGAGTGTGGATGGAGCAGAGGCAGGAGGGGTGAGGGACTGTCTGAGGAGGGACACTGCTGCCGTCAGGGAGGAGTCCATGGACCTATTGCCCCTCTGTAGGTCAGACATGCCCAATGAGATGCCCTCCATGAACGACACCAGCTGAGTCAACAGAGCGGTGTGCGCATGGAGGACACTCAGCATGGCTGTCTGCCCTACATGGAGCTGGCGAAGGAGGTACACAGACTCCTCACTCAGGGCAGCAGGGGACACAGGGGCAGGGGGTGCGGTGCCTGGCCCAAAGGAGACACGCTCCCGAACATGGGAGCCTCCACGGACCTGGGGAATGGGAGCCGATGGGAGGGCGGTGGTGGTGCTGGTGGTGGCGGGGACAGCAACACTAGCTGGGGTGTGGTGGCTGCTGACACCCGCCTCCATAAGGGAGTCATCCTCCGAGTTGCTCTGGTCCTCAGCTGAGGTGGATGGTGCTGAGGACTCCTCAGTGTGGCTCCCCTCGCCCTCCGTGCCACTGGGTCCCTCCGACCACTCCTCGGCTGCTGACCCAGTCTGGCTCTCCGGCTCCTCCTGGTCCGTGGAGCTGTCCCCTTCCGTGGCCGTGGATGTATCTGCAAACAATGGGGAAACAGACAGACATCAGTCACCTGCACCAAACGCACACACCACTGTGAGCACAGCACATTACAGAGCAAGCCCTGGCATCATTAGTTGTACACTGCTAAAAGTGCCCTAACTGAACAGGAGAAGCCAATTGTCAGTCTGATGCCAACCATGGCACTCACATCCCACATGGCCTTGCACCCATCTGTCTGGTGTCTGTTGGATAGCAACACCCCAGTGTGGACACATGCACCAACTACACAGTAGTTGGACAGTGCAGAGGACACGGTGTAGCATGTGGACATGCACACATCACAACTCTTGCCACTGAGTCAGTACAGGTTTCCGGATGAAAGGGACGCCCAGAGTCAAATAGGAAATGCATGTGATGCATACCAGCGACAGACACCATGATGCACCCATGTCCTGATAGCCATCGCCACAATGGTGTGCATGTAGCACATGTCACTCCCCTGCAGGATCACCAATAAGTAGACACATGCCATGGCGGAGGCATGACTGCTAAGTCATACATCACTGTCTCAGTGATGTATGACTTGGCAGCCAGACAACAACACTCTGCACTGTGTCACAATAGTAGGTCATGGGGAATGCAAGTCCTGGAGCTGCACAAGTGCACATGTACATCCCCCACACAACACATCATCTTAACCCTCATCTGTCCAGGTCATACCGATTGGACATATGGGAGACCTGTGACACTACCCTCTGAACCTGAGCCCCTCACAATCTGCTGTGAATGGGGAACAGCTGCCTGAACTTCACATTCGCATACCCCAGTCTGCACGGGCAGCTGATCAAACACCTATGTGACACACAAGTATCGTCTCCCATGGTCACATCTCCAGTGGCATGCTGAGCCCCTACCGAGAAACACCCCAGCAGTCCTGGCAACAAATCCACAGCACACTGACACAGAGGCAGACACCTGAGGGGTCAAATCACTGCGCACAATGTGTCAGCTGATACACGGGAGTGGGAGTACAGAGTGCATTGCATGGCCTGGAGTAGGCATGACTGTCCTGCCCCACATGAATGAGGGATGAGCCCTGGACAGTGGATAGCTAGCTATGTATGTGTGACACACGTAATCTGCACACACCTGGGGCCCAAACATTGTTCCCACCCGCTGCATGGGTGTGTGCCACATACCCCAGGCACATGTGGTGGCTCAGCTCAGCAAGTGGACCGCATATCAAAGCAACACGCAGATTACATGTCCGAACACAGGCGTTGTGTGAACAATGGACCCACCCATGATGCCCACAACAGAGTTAGGGAAACAGATGCTGTCCCCCACCTTTAGTGAAGCAAACTGCAAGGACACAGTCCCAAGTGACACAATTCCCTGAATGTAAGGGCCACACCTGGGTATCAGATGAGGAGTGGGCAGTGCACAATAGAGGATCATGGCTCCTGGACAACATGACTGCTGTACTGTGGCAGTTGAACCAGGCCAGAGGAGGGCACATAGCATGTAATACAGAGTTCACAGTGCAGTCTTTGACTCACCCCCTCCTTGCTGCTGTCTGGCCTTCAGCTGCCCATCCAGGTCTGGAAACACCACCGCCAGGATCTGGAGCATGTGGGGGTCAGGGTCCGTGTTCCGCCCCTCCTGCGAGGAGGCGACAGCTTCAGCTGGACCCGTGCAATCCTCCGGGTTCAGCCCCGAAGGTCCTGCCACCTCTTCTGGCAGTTGCGGATCCGGCGCTTGTAGACCCCCACGGACCGGACAGCCCGGACGATGTCCTTCCAGATCTCCTGCTTCCGATGGGCATTAACCTGTCAGGATGACAAAGTGAAAAGGCCATTACTACACATGCAACATATCCGTGCATGACACAGTTGTATATACATGTCTCAATCACAGGGGCACATGATGTACACAGGCAGTGCAAAGCTGCCCATGGACAGTTTGCCAGAAGTCACTACATGGTATCATTGCATGGGAAGTAAAACCTTGTTCAAATGCACTGTCACTGCACCATACCTGTCCAGTGCATGTCACTACACACTATGGGGGGTGACAACTACTCAGTGAGCCTGCTAGCCAGTGGCGTGCAGACTTTCAGCCTTGCTAGTCAGACAAAATGCACATTCAGAAAGGCAGTGCACAGAACACTCACCTGCTCCCCTGGTGTCCCATACAGCTTGCTGTACTGTGGAAGTAGGCTGTCCAGCAGGGCCTGGTTCTCCTCAAGGCTGAAGGCTGGGGCTCTCTCCACAGTACGTGCCATTGCATGGTCCAGAGGGGCAGAGACAGCAGCAGTGCAGTGGCAGATGTCGTCCTGGAGCATGTAGTGCAGGCAAGTGAGCTCTCAGGGGAACAGCCAGCAATATATATGTGCTGGAGAGGCAGATACTGTCCCTTGTGTCCAAAGTGATAGGTCCAAGTCGTTTGCATCTTCTGAATCTGGCCAATCCATGGAATAGCAGCACCAATACACGCCCACAGCATCCTTCAAATCTTCAACTTCATGACATACATGATTTTGCAACATTGTTGTGGGTGACCAACTGAATTTCCAGCAACCGACTCGTTCGAATTTCGAAACGCGTCCGTTGCCAGGCTAGACCATTGTCAATGGGTGCGCACCGATCGGTCCATTGCTGATCAACGCGTACAGGGGTACAACGCGTACCCGCACACATTGAATGCAATGGGCCGGCTGGGGGCACCGATCGGTCCATTGCGGTACAACGCGTACAGGGTACAACGCGTACCTGCACACATTGAATGCAATGGGCCGGCCGGGGGCACCGATCGGTCCATTGCGGTACATACGCGTACAGGGGTACAACGCGTACCCGCACACATTGAATGCAATGGGCCGGCCGGGGGCACCGATCGGTCCATTGCGGTACAACGCGTACAGGGGTACAACGCGTACCCGCACACATTGAATGCAATGGGCCGGCCTGGGGCACCGATCGGTCCATTGCGGTACAACGCGTACAGGGTACAACGCGTACCTGCACACATTGAATGCAATGGGCCGGCCGGGGGCACCGATCGGTCCATTGCTGATCAACGCGTACAGGGGTACAACGCGTACCTGCACACATTGAATGCAATGGGCCGGCCGGGGCACCGATCGGTCCATTGCGTGTACAACGCGTACAGGGGTATAACGCGTACCCGCACACATTGAATGCAATGGGCCGGCCGGGGGCACCGATCGGTCCATTGCGGTATCAACGCGTACAGGGGTACAACGCGTACCTGCACACATTGAATGCAATGGGCCGGCCGGGGGCACCGATCGGTCCATTGCGGTACAACGCGTACAGGGGTACAACGCGTACCCGCACACATTGAATGCAATGGGCCGGCCGGGGGCACCGATCGGTCCATTGCGGTACAACGCGTACAGGGGTACAACGCGTACCCGCACACATTGAATGCAATGGGCCGGCCGGGGTACCGATCGGTCCATTGCTGATCAACGCGTACAGGGGTACAACGCGTACCCGCACACATTGAATGCAATGGGCCGGCCGGGGGCACCGATCGGTCCATTGCTGTTCAACGCATCCCTGTACAAGTGACTGGCATATGTCACCATGCCTGTCTCAGATGGACATATGCCAGCCACAGATAGCTCCCAGGGAGTGAGGGGCACACCTACAACACGACAGCCTGTCCAAACTGTATGATAAGGCATGTAAGGCTGCATTTCCTATTGTGTGTATGTTGGTGTACATGTTGTCCTGTGGGTGTCACCTGGGGGCAGCCACCCCCAGGCTGTGCACGTGTTCATGGGGACAGGATCCTGGGTGTTACGTGTACATGACCACTGTGATGTGCAACTGTTCATATCTGTGCATGTGCCATGGTCACATTTCACGGTGGTGTATGTGTATGTCATGTCACATACCCCGTGAGTCCCATGTGGGACGGTATGTTTGAGCCAGGGTGTCCCAGTGGCACAATAGTGATGGTCCTCCACAGTCTGTGTGCATGTAGTGTTTACAATGTCTCTGATTTCATGTGCACAATGGGAGACATTCTCCACATCCACGTTGTGTGTGCATGGACTTTGATGTTGTGCATGTGTGTGTCACAGACGTCCATGTCTGTCCTGCAGTGGCAAGTGGGACCACTACCTGTGGGGGTCATAGTTGTTTTGCTGTGGTGTATACATGATACTCCATGTAATGCCAGTGTCCATGTGGCAATACAGGGTCCCTGGGAATGTACCTGTCGTTGAGCTGTGATGCCTGGGGCACATCTGTCCTCACATGTCACTGTGGGGGTGATTGTGACACGGCAGCAGGAGATGGGAACTGTGACACGGCCTCATGATATCCAATGGGCCAACCTGGGACTTATTTATGCCACTTGTTGAACCGTGATGACAGATGTTGGCCATGTATGTACCATACATGTCCTTACGGAACTGCACACTTCATGTAGTTGTGCCTCATAATGATGTATGTTGGAATATTGAGTGTGTTCAATGCCGCATATGTGGGCTGACTGACAATCTTGCTTTCTTCTCCTCTGCACTGCAGGGCTCCTGCTGTCCATCGACCATTCCCAGACCTGGCAACGATGGTGGAACGGGACAGCATCCGACGGTACCGCTTCACCAGGCAGCTGATTGAGGATTTGGCAGTGCAGTTGGCCCCACATTTGCAGCCTGGCCGGCCGTATCCTACAGCGCTGACCCCCAAGGTGAAGGTGATGGCAGCCCTACACTTCTTTGCCACTGGTACCTTCCAACATACTGTGGCGACTGCTGGTGGGATGTCACAGACCATGTTGAGCCGTGTGCTCCGCGATGTTTTGGTGGCAATGTTGCTATTCCTGAACCGGTACATCTATTTCCCTAGACTGCAACGACTCACTGACGTGAAGAGTGACTTCTATGCCCTGGGGAGGATGCCGCATGTCATTGGCTCCATTGATGGGACACGTGTGGCTTTGGTACCACCACAGGCCCAGGAGCAGGCCTACAGGAACCGCAAGCACTACCACTCGGTCAATGCACTGGTGGTGTGTCTTGCAGATATGACCATCACACACGTGTGTGCCCGTTTCCCTGGTTCAGCACACGATGCCTTTGTGATGAGGAGTAGTCGCATCCCCAGGATGATGGCACAGATGCAGAACCAGCGTGCCTGGCTTGTCGGTGTGTACTGACTTTGTGCCATTGTGTGTGATCTGATCTGTAGTATTCCGCCCACTTTTCCAAGTCAGCTAATGTGCACTTGTCTGTCCGTAGGTGACTCAGGATACCCCAACATGCCGTGGTTGCTGACACCCCTCAGGAACCCTGTGACACCAGCCCAGATGCGCTACAATGAGGCACATGGTCGGACCAGGAGAGTGATTGAGCGGACATTTGGTCTCCTGAAGAGCCGCTTCCGCTGCCTGGACAAGACCGGAGGGTCCCTCCCATATGCCCCTGCGAAAGTGTGCAAGATTATCATCGTCTGCTGCATGCTCCACAACCTGGCAGTGCGGAAGGAGTTGCCTCTCATCCAGGATGACAATGACCAACATCCGCCACCTGTGGAGGATCCTGGCCTGGACCACGATGCCAGTGATGATGATGATGATGATGAGGGTGATGTCCGCACACAGCTCATCACCAACTTCTTTAGCTGAATGTGAGTATCCTGAGGTGTCATGTCAATGATGTGAGTTGGCATGATATGTGTAGATGGTGCTCTGGTGCTGTTGGAGTGTGTCCATGGGCTACTTGACTGGATGTGTGTAGCGATGTGTGCTTACAGGTGGTCTGTACTCCCCAACAGTGTTGACATGCTGACTTGGTTCTGGGTGGGTATCTTGTAACATGTATTGTGCATGAGTTTTGCTGTTCTGTCCTGTTCTCCATTGCTTTTGACTGTGTGTCATTTCTGTCCTTCACAGGGTACTTTCAGATTCGTTTGGTCAACTGTGTCCACCGACGACGTGATTGTACTTCCAGGGTGGTAGCTGTTGTGTCCCTACAGGTGATGTGCGCCACACCCATGGACTTCCTTCCTTCTACAGTTGTTGACTGTGTGCCCGCTGCCAGGTGGGATTACCTTGCATCTGTAGTGGTTAAGACATGTTGCAACTGTGTAATAAACCTGTGCTTCACTTTGTGATGTGCGTTGTCTGTGGTCACACATTTGACTGCCATTTGCTTACTGCACCTGTGGGCTACTTGACTACAACTGGGAATAGGTGTGGTGTCTGTGCATTGCACCGTCTTCCCTGGCAACATCAGTGTAGGCAATGAGTCAGATGGCCTAGGTGTGTATGTGTTGTGCAGCCCTGGTGGTGTGTCTCCCTCATATGTGTCACGTTGCCTTTACTCACATGCCTGTGTTGTACTTGCTGTTGCAGTTCGCATACACAGTGTAATTTTGCAGTTCATCATCCCCATAACAGCACCCACGTTGGAATCACAACAGAGGCAAGTATGGTGTATTAGTGTGTTTATTGTGATACATTTGTGTGAATAGTGCATAGGATGGGTAGTGCTGTACATATATCTTGCAATCAGAAGTTCCTAGGTGAATTGAAAGTCCTGGTAGACAAAATCCCCGGTATCGGGGCCACAGTTGTCTGAGACATTGGTCCAACTTGTACTCCCCATGCAATGTGTGGGAGTTGTGTTGCCGTCAACAGGGTGAACAGTCTGTGCACAAAGGTGAACATCCAGAACAGGTTCAGGCTTCCTGGGAGTTGCGCTTGGCCATCGGCCTCTCACTTGCCCCTCCTCGGACGACCCCTCTTCTTTGGGGGGCCCTCAAGTACAGGCTGCTGCGGTGCAGGGGACTCTCCGCCAGAGTCATCCTCCCTCCCTGTGGCAGTTGCAGTTTGTTCAGCACCAGATGTTGTTGGCACACAGGGAGGTGTGGACTGGTTGCTGTTCATCTGGCGGAGGCATTGTAAAATGTCCCTGTGCACCGCCGTCATCTCATGCAGTGCGTCCCACTTGGACTCCACGCGGGACATGTGTGAGTCCACGCGGGACATGTGTGAGTCCAAGCGGGCATGATGGGCAGCCTGCTGCTGTTTCATGTCTCTGAGGAGCCCCACTACCTGGCTGAGATCTCCGGTGCTGGACTGGTACGCATCAGCTATGCGTACCAGTTGTGGGTCATCATGCACACCAGCAACCTCTGCAAGCAGCGACCTCTGTCTCCCACCCCTCCCACCACCCCTGCCGACATGTGCAGTGCATGCAGTGGCACGCACAGATGACCCTGGTCCACCTTGGGGGTTGGTGGTGGTGGTGGTGTCCATGGCCCCACGTTGGTCCAGGGTCCCTGTGCTGGTGTTGCTCCTTGTTCTGTCCATGTCGGTGGGGATGGTATTTGTGGTGACAGTCGTTGGAGGGGTGGGTGCAGGGGTGCAGCTGGTGGTCCTGCTGGTGCTGCAGCTGGTGGTCCTGCTGGTGCTGCATGTAGACTTGCACCGGATGTGCCAGGTTGGTCTTCTTCATCCGAGGAGGGCAGAGGCTGTACGACACCAGTGAGCTCCGCATCCTCTTGAGCCTGGGACTGGGACTCCTCAGCGTCTGCTGCTGTGTCCCCATCATCACCTGTTTTTGGGAGACACACACAATGTATGTTATGTTTCTGCAGGCATCAATGGTTGACACACCTGACAGTTGTGACTGTGCCTCTGGGTGCGGGCCTGTACATTGCATTGTCTTAAGTCGTCACAGTCAGGGGTTGATATTGGTGTGGCACATTGTCCTGCATTATTTGGGCATTTCTATGTATTTGTTGGGGTGTGAACATGGTCTGCATTGGTTGTATTTGGTTGACAGCCGGCCCTCCTTCCCACCCAGCCAGCCAGATATCCCACCATTGAACGTGCTTCCATTGCAGGGAGTGGAAGTTGTCTCTCAGGATGTCAGTCAGTGGTGTCCTGCTGTTTGTTGGTGCACAGTTGCCAGCAGGGCCTTGTGCTCCCCACAGCAGTAGCCAGTGTCAGCCATCTTGTGAGTCCTTCTCCACTCCCTGTGATGTGAGCATGGTTCAGGGTGGTGTTGATGGGACAGTTGTGGGGGTGAGCTATGTCTGTGACTGTGACTCCCATCATGCTATTGCCTCCACCCCACTTCCCAGCATTCCCATACTTACTTGCTTTTGTGGGGAGTTCAGTGTGTGTGGGTGTGAGAGCAATGGCAAGATGGCTGACAGTGGTGTCCTGCTGTTGGTTGGTGTGCAGTTCCCAGCATGCCCTTGTGCTCCCCACGACACAGCAACAGTGTCAGACATCTTTGATGGGCCTTTCCACTCTCTGTGGGATGTGCATGCGTGAGTGTGAGCTTGCTGGGCCATGTGGTGGGGGATGTAGAGCTGTGACTACGACTCCCATCATGCTATTGCCTCCACCCCCTTCCCAGCATGCCCATCCTTCCTTCCTTTTGACTCTGCTTCCCTGTGGGGTGGGCTGCCTGTGCTGACAGGATGGCTGGGAGTGTTGTCCTGGCAGTTGTTTGGCTGAAAGTCCCAAGAGTGTCCCTGTGCTTCACACGACATAACCCAGGGTGGAGGTTCTTTGTGGGATCTTGAGTTAGGATGTGTGGCATTGCATTCTCCCAGGTGGGTTATGTGGAGTATGTGTTGAGGGTGTGTGTGAGGGGAGGTGCTTGTGACTATGGTCAGTGGTGCGAGTCCTCCTTCCCACCCAGCCAGCCAGATATCCCACCATGGAACGTGCTTCCATTGCAGGGAGTGGAAGTTGTCTCTCAGGATGTCAGTCAGTGGTGTCCTGCTGTTGGTTGTTGCACAGTTGCCAGCAGGGCCTTGTGCTCCCCACAGCAGTAGCCAGTGTCAGCCATCTTGTGAGTCCTTTTCCACTCCCTGTGATGTGCGCATGGCATGGTTCATGGTGGTGTTGATGGGACAGTTGTGGGGGGGGGGCAATATGTATGACTACGACTCCCATGATGCTATTGGCTACACTGACTTGCCCAGCATACACAGAATTCCTTTCTTTCAGTGGTCTTCACTGTGTGTTGGTGTTGTAGTGGTGGCTACATGTCTGGATGTGTTTGTTAGTTCTATTTGTGCCACTGCCTAGCTGTAGTTGTAGTTGTGTTTGTACATGTGATGGCACGGTTACATGTAATTTTGAGATGGCATGTGTTGTGTTTATCTGACTGACATACACATTTTGGGATGATTCTGTTCTGGTTGCTGTGTAATTGCTATGAGTGCATGGTTTGACTCTCCCCTTGACAGTGATGTGTGTGTGTATTGTGGCAGAATATTGTGTACATTTGTTGTGTACTCACCAGGCTCTGGGATGTTCTCTAGTCCATAGACGCTCACTGGCGGAAGGATGGCCCGCACCTTCTCCTCCCAGGGCCTGAGGTATACTGGCTTGGCAGGAGGGCCACTGCCGGTGTATTGGCTCAGGAGGTAGTCTTTCTTGAGCAGGTCCCGTACCCTCCTGCGCACGTCATACCACCTGTTCTGGATGTCGGTCTTTGTGCGCAGACATGGTGATTGTGCGTTCACCCTGTTGATGATCCTCTCCCACATCTTGGTTTTCTGGGAGATGGGGGTCTGTTGGACCAGTGTGCCAAACAGCTGTGGCTCTACCCTGAGGATCTCGTCTACCATGACTTCCAATTCACAATCTAGGAACTTGTGATTCTTCTTGGGGGGCATGGTGATGGTGAGTGATGTGTGTGTTGGTGTGCAGGTGAGGGTGTGTGAGTGTGTGTTTTGCTGGGTGTATGTGAGGTAGGTATTTGTTGGTGTGCTGATGGTGTGTGGCTTGTGTGAGGGATGAGCTGTGGGTGTGTGGTTGCTGTCTGTTGGGTGCTGGCAGTAGAATGGCATTTGCAAAGGATCATGGTTGGGATTTGTGTCCTTTATATGGGTGGAGTTGTGGGTGTGTCTTTGTTCTCTGTCCCCACCCCCCCAGTATTTATTGGCTTTGTAATTGCTTGTTTGGCCTTTTTTGTGTAATTTTTCCTTTGTACTGTCTGTGCATGTTGGAAACGTTCTTGTGACCAAGTCGGACCCTGCATTTGTCTCGTACGGTCTTCTCCGTTTCGTTCACGCTGTGTTTGTGCAGTTTTCTATGCTGCGTACGCGTCGGTCGCGGTGTTTTGTGTTACTTCGGCTCGGTTTTGTATGCGTGTCGGTCGTACGGCTTGTCCTCCGTACGACTCGGTCGTGGTTTTCGCGCCTTGCATCGTACTTTGCGGTTTGGAGTTCGCGTATACGTTTCGGTCGGATTTGTTCCGGGTGCGTGTCGGTCGGTTCGATTCGCGTGTTTTTCCGGCCGGATTGCTGTTTTCCGTGCGGCTCGGTCGTTCGGGTTGGGTTCGGTACGTGTCGGTCGGATTTTGCACGCCTTTCATCGTACTTGGCGTGTCGGGCGCCACAGGTACGTGTCGGTCGGAATAAATTCCGGCTCCGAGTCGGTCGGTGCTTTTTCCGGCCCGAATCGGAATCGACCCCTAAGTGTTTATAGAACTGGACATAACTACCCTGTACACTAGCATTGCCCATACAGATGGCTTGAGAGCCATGCAGCATTTCCTACGTGACAGACCAGTAGGCTTGTTCAAACACACCCAAATGTTGATGTCCATGGCAAAGAGGATATCATGGTGCCTGGAAGATAACTTTTTTCTGTTTGGGGGTGAGCTATAACAACAACAGAGAGGGAATGCGATGGGCACCTGTTTCGCCCCCAGTTACGCATGCTTGCATGTAGGCTGGTGGGAGGAACAGGTGCTCCGCAGAGAACACGCACAGGCATGGCACGATAACATAGTAATGTGGGTAAGATTCATAGACGACTTATTTGTGATCTGGAGGGGCACCACTAATTCCGCAGAACAGTTTGTCAAGCTTCTAAACAATAACGGATTGAATTTAAAGTTTACGTATACCATCAGTAAAAGTAGTGTAGCATTCCTCGACATAGAAGTGTGTGTTCAGGCAGGTAAGCTAGAGACACAACTTCACAGGAAGGAGACAAAAGGGAACACTACCCTACATGCGTCTAGTTTTCACCCTGCCTACACCAAACTCAGTATACCATATGGAGAAATGCTGCGAGCAAACAGAAATTGCAGCACATTAACTGAACTAGCCAAATGTCAGAATGAAATGAGCCAGAGATTTCTTGAGAGGGGTTACAACAGAACAGTAGTTGAAGAGGCGCGTCGGGCAGCAAATAAAAAGAAACGAGAGGTGATCCTATTTTCCAAGAAAGAACTGAGGGAGGAGAAAGGTGAACCCCAGATGAGATTTCTGACCATGTACAACACCCAAAATAAAGAGCTTAGGGATCTGTTTAATAAAAATTGCCATATACTCAAAACAGATCCGGTTGTACGGAAAATACTTCCGAGACATCCCCCCTTAACTTACCGTAGAGCCCCGTCATTAAGAGATGCAGTAGTGAAAACGAGCCCTGAAATGGAACGTGATCAGAGTTGGTTAAGACCACCCCCAGGCTTCAAAAAGGGTAGTCGCTGCAGGGCGTGCAGTATAGGTCAGAACACCACTTACTCTGCTCCTTTCAGAAGAAGGGAGATAAAGATTATGGGGGCCTACAATTGCAAGACCGAATTTGCGGTCTATGTGCTAAAATGCACTTGTAGCTTACAATACGTGCGAAGCACAACATTGCAGGTTCATAAATGAATCCTGCAACATATGAGGGCAATAACTAACGGCGGTCGGTCATACCCTGTAGCCCGACACTGTGAGATGATGCATCAGAAAGATCCAACACAAGTCAAGTAATTTGTAATAGATGCAGTACCAGTGAGTAGGAGGGGTGGTGATCGCAAAAGAACACTACGCGAGCTCAAAACTAGATATATTCTCACACTTGATAGTAAGAAACCGAATGGGCTGAACTATGATGAGGAATTTCATTCTTGTCTATGACATTCGTGTTGAAACATCTGATTGTATCTGGAGGTATTTATGAAATTAAGCTGTACTTTGATTTACTCCTTGCTAAGATTGCCTGTTTCCACCGATATTAAGAATGGCAAAGTGGTATAGAATGGCACTAGCTGGTCTTAGTTGTTACCGAAAGGAATGACCAATGACAAGGTGATTGGAAAATAGCAAGATATGTACCAGTGATAATGGGCAAATGAATTTAACGGGCATTTGGCTATGATATCAATGGTAATATCATGGGTTTGATTATTATGCACTTTAAATCTGAACCAGACACTTGTCTGTCATTTTCTTTAGTGATGGACTACAAATTATGAACTTCTTACTGGTGTACTTCACGCACTTTAAATTTGAAATAGGCACATGTTTCTGAGTTTTGATTTGTTTATGAAATACGTCTTTGCACTCGAAATTATTTAATGCTGCATCGCAGTAGAACTTTCAAGTGATTGTAACTTGACAAAATGAATTGTATTTTGTGACATAAGGGAAGGAGTCTTTCTTCTATGTTGGTCTGAATCCCGGAAACAAAAGGCAATCCACGGCATGGAAACATCATGTGATCAAGGCCATCGTAACGGCCGAAACGCACTATGGCTAACGTGATTAAAGTAACCTGAACAATCCGCAGTTGAGTCGGCTCCGTTTGTATGGAATTGTGTCAAGCTTGAAGTTGAGATATATATTACCTTCTGGCGGTCGCCAGTAGGTAGTTATAGTTAGGACCTTGTTCCTATTCAAAAACCGTCTTTTCTTTTGCCAATATCTTTGGAGCCGTTTGACGAATCTTCGCGAAATTTTCCCCAAAAAAAGGTTCACTCAGGTCAGCTCCTGTCTTGAAAGTTTCGGGATGATTCGTCAAGCGGGGGCTGAGAAAAAAGGGGGGTCCCAAAACGTGTTTTCCCCATGTTAATTTCCATAGGAACTTTAGACACAGATACAACCCGAACTGCTGAACGGAATTACACCAAATTTGGCAAAAAGGTAGCTCTTGGTCCAGAAAGCGACCTTTTTTAAATCGGTTCAGTAGTTGCTGAGAAATTAAAAAAATAAAAATGTATGTATACGAGCACCGAGGAGGAGTCGCGACTCCTCCCGAGCACGAGCTGACTTCTGATTGGCTGCCAACACTCCAAAGCAGAATGTGTTGGCAGCAATCTTGTGACTCAGTAACCGAGTCACAAGAAAAAGGGGAAAAGAAAGTGAAAAATGAAGAAAAGGGGGCAGGGTAGAAACACCCTGACCCCCTAGGCCTGCTCAGGGGGGTCTCCCCAGGCCCAAAAAAAGCATTAGTTTTTTATAATTTCGGCCGAATTCGTGCTGGGTGCGCAAATCTGGCCGAAATTATAAAAAAACGAAGTGCGGTCTCCCGCGCTTCGTTTGTTTCAAGCCCCCGGTGGGCCAGGTCCCGGGGGCAATTCTTAATTAAGGTGTGGGGGCCCGTGGAGGCCCCCCACAGCCCCAGGGACTGCCACCTCCCCAGGTCTTTGTTTATCATATGCGGGGGCACGCAGCCCCCCCGCAGCCCAGGGGACCGCCACCTCCCCAGGGCTTTGTCTTAAAAAAATGCATGGGGGACTCCTGCCCCCCCACACTGCCCCGGGGACCGCCACCTCCCCGGGGCTTAAATATATCTAAATAAATGTGGGGGGGGCTCCTGCCCCCCCCATACTGCCCTGGGGACCACCACCTCCCCGGGGCATACACTAATTTAAATGCTGGTGTCCTTAGCGGCCCCCTGGCCCCGGGGACCACCACCTCCCCTGGGCTTTGAAAATGTAGGGAGGGGGGCCGCGCAGCCCCCCTCCTGGAGCCCTTGATGCCCCTGGGGACTGCCACCCCCCAGGGCCGGCTCCTGCAATGTCCCGGGGTGCTCCCGCCCTGTCATAGCAAACTCTGCTTTGCTTCGTTGAAGCGAGAGCAGGAAACCTGCTCTCACTTCAACGGAGCAAAGCAGAATTGCTTTTGGGCAAGGGGAGCTGCATGTTAGCAGCTCCCCTTGCCCAAAAGCAATGCCGGCTCCCGCAGGAGGCGGGGAGCCGGCTGGGACTGTGGGGGCATTGGGGCACCCCCCACAGTCCCCAACGCTAAGGGCCGGCCCCGGGAGATGAGATCCCCGGGGCCAGAAGTGGCCTGGGAGGGGGCCTCGCGGCCCCCTCCCTTTATTTAAAAAAAAAGAATGGCCGGGCCCCGGGGGATGGGGTCCCCGGGGCCAAAATTGGCCTGGGGAGGGGGGCCACGCGGCCCCCCTCCTCATATAAAAATAATTTAAAAAATTGCCAAGCCCCGGGGGCTGGGGTCCCCGGGGTCAATAGTGGCCCAGGGAAGGGGGCCACGCGGACCCCCTTCCCTATAGATATTTTTTTTTAAAAGAGGCCATGCCCCGGGGAATGGGGTCCCCGGGGCCAAAAGTGGCAAAGGGAAGGGGGGCCATGCGGCCCCCTTCCCTATAAATATATTAAATAAAAGGAGGCCATGCCCTGGGGGATGCGGTCCCTGGGGCCGAAATCGGCCTAGGGAGGGGTGCCGCGCGGCCCCCTTCCCATTTTTTCGGGAAGCCAGGAGCCGCGTTTGCAGAGTGGTGTAAAAAGGGGGCGAGGCCTCAGACCACTCTCAGCAATCCAGGTGTGTGGCGCTTACTGGAGGTACCTGGTGGGCTAGTTGGCCCCCAGGGACCCTCAGGAATGAAGGGGACTTAATACCCCAACTTAGAACATGCCAGGAGGCGCGTTTGCAGAGTGGTGGGGAAAGGGGGCATGGCCTTTGTCCACCTCTCAGCAATCCCACTGTGTGGGGCTTACTGGAGGTAAGAGGTAGGCTAGTTGGCCCCTAAAAGACCCCCAGCAGCAAAGGGGACTTCAATCCCCATCCAAGAGCGCGCCAGGGAGCGTGTTTGCAGAGTGGTGGGCAAAGGGGGCGTGGCCTGCTATGAGAGCTTAGCAATCCTGCTGTGTGGGACTTACTGGAGGTAATAGGAGGGGTAGTTGGCCCCCAAGGATGTCTTTGGGGGCCAACTACCCCTCTTGTTACTCCCAGTAAGTCCCACACAGTGGGATTGCTAAGATGTCTTCGGAGGCCATCCCCCCCTTTCTCCACCACTCTGTAAACGCTCCTCCTGGCAGACTACGGGATGGGGGATGAAGTCCAATTTACTCCTGAGGGACTTTGGGGGCCAAGAAGCCCTCCTGGTACCTCCTGTAAGTCCTATGCAGCGGAATTCCTGAGTGCTGGTCAGAGGCCCAGCACGCTTTCTCCACCACTCTGCAAACGCGACTACTAGTTAAAGAAGTGTTTGCAATGTAATAGTTTCACATTTGCGAGAATTAGAGCTATTGGCGTTGTAAATGTAAAAGTTTTTTACTAATGTTTTTTGGAGTGGAGTGGATGTACGTTGTGTGTAGTGGAATTATGTGGTATGTTGTGCAGTGAAATTATGTGGATAGAAAGTATGTGGTATTTAGTGTATAGGAATTATGTAGAGTGGGATTATGTGTTATGGAGAGTAATTATGTGGCATGGTAGTCTGTGTTGTGGAGTGGTAACGTCAGGTTTAGTCTTCCTCGTTTCCATAGAAGCTCAACTATAAACTCAGTGAGACAAAAAAAGAAGGAATCACTGAGGAGCACTTGTGGACCTAGTCAGAGGTATGAGCAGGGCCACTGGAATTATCTGACTGTTTGGCTGCACCGACTTTCGCACAATTATACATTTTCTGCATTAGTCACATAATTCATCATCTGCTCCCTAATCTGCAGATTTGAACAAAAAAAGCCTTGTTTCTAGCTCAAACGACTCAAACGTTACCAAAAATGCAGCGACAAGTGTTACAGCGTGGTGGAAGGCCCTTTGCAAACCTAGAATGGTCACTTATTGCTAAATGTCGGTGTTAAATTGGTACTAATGGTGTGCAAGCCACTCTTGCTTCCTTCTGTGCCTCACTTGCCTCTTTCTGCATTTCTGTTGCTTCTTTCTGCACATTTCATTCTTTTTCTGCACTTCTGCCTCTTTCTGCAAATCTCTTCTACTTTCTGCACTTCTCTTCCCTCTTTCTGCACGTCTGTTGCCTCTTTCTGCACCTCATTTGCTTCTTTCTGTACCCCTCTTGCCTCTTTCTGCACCCTTCCTTCTTTCTGCACCTCTCTTGCCTTTTTCTATACCCCTCTTACGTCTTTCTGCACCCTTTTTGCCTCTTTCTGCACCTCTGTTCCTTTTTCTGCACTTCTTTTGTTTCTTTCTGCACCGGTCTTGCTTCTTTCTGCACCCCTCTTGCCTCTCTCTCCACCCCTCTTCCCTCTTTCTGCACTTCTGTTGCTTCTTTCTGCACTTATCTTGCTTTTCTCTGCACCTCACTTGCCTCTTTCTGCACCTCTATTGCCTCTTTCTGCAGTTCTCTTGCCTCCTTCTGCACTTCACTTGCCTCTTTCTGTAACTCTCTTGCTTCTTTCTACACCTCTCTTGCCTCTTTCTGCACCTCACTTGCGTCTTTCTGCACCCCTTTTGCCTGTTTCTGCACCCCTCTTCCCTCTTTGTGCAACTCTCTTGCCTCTTTCTACACCTCTCTTTCCTCTTTCTGTATCACTCTTGCCTTTTTCTGCACCCCTCTTCCCTCTTTCTGCACCTCTCTTACCTCAGTCTGCCCACCTGTTCCCTCTTTCTGCACCCCTTTTGCCTGATTCTGCAACTCTCTTGCCTCTTTCTGCAGTTCTCTTGCCTCCTTCTACATCTCACTTGCCTCGTTTTGAACCTCTGTTGGTTCTTTTGCACTGCTCTTGCTTCTTTCTGCACCTCTCTTGCAAATTTCTGCACCTCTCTTGCCTCTTTCTGCACCCCTTTTACCTGTTTCTGCACCTCTCTTGCCTCTTTCTGCACCTCTGTTCTCTCTTTCTGTACCTCTTTTGCCTGTTTCTGCAACTCTCTTGCCTCTTTCTGCAGTTCTCTTGCCTCCTTTTGCACCTATGTTGCTTCTTTCCTGCCCTTCTCTTGCCTCTTCCTGCACCCCTGTTGCTTCATTCTGCACTTTCCATGCTTCTTTCTGCACCTGTCTTGCTTCTTTCTGCACCCCTGTTGTCTCTTTCTGTACTCGTCTTCCCTCTTTCTGTACCTTTCTTGCCTGTTTCTGCACTTTTCTTGCTTCTTTCTACACCTCTGTTGCTTCTTTCTGTACTTCTCTTGCTTGTTTCTGCACCTCTCTTGCGTCTTTCTGCACCTCTGTTGCCTCTTTCTGCACTTCACTTGCTTCTTTCTGCACCTCTCTTGCCTCTTTCGGCACCTCTGTTGCTTCTTTCTTCACCTCTCCTGTCTCTTTCTGCACCCCTCTTCCCTCTTTGTGTAACTCTCTTGCCTCTTTCTACACCTCTCTTCCCTCTTTCTGCACCACTCTTGCCTCTTTCTGTACCTCTGTTGCTTCTTTCTGCACTTCTCTTGCCTCTTTCTGCACCTCTGAGTTAGAGGTAGTTTTAATCCCCCTGCCCTATTATGCACTAGGGCCTTACAGGGGAGGTCATGTCAATCACAGGGGTACCCCAACCCATAGTGTACTCTTGTGTATGTAGGTGTTTTCACTGTATTCTAAGTGTCTTTCAGCATAGCACTGGCTCCGGGCCTGGTTAGTCAGAGTCAGTTACCACCAGTACCAGTCAGCAAAAAGTTGGGACACAGGATGACTTTTCAACAAGGCCTCTTTCTGCACCTCTGTTGGTTCTTTCTGCATATCTCTTGTTTCTTTCTGCACTTTTCTTCGTCTTTCTGGACTTCTGTTGCCTCTTTCTGCATTTCTCTTGCTTCTTTCTGCGCCTTTCTTCCTCTTTCTGCACATGTCCTACCTCTGTAGGCATAGTTAGAAATTAGCATTTCAAAAACCTTTGAAATTCACTGAAAAAACCATAGGTTTCAGGGACGCTATAGTTAGAAATTAGCATTAAAAAAACCTGTAAAAATCACAGAAAAAACCATAAGTTTCAGGGACGTTATAGTTAGAAATTAGCATTTAAAAAACCTTAGAAATTCCCTGAAAAAACCATAGGTTTCAGGGACGTTATAGTTAGTTGGACACTTCACTCGTGCAAAACCAGAGAAATTCGGTCGTTATAGTTTGTTGAGCTAAGTATAACTTGCGCCCCCGCAATGCACTGCTGATGACATCACATATTACATCACTCAGGACATGGTCAGTGACATCACTGATGACATCACTGATGACATCTCAAATGACATCACTGATTACATCATCCACGTGATCCTCTGATGCACCTCCTCACAGCCTAATATAACCTTTGATACACCCACTCTAAAATACAGACTGCCATTCTCAAAACCATAGACACACCAATACCAGTTACTACATACCCACTCACTGATTCCTAGGTCTACACACACATCCACTCACTCACCCATACAGTCACTCATACATGCAGTCACTCATCAATACAGCCACTATCATATGCACACATACACCTATACAGACACTAACACACCACCACTCACCCATAGAGTTACTTACACAGCTAGTTAGTCATGCAAAGAATCAATCACACTCCCATATACTCACCTATACAGTTATACACACACCACCTCACTTATTCACACAGATACTAACACATACTTACTCACTTATACAATCACTGACACAAGCACACACTCATCCACACAGCCACTCTCACAATCACTCACTCTCACATATAGTCATTTATATACTCCAACACTCACATATACTGCCTTTCACATATGTAGTTACTCACACATGTACCACTGAGACATCCATTCACTCACCAACACAGCCATACACACACACACCCACCCATACAGCCCCTCTCAGACGCACTCTTGAACCCATACACCCAGTGAATCACCCACTCACACATCCATGCAGTGAGTCACACACACCCCACCCATCCACACAGACACTCAGGCACCCATACAGGTACTCAGACAAGCAATCAATAACCCATATAGACACTCATGTAGCTACTCACCAACACATGCAACCGCTTACACACCAACAGACAGACTGATACAGACATTCACACAGTTTAGTCACTAACCCATGCATTCAGTAAGACACATTTAATCACTCACTTATACAGTCAGTCACGCACCTACTAAATCATCCATTCAGACAGTCGTACTCCCACTCATTCTTCAATATACCTTGGCCTATATATCTATAAAACATATTTAAACTTTACAGAAACACACAGTCACTGGATGATGTCATCAGTGATGTCATTTGAGATGTCATCAGTGATGTCATCAGTGATGTCACTGACCATGTCATGAGTGATGTAATATGTGATGTCATCAGCAGTGCATTGCGGGGGCGCAAGTTATACTTAGCTCAACTGACTATAATGGCCGAATTTCTCTGGTTTTGCACGAGTGAAATGTCCAACTAACTATAACGTCCCTGAAACCTGTGGTTTTTTCAGTGAATTTCTAAGGTTTTTTAAATGATAATTTCTAACTATAACGTCCCTGAAACCTATGTTTTTTCCAGTGAATATATATATACATATATATTTACAGTTAATGCAACAGTAGTGAAAGTGTTGGCTTTTAATGGGTTTACAATTACTATCCCCACTCCAAACAGGTCAACAGTATAGTAGGGAATGCGTTGGGCTTCAGAGGGGTGAGATTTACTATTCCCACTCCAGTCTGTGCAACAGTAGGGAAAGTGTTGAACTTCAGAGGGATTATTCAAATATATCTTATTCCCACTCTAGTCAGTGCAACAGCAGGGAAAGCATTGGACTTGGGAGGAATTAAATTTACTATTCCTACTCCAGTCTGTGCAACAGTAGGGAAAGCATTGGACATTGGTGTGGTTAAATTTACTGTTCCCATTCCAGTCTGTGCAACAGTAGGGAAAGCGTTGGACTTCGGAAGGGTAAGATTTACTATTCCCACTCCAGTCTGTGCAACAGCAGTGTTAGACCTGGCATCCTTGGTGTGGTTTTCCTGACATTTTGCCTTCTGATCTCCTGTTTTCCTGACTTCATTTTTGCTGACCTTAGGATTGTGGGCACTTTACCACTGCTAACCATAATCTCTTCTCTCGTTTCAGTTCAATTTGAAAAAAACAACTGCAGAGGCGTAGACGCAGATGCAGCACGCAGCTCTTTGCTGCTCACCGCCCACCAGCCGTCACCAGCCACTCGCTGCTCCTCGCAGCTTGCAGCTCTGGTTCACGGCTCTGCTGTTGCTGCTACTGCTTACTAAACCAGGACGCCAAGACTCCATGGCACCAGGACCCTTTGGACGCCAGCTGCCACCAAGCCTGCTGAGCACATCTTGCACCCTGTGCTGGGACTGGGCCGGAGTCAGGGGGCAGGCTGACCCAGGTCAACTCGGGACCCAGGACGCCAAGGACGGTAGGGACGCCCTGCAACATTCTGCCCTACTGACTGGTTGGGCCCTGGGGGCAGGAGCTGCGGGCAGCGTGACGCAGGGCGGCCAACAAGAACACAAGGCTGCGGACCAGGGTCAGGAGCCGGGAACCAGGGAGCAAGGTGCCTGAACCAGGAACTGGAGCCAGGTGAGTCCCAATCTGGTTGTTCCCACTGTTCAGAGGAGGTCTGGCACATGAACCCTTGAACGAGAGGTGGGGGAGAGGACCTAATAAGGTACCAACTGTCTATCCAGCCAGCTGGCTGCTGCCCAACCTAAAACTTACCATAGACCCGGACCTCTGCCAAGGACCCCAGTGTCCCCCAGTGAAGGTGAAATCACACTGAGGGGGACTGAGAGCAGCTATATGAAGTTAAAAGCAGCAAGAGGTGCGAGGGGCAACAAGCCGCGAGGGACGAACAAGCCGCTGCATGGAACAGGCATTGGGACTCCACAGAGGTGGCACAGTCAGCACTGGGTGCGGCTTGTGGAGCTCTACAGTGCCCCGCCCCGTTTTCAGCTAAGAGCTCAAAGTGCAAAACAACTCAAGCTGAGAACCTGACCCTGACCTGAACGCACAAAAACCAGGATTCAGGTACTGGGCACCAGAAGAACAGGCACCAAAGAACAACCAGGAAGGGGGGGGCAACAGCACAGCACAACATAGCTCAGGTCCCCAACCGCAGGGTACACGGACTGCAGCAGGGGAGGAGGGGGAGAATCAAGGCACAACAGCACCTCTGGAAGGGGCAAAGAGGAGCAAAGGAGTAAAGGAAATCAAACTGCCAGTAGGAATATGGCAAGACAACGGTATAACAACATTAGAAGCAAATAAGCAAATAAACAAAAGCAGCAAGGCAGTAAAGCCAGCTACGCATCTACAGAGGGGCACACTAGGTGGCCCAGGGCAGACCTGTCCAGTCCTAAGCACACAAGCTACAAAATAATGCACAAAGAGACAAAAGGAGGTGCAATCTCAAAATTCCGTGGGAAGGACAATCCACTCAAGCCTACAGCTTACAAGCCTACAGGTGCAACATGAGGTCCAGGAGGGAGAGGCAAACGGCTACATCAATGACTAAGAACAGGAAAAGGAAGTGTAAAGGACTTAGCGAAACTGCCACGAAAAAACCTGTGATGGAAGAGCATGTCTCACCCCACTACCCGGCCCTAGTGGTGGCAGACTCTGCCACAACCACTAAAACAACAATAATCAGCTATCAACCAACGATCTACATAAAATTTTCATTTGTGAAAGATGCGGGGTTGGTACTTTGATCAAGCAACGAAAATCTCATTGGTCTCCTCTTCCCACTGCACCCAGAGGCCTTAGATCAAACAAAAGAGACAACAAACCTGATAACATCAAGAATTGATTGCGATGGACAACACTTTCACGCACACCGGAGGTATCTGGGGCTCCAGTGGTCTCGCCGGAATCAAGAATACATAGTTTCACCACACACAAGCTCAAACACAAAGCCAAATATGGTCACAGCAACTAAGCCCCACACGCCTACAATAATGTATGAAGTGGCAACAAAAAGAACCACCAAGTAGCTGCATGCCAAATAATTCAGAAAATCTGTGGGGTATATTCACAAGAACGTGCGATAACTACCGCAAGAGTAGTGTAACGCAACTTTCCATATCGCAGCCTATCTCGGGAAAATAACCCTGTGTCAACGTGGAATTCACAACAAGGCGGTAGCAAGCGATAGTCTGCCGAAACCGCGGACAATGTCCGCGATACAACCACCACGATGGAGATAAAAATACAAACCACAACACCAAAAAACACGCGATGGGCCAAAGCGCGATGAGGAAACCAGCGACAAGCAGCGCCAGGCCTGCAACACACACCTGGCAGGTGTCAAAAATCACCATAAAAGTAGAAAAACACCCACACACAAACTGACCAACACCCAAGCACCATGGAGGCAGCCGGAGCAGGCGCAGAGGACGAGCGCAACCCCACAAGCACCCCGGACGACCAGCCTGGGACCTCGGGGACAGGGAAGGGCAAGGACAAGAAGACGAGGAAGACCAAGTTCAGTCCGCAGGCGAACAGGATCATAGTCACTGAGGTGATGGAACACCATCAACAACTCTTCGTCACCTCCAACGTGTCATTGGGCACCAAAACTGGAATATGGCGGGACAACGTCGACAAGGCGAATGCCGTCGGAGAGCACAAGCGGACAATGGACGAGGTCAAGAGGCGATGGAATGACATCAAGCGGAAGACCAAGGAGAAACTCAGTGCCAACCAGAAGGCAGCAACGCAGACCGGAGGTGGGGGCCCAGCGCCACAGCTGGAGCTGGATGACATGGAGGAGCTGGTGTCGACCGTCATCAGTATGGATACTGTGGCCGGAGTCGGGGGACCGGACACTGCTCGACAGGACACAACACAACCGCAACAGGGTGAGTGACCACCAGGTACTGGGGGGACGGGGGAGATGGCCACAATGGCACACATGCACAAGCAAGCAGGGCACAGTGCACACCCACAATGACCCTGGGTCCTCGCCCAGACCCACAGACTGTCACAATGTACAATGCCATGCTGTCTGAATGTCAACCTGTACCATGCGGCTACATACATGTGGACACATTGTTATACACCATCTCCCCTTCACATCGCAGGGGCATCGTCAATACCTCCTGCAGAGCAGTCACAGCCACTCTTCACTGATGACGAGGAGGAGGACAACACCAGCATCGATACCCAAACCATCCAAGACATCATTGACCTCATCCGCCAGCCACCTTCAGGATCAGGGCAGCCCAGCTACATCGATGAGACCCCACCCACCACCCAAACCACCCAGCAGGAGGCACCCACTGCCCCGGCACTCTCCCAAGACCCCCAGGAACAACAAATGGCCTTCCAACGCTGTGTGCTGGAGGGCCAGAGGGAGATGGCCGAGCAGGTGCGGGTGGGGTTCGACCTCATGGCTACCAAACTGGACGCCATCCTTGGGTGTCTATGTCCGCCCCATGGTCTCCAACGAGCCCTGACTGACATCGCTGGAGTCATGACGCGGAGGGAGGAATACCTGTCCACTCAGAGTGGCCCCTGCGATGCCAGCCGTGAGGTGGCACACATGCGGAGGCTCATGGAGGACATGGTGAGGATGGAGGCGGAAAGGATGGCAGCCACCACTGCACATCAGCGAAATGTAGCTGGGATCTACCAGGCCCTGCATGTCTTCATCATGGCATTGCTGCCACAAGGCGTGGCGATGATGAATGCTGCTGCCCCCACACCATCCACATCTCCGCCCCCTGGTGTGTCAGTGCCTCCCAGTGCGGCAGGCGTATCCACTCCAGCACCTGATGTGTCACTGCCACACAGTGCAGCCGACAATCCTTCTCCGGCCCCTGATGTGTCAGTGGCACACAGTGCCGCAGCCGGTACTGCAACACCCACAGGTGGGGCAGAGCACACATCTGGGGATGAGGACGTGGATGGGATTGAGATCAGAAGGAGGTACTAGCATTCATTTCCGCCACCTTGCCTGTTTCTGCTTGGTGCCGCACATGGCCTCAAGACCTACCACTGACCCCCGATACACTCCGATGCACTCACCTTGGACAGCGACATGGACTGCCACATCCAGTTTGACGACCATTGACACGACAGACAGACTGCGGACTGTACCTTTCCCCTTCTGCAGTACAGGTCATCCCCGGATGTACACTGGCTGGCCCTCCACGGGCCCATATTGTGTAGTGTGCTCGGCATTGCCCTATACCGTTCCAGCTGCATGACTGCACTGGATGTGCAAATAAACATCCAGTGACGCACTGCTGTGTAATGTCTTACGTCATTCATGTATTGATGTGTGGATGAACGTGGGGACAGTGCCTTCCCTTGCGTCAATGATGTTCATCCTGTGGGATGCCAGTCAGAGGGTGCGACATTGCATTTTGTGTACCGGGTCCCGTGAACACTACAACAGGGACACACGCATCAGTCACTTCCTTATCCGGACATGGACTGGACCACGCCCAGATCCCAAGAGTCATTGTTGCAAGCCCTGCGCTGGTCCGGCGTACGGCAGGCCAGACCACTACGCTTACGCCCCGAGGGGGGGCCCTCATTGCTACCCGTCGCATCCGTACTCGCTGGTGGTGTGCAGGTCACTGGTCTAGTTGTCAGCATGTCACAGCCACTCCCTGAGGGCAGGTTTTCACACACACCACACCCATCTGGCACAGGCGTCACAGGCCATGTGACTCCGCCAACATAAGGGGCCGACGACGTCACATTCCCCTCTTCCAGTGGTGACTGGATGACGGACGCTCCACGGTTCGCACTAATATAGGGCCCATGAGTTGTTGCGCACAGGGTTAGTGGCATCTGAGGCCTTGAGTACGGCACGGGCCTACCACCACGTGGCGCAGACTGGGGTTGCACAGGGTTAGTGGCACACGGGGCCTGGAGTACGGCACGGGCCTACCACCACGTGGCGCAGACTGGGGTTGCACAGGGTTAGTGGCACACGGGGCCTTGCGGACGGCACAGACACCCCGCCACGGGACGGTGACTTTGGGTGCACTGAGTCAGTGGCACCTTGAGCTGCTGAGCGGGTGTGCAGCGTGCGATGATGCCCCGTCCCGGCGGTCTGGACAGCTCATGTTTTGTGTGCCCTGCTGGACCGCAGTGTAGGCCAGAGCCAGCGGGCAGCGCGGGCCTACCGCCACGTGGCGTCGCTTCCGGGATCCCAGAGTTGGTGGCACCCATTGGGCTGAGCGGGTGTGCAGCCTGCGATGGTGCCGGGTGCACTGGTATGTCCTCTGCCATGGAGTAATCAAGACCCAGCACCAAAAGTGAGACCTGGTGGCCTGCGGAGTGGGGCTGCATGATGTGGAGGGTGCCAGGGCCGCGGGCCGCGGGCTTGTGGCTTGCAGCGGCACGTGGTGGGACCTCCTGTCTAAGCGCCGGTGGCGGAAGGTGAGCATTGAGGCCTGGGTGTGCATGGGCGGCCAGGCGATGTTGTCTTGTGCAAGTGTGTGTACTGTGCCAGTCATGTATCTGGGCTCTGTTTCAGCTGACGGCTCTGACTCAGATGTGTGACCTGGTGTCCTGCTATACATACCGGCACATGGTTGAAGACACACCGGTGGCAGCAGGTGAGCAGTGTGGCCTGGGTGCATAGGGGCCACACGTTCTCTCTCTCTCTCTCTCCCTCTCTCCCTCTCTCTCCTCTTCTCTCTCTCTCCCTCTCTTCCTCTCTCTCTCCCTCTCTTCCTTTCTCTCTCCTCTTCTCTCTCTCCCTCTCTTCCTCTCTCTCTCTCCTCTTCTCTCTCTCTCTCTCTCCCTCCCTCTCTTCCTCTCTCCTTCGCTCTCTCTCTGTCCTCTGATGTGTGCAGGACACACCTTCTCATCATGTTTTTTGTCTTACAGGCTGTGATCTACGTATTGTCCCGAGGGGAGCGGCCATGTGTCTTCATTTCATTTTGTTGTTCATTTTAATAAAGTTTCATTTGTTGCTTCGAAAGTGAATGTGTGCTGCTCATTTCTGTGACGACACATGCATGTCACCAGTTCTGATTGTGCGGCATCTAGCGGAATATTTTGTAAATGTTTAGGTGTGGCTGATGTGGCATGTCTTTGGTCGGGGGGGTGCCATGGAGGGGTGGTCCTGGGGGTGGTGGCGGTGGGTGTTGTGGCCCTCTTGGGTGTCCGGGCCGCATGAAGTGTGGCTCCATGGCATCTGTTGCCCTTCCGATGTAGCCCTGGGCTGTGCTCCCTTTTGGTTTGCAGGCTGCCATCCGACTCTACACCAGGTCAGAGCAGGTGTAGATTTCCTGGTGCTAACGCGCCTTATCGCCTGTTTTGTGTTTTTATCGCCGATGTGGCTGGTCGTTGAGAATGTTGAGGGGTGCTGTTGTCTCAGCTTTTGGCACGGGAATGCCTACTCTGCATCTCATTAGCGATATTTGCGGGGGGTCTCTGTGGCGATGTTTTATGCGGCTGCTATCGCGGGTAAACTGGTGCTGTGGGCTTTTAACACCAGCTTGTGAATGGGGAGGTAAATTTATCACGACTTTGGCTGCGATAAAGTGCCGTTAATTCGGCGATAGCTCCTTGTGAATATGCCCCTGTGTTCGCTAATTAGCTCTGCTTCCCCCAAATCACCACAGAGTAATACCAAGCCAGCCCAACAGCATGACAAGCCACAGAAAACACTCATAGTGCAATGGCCTCAGTCATAGCTGTGCATGAGGCTACAAATAGTCTTGATAAAACCGACACTGATCCAGGGAAGGTAGACACTGGCTCTGTAAAAGGTGGAACACGCAATACATCATACCTCACAATGGATGAAAGGGAAAAGCTGGTAGCCTCATACTTCCCTGACTTCCCTCAGGAGGATGACAACAAAATCCATCAAGTCAAGAGTACTGAGGAGAAGCCAATAGGCACAGAAAATCTATGGTAATCTCTACTAAACAAACACAAGGAGATGATGGACGGAGCGCTGAAACTTTTCAGACACTCACCCCAAGTCACAGATCTGGGTTGAATCCATCATCATTCTTTAGCTCACTTCGCCACTTCAGTTCAGACCCAGATATATGCAAATCAGTCTTGACCCTGTGCCTCATGAGAACAGTCCAGTCCAAACTGCCATGCCAGGTTTTCCCTGTACTGGTAACAAGCATCCTGGGGCCGGTTTCTGGGTAACACCCTTCATCAACCAGGCTAGCTTGAATCCAGTGGCAAAGTGAGCAAGGGACCCACGTCTGGGCATACCCTGCCGACTTAGGGCGAACAAAGCAAACACAAGGAGATGATGGATGGAGCGCTGAAACTTTTCAGACACTCACCCCCAGTCACAGATCTGTGTTGAATCTATCATCATTCTTTAGCTCACTTCACCACCTCAATTCAGACCCAGCTGTATGCAAATCAGTCTTGATCCTGTGCCTCATGGGAACAGTCCAGCCTGAACTGTCAAGCCAGGTCTTCCCTGAAGCGGAAACAAGCATCCTGGGACTGGTTTCTGGGTAACACCCTTCATCTGCCAGGCTAGCTTGAATCCAGTGGCAAAGTGAGCAAGGGACACACGTCTGGGCATACCCAGCCAACTTAGGGCGAACTAAGCAAACACAAGGAGATGATGGGCAGAGCGCTGAAACTTTTTAGATGCTCACCCCCAGTCACAGATCTGGGATGAATCCATCATCATTCTTCAGCTCACTTCGCCACCTCAGTTCAGACCCAGCTATACGCAAATCAGTCTTCACCCTGTGCCTCATGGTAACAGTCAAGCCAGAACTGCCAAGCCAGGTCTTCCCTGAACCAGAAACAAGCATCCCGGGACCGGTTTCTGGGTAAACCCCTTCATCAGACAGGCTAGCTTGAATCCAGTGGCAAAGTGAGCAAGAGACCCACGTCTGGGCATACCCTGCCAACTTAAGGTGAACAAAGCAAACACAAGGAGATGATGGACAGAGCGCTGAAACTTTTCAGACACTCACCCCCAGTCACAGATCTGGGTTGAATCCGTCATCATTCTTTAGCTCACATCGTCACCTCAGTTCAGACCCAGCTATATGCAAATCAGTCTTGACCCTGTGCCTCATGGGAACAGTCCAACCAAACTGCCAAGCCAGGTCTTCCCTGAACCGGAACAAGCATCCTGGGACTGGTTTCTGGGTAACACCCTTCATCAGCCAGGCTAACTTGAATCCAGTGTCAAAGTGAGCAAGGGACCTACGTCTGGGCATATCCTGCCAACTTAGGGCGAACAAAGCAAACACAAGGAGATGATGGACGGAGAGCTGAAACTTTTCAGACACTCACCCCAGTCACAGATCAGGGTTGAATCCATCATCATTCTTTAGCTCACTTCGCCACAACAGTTCAGACCCAGCTCTATGCAAATCAGTCTTGACCCTGTACCTCATGGGAACAGTCCAACCCGAACTGCCAAGCCAGGTCTTCCCTGAACTGGAAACAAGCATCCTGGGACCGGTTTCTGGATAACACCCGTCATCAGCCAGGCTAGCTTGAATCCATTGGCATAGTGAGCAAGGGACCCACGTCTGGGCATACCCAGCAAACTTAGGGCGAACAAAGCAAACACAAGGAGATGATGGACGGAGCACTGAAACTTTTCAGACACTCACCCCCAGTCACAGATCTGGGTTGAATCCATCATCATTCTTTAGCTCACTTTGCCACCTCAGTTCACAGCCAGCTGTATGCAAATCAGTCTTGACCCTGTGCCTCATGGGAACAGTCCAGCCCGAGCTGCCAAGCCAGGTCTTCCCTGAACCGGAAACAAGCATCCTGGGACGGGTTTCTGGGTAACACCCTTCATCAGTCTGGCTAGCTTGAATCCATTGGCATAGTGAGCAAGGGACCCACGTCTGGGAGCACTGAAACTTTTCAGACACTCACCCCCAGTCACAGATCTGGGTTGAATCCATCATTATTCTTTAGCTCACTTCGCCACCTCAGTTCACAGCAAGCTATATGCAAATCAGTCTTGACCCTGTGCCTCATGGGTACAGTCCAGCCCGAACTGCCAAGCCAGGTCTTCCCTGAACCAGAAAAAAGCATCCTGGGACCAGTTTCTGGGTAACACCCTTCATCAGCCAGGCTAGCTTGAATCCATTGGCATAGTGAGCAAGGGACCCACGTCTGGGCATACCCTGCCAACTTAGGGCGAACAAAGCAAACACAAGGAGATGATGGACGGAGCACTGAAACTTTTCAGACACTCACCCCCAGTCACAGATCTGGGTTGGATCCATCATCATTCTTTAGCTCACTTCGCCACCTCAGTTCACAGCCAGCTATATGCAAATCAGTCTTGACCCTGTGCCTCATGGGAACAGTACAGCCTAAGCTGCCAAGCCAGGTCTTCCCTGAACCGGAAACAAGCATCCTGGGACCGGTTTCTGGGTAACACCCTTCATCAGCCTGTCTAGCTTGAATCCAGTGGCAAAGTGAGCAAGGGACCCACGTCTGGGCATACCCTGCCAACTTAGGGCGAACAAAGCAAACACAAGGAGATGATGGACGGAGTGCTGAAACTTTTCAGACACTCACCCCCAGTCACAGAGCTGGGTTGAATCCATCATCATTCTTTAGCTCACTTCTCCACCTCAGTTAAGACCCAGCTATATGCAAGCTCGTCTTGACCCCGTGGCTCATGGGAACAGTCCAGCCCGAATTGCCAAGCCAGGTCTTCCCTGAACCGGAAACAAGCATCCTGGGACAAGTTTCTGGGTAGCATCCTTCATCAGCCAGGCTAGCTTGAATCCAGAGGCAAAGTGAGCAAGGACCCACGTCTGGGCATACCCTGCCAACTTAGGGGCGAACAAGGCAAACAGAAGGAGATGATGGACGGAGAGCTGAAACTTTTCAGACACTCACCCCCAGTCACAGATCTGACTTGAATCCATCATCATTCTTCAACTCACTTCGCCGCCTCAGTTCAGACCCAGCTTATGCAAATCAGTCTTGACCCTGTGCCTCATGGGAACAGTCCAGCCCGAACTGCCAAGCCAGGTCTTCCCTGAACCGGAAACAAGCATCCTGGGACCGGTTTGTGGGTAACACCCTTCATCAGCCAGGCTAGCTTGAATCCATTGGCAAAGTGAGCAAGGGACCCACGTCTGGGCATACCCTGCCAACTTAGGGTGAACAAAGTAAACACAAGAAGATGATGGACGGAGCACTGAAACTTTTCAGACATTCACCCTCAGTCACAGATATGGGTTCAATCCATCATCATTCTTTAGCTCACTTCGCCACCTGTATTCAGACCCAGCTATATGCAAATCAGTCTTGACCCTGTGCCTCATGGTAACAGTCCAGCCAGAACTGCCAAGCCAGGTCTTCCCGGAACCGGAAACAAGCATTCTTGGACTGGTTTCTGGGTAACACCCTTCATCAGCCAGGCTAGCTTGAATCCAGTGGCAAAGTGAGCAAGGGACCGACGTGTGAGCATATCCTGCCAATTTAGGGCGAACAAAGCAAACACAAGGAGATGATGGACGGAGCGCTGAAACTTTTCAGACACTCACCCCCAGTCACAGACCTGGGTTGAGTCCATCATCATTCTTTAGCTCACATCGCCACCTCCGCTCAAACCCAGCTATATGCAAATTCGTCTTGACCCTGTGCCTCATGGGAACAGTCCAGCCCGAACTGCCAAGCCAGGTCTTCCCTGAACCGTAAACAAGCATCCTGGGACCGTTTTCAGGGTATCATCCCTTCATCAGCCAGGCTAGCTTGAATCCCGGGGCAAAGTGAGCAAGGGACCTACGTCTGGTCACATCCTGCCAACTTAGGGCGAACAAAGCAAACACAAGGAGATGATGGACGGAGCGCTGAAACTTTTCAGACACTCGCCCCCAGTCACAGATCTGGGTTGAATCCGTCATCATTCTTTAGATAACTTCGCCACCTCTGTTCAGACCCAGCTATATGCAAATCAGTCTTGACCCTGTGCCTCATGAGAACAGTCCAGCCCAAACTAACAAGCCATGTCTTCCCTGAACCAGAAAAAAGCATCCTGAGACCGGTTTCTGGGTAACACCCTTCATCAGCCAGGCTAGCTTGAATTCAGTGGCAAAGTGAGCAAGGGACCCACGTCTGGGCATACCCTGCCAACTTAGGGCGAACAAAGCAAACAGAAGGAGATGATGGACGGAGCGCTGAAACTTTTCAGACACTCACCCCAAGTCACAGATCTGGGTTGAATCCGTCATCATTCTTTAGCTCACTTCGCCACCTCAGTTCAGACCCAGCTATATGCAGATGAGTCTTGACCCTGTGCCTCATGGGAACAGTCCAACCTGAACTGCCAAGCCAGGTCTTCCCTGAACCGTAAACAAGCATCCTGGGACCGGTGTCTGGGTAAAACCCTTCATCAGTCTGGCTAACTGGAATCCAGTGGTAAAGTGAGCAAGCACCCCACGTCTGGGCGTACCCTGCCAACTTAGGGCGAACAAAGCAAACACAAGGAGATGATGGAAGGAGCGCTGAAACTTTTCAGACACTCACCCCCAGTCACAGATCTCGGTAGAATCCATCATCATTCTTTAGCTCACATCGTCACCTCAGTTCAGACCCAGCTATATGCAAATGAGTCTTGACCCTGTGCCTCATGGGAACAGTCCAACCCGAACTAACAAGCCATGTCTTCCCTGAACCATAAACAAGCATCCTGGGACCTGTTTCTGGGTAGCACCCTTCATCAGCCTGGCTAGCTTGAATCCAGTGGCAAAGTGAGCAAGGAACCCACGTCTGGGCATACCCTGCCAACTTAGGGCGAACAAAGCAAACACAAGGAGATGATGGACAGAGCGCTGAAACTTTTCAGACACTCAACCCCAGTCACAGATCTGGGTTGAACCCGTCATCATTCTTTAGTTCACTTCGCCACCTCAGTTCAGACCCAGCTATATGCAAATCAGTCTTGACCCTGTGCCTCATGGGAATAGTCCAGCCCGAACTGCCAAGCCAGGTCTTCCCTGAACCGGAAACAAGCATCCTGGGACTGGCTTCTGGGTAACACTCTTCATCAGCCAGCCTAGCTTGAATCCAGTGGCAAAGTGAGCAAGGGACCCACGTCTGGGCATACCCTGCCAACTAAGGGCGAACAAAGCAAACACAAGGAGATGATGGACGGAGCGCTGAAACTTTTCAGACACTCACCCCCAGTCACAGGTCTGGGTTGAATCCATCATCATTCTTTAGCTCACTTCGCCACCTCAGTTCAGACCCAGCTATATACAAATCAGTCTTGACCCTGTGCCTCATGGGAACAGTCCAGCCCGAACTGCCAAGCCAGGTCTTCCCTGAACCGGAAACAAGCATCCTGGGACCGGTTTCTGGGTAACATCCTTCATCAGCCAGGCTACCTAGAATCCAGGGGCAAAGGGAGCAAGGGACCCACGTCAGGGCATACCCTGCCAAATTAGGGTGAACAAAGCAAACAGAAGGAAATGATGGACGGAGCGCTGAAACTTTTCAGACACGCACCCCCAGTCACAGATCTGGGTAGAATCCATCATCATTCTTTAGCTCACATCGCCACCTCAGTTCAGACCCAGCTGTATGCAAATTAGTCTTGATCCTGTGCCTCATGGGAACAGTCCAGCCCGAACTGCCAAGCCAGGTATTCCCTGAACCGGAAACAAGCATCCTGGGACCGGTTTCTGGGTACCACCCTTCATCAGCCAGGCTTGCTTGAATCCATTGGCATAGTGAGCAAGGGACCCACGTCTGGGCATACCCTGCCAACTTAGGGCGAACAAAGCAAACAAAAGGAGATGATGGACTGAGCACTGAAACTTTTCAGATACTCACCCCCAGTCACAGATCTGGGTTGAATCCATCATCATTCTTTAGCTCACTTCGCCACCTCAGTTCACAGCCAGCTGTATGCAAATCAGTCTTGACCCTGTGCCTCATGGGAACAGTCCAGCCTGAGCTGCCAAGCCAGGTCATCCCTGAACCGGAAACAAGCATCCTGGGACCGGTTTCTGGGTAACACCCTTCATCGGCCTGGCTAGCTTGAATCCAGTGGCAAAGTGAGCAAGGGACCCACGTCTGGGCATACCCTGCCAACTTAGGGCGAACAAAGCAAACACAAGGAGATGATGGACGGAGCACTAAAACATTTCAGACACTCACCCCCAGTCACAGTTCTGGGTTGAATATATCATCATTCTTTAGCTTCTTCGCCACCCCAGTTCACAGCCAGCTATATGCAAATCAGTCTTGACCCTGTGCCTCATGGGAACAGTCCAGCCTAAGCTACCAAGCCAGGTGTTCCCTGAACCGGAAACAAGCATCCTGGGACCAGTTTCTGGGTAACACCCTTCATCACCCTAGCTAGCTTGAATCCAGTGGCAAAGTGAGCGAGGGACGCACGTCTGGTCATACCCTGCCAACTTAGGGCGAACAAAGCAAACACAAGGAGATGATGGACGGAGCGCTGAAACTTTTCAGACACTCACCCCCAGTCACAGATCTGGGTTGAATCCATCATCATTCTTTAGCTCACTTTGCCACCTCAGTTCACAGCCAGCTATATGCAAATCAGTCTTGACCCTGTGCCTCATGGGAACAGTCCAGCCCGAACTGCCAAGCCAGGTCTTCCCTGAACCAGAAACAAGCATCCTGGGACCGGTTTCTGGGTAACACACTTCATGAGCCAGGCTAGCTTGAATCCATTGGCATAGTGAGCAAGGGACCCACGTCTGGGCATACCCTGCCAACTTAGGGTGAACAAAGCAAACACAAGGAGATGATGGACGGAGCACTAAAACATTTCAGACACTCACCCCCAGTCACAGATCTGGGTTGAATATATCATCATTCTTTAGCTTCTTCGCCACCCCAGTTCACAGCCAGCTAAATGCAAATCAGTCTTGACCCTGTGCCTCATGGGAACAGTCCAGCCTGAGCTGCCAAGCCAGGTCTTCCCTGTACCGGACACAAGCATCCTGGGACCGGTTTCTGGGTAACACCCTTCATCAGCCTGGCTAGCTTGAATCCAGTGGCAAAGTGAGCAAGGGACCCACGTCTGGGCATACCCTGCAAACTTAGAGTGAACAAAGCAAACACAAGGAGATGATGGACGGAGCGCTGAAACTTTTCAGACACTCACCCCCAGTCACAGGTCTGGGTTGAATCCATCATCATTCTTTAGCTCACTTCGCCACCTCAGTTCAGACCCAGCTATATGCAAAGCAGTCTTGACCCTGTGCCTCATGGGCACAGTCCAGCCCGGACTGCCAAGCCAGGTCTTCCCTGAACCGGAAACAAGCATCCTGGGACCGGTTTCTGGGTAACACCCTTCATCAGCCAGTCTAGCTTGAATCCAGTGGCAAAGTGAGCAAGGGACCCACGTCTGGGCATACCCAGCCAACTTAGGGCGAACAATGCAAACAAAAGGAGATGATGGACGGAGCACTGAAACTTTTCAGACACTCACCTCCAGTCACAGATCTGGGTTGAATCCATCATCATTCTTTAGCTCACTTCGCAACCTCAGTTCACAGCCAGCTATATGCTAATCAGTCTTGACCCTGTGCCTCATGGGAACAGTCCAGCCTAAGCTGCCAAGCCAGGTGTTCCCTGAACCGGAAACAAGCATCCTGGGACCGGTTTCTGGGTAACACCCTTCATCAGCCTGCCTAGCTTGAATCCAGTGGCAAAGTGAGCGAGGGACCCACGTCTGGGCATACCCTGCCAACTTAGGGCGAACAAAGCAAACACAAGGAGATGATGGACGGAGCGCTGAAACTTTTCAGACACTCACCCCCAGTCACAGATCTGGATTGAATCCATCATCATTCTTCAGCTCACTTTGCCACCTCAGTTCAGACCCAGCTATATGCGAATCAGTCTTGACCCTGTGCCTCATGGGAACAGTCCAGCCCGATCTGCCAAGCCAGGTCTTCTCTGAACCAGAAACAAGCATCCTGGGACCGGTTTCTGGGTAACACCCTTCATGAGCCAGGCTAGCTTGAATCCATTGGCATAGTGAGCAAGGGACCCACGTCTGGGCATACCCTACCAATTTAGGGTGAACAAAGCAAACACAAGGAGATGATGGACGGAGCACTAAAACATTTAAGACACTCACCCCCAGTCACAGATCTGGGTTGAATATATCATCATTCTTTAGCTTCTTCGCCACCCCAGTTCACAGCCAGCTAAATGCAAATCAGTCTTGACCCTGTGGCTCATGGAAACAGTCCAGCCCGAACTACCAAGCCAGGTCTTCCCTGAACCGGAAACAAGCATCCTGGGACCGGTTTCTGGGTAACACCCTTCATCAGCCTGGCTAGCTTGAATCCAGTGGCAAAGTGAGCAAGGGACCCACGTCTGGGCATACCCTGCCAACTTAGGGCGAACAAAGCAAACACAAGGAGATGATGGACGGAGCACTGAAACTTTTCAGACACTCACCCCCAGTCACAGATCTGGGTTGGATCCATCATCATTCTTTAGCTCACTTCGCCACCTCAGTTCACAGCCAGCTATATGCAAATCAGTCTTGACCCTGTGCCTCATGGGAACAGTACAGCCTAAGCTGCCAAGCCAGGTCTTCCCTGAACCGGAAACAAGCATCCTGGGACCGGTTTCTGGGTAACACCCTTCATCAGCCTGTCTAGCTTGAATCCAGTGGCAAAGTGAGCAAGGGACCCACGTCTGGGCATACCCTGCCAACTTAGGGCGAACAAAGCAAACACAAGGAGATGATGGACGGAGTGCTGAAACTTTTCAGACACTCACCCCCAGTCACAGAGCTGGGTTGAATCCATCATCATTCTTTAGCTCACTTCTCCACCTCAGTTAAGACCCAGCTATATGCAAGCTCGTCTTGACCCCGTGGCTCATGGGAACAGTCCAGCCCGAATTGCCAAGCCAGGTCTTCCCTGAACCGGAAACAAGCATCCTGGGACAAGTTTCTGGGTAGCATCCTTCATCAGCCAGGCTAGCTTGAATCCAGAGGCAAAGTGAGCAAGGACCCACGTCTGGGCATACCCTGCCAACTTAGGGCGAACAAGGCAAACAGAAGGAGATGATGGACGGAGAGCTGAAACTTTTCAGACACTCACCCCAGTCACAGATCTGACTTGAATCCATCATCATTCTTCAACTCACTTCGCCGCCTCAGTTCAGACCCAGCTTATGCAAATCAGTCTTGACCCTGTGCCTCATGGGAACAGTCCAGCCCGAACTGCCAAGCCAGGTCTTCCCTGAACCGGAAACAAGCATCCTGGGACCGGTTTGTGGGTAACACCCTTCATCAGCCAGGCTAGCTTGAATCCATTGGCAAAGTGAGCAAGGGACCCACGTCTGGGCATACCCTGCCAACTTAGGGTGAACAAAGTAAACACAAGAAGATGATGGACGGAGCACTGAAACTTTTCAGACATTCACCCTCAGTCACAGATATGGGTTCAATCCATCATCATTCTTTAGCTCACTTCGCCACCTGTATTCAGACCCAGCTATATGCAAATCAGTCTTGACCCTGTGCCTCATGGTAACAGTCCAGCCAGAACTGCCAAGCCAGGTCTTCCCGGAACCGGAAACAAGCATTCTTGGACTGGTTTCTGGGTAACACCCTTCATCAGCCAGGCTAGCTTGAATCCAGTGGCAAAGTGAGCAAGGGACCGACGTGTGAGCATATCCTGCCAATTTAGGGCGAACAAAGCAAACACAAGGAGATGATGGACGGAGCGCTGAAACTTTTCAGACACTCACCCCCAGTCACAGACCTGGGTTGAGTCCATCATCATTCTTTAGCTCACATCGCCACCTCCGCTCAAACCCAGCTATATGCAAATTCGTCTTGACCCTGTGCCTCATGGGAACAGTCCAGCCCGAACTGCCAAGCCAGGTCTTCCCTGAACCGTAAACAAGCATCCTGGGACCGTTTTCAGGGTATCATCCCTTCATCAGCCAGGCTAGCTTGAATCCCGGGGCAAAGTGAGCAAGGGACCTACGTCTGGTCACATCCTGCCAACTTAGGGCGAACAAAGCAAACACAAGGAGATGATGGACGGAGCGCTGAAACTTTTCAGACACTCGCCCCCAGTCACAGATCTGGGTTGAATCCGTCATCATTCTTTAGATAACTTCGCCACCTCTGTTCAGACCCAGCTATATGCAAATCAGTCTTGACCCTGTGCCTCATGAGAACAGTCCAGCCCAAACTAACAAGCCATGTCTTCCCTGAACCAGAAAAAAGCATCCTGAGACCGGTTTCTGGGTAACACCCTTCATCAGCCAGGCTAGCTTGAATTCAGTGGCAAAGTGAGCAAGGGACCCACGTCTGGGCATACCCTGCCAACTTAGGGCGAACAAAGCAAACAGAAGGAGATGATGGACGGAGCGCTGAAACTTTTCAGACACTCACCCCAAGTCACAGATCTGGGTTGAATCCGTCATCATTCTTTAGCTCACTTCGCCACCTCAGTTCAGACCCAGCTATATGCAGATGAGTCTTGACCCTGTGCCTCATGGGAACAGTCCAACCTGAACTGCCAAGCCAGGTCTTCCCTGAACCGTAAACAAGCATCCTGGGACCGGTGTCTGGGTAAAACCCTTCATCAGTCTGGCTAACTGGAATCCAGTGGTAAAGTGAGCAAGCACCCCACGTCTGGGCGTACCCTGCCAACTTAGGGCGAACAAAGCAAACACAAGGAGATGATGGAAGGAGCGCTGAAACTTTTCAGACACTCACCCCCAGTCACAGATCTCGGTAGAATCCATCATCATTCTTTAGCTCACATCGTCACCTCAGTTCAGACCCAGCTATATGCAAATGAGTCTTGACCCTGTGCCTCATGGGAACAGTCCAACCCGAACTAACAAGCCATGTCTTCCCTGAACCATAAACAAGCATCCTGGGACCTGTTTCTGGGTAGCACCCTTCATCAGCCTGGCTAGCTTGAATCCAGTGGCAAAGTGAGCAAGGAACCCACGTCTGGGCATACCCTGCCAACTTAGGGCGAACAAAGCAAACACAAGGAGATGATGGACAGAGCGCTGAAACTTTTCAGACACTCAACCCCAGTCACAGATCTGGGTTGAACCCGTCATCATTCTTTAGTTCACTTCGCCACCTCAGTTCAGACCCAGCTATATGCAAATCAGTCTTGACCCTGTGCCTCATGGGAATAGTCCAGCCCGAACTGCCAAGCCAGGTCTTCCCTGAACCGGAAACAAGCATCCTGGGACTGGCTTCTGGGTAACACTCTTCATCAGCCAGCCTAGCTTGAATCCAGTGGCAAAGTGAGCAAGGGACCCACGTCTGGGCATACCCTGCCAACTAAGGGCGAACAAAGCAAACACAAGGAGATGATGGACGGAGCGCTGAAACTTTTCAGACACTCACCCCCAGTCACAGGTCTGGGTTGAATCCATCATCATTCTTTAGCTCACTTCGCCACCTCAGTTCAGACCCAGCTATATACAAATCAGTCTTGACCCTGTGCCTCATGGGAACAGTCCAGCCCGAACTGCCAAGCCAGGTCTTCCCTGAACCGGAAACAAGCATCCTGGGACCGGTTTCTGGGTAACATCCTTCATCAGCCAGGCTACCTAGAATCCAGGGGCAAAGGGAGCAAGGGACCCACGTCAGGGCATACCCTGCCAAATTAGGGTGAACAAAGCAAACAGAAGGAAATGATGGACGGAGCGCTGAAACTTTTCAGACACGCACCCCCAGTCACAGATCTGGGTAGAATCCATCATCATTCTTTAGCTCACATCGCCACCTCAGTTCAGACCCAGCTGTATGCAAATTAGTCTTGATCCTGTGCCTCATGGGAACAGTCCAGCCCGAACTGCCAAGCCAGGTATTCCCTGAACCGGAAACAAGCATCCTGGGACCGGTTTCTGGGTACCACCCTTCATCAGCCAGGCTTGCTTGAATCCATTGGCATAGTGAGCAAGGGACCCACGTCTGGGCATACCCTGCCAACTTAGGGCGAACAAAGCAAACAAAAGGAGATGATGGACTGAGCACTGAAACTTTTCAGATACTCACCCCCAGTCACAGATCTGGGTTGAATCCATCATCATTCTTTAGCTCACTTCGCCACCTCAGTTCACAGCCAGCTGTATGCAAATCAGTCTTGACCCTGTGCCTCATGGGAACAGTCCAGCCTGAGCTGCCAAGCCAGGTCATCCCTGAACCGGAAACAAGCATCCTGGGACCGGTTTCTGGGTAACACCCTTCATCGGCCTGGCTAGCTTGAATCCAGTGGCAAAGTGAGCAAGGGACCCACGTCTGGGCATACCCTGCCAACTTAGGGCGAACAAAGCAAACACAAGGAGATGATGGACGGAGCACTAAAACATTTCAGACACTCACCCCCAGTCACAGTTCTGGGTTGAATATATCATCATTCTTTAGCTTCTTCGCCACCCCAGTTCACAGCCAGCTATATGCAAATCAGTCTTGACCCTGTGCCTCATGGGAACAGTCCAGCCTAAGCTACCAAGCCAGGTGTTCCCTGAACCGGAAACAAGCATCCTGGGACCAGTTTCTGGGTAACACCCTTCATCACCCTAGCTAGCTTGAATCCAGTGGCAAAGTGAGCGAGGGACGCACGTCTGGTCATACCCTGCCAACTTAGGGCGAACAAAGCAAACACAAGGAGATGATGGACGGAGCGCTGAAACTTTTCAGACACTCACCCCCAGTCACAGATCTGGGTTGAATCCATCATCATTCTTTAGCTCACTTCGCCACCTCAGTTCACAGCCAGCTATATGCAAATCAGTCTTGACCCTGTGCCTCATGGGAACAGTCCAGCCCGAACTGCCAAGCCAGGTCTTCCCTGAACCAGAAACAAGCATCCTGGGACCGGTTTCTGGGTAACACACTTCATGAGCCAGGCTAGCTTGAATCCATTGGCATAGTGAGCAAGGGACCCACGTCTGGGCATACCCTGCCAACTTAGGGTGAACAAAGCAAACACAAGGAGATGATGGACGGAGCACTAAAACATTTCAGACACTCACCCCCAGTCACAGATCTGGGTTGAATATATCATCATTCTTTAGCTTCTTCGCCACCCCAGTTCACAGCCAGCTAAATGCAAATCAGTCTTGACCCTGTGCCTCATGGGAACAGTCCAGCCTGAGCTGCCAAGCCAGGTCTTCCCTGTACCGGACACAAGCATCCTGGGACCGGTTTCTGGGTAACACCCTTCATCAGCCTGGCTAGCTTGAATCCAGTGGCAAAGTGAGCAAGGGACCCACGTCTGGGCATACCCTGCAAACTTAGAGTGAACAAAGCAAACACAAGGAGATGATGGACGGAGCGCTGAAACTTTTCAGACACTCACCCCCAGTCACAGGTCTGGGTTGAATCCATCATCATTCTTTAGCTCACTTCGCCACCTCAGTTCAGACCCAGCTATATGCAAAGCAGTCTTGACCCTGTGCCTCATGGGCACAGTCCAGCCCGGACTGCCAAGCCAGGTCTTCCCTGAACCGGAAACAAGCATCCTGGGACCGGTTTCTGGGTAACACCCTTCATCAGCCAGTCTAGCTTGAATCCAGTGGCAAAGTGAGCAAGGGACCCACGTCTGGGCATACCCAGCCAACTTAGGGCGAACAATGCAAACAAAAGGAGATGATGGACGGAGCACTGAAACTTTTCAGACACTCACCTCCAGTCACAGATCTGGGTTGAATCCATCATCATTCTTTAGCTCACTTCGCAACCTCAGTTCACAGCCAGCTATATGCTAATCAGTCTTGACCCTGTGCCTCATGGGAACAGTCCAGCCTAAGCTGCCAAGCCAGGTGTTCCCTGAACCGGAAACAAGCATCCTGGGACCGGTTTCTGGGTAACACCCTTCATCAGCCTGCCTAGCTTGAATCCAGTGGCAAAGTGAGCGAGGGACCCACGTCTGGGCATACCCTGCCAACTTAGGGCGAACAAAGCAAACACAAGGAGATGATGGACGGAGCGCTGAAACTTTTCAGACACTCACCCCCAGTCACAGATCTGGATTGAATCCATCATCATTCTTCAGCTCACTTTGCCACCTCAGTTCAGACCCAGCTATATGCGAATCAGTCTTGACCCTGTGCCTCATGGGAACAGTCCAGCCCGATCTGCCAAGCCAGGTCTTCTCTGAACCAGAAACAAGCATCCTGGGACCGGTTTCTGGGTAACACCCTTCATGAGCCAGGCTAGCTTGAATCCATTGGCATAGTGAGCAAGGGACCCACGTCTGGGCATACCCTACCAATTTAGGGTGAACAAAGCAAACACAAGGAGATGATGGACGGAGCACTAAAACATTTAAGACACTCACCCCCAGTCACAGATCTGGGTTGAATAAATCATCATTCTTTAGCTTCTTCGCCACCCCAGTTCACAGCCAGCTAAATGCAAATCAGTCTTGACCCTGTGGCTCATGGAAACAGTCCAGCCCGAACTACCAAGCCAGGTCTTCCCTGAACCGGAAACAAGCATCCTGGGACCGGTTTCTGGGTAACACCCTTCATCAGCCTGGCTAGCTTGAATCCAGTGGCAAAGTGAGCAAGGGACCCACGTCTGGGCATACCCTGCCAACTTAGGGCGAACAAAGCAAACACAAGGAGATGATGGACGGAGCGCTGAAACTTTTCAGACACTCACCCCCAGTCACAGATCTGGGTTGAATCCATCATCATTCTTTAGCTCACATCGCCACCTCAGTTCATACCCAGCTATATGCAAAATCGTATTGACCCTGTGCCTCATGGGAACAGTCCAGCCCGAATTGCCAGGCCAGGTCTCCCCTGAACCGGAAACAAGCATCCTGGGACGGGTTTCTGGGTATCATCCTTCATCAGCCAAGCTAGCTTGAATCCAGGGGCAAAGTGAGCAAGGGGCCCACGTCTGGGCATACCCTGCCAACTTAGGGCGAACAAAGCAAACACAAGGCGATGTTGGACGGAGCGCTGAAACTTGTCAGACACTCACCCCCAGTCAGAGATCTGGGTTGAATCCATCATCATTCTTCAGCTCACTTCGCCACCTCAGTTCAGACCCAGCTATATACAAATCAGTCTTGACCCTGTGCCTCATGGGAACAGTCCAGCCTGAACTGCCAAGCCAGGTCTTCCCTGAACCGGAAACAAGCATCCTGGGACCGGTTTCTGGGTAACATCCTTCATCAGCCAGGCTACCTAGAATCCAGGGGCAAAGTGAGCAAGGGACCCACGTCTGGGCATACCCTGCCAACTTAGGGCAAACAAAGCAAACACAAGGAGATGATGGACGGAGCGCTGAAACTTTTCAGACACTCACCCCCAGTCACAGATCTGAGTTGAATCCGTCATCATTCTTTAGCTCACTTCGCCACCTCAGTTCAGACCCAGCTATATGCAAATCAGTCTTGACCCTGTGCCTCATGAGAACAGTCCAGCCCGAACTGACAAGCCAGGTCTTCCTTGAACAGGAAACAAGCATCATGGGACCGGTTTCTGGGTAACACCCTTCATCAACCTGGCTAGCTTGAATCCAGTGGCAAAGTGAGCAAAGAACCGACGTCTGGGCATACCCTGCCAACTTAGGGCGAACAAAGCAAACACAAGGAGATGATGGACGGAGCGCTGAAACTTTTCAGACACGCACCCCCAGTCACAGATCTGGGTAGAATCCATCATCATTCTTTAGCTCACATCGCCACCTCAGTTCAGACCCAGCTGTATGCAAATTAGTCTTGATCCTGTGCGTCATGGGAACATTCCAGCCCAAACTGCCAAGCCAGGTCTTCCCTGAACCGGAAATAAGCATCCTGGGACCGGTTTCTGGATAACATCCTTCATCAGCCAGGCTAGCTTGGATCCAGGGGCAAAGTGAGCAAAGGACCCACGTCTGGGCATAACCTGCCAACTAAGTGCGAACAAAGCAAACACAAGGAGATGATGGACGGAGCGCTGAAACTTTTCAGACACTCACCCCCAGTCACAGGTCTGGGTTGAATCCATCATCATTCTTTAGCTCACTTCGCCACCTCTATTCAGACCCAGCTATATGCAAATCAGTCTTGACCATGTGCCTCATGGGAACAGTCCACCCCGAACTGCCAAGCCAGGACTTCCCTGAACCGTAAACAAGGATCCTGGGACCGGATTCTGGGTAACATCCTTCATCAGCCAGGCTAGCTTGAATCCAGGGGCAAAGTGAGCAAGGGACCCACGTCTGGGCATACCCTGCCAACTTAGGGCGAACAAAGCAAACACAAAGAGATGATGGACGGAGCGCTGAAACTTGTCAGACACTCACCCCCAGTCACAGGTCTGGGTTGAATCCATCATCATTCATTTAGCTCACTTCGCCACCTCAGTTCAGACCCAGCTATATGCAAATCAGTCTTGACCCTGTGCCTCACGGTAACAGTCCAGCCAGAGTTGCCAAGCCAGGTCTTCCCTGAACTGGAAACAAGCATCCTGGGACTGGTTTCTGGGTAACACCCTTCATCAGCCAGGCTAGCTTGAATCCAGTTGCAAAGTGAGCAAGGGACCCACGTCTCGGCATATCCTGCCAATTTAGGGCGAACAAAGGAAACACAAGGAGATGATGGACGGAGCGCTGAAACTTTTCAGACACTCACCCCCAGTCACAGATCTGGGTTGAATCCATCATCATTCTTTAGCTCACATCGCCACCTCAGTTCAGACCCAGCTATATGCAAATTCATCTTGACCCTGTGCGTCATGGGAACAGTCCAGCCCAAACTGCCAAGCCAGGTCTTCCCTGAACCAGAAACAAGCATCCTGGGACCGGTTTCTGGGTAATATCCTTCATCAGCAAGGCTAGCTTGAATCCAGGAGCAAAGTGAACAAGGGACCCATGTCTGGGCATACCCTGCCAATTTAGGGCGAACAAAGCAAACACAAGGAGATGATGGACTTAGCGCTGAAATTTTTCAGACACTCACTCCCAGTCACAGAACTGGGTTGAATCCGTCATCATTCTTTAGCTCACTTCGCCATCTCAGTTCAGACACAGCTATAAGCAAATCAGTCTTGACCCTGTGCCTCATGGGAACAGTCCACCCCGTACTGCCAAGCCAGGTCTTCCCTGAACCGTAAACAAGCATCCTGGGACCGGTTTCTGAGTAACATCCTTCATCAGCCAGGCTAGCTTGAATCCAGGGGCAAAGTGAGCAAGGAACCCACGTCTGGGCATACCCTGCCAACTTAGGGCGAACAAAGCAAACACAAGGAGATGATGGACGGAGCGCTGAAACTTTTCAGACACTCACCCCCTGGGTAGAATCCATCATCATTCTTTAGCTCATTTCGCCACCTCAGTTCAGACCCAGCTATATGCAAATTCGTCTTGACCCTGTGCCTCACGGGAACAGTCCAGCCTGAACTGCCAAGCCAGGTCTTCCCTGAACCGGAAACAAGCATCCTGGGACCGGTTTCTGGGTAATATCCTTCATCAGCCAGGCTAGCTTGAATACAGGGGCAAAGTGAGCAAGGGACCCACATCTGGGCATACCCTGCCAATTTACAGCGAACAAAGCAAACACAAGGAGATGATGGACTTAGCGGTGAAACTTTTCAGACACTCACCCCCAGTCACAGATCTGGGTTGAATCCGTCATCATTCTTTAGCTCACTTCGCCACCTCAGTTCAGACCCAGCTATATGCAAATGAGTCTTGACCCTGTGCGTCATGGGAACAGTCCAACCCGAACTAACAAGCCATGTCTTCCCTGAAGCGGAAACAAGCATCCTGGGACCAGTTTCTGGGTAGCACCCTTCATCAGCCTGGCTAGCTTGAATCCAGTGGCAAAGTGAGCAAGGAACCCACGTCTGAGCATACCCTGCCAACTTAGGGCGAATAAAGCAAACACAAGGAGATGATGGACGGAGCGCTGAAACTTTTCAGACACTCATACCGAGTCACAGATCTGGGTAGAACCCATCATCATTCTTTAGCTCACATCGTCACCTCAGTTCAGACCCAGCTAAATGGAAATTAGTATTGATCCTGTGCCTCATGGGAACATTCCAGCCCGAACTGCCAAGCCAGGTCTTCCCTGAACTGGAAACAAGCATCCTGGGACCGGTTTCTGGGTAACACCATTCATCAGCCAGGCTAGCTTGAATCCAGTGGCAAAGTGAGCAAGGGACCCACATCTGGGCATACCCTGCCAACTTAGGGCGAACAAAGAGAACACAAGGAGATGATGGACGGAGCGCTGAAACTTTTCAGACACTTACCCCCAGTCACAGAACTGGGTTGAATCCATCATCATTCTTTAGCTCTCTTCGCCACCTCAGTTCAGACCCTGCTATATGCAAATAAGTCTTGACCCTGTGCCTCATGGGAACAGTCCAACCCGAACTAACAAACCATGTCTTCCCTGAACCGTAAACAAGCATCCTGGGACCGGTTTCTGGGTAACACCATTCATCAGCCAGGCTAGCTTGAATCCAGTGGCAAAGTGAGCAAGTGACCTACGATTGGGCATACCCTGCCAACTTAGGGCGAACAAAGCAAACACAAGGAGATGATGGACAGAGAGCTGAAACTTTTCAGACACTCACCACCAGTCACAGGTCTGGTTTGAATCCATCATCATTCTTTAGCTCATTTCGCCACCTCAGTTCAGACCCAGCTATATGCAAATTCGTCTTGACCCTGTGCCTCATGGGAACAGTCCAGCGTGAACTGCCAAGCCAGATCTTCCCTGAACCGGAAACAAGCATCCTGGGACCGGTTTCTGGGTAATATCCTTCATCAGCCAGGCTAGCTTGAATACAGGGGCAAAGTGAGCAAGGGACCCACATCTGGGCATACCCTGCCAATTTACGGCGAACAAAGCAAGCACAAGGAGATGATGGACTTAGCGGTGAAACTTTTCAGACACTCACCCCCAGTCACAGAACTGGGTTGAATCCATCATTATTCTTTAGCTCACTTCGCCACCTCAGTTCAGACCCAGCTATATGCAAATCAGTCTTGACCCTGTGCCTCATGGGAACAGTCCACCCCGAAGTGCCAAGCCAGGTTTTCCCTGAACCGTAAACAAGCATCCTGGGACCGGTTTCTGGGTAACATCCTTCATCAGCCAGGCTAGCTTGAATCCAGGGGCAAAGTGAGCAAGGGACCCACGTCTGGGCTTACCCTGCAAACTTAGGGCGAACAAAGCAAACACAAGGAGATGATGGACGGAGCGCTGAAACTTTTCAGACACTCACCCCCAGTCACAGATCTGGGTAGAATCCATCATCATTCTTTAGCTCACATCGTCACCTCAGTTCAGACCCAGCTATATGGAAATTAGTATTGATCCTGTGCCTCATGGGAACATTCCAGCCCAAACTGCCAAGCCAGGTCTTCGCTGAACCAGAAACAAACCTAAGTTGGCAGGGTATGCCCAGACGTGGGTCCCTTGCTCACTTTGCCACTGGATTCAAGCTAGCCTGGCTGATGAATGGTGTTACCCAGAAACCGGTCCCAGGATGCTTGGTGAACAAAGCAAACACCACAAGGAGATGATGGACGGAGCGCTGAAACTTTTCAGACACTCAACCCCAGTCACAGGTCTGGGTTGAATCCATCATCATTCTTTAGCTCACTTCGCCACCTCAGTTCAGACCCAGCTATACGCAAATCAGTCTTGACCCTGTGCCTCATGGGAACATTCCAGCCCGAACTGCCAAGCCGGGTCTTCCCTGAACCGGAAACAAGCATCCTGGGACTTGTTTCTGGGTAACACCATTCATCAGCCAGGCTAGCTTGAATTCAGTGGCAAAGTGAGCAAAGGACCCACGTCTGGGCATACCCTGCCAACTTAGGGCAAGCAAAGCAAACACAAGGAGATGATGGACGGAGCACTGAGACTTTTCAGACACTCAGCCCCAGTCACAGATCTGGGTTGAATCCATCATCATTCTTTAGCTCACTTCGCCACCTCTATTCAGACCCAGCTATATGCAAATCAGTCTTGACCCTGTGCCTCATGGTAACAGTCAAGCCAGAACTGCCAAGCCAGGTCTTCCCTGAACCGGAAACAAGCATCCTGGGACCGGTTTCTGGGTAACACCCTTCATCAGCCAGGCTAGCTTGAATCCAGTGGCAAAGTGAGCAAGGGGCCAACATCTGGGCATACCCTGCCAACTTAGGGCGAACAAAGCAAACACAAGGAGATGATGGACGGAGCGCTGAAACTTTTCAGACACTCACCCCCAGTCACAGATATGGGTTGAATCCATCATCATTTTTTAGCTCACTTCGCCACCTCAGTTCAGACCCAGCTATATGCAAATCAGTCTTGACCCTGTGCCTCACGGTAACAGTCCAGCCAGAGTTGCCAAGCCAGGTCTTCCCTGAACTGGAAACAAGCATCCTGGGACTGGTTTCTGGGTAACACCCTTCATCAGCCAGGCTAACTTGAATCCAGTTGCAAAGTGAGCAAGGGACCCACGTCTCGGCATATCCTGCCAATTTAGGGCGAACAAAGGAAACACAAGGAGATGATGGACGGAGCGCTGAAACTTTTCAGACACTCACCCCCAGTCACAGATATGGGTTGAATCCATCATCATTTTTTAGCTCACTTCGCCACCTCAGTTGAGACCCAGCTATATGCAAATCATTCTTGACCCTGAGCCTCATGGGAACAGCCCAACCCGAACTGCCAAGCCAGAACTTCCCTGAACCGGAAAAAAAGCATCCTCGGACCGGTTTCTGGGTAACACCCTTCATCAGCCAGGCTAGCTTGAATCCAGTGGCAAAGTGAGCAAGGGACCCACGTCTGGGCATACCCTGCCAACGTAGGGTGAACAAAGCAAACACAAGGAGATGATGGACGGAGCGCTGAAACTTTTCAGACACTCACCCCCAGTCACAGATCTGGGTTGAATCCATCATCATTCTTTAGCTCACATAGCCACCTCAGTTCAGACCCAGCTATATGCAATTTCGTCTTGACCCTGTGCCTCATGGGAACAGTCCAGCCCGAACTGCAAAGCCAGGTCTTCCCTGAACTGGAAACAAGCATCCTGGGACCAGTTTCTTGGTAACATTCTTCATCAGCCAGGCTAGCTTGAATCCAGGGGCAAAGTGAGCAAGGGACCCACGTCTGGGCATACCCTGCCAACTTAGGGTGAACAAAGCAAATACAAGGAGATGATGGACGGAGCGCTGAAACTTTTCAGACACTCACCCCCAGTCACAGATCTTGGTAGAATCCATCATCATTCTTTAGCTCACATCGTCACCTCAGTTCAGACCCAGCTATATGGAAATTAGTATTGATCCTGTGCCTCATGGGAACATTCCAGCCCGAACTGCCAAGCCAGGTCTTCCCTGAACCGGAAACAAGCATCCTGGGACTTGTTTCTGGGTAACACAATTCATCAGCCAGGCTAGCTTGAATTCAGTGGCAAAGTGAGCAAAGGACCCACGTCTGGGCATACCCTGCCAACTTAGGGCGAACAAAGCAAACACACGGAGATGATGGACGGAGCGCTGAAACTTTTCAGACACTCACCCCCAGTCACAGGTCTGGGTTGAATCCATCATCATTCTTTAGCTCACTTCGCCACCTCAGTTCAGACCCAGCTATATGCAAATCAGTCTTGACCCTGTGCCTCATGGGAACAGTCCAGCCCGAACTGCCAAGCCAGGTCTTCCCTGAACCGGAAACAAGCATCCTGGGACCGATTTCTGGGTAACACCCTTCATCAGCCAGGCTAGCTTGAATCCAGTGGCAAAGGGAGCATGGAACCCATTTACATTTACACACGTCTGAGCATACACTGCCAACTTAGGGCAAGCAAAGCAAACACAAGGAGATGATGGACGGAGCACTGAGACTTTTCAGACACTCAGCCCCAGTCACAGATCTGCGTTGAATCCATCATCATTCTTTAGCTCACTTCGCCACCTCTATTCAGACCCAGCTATATGCAAATCAGTCTTGACCCTGTGCCTCATGGTAACAGTCCAGCCAGAACTGCCAAGCCAGGTCTTCCCTGAACCGGAAACAAGCATCCTGGGACCGGTTTCTGGGTAACACCCTTCATCAGCCAGGCTAGCTTGAATCCAGTGGCAAAGTGAGCAAGGGGCCAACATCTGGGCATACCCTGCCAACTTAGGGCGAACAAAGCAAACACAAGGAGATGATGGACGGAGCGCTGAAACGTTTCAGACACTCACCCCCAGTCACAGATATGGGTTGAATCCATCATCATTTTTTAGCTCACTTCGCCACCTCAGTTGAGACCCAGCTATATGCAAATCAGTCTTGACCCTGAGCCTCATGGGAACAGTCCAACCCGAACTGCCAAGCCAGAACTTCCCTGAACCGGAAAAAAAGCATCCTCGGACCGGTTTCTGGGTAACACCCTTCATCAGCCAGGCTAGCTTGAATCCAGTGGCAAAGTGAGCAAGGGACCCACGTCTGGGCATACCCTGCCAACGTAGGGTGAACAAAGCAAACACAAGGAGATGATGGACGGAGCGCTGAAACTTTTCAGACACTCACCCCCAGTCACAGATCTGGGTTGAATCCATCATCATTCTTTAGCTCACATAGCCACCTCAGTTCAGACCCAGCTATATGCAAATTCGTCTTGACCCTGTGCCTCATGGGAACAGTCCAGCCCGAACTGCAAAGCCAGGTCTTCCCTGAACTGGAAACAAGCATCCTGGGACCAGTTTCTTGGTAACATTCTTCATCAGCCAGGCTAGCTTGAATCCAGGGGCAAAGTGAGCAAGGGACCCACGTCTGGGCATACCCTGCCAATTTAGGGCGAACAAAGCAAACAAAAGGAGATGATGGACGGAGCGCTGAAACTTTTCAGACACTCACCCCCAGTCACAGGTCTGGGTTGAATCCATCATCATTCTTTAGCTCACTTCGCCACCTCAGTTCAGACCCAGCTATATGCAAATCAGTCTTGACCCTGTGCCTCACGGTAACAGTCCAGCCAGAGTTGCCCAGCCAGGTCTTCCCTGAACTGGAAACAAGCATCCTGGGACTGGTTTCTGGGTAACACCCTTCATCAGCCAGGCTAGCTTGAATCCAGTTGCAAAGTGAGCAAGGGACCCACGTCTCTGCATATCCTGCCAATTTAGGGCGAACAAAGGAAACACAAGGAGATGATGGACGGAGCGCTGAAACTTTTCAGACACTCACCCCCAGTCACAGATCTGGGTTGAATCCATCATCATTCTTTAGCTCACATCACCACCTCAGTTCAGACCCAGCTATATGCAAATTCGTCTTGACCCTGTGCGTCATGGGAACAGTCCAGCCCAAACTGCCAAGCCAGGTCCTCCCTGAACCAGAAACAAGCATCCTGGGACCGGTTTCTGGGTAATATCCTTCATCAGCAAGGCTAGCTTGAATCCAGGGGCAAAGTGAGCAAGGGACCCATGTCTAGGCATACCCTGCCAATTTAGGGCGAACAAAGCAAACACAAGGAGATGATGGACTTAACGCTGAATTTTTTCAGACACTCACTCCCAGTCACAGAACTGGGTTGAATCCGTCATCATTCTTTAGCTCACTTAGCCACCTCAGTTCAGACACAGCTATAAGCAAATCAGTCTTGACCCTGTGCCTCATGGGAACAGTCCACCCCGTACTGCCAAGCCAGGTCTTCCCTGAACCGTAAACAAGCATCCTGGGACCAGCTTCTGGGTAACACCCTTCATCAGTCTGGCTAGCTTGAATCCAGTGGCAAAGTGAGCAAGGAACCCACGTCTGGGCATACCCTGCCAACTTAGGGCGAACAAAGCAAACACAAGGAGATGATGGACGGAGCGCTGAAACGTTTCAGACACTCACCCCCAGTCACAGATCTGGGTAGAATCCATCATCATTCTTTAGCTCATTTCGCCACCTCAGTTCAGACCCAGCTATATGCAAATTCGTCTTGACCCTGTGCCTCATGGGAACAGTCCAGCCTGAACTGCCAAGCCAGGTCTTCCCTGAACCGGAAACAAGCATCCTGGGACCGGTTTCTGGGTAATATCCTTCATCAGCCAGGCTAGCTTGAATACAGGGGCAAAGTGAGCAAGGGACCCACATCTGGGCATACCCTGCCAATTTACGGCGAACAAAGCAAACACAAGGAGATGATGGACTTAGCGGTGAAACTTTTCAGACACTCACCCCCAGTCACAGAACTGGGTTGAATCCATCATCATTCTTTAGCTCACATAGCCACCTCAGTTCAGACCCAGCTATATGCAAATTCGTCTTGACCCTGTGCCTCATGGGAACATTCCAGCCCAAACTGCCAAGCCAGGTCTTCGCTGAACCAGAAACAAACCTAAGTTGGCAGGGTATGCCCAGACGTGGGTCCCTTGCTCTCTTTGCCACTGGATTCAAGCTAGCCTGGCTGATGAATGGTGTTACCCAGAAACCGGTCCCAGGATGCTTGGTGAACAAAGCAAACACCACAAGGAGATGATGGACGGAGCGCTGAAACTTTTCAGACACTCACCCCCAGTCACAGGTCTGGGTTGAATCCATCATCATTCTTTAGCTCACTTCGCCACCTCAGTTCAGACCCAGCTATACGCAAATCAGTCTTGACCCTGTGCCTCATCGGAACAGTCCAGCCCAAACTGCCAAGCCAGGACTTTCCTGAACCGGAAACAAGCATCCTGGGACCGGTTTCTGGGTAACACCCTTCATCAGCCAGGCTAGCTTGAATCCAGTGGCAAAGTGAGCAAGGGACCCACGTCTGAGCATACCCTGCCAACTTAGGGTGAACAAAGCAAACACAAGGAGATGATGGACGGAGCACTGAGACTTTTCAGACACTCAGCCCCAGTCACAGATCTGGGTTGAATCCATCATCATCATTCTTTAGCTCACTTCGCCACCTCTATTCAGACCCAGCTATATGCAAATCAGTCTTGACCCTGTGCCTCATGGTAATAGTCCAGCCAGAACTGCCAAGCCAGGTCTTCCCTGAACCGGAAACAAGCATCTTGGGACCGGTTTCTGGGTAACACCCTTCATCAGCCAGGCTAGCTTGAATCCAGTGGCAAAGTGAGCAAGGGACCCACGTCTGAGCATACCCTGCCAACTTAGGGTGAACAAAGCAAAAACAAGGAGATGATGGACGGAGCGCTGAAACTTTTCAGACACTCACCCCCAGTCACAGATCTGGGTTGAATCCATCATCATTTTTAGCTCACTTCGCCACCTCAGTTCAGACCCAGCTATATGCAAATCAGTCTTGACCCTGTGCCTCATGGGAACAGTCCAGCCCGAACTGCCAAGCCAGGTCTTCCCTGAACCGGAAACAAGCATCCTGGGACCGATTTCTGGGTAACACCCTTCATCAGCCAGGCTAGCTTGAATCCAGTGGCAAAGTGAGGAAGGGACCCACGTCTGGGCATACCCTGCCAACGTAGGGTGAACAAAGCAAACACAAGGAGATGATGGACGGAGCGCTGAAACTTTTCAGACACTCACCCCCAGTCACAGATCTGGGTTGAATCCATCATCATTCTTTAGCTCACATAGCCACCTCAGTTCAGACCCAGCTATATGCAAATTCGTCTTGACCCTGTGCCTCATGGGAACAGTCCAGCCCGAACTGCAAAGCCAGGTCTTCCCTGAACTGGAAACAAGCATCCTGGGACCAGTTTCTTGGTAACATTCTTCATCAGCCAGGCTAGCTTGAATCCAGGGGCAAAGTGAGCAAGGGACCCACGTCTGGGCATACCCTGCCAACTTAGGGCGAACAAAGCAAACACAAGGAGATGATGGACGGAGCGCTGAAACTTTTCAGACACTCACCCCCAGTCACAGATCTGGGTAGAATCCATCATCATTCTTTAGCTCACATCGTCACCTCAGTTCAGAGCCAGCTATATGGAAATTAGTATTGATCCTGTGCCTCATGGGAACATTCCAGCCCAAACTGCCAAGCCAGGTCTTCGCTGAACCAGAAACAAACCTAAGTTGGCAGGGTATGCCCAGACGTGGGTCCCTTGCTCTCTTTGCCACTGGATTCAAGCTAGCCTGGCTGATGAATGGTGTTACCCAGAAACCGGTCCCAGGATGCTTGGTGAACAAAGCAAACACCACAAGGAGATGATGGACGGAGCGCTGAAACTTTTCAGACACTCACCCCCAGTCACAGGTCTGGGTTGAATCCATCATCATTCTTTAGCTCACTTCGCCACCTCAGTTCAGACCCAGCTATACGCAAATCAGTCTTGACCCTGTGCCTCATGGGAACAGTCCAGCCCAAACTGCCAAGCCAGGTCTTTCCTGAACCGGAAACAAGCATCCTGGGACCGGTTTCTGGGTAACACCCTTCATCAGCCAGGCTAGCTTGAATCCAGTGGCAAAGTGAGCAAGGGACCCACGTCTGAGCATACCCTGCCAACTTAGGGTGAACAAAGCAAACACAAGGAGATGATGGACGGAGCACTGAGACTTTTCAGACACTCAGCCCCAGTCACAGATCTGGGTTGAATCCATCATCATTCTTTAGCTCACTTCGCCACCTCTATTCAGACCCAGCTATATGCAAATCAGTCTTGACCCTGTGCCTCATGGTAATAGTCCAGCCAGAACTGCCAAGCCAGGTCTTCCCTGAACCGGAAACAAGCATCCTGGGACCGGTTTCTGGGTAACACCCTTCATCAGCCAGGCTAGCTTGAATCCAGTGGCAAAGTGAGCAAGGGACCCACGTCTGAGCATACCCTGCCAACTTAGGGTGAACAAAGCAAAAACAAGGAGATGATGGACGGAGCGCTGAAACTTTTCAGACACTCACCCCCAGTCACAGATCTGGGTTGAATCCATCATCATTTTAGCTCACTTCGCCACCTCAGTTCAGACCCAGCTATATGCAAATCAGTCTTGACCCTGTGCCTCATGGGAACAGTCCAGCCCGAACTGCCAAGCCAGGTCTTCCCTGAACCGGAAACAAGCATCCTGGGACCGATTTCTGGGTAACACCCTTCATCAGCCAGGCTAGCTTGAATCCAGTGGCAAAGTGAGGAAGGGACCCACGTCTGGGCATACCCTGCCAACGTAGGGTGAACAAAGCAAACACAAGGAGATGATGGACGGAGCGCTGAAACTTTTCAGACACTCACCCCCAGTCACAGATCTGGGTTGAATCCATCATCATTCTTTAGCTCACATAGCCACCTCAGTTCAGACCCAGCTATATGCAAATTCGTCTTGACCCTGTGCCTCATGGGAACAGTCCAGCCCGAACTGCAAAGCCAGGTCTTCCCTGAACTGGAAACAAGCATCCTGGGACCAGTTTCTTGGTAACATTCTTTATCAGCCAGGCTAGCTTGAATCCAGGGGCAAAGTGAGCAAGGGACCCACGTCTGGGCATACCCTGCCAATTTAGGGCGAACAAAGCAAACAAAAGGAGATGATGGCCGGAGCGCTGAAACTTTTCAGACACTCACCCCCAGTCACAGGTCTGGGTTGAATCCATCATCATTCTTTAGCTCACTTCGCCACCTCAGTTCAGACACAGCTATAAGCAAATCAGTCTTGACCCTGTGCCTCATGGGAACAGTCCACCCCGTACTGCCAAGCCAGGTCTTCCCTGAACCGTAAACAAGCATCCTGCGACCGGTTTCTGGGTAACATCCTTCATCAGCCAGGCTAGCTTGAATCCAGGGGCAAAGTGAGCAAGGGACCCACATCTGGGCATACCCTGCCAACTTAGGGCAAACAAAGCAAACACAAGGAGATGATGGACTTAGCACTGAAACTTTTCAGACACTCACCCCTAGTCACAGAACTGGGTTGAATCCATCATCATTCTTTAGCTCACTTCGCCATCTCAGTTCAGACCCAGCTATATACAAATCAGTCTTGACCCTGTGCCTCATGGGAACAGTCCAGCCCGAACTGCCAAGCCAGGTCTTCCCTGAACCGGAAACAAGCATCCTGGGACCAGCTTCTGGGTAACACCCTTCATCAGTCCGGCTAGCTTGAATCCAGTGGCAAAGTGAGCAAGGAACCCACGTCTGGGCATACCCTGCCAACTTAGGGCGAACAAAGCAAACACAAGGAGATGATGGACGGAGCGCCGAAACTTTTCAGACACTCACACCCAGTCACAGATCTGGGTAGAATCCATCATCATTCTTTAGCTGACATCGTCACCTCAGTTCAGACCCAGCTATATGCAAATTAGTATTGATCCTGTGCCTCATGGGAACATTCCAGCCCGAACTGTCAAGCCATATCTTCCCTGAACCGGAAACAAGCATCCTGGGACCGGTTTCTGGGTAACACCCTTCATCAGCCAGGCTAGCTTGTATCCAGTGGCAAAGTGAGCAAGGGACCCACGTCTCGGCATATCCTGCCAGTTTAGGGGGAACAAAGCAAACACAAGGAGATGATGGACGGAGCGCTGAAACTTTTTAGACACTCGCCCTCAGTCACAGATCTGGGTTGAATCGATCATAATTCTTTAGCTCAAATCGCCACCTCAGTTCAAACCCAGCTATATGCAAATTCGTCTTAACCCTTTGCCTCATGGAAACAGTCCAGCCCAAACTGCCAAGCCAGGTCTTCCCTGAACCGGAAACAAGCATCCTGGGACCGGTTTCTGGGTAATATCCTTCATCAGCCATGTTAGCTTGAATCCAGGGGCAAAGTGAGCAAGGGACCCACGTCTGGGCATACCCTGCCAATTTATGGCGAACAAAGCAAACACAAGGAGATGATGGACTTAGCGCTGAAACTTTTCAGACACTCACCCCCAGTCACAGATCTGGGTTGAATCCATCATCATTCTTCAGCTCACTTAGCCACCTCAGTTCAGACCCAGCTATATACAAATCAGTCTTGACCCTGTGCCTCATGGGAACAGTCCAGCCCGAACTGCCAAGCCAGGTCTTCCCTGAACCGGAAACAAGCATCCTGGGACCGGTTTCTGGGTAACATCCTTCATCAGCCAGGCTGTAGGAGAGTAGGATCTGCTTCACATGGGTACCCACACTTTTTGCTGATGCTTCACTGTTTTTCGACATTAGTCTGGCTGGGGCCCTGCTAATCAGAACCCCAGCCTAGCTGCTTCCTCTCTAAAATGGTTTCCATGTGCCTTAGGCACATCACTGATTGGAATCTGGAGTGCCCTTATAAGTCCCTAGTATATGGTATACTATGTACCAAGTGCAGAGGTACCTCAGAGGCCTGCCAGGGGCTGCAGCATGTATTATGCCACCCCTGGAAGGCCATCCAAACTGACACCACAGGTCTGCTACTGCAGCCTGGGTAAGGTGGTGCATGCACCCCTTACTGTGATATAGGTTACCTATATCACTAAATACATACACACATATAAACCTATAAGTCACTCCTAAGGCAGGCCTTATCAATCCTAAAGGCAGAGTGCATGGTTCCTATGTGAGAGGGTGCCCCTGCATGAGCAGGGCCCCTCTGCAGCGTTCGGAGACCCTTCTCTGATGCTGTTTGTAGTGCAGCCTGACCATATACTCTTAAGCGCATTATAACCTTGCGTTAAATGTTAACTTTGGAATGGCTGCACCTAAACATGTCGTGTTTGGTGTCAAACATCTTGGAATACTACCCCCCCGCCAATTCTGGCGGCGGGGTAGCATTCCACCCTTCTAGAGGGAAAGACATGTTAACTCTGGCTAGCCCGGTAACTTCTTTCCAAAGCCCTGGCATCACAAAATGGATGCTGCTGCCACAGACACGAGTCTGGCCTCCTGCTGCTGGACGAAACTCCAGCAGGGGAAGCCTGGACAATAGGTTTCCTGTCCCAGGGAGGTGTGACCACCTCCCCAGACAGGATAATGTGTATTGGGGCTGGGCGGGAGCACTTTCGGGTGCTTTGAAGTCCTGCACTGGGGGCACACTTGGTGTCCCTGTGCATACCCCAGTTCAAACCGGATCAGGGGCTTGCAGCCCCTGCTTTGGCGCGAACTGGACAAAGGGAAAGGGTGTAGCCACCCCTCTGCCCTGACCCACCCATAGGTGGGGCCACAGAGTAGTCCAACCCCTAAACTTAGTATAAGTATAGGAACCCAGTCCTTAGGACTTTAGATTATCCCTGGACGAAACTCTGAAACAGAATCCTGGACCTTCGACGCTCTACTCACGATTAGAGGACAGAAGAATCTCCCTTGGGGTCAAGGAGTGACTCCCTGCTTGGCAGGCACCAAAGAAGCATCTGTCCGGTTCGCATTTCTGAAGCTCCCGTCGGACGCAGAAGTCATCGCATCACCAGAGGTGGATTCTCAGACTTCCCGAGGCTACCCTGAGTCCCCAGCAAAGCTGAGGCCCGTAGCTATCGTGGGTGACTTGAGACCGTGACCCCTGGACACCGAGCACATTTGCAAGTGCATCCTCTTCTGGGTCTCCCACGAAGTCGTGCTTTGGGCTCCGAGTAGCCCTAGCCTCCAGCACCAACTGCACCGAAGATCACTGGCCTCCACTCCACAAGTGTCCTGTGAGCCAGATCCACGTGCGACGTCTCGAGGCTCCTTCGCGGTCGCTAGCCCGTTGGCTAGTAGCCCTTAACGAAGGCCAATCTTTTTCTTACTTGGCATCCTGGTTGCTCCAGGCCTGCCCTCACTTACCCTCGCTGGGTGAGTCCCCAGACCTTGCTGGTCTGCACCATCGACGATCTTCTTCTGCATCGAGACTTGCCGTTGCCAAGGCTTGTTGGGTCCAATCCGGTCGCCGACACCTCAGCACTCGACAGACATCGTGTACCAGCCCGAATCCTGCTCCTGTTTGCCGACAACGCCTCCTGGACCTCGTGGCTGAAGAGTCAAGACGACCGTCAACGCACCTGAAGCACTCGACATCGGTGGGCATCTGTCCATCGCCTTCCTGGTCACTGGCTAGTGACCCAGACTCTGTCCCCTATGCTTTCAGGTTCTTCAGATCTCCGATCCACTCTTGGATCCACCCGGACACTTTCCACTTGGTCGCCAGCAGCACTTTGCAGCAGATCGCCATTCAAATCGACGACGAAACCCGACCCCGAAAGGCACCTATGCACCCGGCTTCCCTGGGTGAGGTAACATGAGTACTCCGGTGCTCCAGTGGGTAGAGACTCTTCAAAGTCCTAGATCTCAAAGGGTTTGCTCCAAGTCCTCCTTTAAGTGTCCCTTTTCTTTAATTTCCCGATCACGACTTTCTCCATAGAAGTCAACGGCGTATCGCGGTTGTGTATTTACACTGCACGCGTCCCCCGTGGGTCCCCTGTGTCACTACCTTGGGTGGTTCCTTGTGGTCCAAGCACTTCTAGAGGCTCTAGGCCTAGTGTCTAGTTCAGTCGTGGTTCTTATACCACTTTATTGGTATATGGTTTGGTACGCCCCTAGGGCCCAAACGTGTATTTGTGCTATTACTGTGTTTAAATAACTTCTAACTTATGTACTTCGAACTCTAGCCTCATAAAGAGACTAGAGGGGTGTGTTTAGCAATAAATACATATATTTTGAATATATACCTGGTGTGGTGCTCTTTCATTTGGTCACTCAAGAGATTATAGACTGGTAAAACAAGCTGCTTTACATTCCTTCAAGACTTAGCCTGAAGGCTGCTCTCCATAGCTACCACTAGGATAGCTTTCAATAAGGTTGTCTTTAACCTATCTCCAATAAGGGGTTGTTTGGACTGGTGCAAGGTGCCCACTATAATTAGTGGACAGCATATACCAGGCCAACTTCTCACATTGGTGTGCAGCGTGTGGGATTCCAGCTTGCTATTGTTTTACCAGATAATCTCAATTGAATTGATCAACTGAAAACCACTAAAGGTACCTAAGGTACATATAATTTAAGCTTAGAATACAGTAAGTTCTACTGAACTTAGAGTTGTGTGTTAAGGGATAGCACAACCCTTTCTACAACTCAAGAGAGTTTAGTAGGCCACACTAGAGTAGGTAGTGCATACACCACACCACACTAGTAATGTCTTTAAGGGTAGGATCTAAAGAATCCTTGCAGGAAGCCACTGAGCTTCCACCCTCCAAGTATGATACACTCCCATTCTTGGAATTGAGAGCTTTATGCAACTTGAGAAAAATAAGGACAGGCCAAAGCCCCACCACCCAACACCTTAAGGAGTTGTTGGTGGCTTATGACCTTAGTAAGCCCTTGGGGACTGAAGGGGTAGGAGCTGAGGGTGGGGCAGAAGATGAGGATGGGACCAGGGGTAGAAATACCCCCAGCCCCCTCTGAAACTGGCCAGGAGGGTGAAAATGACCCTGACCTGGATAACCCAATCCCTCCTGAGGAAGATGAAGAGGATAATCAGGATGATGCCCTCTTTGTCCCCCCAGGAAGGGTTATGAGTGTGCCCAGGAAGTCTAGATCTCCTTCTCAGGAGTCTAACCACTCTGGCACCTCAATAGGGAGCTCTGTCTCATCTCATAGGAGGGAATCCTCTCATGAGAGAAGAAAGAGGCTGGTTCAATATGAGGAAGCTCAGCTTGAAATACAAAAAAAGCAACTAGCTATTGACAGGGAGTCCCTAGATCTCTTTAGAGAGAGAAGAAAGTTGGGACTAGAGTCCCATGGTGGCAGCCATGTCCCTAGAGATAGGGAAAGGTCCTATGACCATAGGAACCTGAGCAAGATTGTCCCTCCCTACCAGAGTGGGGATGACATCCACAAGTGGATAACTGCTCTAGAGAGAGCCTGTAAAGTACAGAAGGTCCCTCAGGAGCAGTGGGCCGCAATCTTGTGGCTCTCCTTTGCAGACAAAGGTAGAGATAAGCTCCTCACTGTTAGAGAGGAGGATGCTGATAATTACAAGGTCTTGAAGAGTGCTCTTATTGATGGGTTTGGCCTAACCACTGAACAGTACAGGTTGAAGTTCAGAGATACCCAAAAGCACAGACTCAAGACTGGGTAGACTATGTGGATTGTTCTGCCAAGGCTCTGGAAGGCTGGTTGATGGGCAGTAAGGTGTGTGACTTCTCAGGATTGTACAATCTGATAATGAGGGAGCAGATTCTTAATAACAGTCAAAATCAGCTGTTGCATCAATACCTGGTAGACTCTGATCTGACCTCTCCCCAAGAATTGGGAAAGAAGGCAGACAAATGGGTCAGAACCAGGGTGAAGAAGAAGGTACAGAACCAAGGTGGGGAAACCAAGAAGCAAGATGCTAAGAACTCTGAAAAGGGTGGGGAGAAGGGTAAAGATCAAAAGTCTTCATCAGGCCCCCAAAAATCATCTTCTGGTGTGGATTCACAGTCTACCAAAGGGAAAGGCCAAAGAAAACCATGGTGCAAGGTCTGTAAGCAAAAGACCCACTGGACCAGTGATTTCACCAAGTCCAAAGACTCCAGTCCAGCACCCACCAATGCCCCTAAGGCACCTGTTCCCCCTAGTACAGTTGGTGGGAGTGCTCCAGCCAAGGGTTTAGTAGGGTTCACCCTGGGTACTGAGTTGGGCTCTGACCTAGTCAGAGAACTGACTCAGGCTGTGTTAGTCTGTGATGGAGGCATGGATGTGACCTCCACTGTGAGTCCCAGTAATCTGGGCAAGTACAGACAACAGCCTTTAATCAATGGACGTGAGGCTTTGGCATTTAGGAACACAGGGGCAAGTGTCACAATGGTGACACAAGACCTTGTGATTCCTGGGCAAGTTATACTTGGTGAGATGTACCAAGTGACCAATGCTAGCAATGTCAGAACAGACCATACTCTGGCAGTTGTTAACTTCTCCTGGGGAGGGGTAACTGGCCTTAAGAAGGTTGTGGTGAGTGCAAACCTACCAGTCGAATGCTTGCTTGGCAATGACTTAGAGACTTCTGCTTGGGCAGAAGTGGAGCTCAGGACCCATGCAGAAATGCTGGGGATCCCTGCAGATGTGTTTGCTGTGACCAGGTCACAAGCCAAAATGTCTAGCACTGAACAGGCCTTGGATTCTGGAAGAATGGACCAAGTGCCTTCCAAGAGGAGGAGTAGTAGGGTTAAGGCAGTGCCTTCCCCTTGGCTCAGGAGGAAGATCAGTCCCTTGAGGGGGATAATCTCAGCCCTGAAGAAGGAACTGTCCCAGAGGAACTTGAACCTGACCAGGTTGAGTTCTTGGGGACAGGGGGACCTTCTAGGGCAGATCTGAGCCAGGAGCAGCAGAGCTGCCCCTCCCTTGAACCCCTCAGACAGCAAGCTGCTGCTGAGGCTGCTGGGAAAGCTAGTGGTCCCCATACAGTGTATTGGGATGATGGACTCCTGTACTCAGAGAGTAGAGACCCCAAGCCTGGTGCTACCAGGAGGTTGGTTATACCTCTGAAGTTCAGGGGCTTCCTATTGACCCTAGCCCATGATATTCCCTTAGCAGGTCACCTGGGCCAGAACAAGACTTGGGACAGAATTGTCCCTCACTTTCACTGGCCCCACATGTCTGAAGACAGCAAGGAGTTTTGTCGCTCCTGTGTAACCTGCCAAGCCAGTGGCAAGGCAGGTGGCACTACAAAGGCCCCCTGATACCACTACCTGTGGTGGGGGTGCCCTTTGAAAGGGTAGGGATTGACATTGTTGGTCCCATGGATCCCCAAACAGCCTCTGGGCACAGGTTTATCCTGGTGGTAGTGGATCATGCCACCAGGTACCCAGAAGCTATTCCCCTCAGGACCACTACAGCACCTGTGGTGGCAAGGGCCCTCCTGGGAATTTTCTCAAGAGTGGGCTTTCCTAAGGAGGTAGTATCAGACAGGGGTGCTAACTTCATGTCTGGGTACTTAAAAGCAATGTGGAAGGAGTGTGGAGTGACTTATAAGTTCACCACACCCTATCACCCACAATGCAATGGTTTAGTTGAGAGATTCAACAAAACCTTGAAGGGCATGATTAAAGGGCTCCCAGAAAAGCTTAGGCGTAGATGGGACATACTCTTGCCCTGCCTTTTATTCGCATATAGGGAGGTGCCTCAGAAGGGGGTTGGTTACAGCCCTTTTGAACTTCTGTTTGGCCACCCTGTGAGGGGTCCACTGTGCTTGGTGAAGGAAGGATGGGAGTTACCTCTCAAGCCCCCAAAGCAAGATATAGTGGACTATGTACTTGGTCTCCGCTCCAGGATGGCTGAGTACATGAAAAAGGCAACCAAAAACCTTGAGGCTAGCCAGGAACTTCAAAAGGCCTGGCATGACCAAAGGCTGTTCTGACTGTTTACCAGCCAGGACAGAAGGTGTGGGTGTTGGAGCCAGTGGCCCCAGCAGCTCTCCAAGACAAATGGAGTAGACCCCACACTATTGTTGAGCAGAAGGGTGAGGTCACCTACTTAGTAGACCTAGGAACACCCAGGAGTCCCCACAGGGTTCTCCATGTCAACAGGTTAAAACCATATGTGGACAGGGCAGACATGGGCTTGCTCATGGCTACTGATGAAGGGCAGGAGGAAGAGAGTGACCCACTCCCTGACCTGCTCTCACAGAACCCTGACGATGGGTCAGTAGATGGTGTAGCCTTGGCAGGCAGCCTCACTACCCAGCAACAAACTGATTGTAGGCAAGTTCTCAATCAGTTTAGACATATGTTTTCACTGACACCCAGTCAGACCACCTGGTGCACTCATGAAGTGGACACTGGGGCCAGTCTGCCTATTAAAAATAAGATTTATAGGCAACCTGACCATGTCAGGGACTGTATCAGGACTGAAGTCCAGAAAATGTTGGAATTGGGAGTCATTGAACCCTCAGATAGCCCTTGGGCTAGTCCAGTGGTCCTTGTACCAAAACCTCACACCAGTGGTGGAAAAAGAGAGATGAGGTTTTGTGTGGACTACAGGGGTCTCAATGCAGTCACTAGGACTGATGCCCATCCAATACCAAGGGCAGATGAGCTCATAGATACTTTGGCCTCAGCCAAATATCTCAGCACATTTGACTTGACAGCTGGCTACTGGCAGATCAGACTAGCTGATACTGCAAAGCCCAAAACAGCATTCTCAACCCCTAGTGGGCATTATCACTTTGTGGTGATGCCCTTTGGTCTGAAGAATGCACCTGCCACTTTCCAGAGGTTGGTGAATACAGTTCTCACAGGTCTGGAAGCCTATAGTGCAGCATATCTAGATGATATTGCTGTCTTTAGCTCCACCTGGGAGGATCACCTGGTCCACCTCAGGAATGTTTTACAGGCCCTGCAAAAGGCAGGCCTGACTATCAAGGCCACTAAGTGCCAGATAGGGCAGAGTCAGGTTGTGTCCCTGGGCCACCTTGTGGGTGGAGGCCAGGTTCAACCTTTGCAGAGCAAGATCCAGACTATCATGGACTGGACTGCTCCCACTACCCAGACTCAGGTGAGAGCCTTCTTAGGCCTGACTGGGTACTGTAGGAGATTTGTCAAGGGGTATGGATCAATAGTGACACCCCTGAATGACTTAACTTCTAAGAAAATGCCCAAAAGGTTCAGTGGACAGTTAGCTGTCAAAAGGCATTTGATGACCTGAAGCAGGCCATGTGCACTGCTCCCATTCTACAGAGTCCTGATTACTCCAAGAAGTTCATTGTTCAAACTGATGCATCTGAATTGGGGGTAGGGGCTGTACTGTCACAATTGAATGAAGAAGGTCAGGATCAGCCAGTAGCTTTCATTAGCAGAAGGCTGACCCCTAGAGAGAAACGTTGGTCAGCCATAGAGAGGGAGGCCTTTGCTGTGGTCTGGGCTCTGAAGAAGTTGAGGCCATACTTGTTTGGTACACACTTCCTGGTTCAGACAGACCATAAGCCCCTCTTATGGCTAAAACAAATGAAGGGTGAAAACCCCAAACTGCTTAGGTAGTCCATTTCCCTACAGGGGATGGACTTTACAGTGGAACATAGACCTGGGAGTAACCATGCCAATGCAGATGGACTCTCTAGGTACTTCCACTTAGAACATGAAGACTTAACTGGGCAAGGTTAGTTTAATGTCCCTACGTTTGGGGGGTTGTGTAGGAGAGTAGGATCTGCTTCACATGGATACCCCCACTTTTTGCTGATGCTTCACTGTTTTTCGACATTAGTCTGGCTGGGGCCCTGCTAATCAGAACCCCAGCCTAGCTGCTTCCTCTCTAAAATGGTTTCCATGTGCCTTAGGCACATCACTGATTGGAATCTGGAGTGCCCTTATAAGTCCCTAGTATATGGTATACTATGTACCAAGGGCAGAGGTACCTCAGAGGCCTGCCAGGGGCTGCAGCATGTATTATGCCACCCCTGGAAGGCCATCCAAACTGACACCACAGGTCTGCTACTGCAGCCTGGGTAAGGTGGTGCATGCACTCCTTACTGTGATATAGGTTACCTATATCACTAAATACATACACACATATAAACCTATAAGTCACTCCTAAGGCAGGCCTTATCAATCCTAAAGGCAGAGTGCATGGTTCCTATGTGAGAGGGTGCCCTGCATGAGCAGGGCCCCTCTGCAGCGTTCGGAGACCCTTCTCTGATGCTGTTTGTAGTGCAGCCTGACCATATACTCTTAAGCGCATTATAACCTCGCGTTAAATGCTAACTTTGGAATGGCTGCACCTAAACATGTCGTGTTTGGTGTCAAACATCTTGGAATACTACCCCCCACCAATTCTGGCGGCGGGGGTAGCATTCCACCCTTCTAGAGGGAAAGACATGTTAACTCTGGCTAGCCCGGTAACTTCTTTCCAAAGCCCTGGCATCACAAAATGGATGCTGCTGCCACAGACACGAGTCTGGCCTCCTGCTGCTGGACGAAACTCCGGCAGGGGAGGCCTGGACAATAGGTTTCCTGTCCCAGGGAGGTGTGACCACCTCCCCAGACAGGATAATGTGTATTGGGGCTGGGCGGGAGCACTTCGGGTGCTTTGAAGTCCTGCACTGGGGGCACACTTGGTGTCCCTGTGCATACCCCAGTTCAAACCGGATCAGGGGCTTGCAGCCCCTGCTTTGGCACGAACTGGACAAAGGGAAAGGGGTGTAGCCACCCCTCTGCCCTGACCCACCCATAGGTGGGGCCACAGAGTAGTCCAACCCCTAAACTTAGTATAAGTATAGGAACCCAGTCCTTAGGACTTTAGATTATCCCTGGACAAAACTCTGAAACAGAATCCTGGACCTTCGACGCTCTACTCATGATTAGAGGACAGAAGAATCTCCCTTGGGGTCAAGGAGTGACTCCCCTGCTTGGCAGGCACCAAAGAAGCATCTGTCCGGTTCGCATTTCTGAAGCTCCCGTCGGACGCCGAAGTCATTGCATCACCAGAGGTGGATTCTCAGACTTCCCCGAGGCTACCCTGAGTCCCCAGCAAAGCTGAGGCCCGTAGCTATCGTGGGTGACTTGAGACCGTGACCCCTGGACAAAGAGCACATTTGCAAGTGCAACCTCTTCTGGGTCTCCCACGAAGTCGTGCTTTGGGCTCCGAGTAGCCCTAGCCTCCGGCACCAAGTGCATCGAAGATCACTAGCCTCCACTCTACGAGTGTCCTGTGAGCCAGATCCACGTGCGATGTCTCGAGGCTCCTTTGCGGTCGCTAGCCCATTGGCTAGTAGCCCTTAACGAAGGCCAATCTTTTTCTTACTTGGCATCCTGGTTGCTCCAGGCCTGCCCTCACTTACCCTCGCTGGGTGAGTTCCCCAGACCTTGCTGGTCTGCACCATTGACGATCTTTTTCTGCATCGAGACTTGCCGTTGCCAAGGCTTGTTGGGTCCAATCCGGTCGTCGACACCTCAGCACTCGACAGACATCGTGTACCAGCCCGAATCTTGCTCCTGGTTGCCGACAACGCCTCCTGGATCTCGTGGCTGAAGAGTCAAGACGACCGTCAACGCACCTGAAGCACTCGACATCGGTGGGCATCTGTCCATCGCCTTCCTGGTCACTGGCTAGTGACCCAGACTCTGTCCCCTCTGCTTTCAGGTTCTTCAGATCTCCGATCCACTCTTGGATCCACCCGGACACTTTCCACTTGGTCGCCAGCAGCACTTTGCAGCAGATCGCCATTCAAATCGACGACGAAACCCGACCCCGAAAGGCACCTATGCACCCGGCTTCCTGGGTGAGGTAACACGAGTACTCCGGTGCTCCAGTGGGTAGAGACTCTTCAAAGTCCTAGATCTCAAAGGGTTTGCTCCAAGTCCTCCTTTAAGTGTCCCTTTTCTTTAATTTCCCGATCACGACTTTCTCCATAGAAGTCAACGGCGTATCGCGGTTGTGTATTTACACTGCACGCGTCCCCGTGGGTCCCCTGTGTCACTACCTTGGGTGGTTCCTTGTGGTCCAAGCACTTCTAGAGGCTCTAGGCCTAGTGTCTAGTTCAGTCGTGGTTCTTATACCACTTTATTGGTATATGGTTTGGTACGCCCCTAGGGCCCAAACGTGTATTTGTGCTATTACTGTGTTTAAATAACTTCTAACTTATGTACTTCGAACTCTAGCCTCATAAAGAGACTAGAGGGGTGTGTTTAGCAATAAATACATATATTTTGAATATATACCTGGTGTGGTGCTCTTTCATTTGGTCACTCAAGAGATTATAGACTGGTAAAACAAGCTGCTTTACATTCCTTCAAGACTTAGCCTGAAGGCTGCTCTCCATAGCTACCACTAGGATAGCTTTCAATAAGGTTGTCTTTAATCTATCTCCAATAAGGGATTGTTTGGACTGGTGCAAGGTGCCCACTATAATTAGTGGACAGCATATACCAGGCCAACTTCTCACACAGGTTACCTAGAATCCAGGGGCAAAGTGAGCAAGGAACCCACGTCTGGGCATACCATGCCAACTTAGGGTGAACAAAGCAAACACAAGGAGATGATGGACGGAGCGCTGAAACTTTGCAGACACTCACCCCCAGTCACTGATCTGGGTTGAATCCATCATCATTTTTTAGCTCACTTCGCCACCTCAGTTCAGACCCAGCTATATGCAAATTCGTCTTGACCCTGTGCCTCATGGGAACAGTCCAGCCTGAACTGCCAAGCCAGGTCTTCCCTGAACCGGAAACAAGCATCCTGGGACCGGTTTCTGGGTAACACCCTTCATCAGCCAGGCTAGCTTGAATCCAGTGGCAAAGTGAGCAAGGGACCCACGTCTCGGCATATCCTGCCAATCTAGGGCGAACAAAGCAAACACAAGGAGATGATGGACGGAGCGCTGAAACTTTTCAGACACTCACCCCCAGTCACAGATCTGGGTTGAATCCATCATCATACTTTAGCTCACATCGCCACCTCAGTTCAGACCCAGCTATATGCAAATTCGTCTTGACCCTGTGCCTCATGGGAACAGTCCAGCCCAAACTGCCAAGCCAGGTCTTCCCTGAACCGGAAACAAGCATCCTGGGACCGGTTTCTGGGTAATATCCTTCATCAGCCAGGCTAGCTTGAATCCAGGGGCAAAGTGAGCAAGGTACCCACATCTGGGCATACCCTGCCAATTTACGGCGAACAAAGCAAACACAAGGAGATGATGGACTTAGCGGTGAAACTTTTCAGACACTCACCCCCAGTCACAGATCTGGGTAGAATCCGTCATCATTCTTTAGCTGACATCGTCACCTCAGTTCAGACCCAGCTATATGCAAATTAGTATTGATCCTGTGCCTCATGGGAACATTCCAGCCCGAACTGCCAAGCCAGGTCTTCCCTGAACCAGAAACAAGCATCCTGGGATCGGTTTCTGGGTAACACCATTCATCAGCCAGGCTAGCTTGAATCCAGTGGCAAAGTGAGCAAGGGACCCACGTCTGGGCTATACCCTGCCAAATTAGGAAGAACAAAGCAAACACAAGGAGATGATGGACGGAGCGCTGAAACTTTTCAGACACTCACCCCCAGTCACAGATCTGGGTTGAATCCATCATCATTCTTTAGCTCACATCGCCACCTCAGTTCAGACCCAGCTATATGCAAATCAGTCTTGACCCTGTGCCTCATGGGAACAGTCCACCCCGTACTGCCAAGCCAGGTCTTCCCTGAACCGTAAACAAGCATCCTGGGACCGGTTTCTGGGTAACATCCTTCATCAGCCAGGCTAGCTTGAATCCAGGGGCAAAGTGAGCAAGGGACCCACATCTGGGCATACCCTGCCAACTTAGGGCGAACAAAGCAAACACAAGGAGTTGATGGCCTTAGCACTGAAACTTTTCAGACACTCACCCCTAGTCACAGAACTGGGTTGAATCCATCATCCTTCTTTAGCTCACTTCGCCATCTCAGTTCAGACCCAGCTATATACAAATCAGTCTTGACCCTGTGCCTCATGGGAACCGTCCAGCCCGAACTGCCAAGCCAGGTCTTACCTGAACCGGAAACAAGCATCCTGGGACCAGCTTCTGTGTAACACCCTTCATCAGTCTGGCTAGCTTGAATCCAGTGGCAAAGTGAGCAAGGAACCCACGTCTGGGCATACCCTGCCAACTTAGGGCGAACAAAGCAAACAGAAGGAGATGATGGACGGAGCGCTGAAACTTTTCAGACACTCACCCCCAGTCACAGATCTGGGTAGAATCCATCATCATTCTTTAGCTGACATCGTCACCTCCGTTCAGACCCAGCTATATGCAAATTAGTATTGATCCTGTGCCTCATGGGAACATTCCAGCCCGAACTGTCAAGCCATATCTTCCCTGAACCGGAAACAAGCATCCTGGGACCGGTTTCTGGGTAACACCCTTCATCAGCCAGGATAGCTTGTATCCAGTGGCAAAGTGAGGAAGGGACCCACGTCTCGGCATATCCTGCCAATTTAGTGCGAACAAAGCAAACACAAGGAGATGATGGACGGAGCGCTGAAACTTTTTAGACACTCGCCCCCAGTCACAGATCTGGGTTGAATCCATCATCATTCTTTAGCTCAAATCGCCACCTCAGTTCAGACCCAGCTATATGCAAATTCGTCTTGACCCTTTGCCTCATGGAAACAGTCCAGCCCAAACTGCCAAGCCAGGTATTCCCTGAACCGGAAACAAGCATCCTGGGACCGGTTTCTGGGTAATATCCTTCATCAGCCATGTTATCTTGAATCCAGGGGCAAAGTAAGCAAGGGACCCACGTCTGGGCATACTCTGCCAATTTAGGGCGAAGAAAGCAAACACAAGGAGATGATGGACTTAGCGCTGAAACTTTTCAGACACTCACCCCCAGTCACAGATCTGGGTTGAATCCATCATCATTCTTCAGCTCACTTAGCCACCTCAGTTCAGACCCAGCTATATACAAATCAGTCTTGACCCTGTGCCTCATGGGAACAGTCCAGCCCGAACTGCCAAGCCAGGTCTTCCCTGAACCGGAAACAAGCATCCTGGGACCGGTTTCTGGGTAACATCCTTCATCAGCCAGGCTACCTTGAATCCAGGGGCAAAGTGAGCAAGGGACCCACGTCTGGGCATACCCTGCCAATGTAGGGTGAACAAAGCAAACACAAGGAGATGATGGACGGAGCGCTGAAACTTTTCAGACACTTACCCCCAGTCACAGATCTGGGTTGAATCCATCATCATTCTTTAGCTCACATAGCCAGCTCAGTTCAGACCCAGCTATATGCAATTTCGTCTTGACCATGTGCCTCATGGGAACAGTCCAGCCCGAACTGCCAAGCCAGGTCTTCCCTGAACTGGAAACAAGCATCCAGGGACCGGTTTCTTGGTAACATTCTTCATCAGCCAGGCTAGCTTGAATCCAGGGGCAAAGTGAGCAAGGGACCCACGTCTGGGCATACCCTGCCAATTTAGGGCGAACAAAGCAAACAAAAGGAGATGATGGACGGAGCGCTGAAACTTTTCAGACACTCACCCCCAGTCACAGATCTGGGTAGAATCCATCATCATTCTTTAGCTCACTTCGCCACCTCAGTTGAGACCCAGCTATATGCAAATCAGTCTTGACCCTGTGCCTCACGGTAACAGTCCAGCCAGAGTTGCCAAGCCAGGTCTTCCCTGAACTGGAAACAAGCATCCTGGGACTGGTTTCTGGGTAACACCCTTCATCAGCCAGGCTAGCTTGAATCCAGTTGCAAAGTGAGCAAGAGACCCACGTCTCGGCATATCCTGTCAATTTAGGGCGAACAAAGGAAACACAAGGAGATGATGGACGGAGCGCTGAAACTTTTCAGACACTCACCCCCAGTCACAGATCTGGGTTGAATCCATCATCATTCTTTAGCTCACATCGCCACCTCAGTTCAGACCCAGCTATATGCAAATTCGTCTTGACCCTGTGCCTCATGGGAACAGTCCAGCCCAAACTGCCAAGCCAGGTCTTCCCTGAACCGGAAACAAGCATCCTGGGATCGGTTTCTGGGTAATATCCTTCATCAGCCAGGCTAGCTTGAATCCAGGGGCAAAGTGAGCAAGGTACCCACATCTGGGCATACCCTGCCAATTTACGGCGAACAAAGCAAACACAAGGAGATGATGGACTTAGCGGTGAAACTTTTCAGACACTCACCCCCAGTCACAGATCTGGGTAGAATCCGTCATCATTCTTTAGCTGACATCGTCACCTCAGTTCAGACCCAGCTATATGCAAATTAGTATTGATCCTGTGCCTCATGGGAACATTCCAGCCCGAACTGCCAAGCCAGGTCTTCCCTGAACCAGAAACAAGCATCCTGGGATCGGTTTCTGGGTAACACCATTCATCAGCCAGGCTAGCTTGAATCCAGTGGCAAAGTGAGCAAGGGACCCACGTCTGGGCTATACCCTGCCAAATTAGGAAGAACAAAGCAAACACAAGGAGTTGATGGCCTTAGCACTGAAACTTTTCAGACACTCACCCCTAGTCACAGAACTGGGTTGAATCCATCATCATTCTTTAGCTCACTTCGCCATCTCAGTTCAGACCCAGCTATATACAAATCAGTCTTGACCCTGTGCCTCATGGGAACCGTCCAGCCCGAACTGCCAAGCCAGGTCTTACCTGAACCGGAAACAAGCATCCTGGGACCAGCTTCTGTGTAACACCCTTCATCAGTCTGGCTAGCTTGAATCCAGTGGCAAAGTGAGCAAGGAACCCACGTCTGGGCATACCCTGCCAACTTAGGGCGAACAAAGCAAACAGAAGGAGATGATGGACGGAGCGCTGAAACTTTTCAGACACTCACCCCCAGTCACAGATCTGGGTAGAATCCATCATCATTCTTTAGCTGACATCGTCACCTCCGTTCAGACCCAGCTATATGCAAATTAGTATTGATCCTGTGCCTCATGGGAACATTCCAGCCCGAACTGTCAAGCCATATCTTCCCTGAACCGGAAACAAGCATCCTGGGACCGGTTTCTGGGTAACACCCTTCATCAGCCAGGCTAGCTTGTATCCAGTGGCAAAGTGAGGAAGGGACCCACGTCTCGGCATATCCTGCCAATTTAGTGCGAACAAAGCAAACACAAGGAGATGATGGACGGAGCGCTGAAACTTTTTAGACACTCGCCCCCAGTCACAGATCTGGGTTGAATCCATCATCATTCTTTAGCTCAAATCGCCACCTCAGTTCAGACCCAGCTATATGCAAATTCGTCTTGACCCTTTGCCTCATGGAAACAGTCCAGCCCAAACTGCCAAGCCAGGTATTCCCTGAACCGGAAACAAGCATCCTGGGACCGGTTTCTGGGTAATATCCTTCATCAGCCATGTTATCTTGAATCCAGGGGCAAAGTAAGCAAGGGACCCACGTCTGGGCATACCCTGCCAATTTAGGGCGAAGAAAGCAAACACAAGGAGATGATGGACTTAGCGCTGAAACTTTTCAGACACTCACCCCCAGTCACAGATCTGGGTTGAATCCATCATCATTCTTCAGCTCACTTAGCCACCTCAGTTCAGACCCAGCTATATACAAATCAGTCTTGACCCTGTGCCTCATGGGAACAGTCCAGCCCGAACTGCCAAGCCAGGTCTTCCCTGAACCGGAAACAAGCATCCTGGGACCGGTTTCTGGGTAACATCCTTCATCAGCCAGGCTACCTTGAATCCAGGGGCAAAGTGAGCAAGGGACCCACGTCTGGGCATACCCTGCCAATGTAGGGTGAACAAAGCAAACACAAGGAGATGATGGACGGAGCGCTGAAACTTTTCAGACACTTACCCCTAGTCACAGATCTGGGTTGAATCCATCATCATTCTTTAGCTCACATAGCCACCTCAGTTCAGACCCAGCTATATGCAAATTCGTCTTGACCCTGTGCCTCATGGGAACAGTCCAGCCCGAACTGCCAAGCCAGGTCTTCCCTGAACTGGAAACAAGCATCCAGGGACCGGTTTCTTGGTAACCTTCTTCATCAGCCAGGCTAGCTTGAATCCAGGGGCAAAGTGAGCAAGGGACCCACGTCTGGGCATACCCTGCCAATTTAGGGCGAACAAAGCAAACAAAAGGAGATGATGGACGGAGCGCTGAAACTTTTCAGACACTCACCCCCAGTCACAGATCTGGGTAGAATCCATCATCATTCTTTAGCTCACTTCGCCACCTCAGTTGAGACCCAGCTATATGCAAATCAGTCTTGACCCTGTGCCTCACGGTAACAGTCCAGCCAGAGTTGCCAAGCCAGGTCTTCCCTGAACTGGAAACAAGCATCCTGGGACTGGTTTCTGGGTAACACCCTTCATCAGCCAGGCTAGCTTGAATCCAGTTGCAAAGTGAGCAAGAGACCCACGTCTCGGCATATCCTGCCAATTTAGGGCGAACAAAGGAAACACAAGGAGATGATAGACGGAGCGCTGAAACTTTTCAGACACTCACCCCCAGTCACAGATCTGGGTTGAATCCATCATCATTCTTTAGCTCACATCGCCACCTCAGTTCAGACCCAGCTATATGCAAATTCGTCTTGACCCTGTGCGTCATGGGAACAGTCCAGCCCAAACTGCCAAGCCAGGTCTTCCCTGAACCAGAAACAAGCATCCTGGGACCGGTTTCTGGGTAATATCCTTCATCAGCCAGGCTAGCTTGAATCCAGGGGCAAAGTGAGCAAGGGACCCATGTCTGGGCATACCCTGCCAATTTAGGGCGAACAAAGCAAACACAAGGAGATGATGGACTTAGCGCTGAAACTTTTCAGACACTCACTCCCAGTCACAGAACTGGGTTGAATCCGTCATCATTCTTTAGCTCACTTCGCCACCTCAGTTCAGACACAGCTATAAGCAAATCAGTCTTGACCCTGTGCCTCATGGGAACAGTCCACCCCGTACTGCCAAGCCAGGTCTTCCCTGAACCGTAAACAAGCATCCTGGGACCGGTTTCTGGGTAACATCCTTCATCAGCCAGGCTAGCTTGAATCCAGGGGCAAAGTGAGCAAGGGACCCACATCTGGGCATACCCTGCCAACTTAGGGCGAACAAAGCAAACACAAGGAGATGATGGCCTTAGCACTGAAACTTTTCAGACACTCACCCCTAGTCACAGAACTGGGTTGAATCCATCATCATTCTTTAGCTCACTTCGCCATCTCAGTTCAGACCCAGCTATATACAAATCAGTCTTGACCCTGTGCCTTATGGGAACAGTCCAGCCCGAACTGCCAAGCCAGGTCTTACCTGAACCGGAAACAAGCATCCTGGGACCAGCTTCTGTGTAACACCCTTCATCAGTCTGGCTAGCTTGAATCCAGTGGCAAAGTGAGCAAGGAACCCACGTCTGGGCATACCCTGCCAACTTAGGGCGAACAAAGCAAACAGAAGGAGATGATGGACGGAGCGCTGAAACTTTTCAGACACTCACCCCCAGTCACAGATCTGGGTAGAATCCATCATCATTCTTTAGCTGACATCGTCACTTCCGTTCAGACCCAGCTATATGCAAATTAGTATTGATCCTGTGCCTCATGGGAACATTCCAGCCCGAACTGCCAAGCCAGGTCTTCCCTGAACCAGAAACAAGCATCCTGGGATCGGTTTCTGGGTAACACCATTCATCAGCCAGGCTAGCTTGAATCCAGTGGCAAAGTGAGCAAGGGACCCACGTCTGGGCTATACCCTGCCAAATTAGGAAGAACAAAGCAAACACAAGGAGTTGATGGCCTTAGCACTGAAACTTTTCAGACACTCACCCCTAGTCACAGAACTGGGTTGAATCCATCATCATTCTTTAGCTCACTTCGCCATCTCAGTTCAGACCCAGCTATATACAAATCAGTCTTGACCCTGTGCCTCATGGGAACCGTCCAGCCCGAACTGCCAAGCCAGGTCTTACCTGAACCGGAAACAAGCATCCTGGGACCAGCTTCTGTGTAACACCCTTCATCAGTCTGGCTAGCTTGAATCCAGTGGCAAAGTGAGCAAGGAACCCACGTCTGGGCATACCCTGCCAACTTAGGGCGAACAAAGCAAACAGAAGGAGATGATGGACGGAGCGCTGAAACTTTTCAGACACTCACCCCCAGTCACAGATCTGGGTAGAATCCATCATCATTCTTTAGCTGACATCGTCACCTCCGTTCAGACCCAGCTATATGCAAATTAGTATTGATCCTGTGCCTCATGGGAACATTCCAGCCCGAACTGTCAAGCCATATCTTCCCTGAACCGGAAACAAGCATCCTGGGACCGGTTTCTGGGTAACACCCTTCATCAGCCAGGCTAGCTTGTATCCAGTGGCAAAGTGAGGAAGGGACCCACGTCTCGGCATATCCTGCCAATTTAGTGCGAACAAAGCAAACACAAGGAGATGATGGACGGAGCGCTGAAACTTTTCAGACACTCGCCCCCATTCACAGATCTGGGTTGAATCCATCATCATTCTTTAGCTCAAATCGCCACCTCAGTTCAGACCCAGCTATATGCAAATTCGTCTTGACCCTTGCCTCATGGAAACAGTCCAGCCCAAACTGCCAAGCCAGGTATTCCCTGAACCGGAAACAAGCATCCTGGGACCGGTTTCTGGGTAATATCCTTCATCAGCCAGGCTACCTTGAATCCAGGGGCAAAGTGAGCAAGGGACCCACGTCTGGGCATACCCTGCCAATGTAGGGTGAACAAAGCAAACACAAGGAGATGATGGACGGAGCGCTGAAACTTTTCAGACACTTACCCCCAGTCACAGATCTGGGTTGAATCCATCATCATTCTTTAGCTCACATAGCCAGCTCAGTTCAGACCCAGCTATATGCAATTTCGTCTTGACCCTGTGCCTCATGGGAACAGTCCAGCCCGAACTGCCAAGCCAGGTCTTCCCTGAACTGGAAACAAGCATCCAGGGACCGGTTTCTTGGTAACATTCTTCATCAGCCAGGCTAGCTTGAATCCAGGGGCAAAGTGAGCAAGGGACCCACGTCTGGGCATACCCTGCCAATTTAGGGCGAACAAAGCAAACAAAAGGAGATGATGGACGGAGCGCTGAAACTTTTCAGACACTCACCCCCAGTCACAGATCTGGGTAGAATCCATCATCATTCTTTAGCTCACTTCGCCACCTCAGTTGAGACCCAGCTATATGCAAATCAGTCTTGACCCTGTGCCTCACGGTAACAGTCCAGCCAGAGTTGCCAAGCCAGGTCTTCCCTGAACTGGAAACAAGCATCCTGGGACTGGTTTCTGGGTAACACCCTTCATCAGCCAGGCTAGCTTGAATCCAGTTGCAAAGTGAGCAAGAGACCCACGTCTCGGCATATCCTGTCAATTTAGGGCGAACAAAGGAAACACAAGGAGATGATGGACGGAGCGCTGAAACTTTTCAGACACTCACCCCCAGTCACAGATCTGGGTTGAATCCATCATCATTCTTTAGCTCACATCGCCACCTCAGTTCAGACCCAGCTATATGCAAATTCGTCTTGACCCTGTGCCTCATGGGAACAGTCCAGCCCAAACTGCCAAGCCAGGTCTTCCCTGAACCGGAAACAAGCATCCTGGGATCGGTTTCTGGGTAATATCCTTCATCAGCCAGGCTAGCTTGAATCCAGGGGCAAAGTGAGCAAGGTACCCACATCTGGGCATACCCTGCCAATTTACGGCGAACAAAGCAAACACAAGGAGATGATGGACTTAGCGGTGAAACTTTTCAGACACTCACCCCCAGTCACAGATCTGGGTAGAATCCGTCATCATTCTTTAGCTGACATCGTCACCTCAGTTCAGACCCAGCTATATGCAAATTAGTATTGATCCTGTGCCTCATGGGAACATTCCAGCCCGAACTGCCAAGCCAGGTCTTCCCTGAACCAGAAACAAGCATCCTGGGATCGGTTTCTGGGTAACACCATTCATCAGCCAGGCTAGCTTGAATCCAGTGGCAAAGTGAGCAAGGGACCCACGTCTGGGCTATACCCTGCCAAATTAGGAAGAACAAAGCAAACACAAGGAGTTGATGGCCTTAGCACTGAAACTTTTCAGACACTCACCCCTAGTCACAGAACTGGGTTGAATCCATCATCATTCTTTAGCTCACTTCGCCATCTCAGTTCAGACCCAGCTATATACAAATCAGTCTTGACCCTGTGCCTCATGGGAACCGTCCAGCCCGAACTGCCAAGCCAGGTCTTACCTGAACCGGAAACAAGCATCCTGGGACCAGCTTCTGTGTAACACCCTTCATCAGTCTGGCTAGCTTGAATCCAGTGGCAAAGTGAGCAAGGAACCCACGTCTGGGCATACCCTGCCAACTTAGGGCGAACAAAGCAAACAGAAGGAGATGATGGACGGAGCGCTGAAACTTTTCAGACACTCACCCCCAGTCACAGATCTGGGTAGAATCCATCATCATTCTTTAGCTGACATCGTCACCTCCGTTCAGACCCAGCTATATGCAAATTAGTATTGATCCTGTGCCTCATGGGAACATTCCAGCCCGAACTGTCAAGCCATATCTTCCCTGAACCGGAAACAAGCATCCTGGGACCGGTTTCTGGGTAACACCCTTCATCAGCCAGGCTAGCTTGTATCCAGTGGCAAAGTGAGGAAGGGACCCACGTCTCGGCATATCCTGCCAATTTAGTGCGAACAAAGCAAACACAAGGAGATGATGGACGGAGCGCTGAAACTTTTAGACACTCGCCCCCAGTCACAGATCTGGGTTGAATCCATCATCATTCTTTAGCTCAAATCGCCACCTCAGTTCAGACCCAGCTATATGCAAATTCGTCTTGACCCTTTGCCTCATGGAAACAGTCCAGCCCAAACTGCCAAGCCAGGTATTCCCTGAACCGGAAACAAGCATCCTGGGACCGGTTTCTGGGTAATATCCTTCATCAGCCATGTTATCTTGAATCCAGGGGCAAAGTAAGCAAGGGACCCACGTCTGGGCATACCCTGCCAATTTAGGGCGAAGAAAGCAAACACAAGGAGATGATGGACTTAGCGCTGAAACTTTTCAGACACTCACCCCCAGTCACAGATCTGGGTTGAATCCATCATCATTCTTCAGCTCACTTAGCCACCTCAGTTCAGACCCAGCTATATACAAATCAGTCTTGACCCTGTGCCTCATGGGAACAGTCCAGCCCGAACTGCCAAGCCAGGTCTTCCCTGAACCGGAAACAAGCATCCTGGGACCGGTTTCTGGGTAACATCCTTCATCAGCCAGGCTACCTTGAATCCAGGGGCAAAGTGAGCAAGGGACCCACGTCTGGGCATACCCTGCCAATGTAGGGTGAACAAAGCAAACACAAGGAGATGATGGACGGAGCGCTGAAACTTTTCAGACACTTACCCCTAGTCACAGATCTGGGTTGAATCCATCATCATTCTTTAGCTCACATAGCCACCTCAGTTCAGACCCAGCTATATGCAAATTCGTCTTGACCCTGTGCCTCATGGGAACAGTCCAGCCCGAACTGCCAAGCCAGGTCTTCCCTGAACTGGAAACAAGCATCCAGGGACCGGTTTCTTGGTAACCTTCTTCATCAGCCAGGCTAGCTTGAATCCAGGGGCAAAGTGAGCAAGGGACCCACGTCTGGGCATACCCTGCCAATTTAGGGCGAACAAAGCAAACAAAAGGAGATGATGGACGGAGCGCTGAAACTTTTCAGACACTCACCCCCAGTCACAGATCTGGGTAGAATCCATCATCATTCTTTAGCTCACTTCGCCACCTCAGTTGAGACCCAGCTATATGCAAATCAGTCTTGACCCTGTGCCTCACGGTAACAGTCCAGCCAGAGTTGCCAAGCCAGGTCTTCCCTGAACTGGAAACAAGCATCCTGGGACTGGTTTCTGGGTAACACCCTTCATCAGCCAGGCTAGCTTGAATCCAGTTGCAAAGTGAGCAAGAGACCCACGTCTCGGCATATCCTGCCAATTTAGGGCGAACAAAGGAAACACAAGGAGATGATAGACGGAGCGCTGAAACTTTTCAGACACTCACCCCCAGTCACAGATCTGGGTTGAATCCATCATCATTCTTTAGCTCACATCGCCACCTCAGTTCAGACCCAGCTATATGCAAATTCGTCTTGACCCTGTGCGTCATGGGAACAGTCCAGCCCAAACTGCCAAGCCAGGTCTTCCCTGAACCAGAAACAAGCATCCTGGGACCGGTTTCTGGGTAATATCCTTCATCAGCCAGGCTAGCTTGAATCCAGGGGCAAAGTGAGCAAGGGACCCATGTCTGGGCATACCCTGCCAATTTAGGGCGAACAAAGCAAACACAAGGAGATGATGGACTTAGCGCTGAAACTTTTCAGACACTCACTCCCAGTCACAGAACTGGGTTGAATCCGTCATCATTCTTTAGCTCACTTCGCCACCTCAGTTCAGACACAGCTATAAGCAAATCAGTCTTGACCCTGTGCCTCATGGGAACAGTCCACCCCGTACTGCCAAGCCAGGTCTTCCCTGAAACGTAAACAAGCATCCTGGGACCGGTTTCTGGGTAACATCCTTCATCAGCCAGGCTAGCTTGAATCCAGGGGCAAAGTGAGCAAGGGACCCACATCTGGGCATACCCTGCCAACTTAGGGCGAACAAAGCAAACACAAGGAGATGATGGCCTTAGCACTGAAACTTTTCAGACACTCACCCCTAGTCACAGAACTGGGTTGAATCCATCATCATTCTTTAGCTCACTTCGCCATCTCAGTTCAGACCCAGCTATATACAAATCAGTCTTGACCCTGTGCCTTATGGGAACAGTCCAGCCCGAACTGCCAAGCCAGGTCTTACCTGAACCGGAAACAAGCATCCTGGGACCAGCTTCTGTGTAACACCCTTCATCAGTCTGGCTAGCTTGAATCCAGTGGCAAAGTGAGCAAGGAACCCACGTCTGGGCATACCCTGCCAACTTAGGGCGAACAAAGCAAACAGAAGGAGATGATGGACGGAGCGCTGAAACTTTTCAGACACTCACCCCCAGTCACAGATCTGGGTAGAATCCATCATCATTCTTTAGCTGACATCGCCACTTCCGTTCAGACCCAGCTATATGCAAATTAGTATTGATCCTGTGCCTCATGGGAACATTCCAGCCCGAACTGTCAAGCCATATCTTCCCTGAACCGGAAACAAGCATCCTGGGACCGGTTTCTGGGTAACACCCTTCATCAGCCAGGCTAGCTTGTATCCAGTGGCAAAGTGAGGAAGGGACCCACGTCTCGGCATATCCTGCCAATATAGTTCGAACAAAGCAAACACAAGGAGATGATGGACGGAGCGCTGAAACTTTTTAGACACTCGCCCCCAGTCACAGATCTGGGTTGAATCCATCATCATTCTTTAGCTCAAATCGCCACCTCAGTTCAGACCCAGCTATATGCAAATTCGTCTTGACCCTTTGCCTCATGGAAACAGTCCAGCCCAAACTGCCAAGCCAGGTATTCCCTGAACCGGAAACAAGCATCCTGGGACCGGTTTCTGGGTAATATCCTTCATCAGCCATGTTAGCTTGAATCCAGGGGCAAAGTGAGCAAGGGACCCACGTCTGGGCATACCCTGCCAATTTAGGGCGAAGAAAGCAAACACAAGGAGATGATGGACTTAGCGCTGAAACTTTTCAGACACTCACCCCCAGTCACAGATCTGGGTTGAATCCATCATCATTCTTCAGCTCACTTAGCCACCTCAGTTCAGACCCAGCTATATACAAATCAGTCTTGACCCTGTGCCTCATGGGAACAGTCCAGCCCGAACTGCCAAGCCAGGTCTTCCCTGACCGGAAACAAGCATCCTGGGACCGGTTTCTGGGTAACATCCTTCATCAGCCAGGCTACCTAGAATCCAGGGGCAAAGTGAGCAAGGGACCCACGTCTGGGCATACCCTGCCAACGTAGGGTGAACAAAGCAAACACAAGGAGATGATGGACGGAGCGCTGAAACTTTTCAGACACTTACCCCCAGTCACAGATCTGGGTTGAATCCATCATCATTCTTTAGCTCACATAGCCACCTCAGTTCAGACCCAGCTATATGCAAATTCGTCTTGACCCTGTGCCTCATGGGAACAGTCCAGCCCGAACTGCCAAGCCAGGTCTTCCCTGAACTGGAAACAAGCATCCAGGGACCGGTTTCTTGGTAACATTCTTCATCAGCCAGGCTAGCTTGAATCCAGGGGCAAAGTGAGCAAGGGACCCACGTCTGGGCATACCCTGCTAATTTAGGGCGAACAAAGCAAACAAAAGGAGATGATGGACGGAGCGCTGAAACTTTTCAGACACTCACCCCCAGTCACAGATCTGGGTAGAATCCATCATCATTCTTTAGCTGACATCGTCACCTCAGTTCAGACCCAGCTATATGCAAATTAGTATTGATCCTGTGCCTCATGGGAACATTCCAGCCCGAACTGTCAAGCCATATCTTCCCTGAACCGGAAACAAGCATCCTGGGACCGGTTTCTGGGTAACACCCTTCATCAGCCAGGCTAGCTTGTATCCAGTGGCAAAGTGAGCAAGGGACCCACGACTCGGCATATCCTGCCAATTTAGGGCGAACAAAGCAAACACAAGGAGATGATGGACGGAGCGCTGAAACTTTTTAGACACTCACCCTCAGTCACAGATCTGGGTTGAATCCATCATCATTCTTCAGCTCACTTAGCCACCTCAGTTCAGACCCAGCTATATACAAATCAGTCTTGACCCTGTGCCTCATGGGAACAGTCCAGCCCGAACTGCCAATCCAGGTCTTCCCTGAACCAGAAACAAGCATCCTGGGACCGGTTTCTGGGTAACATCCTTCATCAGCCAGGCTACCTAGAATCCAGGGGCAAAGTGAGCAAGGAACCCACGTCTGGGCATACCATGCCAACTTAGGGCAAACAAAGCAAACACAAGGAGATGATGGACGGAGCGCTGAAACTTTTCAGACACTCACCCCCAGTCACTGATCTGGGTTGAATCCATCATAATTTGTTAGCTCACTTCGCCACCTCAGTTCAGACCCAGCTATATGCAAATCAGTCTTGACTCTGAGCCTCATGGGAACAGTCCAACCCGAACTGCCAAGCCAGAACTTCCCTGAACCGGAAAAAAGCATCCTCGGACCGGTTTCTGGGTAACACCCTTCAACAGCCAGGCTAGCTTGAATCCAGTGGCAAAGTGAGCAAGGGACCCACGTCTGGGCATACCCTGCCAACTTAGGGGAACAAAGCAAACACAAGGAGATGATGGACGGAGCGCTGAAACTTTTCAGACACTCACCCCCAGTCACAGATC